>JAHTLZ010000010.1:57750891-57762241 GCA_023846285.1 Phrynocephalus versicolor | reverse complement strand
CCTTAGTTGGGGGTAAGGAGGAGAGGGAACCAGGGAATTTTTTTTCTCAAGCAGCACCTCCGTGGATTGTGCCGCTCTCCTCCTTCCCCCCACCCCCACTAAGGCTTGGCGATCGTTAGCCCGGGGAAAGGAGGAGAGGGAAGTGTACGACGGAGGTGCTGCTTGGCAAAAAAAAATAAAAAATCCTCCTTTCCCTTAGCTGGGGGGAAGGAGGAGGCGGAAGTGTGCTACGGAGGTGATGCTTGAACAAAAACACATTGTCTGCTTGGCGCTATCTGTGCGCTGTGTGGTTTACACAGGAGAGCCTTGTCTGGGAACCTCCCCCCCCGAAGAGGGCATGAGAAAGAGGGACCACCCCCACTGTTTCCACAGGATCTGCCCCACTTGCTGGGTGGGTGAGACACAGTTGCGGGTGAGGAGAAGGCACAAAAACTGACTTTGTATGGGCACTCCAAACTCTAGCTACACCTCTGTTCAGCTGATCTAATCCCTGTTCGATTCTGTTGCTAGTTTCTATGGCTGATACTTCACGTCCCTCTCACTGCAGTTCGTGGCCCCGCTGGAGACCGGTTCGAAGGAACGCAACCTCACGTCCTTGTGGGGTCAATCCAAGTTCACCCCGCCACGCCCCCTGAACTGCTCTCCAAGCGGGGTGAGAGATTCCCATCCTGGAGCACAGGAATCTTTTCAATCCATTTCTCGATCCGTGTTGAAAACTAATTTCAACATGGAGGCAAGTTCACCTCGGCTCGAGGAAGGATGTGAAGTAACCACCTATGTGTTTGAAATGTGTTATTACCAAGGAAACATAAATGTGCTATGTAGACATGGGCACGACTTGGCAAAATTCTCGTTTCCGTTTCTGTTCCTCGTTTCCGTTACACAACAGAACGAAGAACGACAATTACTCCGCCAGAACTCAAACTCGAACCGATAAAAGAAAAATTGGGTCTGATTTGTCGTTGTCCTTCCTGGCATCGCAGTGATCGCGCGATGCCAAGCGGCACAGAAAAAAAGTTTTAAAACTTAAAAAAAAACCGATTCCCGGCCAAAAAAGCAGGCGAAAATATGCCTGCCTGAGTGAGTGCACCTACCAGAGGGGTGGTTCCAGGGGGGGTCCCCCCGGCCTCCCCCCTCTCCTGTCCTGGGCTGCTCTGGTGGAGGGCATCCTCGTCGTCTCACCAACTTGCCAAGCGGCGGCACAGAAAAAAAGTTTTAAAACTTAAAAAAAACCCGATTCCCGGCCAAAAAAGCAGGCGAAAATATGCCTGCCTGAGTGAGTGCACCTACCAGAGGGGTGGTTCCTGGGGGGGTGTCCCCGGCCTTCCCCCCCTCCTGTCCTGGGCTGCTCTGGTGGGGGGCATCCTCGTCGTCTCACCAACTCGCCAAGCGGCGGCACAGAAAAAAAGTTTTAAAACTTAAAAAAAACCCTGATTCCTGGCCAAAAAAGCAGGCGAAAATATGCCTGCCTGAGTGAGTGCACCTAACAGAGGGGTGGTTTCTGGGGGGGGGTCCCCGGCCTCCCCCCCTCTCCTGTCCTGGGCTGCTCTGGTGGGGGGCATCCTCGTCGTCTCGCCAACTCGCCATGCCATGCGGTGCGGGCGAGGGATCCAAAATGGGGCGACCGCAATATTTATTTTGAAATTGTGGTCCAAAAACACACCAAAGCACCACAGAAACATGCGAAAATAGCTATTTTAAAACTGCCTGAATTTTTACAGTAGCAGCAGTGGGTTTTTCTTGCAACAAAACGTCTCCATTGATTTTATATTATTTTATTTTTATTTTTACTTTTTTACACCTGCGCAATGATGGGCTGGCCATGGGAGTGGACCATGCAAATTTTTGGAGCCTTCCACCAATTGCATGGCCACTTGACCAGGTTTTGACCGAGACTTCTGGGATGTGCCAGTCGGGCATAAAAAGCCCACTAACCCGAACCCGAACCCGAACCCTAAGCCTAACCCATACGCCAGTACACTGTCCTTCTTAGTGGGTCAGAGAGGCACCCAGAGGTGCACCCCACGAACTCACCCTAACCTTACCCGTAACCCTAAGCCTAGCCCTTGCGCTAACCCTAACCCTAAGCCAGATCTGTGTATTCGCATTGCACTACATGCAAGTACACTTCCCTTCTTGGTGAGCCATAGAGCGCCCAGAGGGCTTCGCTCCCCAGCCTAAGTGCACCGTATGCTGCCAGTATGCCAGTATGCTGTCCTTCTTAGTGAGTCAGAGTAGAGGCACCCAAAAGAGGTGCCTCTGCCTGCCACTGCAACTTGGTATGCATATCCAATTGGCTATGCGTACCCTTTTGTAGCGGGCCAGAGGAGGCGCCCACCCCAGAGAGGTGCCTCCAGGAGCCCGCTTTCCCTTCATAGCAGGCCAGAGGAGGCACCCACCCCAGAGAGGTGCCTCCAGCAGCCCACTTTCCCTTCATAGCGGGCCAGAGGAGGCGCCCACCCCAGAGAGGTGCCTCCAGGAGCCCGCACCCCCCCAAACCAGTACTAACGACAGACGGAAAAACGACAAATGAAACAACAAATTTTTGAGAAATTTCGCGAAGAACGGAAACGAGCCAAAACGGGCCGGCTCCGTCGCACGACAACTCAAAACGTCATTTTTCCTGGTCATGCCCATCTCTAGTGCTATGTTTTCTCTTGAAAATGATTATTCTCTGTAAGAATACTCTTAAACATCCCCAGTACTTACGGAGACAAAGTAGCCCAAAGAAACTGTGCTAAGTCCAAATTATATGTTAGCAAATTTATCACCAACAGAAAGAATACACTGAAAGCTTTGTACATGAGAGAGAATTGATGTTTTGCAATGATTAATGTTTCATTACATTCTTAGACCCATTGCCAATACAATTTCCAATATGTTTCCTTAGGAGCAAATGTAGCTGGAGTCATTGAAGCATGTGGATAGAATGGCTACCTGAGAAAAGAGTAGTTGTGAGTCCACCTCACCCTCTCCACTTGGTGCTCTCCAGGTGTCCTGGGCTACAACTCCCACAAGCCTTGTCCAGCATGGTATGTATTGGGGAGTTATGGGAGCTGTAGTCAAAATGGAAACATCAAGGGAGCACTAGGTTGAAGCAGACTGGTGTGTGCTGTTATAGAACATTAAACATGGGGTGTCTTTTATGCACCTCAATGAAACCATGGTCGGAGCAAGAATGGTAGCAGAGAGCTTTGGTTAGAGACACTATCACTCAGGCTTTGAAGCCTCGAAAGCCAGAGGAATGTCCCATGTGATGCATTCCAGCTAGCTGTGCCATTTTCAAACAACATTGGGCAAGCTTTCAAAATCATGCGATTAAAATCAAAGGTGCCATGTTAGTATCCAGAACTCTTATAAACTATAATTATTGAAGCACTTCTCAGCACGCCACTTGAGCAGTCCTAGATTGGAATGTGGGTTGGGTTTGGCTGTTGGTACATGGAGACAAACGTGATGTTGGATTTTGTGTGTGTGTGCGTGCGTGCGCGTGCATGCACACACTCACACACATGGGCACACTCATGCAGAGGAGTAAACAATATTCATTACACTCACATATGCACCTGGAACACACATCTTATCTGCTCTGATGTATCAGACAAAAACACAATCTGGCTGTTTATTTTAATCTGCTTTTTGAAGACCCTTTCATTCACACACTTTTTTTTTGTATGATGCTTTACTCTTTACTGTGAAACTGTACATAATCACTGCTTCCTCCTGTATCACCTCCATTAAACATTGTTCTTCCTCAATACTGCTGTTTTTGCAGGGCAAGGAAAAAATACCTAAAGTGCATGCACACTTTTTGCAATGCTTTGCCACCGCATACACTACGATAGGACCACTCCTAAGTGCCCCTCAATCCTGGTCTTTTTAGCTGAGCAAAAACCTTAGTGGGCTTCTGTACTCCTCAGTAAGTAGAAACAGGATCCCAGTTAGAAACTGATTGTACTGGCATCAAAAGCAGGCCATGTAAAATTCCTCTGAACAAACGAGACCTTGGCAGTAACTAGTTACTACACTGATTATGTTGTGTTATATATATATTTTAGTGCCACCGTGAACTGCTCAGAGTGACCATTGGTCATATGGGTGATACAGCAAGCAAGCCAACAAACAAACAATTGCTTGTAAATAATGTAATTTTTCAGGGGGGGTTATAACCAGGATTGGCCCGCCACATTTTGCTGCTTGAGGCAAAGAATAAACAGCTCCCCTCTTGCCTCCATTCCGTGTACAAATAGTGACTGGATTGATATCTCTATGTTTCTTCAGCACTGGTGACAAGACAGTCTTATACACCACATCTGAGGGCAGCCAGTTACTTAAGGAGCTGCATAACAGGTCGTTTGGTACACAAAGCTCCATCCTCCCAAAGAAGAAAATGGCCCAAGAACTCAGCAGAGACCTGTCATCTCCAAGTCTGCCACCTCAGGAGGTTCCTTCAATCTCCCTAATGGTGGGCCTGTGTACTGTATATAACTCCACTAAATGGTATCATGTGCTTCAAATGCTGCCTTGGGCTTGCCGCATGATCTGCTTTGGGTGCTGAAGGGATGGAAGTGTTGCCAATAGGATTTTCTACAATACAAGCAAGGGGGCCATAATATTCAGATAGTTTCTAAAAATATTTATAAGCAATCTTTAAAATTAATTTTGAGAAATGTGACAGCAGGAGATTGATTTAAAATTGGAACTATAATGGTAAGTAGGTAATTTTGGGGCCTTGGGCATCTAAGTAATTTAGGGTGTGACTAGACATGTGGTGGCTCAGTGGACTAAGGCACCGAAACTGTAGACTGCAAAGTCAGCAGCTTGGTGGTTCGAATCCCGGGTGCCACACAGTGGAGCGAGCTCCCGCTGATAACCCCAGCTCCTGCCAACCTAGCAGTTTGAAAGCATGTAAATGCAAGTCGATAAATAGGTACCACCGTAAAAAGTGGGAAGGTAAAAACAGTGTTTCCTTGCAGCCATGCCGGCCACATGGCCATGGACTTGCACAACACTGGCTCTTCCGGCTTGAATACGGAGATGAGCACCGCCCCTAGAGTCAGACACGACTAGCATGCATATGCGGGGGGAACCTTTACCTTTTTTAGACAGCTACAGTATTGCAGGCTGGATGATCAGGCTAAACAGCATCACTTGGAAATGAGGTCTGAGATCTATAATGATCGTGGCATCCACATTCAGGGAGGGATCAGGTGGTTTCAGTAGAGAAATCCACTCTGCACCTCAACGTGACCTATTTAGTCTGTTCTTCCCTCTGTGCCTCTATGCCACCCGAATCCTCTTCTGTCTCCCTCTACAAAGGGAGTGAGGGAAAGCTGCATTTTTTTTTTCATTTTTCAGTAAGTGACATAACAACGGTCATGAAAGGGCCTTCTCGACTGCTGCGCCCAGATTCTGGAACTCCCTCCCACTAGAGACCAGGACTGCCTCATCTCTGTTGCCCTTCCGAAGACAGGCAAAGACCTTTCTCTTCAGGCAAGCTTTCCCTTAATGATGGACTACCATATGTATTTTATATGAATCTATACTTAGGTTCACATAGACTTTGTGTTTATAACCGTGTTGCTTTAATGTAATGTTTGCCTATTAATGTTATAAGATGTCCCTCAATTCCTTGTTCACAAACACTTGAACATGTCTTAATTGTACTGGACTGTATATTATCCCTCATTACTGTAAGCCACCTTGGGTCCTTTTCCAAGGAGAAAAGCTGGGAAAAAATACTGTAAAATAAATAAATAAATAAATAAATAAATAATAGCTGCACTGGGTTGGCACTCAAGTGAACAGCACTGGATTGTAAAGAAAAAGAAAAGGAAAGGAAAGAGGGATGGTAGGAGAGGAGAGGAGAGGTAAAGGAGATCCTTCCCCCGCTTATTTTGTCTTCCCCTATCTGTGAAGATTCTCAGTCATCCACATGAGATTATCTGGAAGTTGAGTCATGGCAACTGGACTTCTTTTTCTTGAGAGATCGAAACATTTCACTACTCACCCAAGCAGCTTTGTCAGTCTGAGGAACTAGAAATTGGAGGCCTTAACACTAACTTTCCTCCAACTGACAAAGCTTTGGGTGAGTAGTGAAACGTTTCAGTCTCTCAAGAAAAGAAGTCCAGTTGCCAGGAGGACTCAACTTCCAGTCTACCCCTGTACATAGAACCTGGATTTTATTTTGCTTTTTATTTACACTACCCCATGATGAGGAGCAAAGGAACACTGTCTTGCTTTTTGGTTTTATATTGGTAAATGACATGTCACTGCAAAGTCTTGTCTCCAAGATGAAACATTGCTGGAGTGTAAATGGGGGGAGATCGCCCTCTGTCCCTTTCCTGTCACCCCTTATGTGTGGAGCAGTAGAATATGTATTGGGTTTTGATTTGTTTTGTTGATTTATTGGTAAGTAACACATTTCTTCATTGGCTTGCCATCCAAGTAAAATGGCACTGAATTTTGAGGGGAAATCACTACTAGTGTCACTTTGGTTCTATAGTGATCACACCTGCCAAAAACCTAATTAATATGGAGCAATTCTACCTGCACTATAAACAAACAAACAAACAAACAAACAAACAAACAAACAAACAAACAAACAAACAAACAAACAAACAAACAAACAAACAAACAAACAAACAAACAAACAAACAAACAGTAATCCCTGTCAGGGAACCAGAAAGTTGCTGATAGGCATCAATTGGGACAGGCTGGTTGATTGCCTGTATCTCTTTAGTTCCTGGAAAAAGAAGTGAAATGTCCTGTCCTACAACCACAGGATAAATCCACATCTGATTGCACCAAATGTAACTTCCCAAGGTCTGGAGCAAATTGAGTTTGAATTTGAAATTAAAGTAGTGTTGCTTATAAATCAGTGGCCTTCACAAGTGTGAATTTTAAAGCAACCATTGCTGGCCTTTGTAAGGTGTGTTCATGACTAATGAAATTCTGTTGATCAAAGCTCAGGAAACTCTGGGTACAGCACCATAGTTTTAAGGCTATTTCTCTTGAAGAACAGCTAGGAATGTATGAATGGCTAATGACTATGTGTGTAACCAGTGGCGAGCCTGCTGGCGGACGGCTTTGGTGATCGGGCGGTGCTTCGGCTGCCGGCGACATGCTGGTTCGGGTGCTCGGGCGGCGGTCCGGACGCCGGTGGGCCCCTAGCCGGGGGCTCGGGCGGCGGTTCGGCCGCCGGCGAATTCCCTCGAAGTTCCTCTCAGCTGCTCCCCTGTTCCAGCGTCCGCTCCTCACTGTTCCAGCTTCGGGCAGCAGATCGGCCGCTGGTGTTTGTTCGTTCCCCGATCAGGGATTGGGCTGTGGAGCGGCCGCTGGCGGTCCTAGGCACTCGGGTGGCATTTCGGCCACCGGCATTCCTTCCCCCCTGTCGGACTTGGGCTCTGTACGGCGGCTTTACCACTCTCAGCTGCGCCGTATGGACAGGACTTTTTTCAAAATCTCCGCGCCTGAGGGACGGGGTCGGGGTGGGGGGGGAGGGAGTCGCAGGGGGCCCCATAGTGGGTGGCCCGGTGTCGTGGACCTTTACCTCCTTCTCGCCCCCATCCCATATTTTACCATCAGAGTGCTTTAGCTCCCCTAGCCCTTCAGCCCCCAGGGGTTCATCCATCTTCGGTTTTCATCTGCCCCTTCCCCCCTCCCTTCTCCCGGCTTTCCATCTGTGCCCTTATTTTACTTTATTTTAATTTTACCTACTTTGTTTATTTTTTTTCTTTGTTTTGCTTATTTTACTCTATCTCTATCCTATTTTGCTTTTTGGTTCATTTTATTCTCCTGTCAATCTGCCAATAGCTGTGTCCTTGACACTATTAGCTCAGCTCCGGAACACCTGGCCTGTCTCTCCCTCCCTACTCCCAGGTGTGTAACATCTCCCTTTGGCAGTTTGCTCACCTGCTTTTATTTAGTTGACTCTATTATTGGTTAGTTTATCTGTACTGGTCAGCTATTATTTGTTATTGTTCAGTTGTTACTTGTTTTGTTGTTATTCCTTTGCCTTGCCTCTCAATTTTGTTAATTTATCTAGTGTATTACTATTCTGTAACTTTATTGTTGTGATTTTTTTCCCGTTCCGCTAGGTCACCATGTTAGCGGGGACTCATATACCAACCATGTTGGGCCGTGGACGGTACGCTCAGAATCGGGGAGTTGGTCGGTTAAGAAGAACTAGGGTCAGGCATCTTGCGCCTGTCCCACGTTCTGACTCCCCGACTCACTGCCACGTGTCCGGTAGCCACTCCACCAGCGCCTCCAACCTGACCTACCTCCTTCTTAATGCCAGGTCAGTCCACAATAAGACCGCTGTCATCTTTGACACCATTGTTGACAGCAGGACCGACCTGGCCTGTATTACGGAGACCTGGGTGGGCTCAGAGGGGGGGTTCCCTCGCCCAGCTGTGTCCACCTGGGTTTCTGGTCCAGGGAGTAGGCAGGCTGGAGGGTCAGAAGGGGGGAGGGGTTGCCATTGTGTATAGGGAATCGCTTCATGTGACCAGGGCCTCGACATTGGTGAGTCCGGGGTTAGAATGCCTCCACCTGTTGGTAGGACAGTGGGATAGATTTGGCATTGTGCTGGGCTACCGTGCTCCCCGCAACCCAGCACAATCCCTACCAGAGCTCTCGGAGTTCATTGCCGCTGCTCTGTTGAAGTCCCCCCGGCTTTTAGTCGTCGGGGACTTCAACATGCATGCTGGCGGCGGGCTCGCTGGTGTAGCTCTGGAATTCATGGAAACCATGGCGTTCATGAGCCTATCCCAGCATATTTCTTGTCCTACCCACAGGAGAGGGCATACCTTGGACCTGGTATTTACCTCCATGTTGGGGGATTCCTATCTGGAGGTGAGGGACATTGTCTCCTCACCTGTGTCATGGTCAGATCACTACCTGTTGTCCTTTTCCCTGGCGGTGGCGGCCCCTCCCCGCGGGGATCAACGGCCCCTTGTTTGGGTCCGCCCCCGAAGGCTTCTTGATCTGGCCCGGTTCCGAGCTTCCTGGTGGTCTGGCTGACGATTCGGCCGAGGCTATGGCTAACCAATGGTTTGAGTCAGCTGCCAGTGCCGTTGACCGAATCGCCCCCAAGCGTCTCCTCCGTGGCATAGCTCGTACTTCACCGTGGTTCACGGCGGAGTTAAGAGTGTTGAAGCAAGAGCGAAGGAGACTTGAGAGCATCTGGAGACAGGACCGGATGGTGAATAACAAGACTGCAGTTGTGATCCAGACTAGGCGCTACTCGCGAGCGATCAGGGAGGCTAAAAGATCTTTCTACTCCCTGAGAATTGGTGAGGCCTCGAATCGCCAGGCGGAGCTTTTCCAGGTGGTTCGAGACCTCACCAATCCTAGTCTGGTTAGGCCTCCTACTGATTTCAGTAGTGAGAATTTTGCAGTCTTCTTTAGATCTAAAATAGAGGCCATCCGTGCCGGCTTTGACTCCAGCCGCACTAGCCCTCCCTTGTCACCCCCAGCTCCTTCACCACCACCCCGCTCTCCTCGACTGGTTGAGTTTGGGCCTGTTTCTTCTTTGGAAGCCTCCAGGGCTATCGCCCATTGCCGTCCCGCGACCACCCCTTTCGATCCTTGCTCATTGTGGCTCATCAAATCTGCCGGAGGGAGCATGCCCGAGTGGGCTGCTGCCATCGCCACTGCCTCCTTCTGCGAGGGGGTTTTCCCCTCTCATTTGAAGGAGACGGTGGTCAAGCCCATTCTGAAAAAACCGGGCTTGGTGTCGGACCAATTGGCCAACTACCGCCCGATCGCCAATGTTCCCTTCATGGGCAAGGTTATCGAGAGTGTGGCTGCGGTGCAGATTCAATCATTTTTGGAGGAACAACGGTGCCTTGATCCTTGCCAGTCCGGTTTCAGGCCTGGCCGGGGAACCGAGAAAGCTCTGGTCGCGCTGCAAGATGGCCTAATACGAGCGGCTGACAGGGATTGCTCTACCCTGTTGGTTCTCCTGGATTTGTCAGCGGCCTTCGATACCGTTGACCACGGTATCCTACTGGACCAGCTCTCGGAGGTGGGTATCGGAGGCACTGTTCGCAGTTGGCTGGGGTCCTTCCTTCAGGGTCGGTCTCAGTATGTGCAGCATGGCGGAGAGTTGTCGGCCCCGTGGACACTCCCTTGCGGGGTTCCGCAGGGCTCGTCTCTCTCCCCCATGCTGTTTAATATCTATGTAAGGCCGCTGGCTGGGGTCATTAGGAGATTTGGAGTCTGCTGCCATCAGTATGCTGATGACACGCAGCTCTATCTCTCCTTTTCCACCTCTGCAGTGGAAGTGCCTAGAGGCGGTTATGGCCTGGACCAGGGCGAACAGGCTCAAACTCAACCCCGAGAAGACCGAGGTGATGCTCTTCGGGAGCTCCCCGTCTGGCTATGGAGGCCCTCTCCCCAGCTTGGAGGGAGTTTCTCTCCAGCTGGCGGAGAGGGTTCTGAATCTGGGTGTGATCCTGGACCCGGCCTTGTCCCTGGACATCCAGGTGGCGGCCGTGGCCAGGACCGCATTTTACCATCTCCGTCAGATCGCCCAGATTCGCCCCTATCTAGACGGTGACTCCCTGAGTACAGTGGTGCAGGCGCTGGTGATCTCGAGGCTGGACTACTGCAACGCTCTCTACATGGGGTTGCCCTTGACTCTCCTCCGGCAATTTCAGCGGGTGCAAAATGCAGCGGCCAGACTGGTGGTGGGTGCGCGTCACTGTGACCGCATCACCCCGGTTCTGGCTCAGCTGCATTGGCTATCCGTTGCATCCTGGATCAGATTCAAGTTCTTGATTTTAGTTTATAAAACCCTCCATGGCTTGGGCCCTGACTACCTGGTAGAGCGGATCGCCCAGCGGTCAACTTCGGCCCGACCGGTTCAGCAGTCGTGGGCGCACTCGCTTCGGGTTCCCCCCCAAGAGGCCAGGCGATCCCTTACTCGGTATCGGGCCTTCTTGGTTGCTGCTCCATCCCTATGGAACAGCCTACCCAGCGAAGTGCGCTCTTCAGAGTCCCTGCTGGCCTTTCGCAGAGCGGTTAAGACCATCCTATTCCGCGAGGCCTTTGGTGACCTAGCTTAATAATAGTCTTATTCCCCCCCGCCATCGATTACCTCCATTAGGGGTTCTTGTTGTTTAGCAGCGAGGTTTTTCTTTTTTGTAACAACGGTGCCCTCACACTGCTCGTTTTTAACTATATGTATGGTTTGTCCCGTTTGTTATATTTGTATTGTATTTTGAATTTGCTGACTTGATCAGTGCTGTAAGCCGCCCAGAGTTCCCTTCAGAAGATGGGCAGGGTATAAATCTAATAAATAAATAAATAAATAAATAAATAAATAAATAAATAAATAAAT
>JAHTLZ010000010.1:57730033-57750881 GCA_023846285.1 Phrynocephalus versicolor | reverse complement strand
AATAAATAAATAAATAAATAAATAAATAAATAAATAAATAAATAAATAAATAACCTTCCGGATGCTGTTGCCCTGTGTGACAAACCCGGCAGACAGGAGTGATGAATATACAAATCATCAGCCAATCCCAGCAGGAGGGAGGGGAATGGTATGATATAAAAAGGGTGGAGCCTAGGCAGTTGAGGCAGTAAGTGAAGTTCAGTGAAGTTGAGAGTGAGTGCTGGGAGAGAGCACTGTTCTCTGAGAGTTCTGTCAGGCAGTGAGGGCTATACTGTTTACTAGCTATTTAAGACAGGGAGGCTTGTGGAGCTGATTAAATCTGTTACAGTATATGTTAAAGGCAACGCATACCATCCTCAGATATCGTTATAGTTATTATCTTCTCAATAAACTTTGTTATTATTTTTATATTATATATCTCTGAGTCAGTCCCAATTCATGAGGTGACGAGTTTAAAAGGTGGCAGCATTATTAAGTAAATAAAAGGTGGCAGCATTACCATTCCCATCACAATTCAGTGTGTAAAAGGACGGTGTCGTCACAATTTGTGGCACAGCAGTGGGATGTTGAAATAAACCTGGTTGTGCCTCTGAAAACTCAGTGTCTGGAAAGGGGGATCGTCACACCCTGTGATTCCCATCAACATAGCCAATAGTGAAGGAAGGTGGGAATTGTAATCCAAGAACATTCTACACCCATTGTTTATTGATGACATTTACTTATATATGTACAAAAAATAACTATTATTTTCAGGAACTATGGATATCTGCAGAACTATGTTTCTCATGTTTATGTTCATTAAAGCCTATGCAGGGCATGGCAACAGAACTGAGGAATAGCTATTTCATAATCAGACACAACATGTTTGCCTTGGGTAATGTGGCAACACCACTTAACTATGAAGTATGCTTCTGCATCTGTGCCAAATTCCATACTTTAGGTTTCTTTAATCAGTAGGTCTCCCTTGAAGTGTACACCTTAATAACCCATTTGCCCCAAATCAGTCATCAACGGTTCTCAATAATCCCTTACTTTGTTTGCTTGCTTCTCAGCTATTTGGTTCTTTTTTTACCCGTGTGTTCTGACATCAGGTTATTTCATTAAAAATGCTAATGTCATGGATCCTCCCGATTCTTAAAAGAGTGGAAGTAAATAATTCATGAATTCAAACTGCTGAGAAAATATGCCTTATATGAAACATCTATCTTTTGCATTAGCAGGGGTTAAAAATAGACCATGGGAATTTTTCATGGAAAATATTTTCTCTTCTTGGAGAAAGAGGTGAGAAACTCCCAGCTATGATCTTTCACCTAAGAACTACATTCTTAGTAGCTACATGACTTAGGAAGTGTGCAATATAGTGCTCCAGATGTTTTTGCCCACATTTCTCCTTTGTCCTAACCAGATACGCTAGCCAAGTGTGGAAGATTATAGGAATTTTGTTCCAAAAATATTTAGGAGACTGGGGGGGGGGGGTTCAGTCACAATCTGCCTACCAATTATCATGCTGCCCGTTAATCAGTCCTCAGACAAATTAGAAGCACTTCACACCTCCACCAGGATAGCCACAGTTAACAGCCTGCACATCAGGTATAGGGAAGGGTTGCATAGGTGGGAATTTAACCCCCCTCACCATTGTCCATCTAGCAAGCCTTTTCAGGCCACTGTCCATCTAACATGCCTATTCAGACCAGGGTGGTGTGAAACTAAGGTGAACTATAAATTGGAAAACTCACACCAACGTTCCTCAGACTGACGATGCTACTTGGATGAGTAGTCAAACGTGTCGATATCACAAGAAAAGAAGTCCAGTAGCCATGACTCAACTTCCAGATAACCTCACCTAGATGTCTGAAAATCTTTACAGACATCTCAGAGACCACAGTTGCCCGCTGAGGAGGTACATTGTGTGTTTGTGTGCATGTGTGTGTGTGTGTGCACTTATTGGAAAACCATAGCAACCCCACCCCACCCCACCCAAAATAGGCACAACTAGCTAAAAATTATATGAGTGGAAGACCATTTGCTTCCCCACTGCCCCCCCCCCCCCGGTAGGTTACTCTGCTTCCTCAAAATTTATCTGGGAAGAATCATCCCAAATCAGTTAATAAAATCTTGAGCATCTCATCCCTGTCCCTGATTTGAGGCAAGATCCCCAGCCCTCCCCAGACCCCTGTACACAATGTACCCTTGTCAAGACTTCCTGAGGATTAATATATAATACACATTTCTCATTTGTTTATCATAAGATCCACAATATAGATTGCTTTTTTCCTGTATTCTCATAAGGCAGGCCTGCCCAAAGTCCGGCCCAGGGGCCAAATCTAGCCCGTCAGGCCATTCTGAGTGGCCCGCGGCTGGCTGGCCCGCCCCTCCCTCCCCCTCCTTCACCCCATGTTTTTTTAAAGAAAGTAGGTGGGGCTTGCAGTGGGGTGGCAGGGTTGGGGAGCAACCGGCCCCTGACACATTCTCAGCCACCAAATCTGGCCCTCCTTACAAAAAGTTTGGGCACCCCTGTCATAAGGACTTGTGAAAAGATAACAGGATTTGATTAATGTAAACTTGATTTTGTCAGGTAGATAATAATTTTACATTTGCTTCATTACT
Organism: Phrynocephalus versicolor; assembly: GCA_023846285.1. Taxonomy (NCBI): domain Eukaryota; kingdom Metazoa; phylum Chordata; class Lepidosauria; order Squamata; family Agamidae; genus Phrynocephalus; species Phrynocephalus versicolor. Next base: position 57,748,274 of record JAHTLZ010000010.1, on the reverse strand, counting down.
GGTTTATTATTGTCATTTTGCCTCCACTGCTTTTAATAGCTTATAGGTTTGTTTGTGTAATAAGCAGAACTTCTCAACCCTCTAGAATAGTTCATCTATGGTGGTTGGTTGGGAGTGCATTGTACAGATGAACCATATTTCTGTGAGAGATGCCACAGTTGACTCTTCTCCTGCATCTATAAGGACAGTTGTGCTAGACTGAGTTATAAACACAGGTAATTAATACTCTTTCAATATATTGCCAATAATAATGCATTGTTTTATGTCACTTTAATATTAATTTTATTTCTATTTTTATTTTATTGTGTTACTATTTTATGGTTTTATTGTATGAATTATTTGAATTTGTTAATTGTTGTAAACCGCCCAGAGTGACCTCGCTGCCAGATGGGCGGTATAAAAATCCAATAAATAAGTAATAAAAATAAAATAAATAAATATTGGATCAGTAGAAATAAGACAATGGGTCACACGACGCAGCCTGCCCTGCCTGGTTTTGTGGTCCTGGTTTTTGATCCCAAACTAAAGTTGTGCTTTAAGAAGAGCAGTGAGGCTGCATCTTCTTTTCAAGGTTATATATCCTCTGGAAATCCTGCAAGAAGCATGATTCTGCTTAATCAACAGATGTACGCTCTCCTACATGCAACTTATTTTAAGGGAAATTTTCAGTTTGCTTTTACCATCAAAATCAATCTTGGGAGTAAGATGAAGCCCCTGGAGAATTGAAGGGGTGACAAATCCCCATCGTAGCCCCAGAAGTTGCCTATTCTTTCAGCAGAGGTCCAACCAATTATATGCACATCCAGAATGGGAAGATGCAAACATAATGTTTCAACTAAGAACTGGCTTGGGCATACTCTGCAAGAGGAACACACTCAAGCTGGACTGTGCCTACAATAGCAAATTGTGCTTATCTTTGATATTGCTTAGGATAGTAAGATAATCATTGAATAATATAAAGTGCCAGGATATTAAAACATAGTGCCCGTATATTAAAACGTAGGAGTACCTTTGTGCCCATGCTACAACAAGGAATAACTCCTCTCCTCTTGTTTGTTTTGCTTCAGGGGGAAGTCAGATGTGTTGCAAGCTGTCAATTACTGAACAATGAGTGCTATGTTCTTCTGTTGCCAATACTAACTCCCCCTGCATGTCATCCATTAAATATTGAAAAAATGCAAAACACTATTGCACCTCTGCCACTGAATCCTTAAAGCAAGTATTACAGCAAGAAATTGGAAAGGCGAACATCAACTATTGGAAGATTTTTGAGTGCTCACATTATCTGTGAAGACTATTAATGATTTGGAGAAGGCAATATAAAACATCCCTGTTCAGAAGTTGCAGGCAGGCCACTGGGAAACAAAGAAGGGCTGTCAGGGTTTTGTTTTTGTTTTGCCTTTGGTAGCTGTGGAAAATAGGTCACTGTACTAGATGGGTATTTAGTTTGCCCCAGAAGTAATCTCACTGAAAGGTGTATTGTTCTGTTTCAGTCTGCACTGGCTAAATCAAATTTAGCACCAAATCTAGCTCTATACTCCTGGTCCTCGGAGATTTTTGTCCTCCCCCCTCCCCCCCTCTCTCCAATACAGTCCCCTACAGGTCCTCTCATATCCCTCTGGGATAGGTTTGCAGGGTACAGGGGAAACAACCCATTGGTCATTCCCCCATCATGTCTGCACTCACTAAACAAGAGAACATCACAAAGGCACAAAGAAGCAAGGAAGACATGGAATCAAGATGAGTTTCGAACTTCACGTGAGGGGTTTTTATTTCATGTCTCTACCCTTCTCCCGTTAGAACACAGACCTTCTTGCTTCAACTGGAATTAATTGGAAATAACAAATGAAATGAAACTTCCCCTTTAGGAAAAAAACACACAAGGTTTGTATTTCACAAGTTCAGAAGGTAAAGAATTAAATATCGTTTTCAGTGGGAGTATCTTTGTGAAATGTATTTTAAAGAATCACTTCTAAATATACATGGCATTTCATTTTGGCTGCCTCTTGCTAAGCAAATGATACAATCTGTGACATTGGCAGTGAAATGTTGAGGAAAAATGGGAATCTGTTCAGAGTCGCCCACAATTATTGTGATGCTTCCAAGTTAAGAAATAAATAAAAGGCAGATTTGTTGTTGGGAGAAAAAAACATTACCCACTAGTTTTCCTGTTGGTTTAAACTGGCAGTTTAAAGACAAAATTATTTACACTGTGGTCATAGGCAGCAAAACCCCATAATTTTCACTGCTGTGAGAAGCTAAACCAGAAAGAGACTGCAGGAGCAAGAAAGCAGGAAGCAATGATGAGAAGTCAATAGATTCAAATAGACTGGGCTGGGAATTTCAGGGAAGAAGCGAAAGATTGACATGATCATCTGCCCTGTGCTATCAGTTAAGGGGCATGCCCCTAAGATCAGAGAGCAGCATATTTGACCCTATAAATATTCATGAATCAGAGCTCCCTCCATTTCTGACTAGAAGTGATGGAACCTAAAATTCAACACAGTCTGGAAGAGTACAGGTCCCCAAGTTTAAATAGTTGCACTTGAAATAATGGATTTAAAGCTATGTTCTCTAGGGAGCATGTCATGGACTGTTTGTGAGAAAATCAGGAATGGCAGACCAACATCCCACAGAGTTCGCCTTTGTGGCCAGGGCATGTCAAATGCGTTTGAGGACATCTCCTTGCAGAACAAATAGCAGTGAGACATACACATACACAAATTGTGTATCACAAAATGTGGCATCCAGTCTGTGATATGTAAAACAGCAAACACCAGGGTTGTACAATCCCCTCTTAAACCAATCGTTACTGACAAAGAGGGAGGTCAGTACTCTCCATAGGCCAAGCCTTCAGCTAGGTTGGATCAGGCATCTTCACAACAGGGAGCAGGCCAAGGCAAGGCTGTTGTCGCTCCCTTCATCATAGGTTCCAGGAATCTCCACATGACGCATGGAGTAACAGGTGAGAGACAGAGGTCCACATCATCTCTCACAAAGGCTCTGCTGAAAAGGGCACATAGCAAATGTATCACTCTCAGCCAGCCTTTTCTTGGTGTCCAGCTTTTTCTTAGTAGTAGCTAGAGAGCCTTGAAATACTGGCTATTCTGCTCTAATATTTTCAAGCTCCATTTCTCTGGAACAAATGGGCCTCACACCTTACCTCTCCTTCACTCTGTTCTTCTGACACTTACCTGTTGATTTTACTGCTTCCAGAAACTTCTGCAACAATAGGTGTTGGAGCACTGAATTCTCCTTCCACACCAGCCTCTCCCAACAGTTTGGGGTCTTCCTCATCTTCTGAACCTGTCTCAGCAAAGTAAGGAAGGACAGAATCCACCACCACCCTTGAATGTATACAATTCCACGGCAGATATTAAATGTGTGTGGTGATATAGAATTGATCTCATGAACAAAAAAAAGATAGAAGGGCCACAGTCTTTCAGTGGTACAACAATCTGTAGGGATGATTTCTTGCATTAGGAATTTCTAGGATTGCACTGGTGTCTCTGCTGATAAGAATGAAAATAGAGTTTGGACCAGGACATAGTGGGTAATAAAAAAATCTAAGCAAATTTGAACAAGGTTAAAATTAAATAAGATTAATAAGAGTCATTGAAGAAGGGTTCCAATAGGCCAAGGTGGACAACTTCAGTGGAATCAAGGGCCATTTTGCAAATTGGCAGGATGTCCTTGGGGACACACCTATAAGGTGGCATAGCCAAAGTGGAAAGGTGTGTGGCCAAAACGGCTGATCAGCTATTTTCCTCTTTTTCTTTTTTTTCTCTCCCAACTAGAGATGGGCACGACTAGGGAAAATGACGTTTTCGAGTTGTCGTGTGTCGGAGGCAGCCAGTTTCCGCTCGTTTCCGTTTTTCGTGAAAATTCGCAAAAATTAGTCGGTTCGTTTTTTTGTTTTTTTGTTTTCATTAGTACTGGTTTTTTTGGGGGGGTAGCGGGCTCCTGGAGGCACCTCTGTGGGGTGGGTGCCTCCTCTGGCCCAATATAAAGGGAAAGCGGGCTCCTGGAGGCACCCGTGGGTGCCTCCTATCCTCACCCACTAGGAAGGGGCAGCAGCAGGCTCCAAGAGACCCCTCAACATGGGGGTCTCCCCTCCTCACCTGCTGCTGCAAAATGGCATGCATAACCATATATATGGATATGCATACCAGTTGCAGACAGTGAGACCAGTCCACTGGTACAACCCTCCGTCAAGGAGAACCGTGAAGACTGGGTCGCACCTGCCATGTCCCACAAAGAAGGGAATCGTACTTGCGTGTAGTGCAATGCAAGTAGATCTGGCTTAGGGTTAAGGTGGGTTAGTGCAAGGGCTACGGTTAGGCTAGTGACGGGTAAGGTTACGGTGGGCTATTGGGTTGCACCTCTGGGTGCCTCTCTGACCCACTAAGAAGACAGTCTGTGACGTATGGGTAAGGAGTCAAGGGGGCTAGGGGGCTAGGGCAGGTTTTAGGGGGCTTTTTGGCACATCCCAGAAGTCTCCATGGCCAAGTGGCCATGCGATTGGTGGGATAGCTCCAAAAATTTGCATGGTCGTCCCCTCCCCCATGGCTGGCCAGGCCACTGGGCCAGCCCATCATTGTGCACTGTGCAGGTGTAAATAAAATAAAATAAAATAAAATCAATGGAGGACAGAGGAGGAGAGGAGAGACATTTTGTTGCAAGAAAAAAAACCCTGCTACTGTGAAAAATCTGGCAGTTTATAATTTTTCGCGTGTTTCTGTTGTGCTTGTGTGTTTTTGGACCACGATTTCAAAAACAATATTGCGTTCGCCGCCCCATTTTGGATCCCCCGCCCGCACTGCATGGCATGGCGAGTCCGGCTGCCCAGGACGGGGGGGAGGCGGGACCCCCCTCCAGAAACCACCCCTCTGGTAGGTGCCCTGCGCCCTTAGTCAAGCAGGCATTTTTCCGCCTGCTTTTTGGCCCGGGAATGGGTGGGGAGAGAGTTTAAAAGTTTTTTCCTGTGCCGTCCGTGCCGCTTGAGCCGGCGGCGAGACTCGTGCCGTGCGGCTTGTTGCTGCTGCGAGCCTGCGGCGAGTCCCACCAGAGCAGCCCAGGACGGAGGAGGGGGGAGGCCAGGGACCTCCAGAAACCACCCCTCTGGTAGGTGCCCTGAGGCACCAGGACGGAGGAGGGGGGGAGGCCGGGGACCTTCAGAAACCACCCCTCTGGTAGGTGCCCTGAGGCACGGCAGGCATATTTCCGCCTGCTTTTTGGCCGGGAACCGGGTTTTTTTACTTTTAAAAACTTTTTTTCTGTGCCGCATGGCATCGCGCGATCGCGCGATGCAAGTAACGAGCACAACAAATCAGACCAAAATTGTTTGTTCGTCGGTTCGAGCTCGAAGTCTGGCGGAGTAATTCCCGTTACTGTTTCCGTAGAGTAACGGAACCGAGTAACGGAAACGGAAACGGGAATACCGCTAAGTCGTGCCCATCTGTACCCACAACCCCAATTGTTACTAGATTATAGAATTGTAGCACTTTAATATAATCTAAAAATATGAGAAGGGATAATTTTAAAAAATCAATTGAATATATGGAAATATCTGAGATATGTTGGTGAGTTTCTGTAAAAAATGTCATTCCTGGAAGGAATTTTACTTCACAATGTACATGAACTACCAACCTCAAAGAAGGGCACACATACTAGTAAATACATAATAAAGGATTTTAGCTTTTAAAATGTATTTTTTATTTCATAAAATACTCAATATTTGAAAACCAAACTTTTTTTTTATTCAGGCTAATTCTATAAATAATAATTCAGTAAATATATTTCAGTCATTACTTTTTGCCCAAATTCAGACTCATGCTAATAAGACAAAAGCTGTATCAGAGAATCACAGCTCAATTGCTCTCACATAGCTCACACTCCCTCAAACGCAGCCCTCCAACTTATAGTGACCCTAATAAGGCTTTCAAGGTGAGATGTGTAAGGCGTGGTTTTACCAGTTCTACTCCCCCAGTGATTTTCCATGGCTAAGTGGGGATTCGAGCCCTGTTCTATAGAGTCATGGCCCATCACTGTACCACTACACCACACGAAGCCTCCCAAACAACAGTTAACGCTTAAAATTGGTAGAGAAGAAAAGTGTACTCCTTACACAAAGATCTGCTACTTTTGAGTGGGCTCACAATGAACAGCAGCCTCTTGAGCCTCCACAGCTCTTTGCACAATTCCCTTCTGTGTAATGATCGTAGAGATTGCCGCCAGAAAGCCCTGGCACCACAACTGATGTGCAGGTTTTGTTCAGCCAGCCCAAAAGCCAAAGGAGGGGGTGGGGAAGCTTAGTCATGCTTGCCAGATCCACACCTCTTCTCAGCCAGGGATGCAGACACCGTGCCAACAAAGCTTAGGCCAACTTGAGGGTAAGTCCTAAGTCATGTCCAACATTCCTAGGCTGGGAAGGGTTTGGATTCCGCACAGCTTCACCTGGCCTATTGTCAGCGCAGCTGGCCTTCAGCCATCTTGGCTAGCTAGGATGGCACTCTTCATCTATCGCTGAAATAAACAACCAGTGTTTTAAGGAAGATAACTGCAAAGCAGACATGTGGGAACAAGACAGCGACCACAACCAAACTTATTTTTTTGTGATTGTGATAAACATAAATTGGGTAAGGCAACCATTGTAAGGGAGCCAAATACATTGCGTCTGGAATGAGTGGTAATGAATTATTGTTTCATAACAGTGCAGCATTCATATGCTGGCAGAGCAATATTTTATAAGACAATTCTAAAAATGGGGGTAGCCAAACAAAAGGTAATAACTCTTAAATTGATCTTCAGATCAGCATCAGATTTGGCACAATTATAGCTGTTCCTGCTCTGTGCCCAATTTGGACAAAGATCTTTTCAAGTTGCTTTCTTTTCTTAGTAAAACTGTTCTCTCTGTGCAGAAATAGGCATTCTCAAATGTCACCAGGTGTAAACCAAATCATATAAATTGAAAGACCAATCTAGTTTATCATGAAAGAGAATGTCTGGTCTCACACTCTTTTCTTTCTTTTTAATTTGGCAAGAATCTGGGCTGCAAAGGCTGAAATATTGGTCCTCAAAAAGGCATTTCAAAAGGGAGGAACAGTGATTTATCAAACTAAGCATATGTGGAAAAGGCTTACCAGCAAGAGCACTGCAAAACAGATTGTTGCAGCTTTGTGGGCAAGGAAGGCTGCAAGGCAATTGAAAGTCACAAAAATAGAGTTAAAAGTCAGGTTGTGTTTGAAGAGTCAAACAAGCAGGGGAAATCAGCTCTGAGTCTTAGGCAATCTAAAATCTTGAACCTCTAAATCAGGACTCAGCTGAATTTTTAACTCCTTCTTGGCCAAACAGGGATTCACACTTGCAAATGTACAGTGATAACTCCAATTATGAAATTAATCTGTTCCAAATGCATTTTCTTAACTCGAAATTTTTGTAACTCAAAACAGGGTTTCCCATAGAAATGCAATGGAAACAGATTAATTCATTCCAAGTTGGAAATCACACTCCCAGAATACAAAGAGCAGAGTTAACAGGCAAGTAAACAACAGAAGATGAGCAGCCTACCTTTTAACCACATGAAAAATCTACCAAAGAAGTCCCCAAAAGTCCCAAAAATGATGCCAAATATTTCCAGAATTGGCAGTTTGACCATATCATTAAAAAAAGAGAAGCCCCAGTTCTGCTTCCCTTTTCAAAATGGCTCCTTCTTCCTAATTGCAGCACTGTAGTCGAGTGACCACAAGAAATCCACCAAAGAAATCTCAAAAAGTCAGGTGGCCACAAAAAATCCATCAAAGAAGTCCCAAAAAATTCCCCAAATGGTGTCAAATATTTCCAAAACGGGCACTTCATGCAGGTCATTAAAACAGAAGCCCCGATTCTCAGCTCCCCTTTTCAAAATGTCTCATTCTTCTTCCCAATTGCAGCATTGTAGTTGGGTGGACACAAGACGGCAGTATTGGTATTGCAAACAAGCAGGAGCCATTTTGAAAAGGAATCCTTCCTTTCCTTTTCCCTTTCATAACACTGAAAAAAACCCAGGCCTTTTTCTAGCTTGACATTTTCCTATACCCATGGATTTCTATTCGTAGCTTGAATTTTTCGTAACTTGGGGTGTTTGTAACTTTAGGTACAACTGTACTGTATTCTTAAATATGTGGAAATGAGATTGTTTTAAGCAATGTTATAGTGGAGACAGGGCTTGTGGATCAAAGCTCTTGGATCTCTTCAATAACAGGAATGCTGATGTCATCACACACACACAACATTGAGAGAGAGAGAGAGAGAGAGAGAGAGACGTAAAAATGGGTTTTCCTAACAATGTTGTGAGTACAGTTATAACTACCCATATTGGTGCTGGTCTATGGGTTAAGACCAGAATCATGAAACTTTGTGGGGAAAAGAGGGAGGAACTGGTTCTAGCTTGACTAGTTCCAGCTGTTGTCATCTGTAGATTGGAGTCCAGTGTCTGCTCTACTTCTATTACTTTATCAGGACTGGAAATTTCTGTATCTTTAGATCCAAGATATCTATTATTCTTTATAATCTGGATAAAAGTATATTTGCTAATTCTTCTTCTGAAATATTTTCCCAATCCACTGTGTATTGATGGCTCACAACAAAAAGGTAAAATTGCTTGTTATTATAGTTTCTGCTGTTTAATTTCCAAAAGGGAGGGGTATAGAAGGAGATGACTGAATTAAAGTCCTAGAGGCAAGGAATAGCTATCTTTCAGTCTTTGTATTCAAAACATGAGGTTATCTCAAGGTCGAAAAGTGCTCTTTAACAAACAGCTTCTCTAATGCTGCTTTTAAAACTGCATCATTAAGTCCAGAAGATACCGAAAGTACAAAAAGCATAAAGTAATTTCCTTTAAGGTTGCATCTTAGAGTCACCACATACCAAAGAACAGAAAAACACAAGCTAATTTCCTAAACAGAAAAGCAATAAAGCAGAAAGTCAATAATGTAGAGTGAAAGTAATCACTTCTTCTGTACATCTTTTCAAAATATTCACTTCCGTTAAGTGCCACTTCCAGAAGAAGAGGAGGGTTGATGCTTATTTGAAGAAAGTTTTCTAAAGCCATGGAGGAGCTTTTCATAGATAAATGGAGGGGGGAAGCAGATCTACTCACGAGATGCCAAATATGAACAGCTTATTTACAGCATCCAGCACCAACAGCTGTGCCTTCATCAGAATGGTGACGGTCTTCCCCCACTGGGTGGTAAGCCATTTTCCTGCTTCTACCAAAGTTCACCGCCAATCCCTTCATGTCTGCAGGTGCTGCCCTTTCTTTGTTTCACCTCCAGGGAAACTTACCCCCCGCCTTTGGGCCTCCTTTATCTGGAGGAATTCGACTTGATAAGCTGGAGCACTTATCAAGTTGTGTCACCGCGGTGTAGCAGGAACCGGAAAACATTGAATCCCTATCTGAAATTAGCTCAAATCAAGAGATTATACCAGAACAAAGTGCAGGTCTCAACAAGAATTTGATAAGAATGGTGCAGGCTAAGCCCTTAGATGTGCCAAGGCCAAGGAATATCACAAGCGCATCTGTTTTACTCAATATGGGAGGAAAATTTTGGACTTTTTAAGTAGCAGAGTGGTCATCAAGATTACTATCAAGATAACACAACAATGGACTTGACAAGAGAAAAGCAACCTGTGAAGATAAGGCGCTTGACAGGAAAAGGGGAAAGGGAAAATTGGAAAAAAAAGAATCTTTGGCTTAGTGAATTTATTACATAAAAATGTATTATGTATTCTGATTGTCTAAGGCTACTAGTTAATTGGTATGATATGGGAAAGAGAAAATGAAAATGTGAAGACAAACCTGATCTATAAATAAATGTTAATATATTTTTTAAATAGTGGTAGTTTGGTATAGATAAGAACCTCTATGCATACAGTGAAACATATAGACCAGGAGGTAGTTCTTTTACCACTTGAATTAGAGATGATTGCTTAAATTAGGCACACATTGGCAGAATAGGTAAATATACTGTGGATGATATATAGAAGATATATACTGTAGTTAGTCAAATCTATCCTAAATTACTTAGTATTTAAGAGCTAAACAGCAAGATTGAATAGATTGCTGAGATTAGATAGGCTATATTCTTTGTATCAAAAATAGATGTAAGTAGACAGAATATGGGTGAGATAGTAAGGAAATAAAGTATGAAAGGATGCTAATTTAAGATGGGAAAGGAGATATGAATTATGTTGGGCTCAATGTTGGGGAAAACTGCGACTGAATCGATAACATGTCAGGAGACAAGCAATATATTTGTTTTATGTAATTTATTGCAGAAAATAAATTAAAAATGTATTTTAAAAAGAGGGAGGAACTGGGAGGCACATGCAAGTGTCTGTACAGAATGGCTATATCCCTTTGGTGCTGAGTGTTCTTTTCTGTTTTCTCCAGCACAGGCAGGAGTGGCTGGAGGTGGTCTGCTTCCTCCCTTAGAGTGGGAGGATTTGCATTATTTCAGTCTCCAAGGCCAATGGGGACATTTGCAAGTTTTGGGCAGCTAGTTTTGTTCTCCTTTTTTTGGTCTCCTCTAAATTTTGGCACTCTGCGTTATAGTCCCAGCAGCCTTATCCCTGTTACAGCTCTGGTTGTGAGTTTGACTAAAGCATCTCTATGGCAGTGCAAATAATTTTGACATGCTTGATCTTGATTGGTCTGCCAAGAACCAAGTTTCCAAAACACCAAGTTAACCTATCTCACCTGGGTTTTGATCCTTATCTTCTGAAGGTCCGGCTTTTCCTCTTCCTCCCATCACCTGATTTAAATGTGGGAAAAGAGTTCCCACCTCAAAAGCTGTTTTTTATTATTATTATTATTATTATTATTATTTTAAAGTGCAGTCCGGCCCCCTTGGCCAGCAGGTGGCGCTAGCATTTGAAAAAAACAGACCACTTGCCTGGGGGAAATTAATGCTTAGGGCACTGCATGGAGCTTCCTGTTTCTCCAAAGGTGAAAAGCAATTTAAAAAACCAATGCCGATTGGCCCCAGGAACAGTCAGTGCTATGAGTTAAAAAGAAGAAACCTGGATCATCTGTGTGGTCCCACGGTGTCTGCTTCCTTAAAAGGTGGATTATCAAAGCGAGGCAAAAAATTCCCTATGTCTTGGGTGAGTCACAGAAACCTCGCTTAAAGGGGCATTACCAGGTTTTCGTTTTTCTTTTTTTTCAAAAAGCCCGGTGGCCGTGGGGACGGCATTTTTAACACAGGTTTTTCTAGTAATTTAAACTGCTTTTAAAGGGACGTGGGACTGAGCCCTTAGTGGCAGTTTAAGGATGTGAAACCCAAAGGCAAAAGCCAGTTTTCAGTCCATGCTAGAAATTAGATCCACTGAATTGTTGCAACTTTCATACTTGTCAACTTACTGCAATCACAATGATTTCACAGGGCTCCTCTGGTTAGGGACAGAACATGCTAATATTACTCTGCTGGTCTGCAGTTGTCAGCTGATCCCAATTATTACACACTGTACTGCATAACACAGGAAGACAGAGAGCTTCAAGCATTTATGGACATTCTTGTGAGTGTGGGAACCATTATTATGAGCATCTGCTTGTCAGTCTTCACCTGCACACCACTGATTAATAGAACATTATCTGGTGATTGGGCTAGATAGAACTTGAATGTATTTAGAATGATTTGTATTATTTTGCACTTTGCAACTTGAGCAATGGGAGAACACTCCAGAAATGGCTTCTGTTGGGAGTCGCCACAGGAAATTCTCTGCATATTTTAGTTAGCTTGCCCAGTATGAATCCATCATTGGCTATATCTGTAGTAAATAGACAGTTAATTATCTGTTGCCAAATCTGGCCAGATTTCATGTTAATGGATTTTTAGTAAGGAATAGGACATAACAGATTGGCTCTGTAAAGGAAACCGCAGGCTTTAGTTTAGAAAATAAAGCATATTTTTCCCCAGAAATACTCCACATAGGCCCCTTTCTGGAGCCTAGGGTGAAACAAAAATTGGGTTATGAATTGATAGCAGCATTCTATTCAGTTTTGATTGAACTATTTGGGAAAGAGTCAAATACAACTCAGACCAGTTTAGAGGCTCCTGGTTCTGAGCCCAAAGTTTGATTCAGAAACTTTGTGCCTGTCATGAACTATAATTAGAAATAGACAAATGGTTAAAACCAGCCTGCCCACCCCAATGTTTGTCCGAATTAGATTTGCAGGTAACAGTAGCTCTTATGAACTGGGACTTGTTTCAGGCAATAGATGTAGCACCATCACTGCTATTGCCAGGCACTTGAAAATGGTGGCAGACTTGAATAATTGCACTAACTAGCTACTCTGCCTGTAACCTTCCCCAGTTTATTGGAGTGTAGCAAGGAATGAGTTCTGTGGGATAAATGCTGGAGCATTAGAAGAGGAACAGGGGTGTAAAATCGCACATTCTGATTTATAATGACCAGTATCATTTTGATATTCAGTTTCAGAAATAGGGATAAACCCTGCTGAATAGACACATGGCTCAGTAAGCCTACTTAATATTTAAAGGCACACAGAGCTCTAACTGCAGAATCAGCTATGGCTGTCTGAGGAGGCACTGGTTGTATACACTCAAGCACATGACCGCAAACCCATTCACCACCATGACAGCGTTCATACCTGGAGTTCTACATGTGGAAAAACTGAACAGGCTACTGCCCAAGACATCTACTTAGTGCTGCTGATGAGTCACAATGGAAATGAAAAACATAGGATTATAAAATTGGACACTATTCTTTAACCCTTTAAAAGCCTGCCAGAGACGCAGCCCAGGGAACTTTCCCTGAGCTGATGATTTATTTCCATCATGCTCTTGGCTCATGAGAGGATGATTTAAAGTCATCATCCTCGAACCCCAGGGATGCCCTTTTCTCTTCCCACTCGCCTCCTTATTCCCCCCCCCCTGCCTGTATCATGGCTGCGGCCTATGACCCTAGCTAGCCTTAGTCCCCTTCCCCACCTTCTCCCCCTCTCTCCCCCCTTCTCTCTCTTTCTCTCTCTCTTTCTCTTTCTCTCTTTTTCCTTCCTCCTCCCTGTCCTTCTTTCTCTCTCCTTCGCTTTCTCTCTCCTCCCTCTACCTCTGATCTCCTCCCTCTACCCCACTAACCCTGGGTGTGCTTTAACGAATTCCTACACTCCTTCTGTGCTTCTGGACCTCCACCATCTTGGGCATGAGCACATGGCAAGGGCGAACGGACACCATGATGGTGGCTCCACACAAGGCTGCATTTTCCAGAAGTCCACTCCATTGTTCATCTTGGTTCCTGCACGTCTCCAGCAGCTGCATCCTGGATTAAAAGCAGCCAGAGGCATCCCATTGTCTTGACTTCTCACCTTTCAGGGATGCCTGGCAGCCTCCGGCTTCACTCCATTGACACTTTGGTTCCCCATTGATTTGTTCATGTTCCCTAATGACTCACTATTCTCCCCCTATTGGTTTACTGATTTTCTCATGTTTGCCAGGACCTCAGAACAACACCCTGCTCCCACTTATCATTGTCACACCCCTGATGGCCCATTAAGGGACAGATTAGGCCAGTCACACTTGGGCAGATGTCCAGCCCCGGATCATCAGGAATGCCTTGGGACCGCCCAGGACCACCCCTGGACCAGCCTCCGGACTGCAACTATTGGACAATCCCTGAAGACTGCCCCCCCAGGGGAGGCGCCACCTTGGAGGGAGGGAAAGGGAAAGAAATAAAATGTGTTGCACCATTGTCTTTGGGGCGGAACATCTCAGCACTGTCCTGGGTGGGGTGTTCTCCTACTGTTCTTTTTATTGGGCCCAATAAAAGCAGTTTTTTTCCTGGATCTATCTCCTGCTAGACTCTTTATTGGGAATAATTCTGAGGCCCAGCAGCATACAGCAGGAATAGCCTGCTGCAGACTCAACACTGCTTACGCCATTTCCTTGTCTGAGTTTCATCAGAACACACAAACCGACCACATCTCCTCAGCCTGTTTCTTGTAAATATTTTTTTAAGAGGCATAACCATGCTACCTGGCTCAATGATAAGGGGAATGAATGTCTGTGGAGTCAGGGACTGAGAGCTTCATTCCCCATTGGGCCTCTCAAGAGAAGAGCCGGCCTGCATGACCTTGGAAAAGCCACACACTCCCGGGGTATCCCCAGAAGAAGGGAATGGCAAACCACTTCTGAGTGGTTTTCCCACCTAGAAAGCCCTTGTGAAAGCTGGACAGTGAAGAAAGCTAACAAACAAAAATGATTCCCTTGCAATGTTGTGCAGAAGAGAGCTTTCTGGATACCCATGGCTGCCAGAAAAAATAAACAAGGGATTTTCCCACTCAGCTGATCAGTGGTCGGCTGCCCAGGCAGGTGGGGAAAGGGCCAGCCAAGCTCCAGATATGCATATGAAGCGCCCAACTCTAGTTATAGTGATAGTAAGGAGCCACATAAGACTGGAAAGACGATTCAGGTTCTTGTCATGGACTACAGTCCGTTGATCAAACATATCCAGTTTTGTCTGGTGAAGCCAGGCCTCATCTGGGAAAGCTGGCCACGCAACAAAATGGGTTGCTTGTTGTGAGGCAAAAAGGACTGGGTTGCGGTCACTGCAAATGCATGCGTTGTCGACATATTCTGTCTCACAACAATAAAGGAGAGCCATGTGGTCCATACAAAGTAAAATATAAATACAATAAACGCCACATGCCCTTTTGCTGGTTCCTTTCCTTTTCCCAGCTGGAAGACAGGCTCGAGTGTAGAGACACAGAGCACAGGCCTCTGACTGTGAACGTACCATACCCTACTTGCTCCGGTGAGGATTGCATTGGCAGAACATTTGATGGGGGAAACGGGGCCTGTGAAATTTCCTTGGATGCCGTGTGTTTCCAGGAATAAGAGCAGGCTTGCTTTTGCATTCTGCATCAGTTCCATTTTCATGGCATTTTTGAACGGCTTCCACAGGAAATTTCGGCAGGCCTGTTGGCAGGCCCTGATTCCAGATCGAAACAATCATCAGGAAGTTGGAAAGGTAAGGGCGTGTTGGAATTATCTCTCCTGTGAGCTGGCAAGCTTGGCAGAGGCCTGCTATGAGCTGAGCTGCACACTGTGGGGATATAATAAAAGCGAATGCTCCAGTCTATGCAGTTAGAGTCTTTAAAATGGCCAGAAATAGCAGTTAAATGCCCTGTGCATCCTATCACTTGCAGGAAGAAAATGAGGCAATTATGCTTTTAATAACTAGAACTTATAATTCTACACATCTTAGGTTTATGAAGCATGCAGGCTGAAAACAGAATTCCATCCTTAAGATGTCCTTTTTAATGAAAACCTGTTTATTTAAGATAGTGCTTTCCTTATTAGATGCTTCGAGAAATGTCTCTGCTCTTCATTTCCCCCGTACCATGCATATGCATGCTGTCCCATTCTTAAGTCATGACATTTCGATTCATTCTCTAACCACGTGTGCCAGAAATATCATTTGCTCCCTCCGTCCCCTTTTAAAAAACCAAACAGTAGCTGACAGATTCATTTTCCTAGCTAATTTACAGTGTAACCTCTTGCATGTTTAAGCCCCTCTGCTTCAGTAAAACTCACTCCTTGGTAAAGACATTGCTGCTTCGTAGGCTGTTTAGTAGGGATGGGCACATGCTACCAGTACACTGACTTTGCAGCCTCTTTGCAGCCCATAAGAGAAAAATTAATTAAATAGTTCTGTCACTGAAAATCAGTGTCGAATCTACTCCATAAAAGGGGTAGGAACGTGCTGTCATTGACATCTCTATTCTTGTAAATTCAAGGCTGTGCCTTCAATATTTGCTGCCATCATTTTTTTCCATTGCATTCTTGTCTTCTCTTGTGCATTTTGTCTTCTCGTGATATGCCCAAAATATGTCTCAGTTTTATCCTTTTTGACTCTACAGTCAGTTGAGATTTGATTTGGTTTATGACCCATTAGTTTCTCATTCTAGCAGTCCATAAAGTTTTCCTGCACCATATTTCAAACTAATCTTTTTCCCCCTGTTGAAATTCTTCATTGTCCAACTATCATATCCACAGAATAGAATAGAACAGAATAGAATAGTGTGGATAATCCAGGCCCTGGTCTCTAGTGATATATCCTTACAATTAAAGATCTTTTTGTACTTCCATCGTTGCTGCTTTCCTTAACTACAATCTCCATTTGAATTTATTTATTTATCTATTTATTTAAACAACAAATTGCAAAGAAAAGAACACAACCTCCAACAATCCGATATAAAAATATAAATACAATAACAAAATTAATACAAAAGAGACACAGAATCCGACAAGAAAAGGGCTGGGACAAATAGTACAACCATGTGACGGCACACAATTGTATACTCAGTGATCACTCACTTTCCGTCCGATCCTTCCTCCATCTGCTCTCCAGCCTCCTCCTTTCTTGCTTCATTGCACGCAACTCTGCCATGAACCACAGAGAAAGGGTGGGCTCGGCGACAGATGAGGCGCTTGGGACGATCCAGTTGACAGCTCCTGTGGCATCCCCATACCATCTATCCACCAAGTCGTCCATAGAATTGTCAACCAGGCCATCTGGGAAGCCCCTGAAGGCCACCGATAATTGAACCAGGTCCAGCAGCCTGATGGTTACAGATAGGCATGAACTGCTGGATTGGCAATTTGTGCTTTAATGTAATGCTTCTGTAGTTATTCCTTAGCATCTGTTTCTTGGTGGATGGAATATATATTAAACATTTCCAGTCTGTGGGCCATTTTGTTTTTCCTAATTTTTGGTAAATTGTTCTTGATATGTTGACAATTAAGTTGCTGTGGCCTGGAATATTTCTATCAATATGGCATGTACTCCCTGGCGATTTACTTCTCCCTATGCTTTTAGAGCAGCTTTCACTTCACTTTCTATATTTGCAAGTACTTTATCAATAAATTCCTTTTCAAGGGGCATACTATTATCACTCTGTTCTTCTTTTGTCATCGGAAGTAATATGCCCAGTTCGGGGAACCATCCTTGAAAAAGGATACTGTAAACTGGAATATTGGATATTGGCAAACAGGAATGGCAAATGGTCTAGAAACCCAGCCCTATAAGAATACTTGGGGGAGTTGGGTAGATGCATATCTGAAGATAGAGCAAACATATTGTTCACAGCCATGTACATAAGTGTGGATTTGTTATGTTTGCATTGATTCAAATAGCCTGCCCTAGTTGGAATTAATGATTGGATTCAGACTTAAGTTTTGCCTGTCCAATACTGGACCTTGCTGCTAGCCGATCCTTCTCATCTGAATGTTGTGTTTATTTCATTTTCCTTATCTAGGGAGAATAACAATTAGATTTTTAAAAAAAATTCCACTAGAGAGGTTATTGCCAGCATAAAGTTATTTTTACCACATCGGACAATAGCTGACCTTGGACAACTGCACATGTTTGGAAAGCCCAACATTTTCATTGCCATGGAGCCTCCTACGCCCCTCCAAGAGCCTGGGATGGGAGTTCCCTGGTGAAAGTGGCCCAGATGTTGAACCACTGGCCAACACACTGAAAAGAAGCATAAACAAAGCCAGGGAGGCGAGGGAGCGTCAGTAGTTCCTGAAGTATAGATAGCCTTTTGTTCTCTTTCTTGGAGTGACACAACCATATGGGCTATACTCTGCATTTTATTTTCTCCTCACTGTTATTGACCGAAAGCGTTGTGGGCACTGGCTTCTTACGTGATCATTTTCTCATTACAATTTTTCTTGTTACGTGCCATCAAATCACCCCTGCCTTATGGCGACCATATGAAGGAGAGATATCCATACTGTCTTGTCCTCCTGCTCAGCTCTTGTAAAATACTGCCCATAACACTCAATCACCTCAGGCAGGACATTTCAGGGTGCCATCGCTGAAGGAGGCCCGTAAATCTTTGACAAGAAATCGAGCTTTCTCAGTGGCGGCCCCTCAGCCCTGGAACCAACTTCCTTCTGAGATCTGTCTGGCACCTTCCCTCCCAGTCTTTAAGCAGCTATATAAAAAGGCTTTCCCCGGGTATTAATCTGTTCTAACAATGATTGCTATTTATTTTTATTTATATATTTTATTTATATTGTGCTTATCTATTACATTGCATTTTAACTGTTTATGGTTTTGATTTCTGTTCAGTTTGTAAACCGCCCAGAGTAGCCGTGTAGATAGATGGAGCAGTCTATAAATTTAACAAACAAACAAACAAACAAACAAACAAACAAACAAACAAACAAAC
>JAHTLZ010000010.1:57683955-57730023 GCA_023846285.1 Phrynocephalus versicolor | reverse complement strand
AACAAACAAACAAACAAACAAACAAACAAACAAACAAACAAACAAACAAACAAACCCAAGCCTGCGTCTCCCTTTCGAGACTCAATCTATCTCTCATTTTGGTCGTCCTCTTTCCTTGTTTCCTTCAACCTTTCGCAGCGTAACTCTCTTGCTTTCTCATGAAAGTAGGACAGTCTCCGTTTCAATCTTTTTTTGCCTGCAGAGATAGTTTAGCTTTCATTTGCTGCAGGATCCCCTGGCTCATCTTTCTGGCTATACAGGGTACCCGCAGGAAATAAAAGCTGTCCTCCAGCACCATATATCAAATAATCACCCACCACCCCCATATAGCTTTCTTTATTGTCTAGCTTTCACATTCATGCATGGAGTTTTGGGAGTGTGGATGCTTTGGGTCTTAAATTACCAGGAACACATCCTTACATTTAATGATCTTGTCTGTTTCTTTTATTACTGCTCTTCCACATCTCAGTCTTCTTCTGACTTCTTGGCTGCAGCCTCCATTTTGGTTGAGGACTGAACCGAGTATACAAAATCTTATTTAGTTTCTGCGTTGTCAAAATTAAAGTATAATTCTTCTGTACTCCTGATTTTGATCTTCCGAGTTCCTACCATTCTGCATTGACACTTTCTCCTTTCACTTTCAATAAGAGCCATTTCAAGTCATTGCTTCTTTCTGCCAGTAACATGGTGTCACCTGCGGGTCTTAAATGATTGATGCCTCTTTGGCCAATTTTTACTCCTCCTTCATTTGAACTTAGTCCAGATTTCCATATGATGTGTTCTGTCCATATGAACAAATAAGGGGATAAAATATTGTACACCTTTGAATGATACCTTTTCCTATAGGAAACTTATGTCTCTCCATCTTCTAACACTGACTTCTTGTCCACAAAGCAGTTTACATATCAGGACAATCAAGTGCTCAGACACACCCCTTTCCTTCAAAAGAACTCATGGTTTGTCATGATCCACACAGTGTTTTTGGCAGACTGTTAATGTATGTTGAACATTTTCAGTCTGTGGGACATTATTTTGTTCTCCTTATTTGTTGGCATTCCCATGATTTTGACATATTCTGCCTCTGTAGCTTGAAATGGTTCTATTGGTATTGTATCTATCCCTGGTGATTTGTTTCTTCCTGATGCTCTTAGGACAGCTTTCACTTCACTTTCCAGAACTGCAGGTTCTTCATAACAGGATTTCTCTTCTAAGGGGTCTGTCATCCGTTTATATATTGCATATAGGCCTTCAACATATTGTTCCCACTTTCTCTTTATTTTCTTCTGATTAGTGTTCTTTCATTTTGGTCATTTAGCGTTCATAACCTAGGCTTAAATTCCCTTTTGATATTTGATCTTCTGGAAGATATCTCTTATTTTCCCCTCTATTTTTTGCACATTATAGTAACCAGTTCTCCTTGTAACATGACAGTCACTGAAAAACAGCTTTTAGGTTTCTGAGTTTATTTCTGTCATATTTTACTTTTGCTTCTTGCTTGTCCCTAACAATTTTATGTGTTTCTTCTATCATCCATCATCCATTTAGTTTTTTCTTGTTTTGTAACTAGAGGAATACTCTTTTTGCCTTTTTCTCCAGTATCTCCAGTTCCACTCCATAGTCCTTCTGGTTCACAGTCCATTAAAATTTTCCATCTGCGGTGGAAACTGCCTGCTTTGGGATCTCAGAATTGTTGTTCATTACTTTTGCTTGTAGTTATAAACCTCTCTTAACGAAGTATGCTATTTATATGTCTGAAATCCTATTGGATATTTTATTCATGCCAAGAAGGAACATTCAAATTTCCTGTGACAAACTGATGACATGCCAATGTGACTGTACGTTTTTAACATATGTGGTCACACACCTAGTGCCTTGTAAATTAGTTGCAACTAGTTATGGCATTTTCTGCAGTTTCTTTTACATACGTGTAGATGTTCAGAAGGACTTGGACCAGTGCATTTTTATCCATAGCTTAGCCAGCAATCTGTTATGCAAAAAGTGGTTTCCATGATGGTGATTCACACAGCTGGCCACTAGAGGGATCTCTTGGTTTGAGCTGACAAAATTGTGTCTAGAAAAAAGGAGCAATGTTTTTCTTTCTTTCTTTCTTTCTTTCTTTCTTTCTTCATCTTTTAGTAACTTTGATTGTCTTTGGTTTTCATTTATTGCTATCCAATTTGAGATTTTTTTAAAGGAAAATATGGAATTATCAGAATTTTGAATTAAAAACACATTTTGAGGATAGCACAAAGCAATACTTCGGGGAGGAAGACTTGCATCCACAGCAGACCCTTAATGTAGGGAGAGTGATGTGGATTTAACCGACTTGGAAATTAGATCCATAAGATGTTTGTGTCTTTCTATTTCGGTTTCACATTGCACTTGTCACAGATGCTGGTTGTATTACATCACACTTCCTCCCACCCAGTCATGGATTCCACAAAGGCAGGAGCATTGAAATGCCATCAACCACCATAAGCCACAATTCCTTAACAGCATTTTGTTGAGACCTTAATTTCTACTTTGATGTTTAGCACTTACTGAACTTTCTCACATTACAATATACAGGCCAGGAAGTTGCTTGACTTTGATGGTGTTGAATCCAAGGGGACAATTGCAAAGAGCTGCTATCTGGGACAATGTTTGTATTCAGACTTTACATTTCCTTCCATTGAATCTATGATTGGCCTATTTATTTGTTTGTTTGCTAGTTTGCTTGTTTATTTTTCTGAGGCTTTGGCAGAACCAGATGGAAATGGGCAAAAAGAACCAACAGGTTTTCATCCTGTACTGTGCTCATGATGACATGGGGTTTGATCCCTGATAGCCAACTCATGGTTGACTCACACTTCTATCCTTTTGAGGTTGGTAAACCGAGCACCCAGCTTGCTCGGGGGCGGGGGAATGTGTAGATCGGATAAATAAATTGTAAACCGCCCAGAGAGTGCTTGAAGCACTATGGGGCAATAGAGAAGTAGAACACTTTCCTTTCCTTTGCTTTTATAAGCCAAAGAGGCTAGGATCCAAAGGGCCTAATGTACGAACATATCATGTACACAATCATGCTGATGCATCTGGCTCTTTTCAAGAGCAAGTACTACTTCCAAGGGCTCATGAGGTTGGAAGAGCATGACGAACACACACGACAGTGTCAGGAGGCAGACCCTTGAATTCGAGGAAAATACACCCAAGCTTAGTCAATGTTTATCTGTCTCTTCCATGATCCATTGGGTATGTCAGGACTGGGATGGCTACACATTCCTTACTCCTGATCCAAATAGGTAGACAGGCGATGTGCAATCTATTTCCTTTGTTAGCACTGCATTGATAAACCGCCTGCCGCCTGCCTTACTATCCCAACCCAGAGGCAAAAGACAAGTGTAGAAAGGCAAATGAAGGTGCACATGTTGTTGAGATGCATTCTGATAATGGATGGGCATGAAACGAAAAAATTAGTGCTTTGTTTTGTTTCCATCCTCATTTCACTTTGTTTCATTACTAACAAAATTTTAAAGTAGTTTTGTTAGTAATGGAATGAAATGGAAATGAATCACTATGCTCCCCTAGGTCCTAAAGGACTCAGGGGAGCAAGCGATTTTAGCTCAGCCCCCCAAATTTGAAAATATTTGGGGGTAAGCGGGCTGAGTTCTTAAGCTCTAAAGGGGATGCCCCAGGAGCCATTTTTTCTAATTGGAATTGGAAAGAAACCAAGCCATGGGGGGAAAGCCAATTATTTCCCCCAAATGTTTCCAAATTTCAGGGGGTTTCCTAAAATCACTTTTGGAAGGTAGCCCTGCTACTTTGGTGTTCCAAGGTAAGTAATTTTTGAGAGCATGTTTTTTTTTATTTTTTTTGAGTGTGCTGGGAGCATGGAGGCAATTGGGGAGCTTACTCTATGGTATTATGAAGTTTACGCTATGGTATTAACTCTGTAATTGCCTCCATGCTCCCAGCACACTTCCCCAGCGCCTTTAGAGAACACAAGAACATAAGAAGAGCCATGCTGGATAAGGCCAAAGGCCCATCTAGTCCAGCTTCCTGAAAGATCTGCAAGTGGAAGAATGTGTCACTGGAGACCCAGGTCAAGATTATCTGTACTGTTGTCTTCCTGAGTACCATGTAGAGATGGGAAACCTAGACAACGAAAAAGACTAATGGGAGAGCCAGTTCATTCAGGCCAGGATGCAGGAGAGCTTTATGGTTAAAATAATAACATAAGAACATAAGAAGAGCCATGCTGGATCAGGCCAAAGGCCCATCTAGTCCAGCTTCCTGTATCTCACAGCGGCTCCACCAGATGGGTTTGGGAGTGCATGAGACTAGATATCTGTCTCCTGATACCACTCCCCTGCATCAGGCCCTTGAAGTACCCTGGTTTTAAGCCTGGAGATTATACATCTCCATCATGGTTTGTAACCTCTGATGGACTTTTCCTCCAGGAATCTGTCCAATCCCCTTTGGAAGGCATCCAGACCAGATGCCATCACCACCTCCTGTGGCAGAGAGTTCCACAGACTAACAATATGCTGAGCTTCATAACTAAGTCCCCTTACCTCCAAATCTTTCCATATTTCAGGAGGTTTCCTAAAATAACTTCAGGAAGGTACCCTTACTACTTTGGAGCCACATGGTAAGTAAAGTTTGATTGCATTATACAAAAAATAATGGCTCTGCCCTTGCAACTTTGCAAAATGTGACTTCACATTGGATATTTATAATCTTCTCTTTGTATGATGGTACATATTTTCCAGAATTTCCTCCTGTCCTCATTCAGATCTGCTGAGTGATATCACCATATCTGAATAACCACTAGCCACATTAATTTGAGAAAATCCATATTTATGTTTCAAATATGTAATGTAGTTTAGTTAAATTTATGTTGACTTTGGATTCATATTGGAAAAAAGTGTCAAATATAAATTGAGGGCAGCTATATTGGCAGATAATAAAGGAACTAGTATAGGATTGGGATGATCAGATCTGTATCATTTTGCATTGACTACACAAGGTAGAATCCAATGCAAATAAGACCCATATACAGTGCTTTTCTCCTTCAAGATAGAAATGCAAGTGTATAGTTGGATGTGATAGGGCAAGTGGAGCAATGGCAGCATTGCTGGACCCCCAAGTATCTTGACATGACACTAGACAGGACGGTCTCGTTTAACCAACACTACCTGAATACTAAGGCTCAAGTCAGCTCAAGGAATAATATCATTAGGAAACTGACTCATTACACCTGGAGGTCTCAATCTACAATGCTATGGACATCACTTCTGGCCTTGAGCATGTCTGCAGCAGAGAATGCCACTCCAATATGGAGCACACTGTACATGGGAAGCTATCTGATGTTGCTGCTCATGAAGCTGTGCAGATTATCACGGGATGCCTTAAATCTACGTCCTCTTGCTGGCATTGCTCCACCTAAGATCAGAAGATAAGTGGCAGCAGATGCGGAGAGAACAAAGTGAGAGATTGAGCCTCTGCAAGGATACATGCCCCCAAAGCATCAACTTGGATCTAGCATGAGCTTTATGGCAAGAACACATATCCTTGAGGGCACAGCGCAGCAAAATCAGATTGGAAGATGGAAGAACGAGACTACGAAACAAGGACTAACGTTAAAGGAGGAAATTGCTGAAGGATCTGGGGAACTCTGAAGAGATTGAGGGTTGGAGTACCTAGATGTAAGATCAGTTGGTTAAAGGGGGGCTGCTGATGGAGGCCAACACACTGTGTGAATAGGGAGAGATACAGACCCTGGCCCATCTGCAGGTATATCAGTTGTCACCAGAAACACATACATATAATGATCTAGTATTGGCCAATGACAGAGCCAAGAAGGTGCCTTCTTTCTGGCAATTCAAAGTTTGATCTGGACATGAAAGAAGAAGACACATTTGCCCAAAGTACCCCTGCAATCCATCCCTTTGAGTTTGTATATTTGCCTCTTTGCCCAGTCCCTTATAACACTCTCCATATAGCCAGACTTCAGTATTGAACTCAGTACCAATAACTAAAGAATAGAGCAAAATATGGATGTATTAGAAGAACAGTATTTATTCCTAGGGTGTAAATTCATCCAGTGCAGTTTATCCTTCACTGTCTCTATTACTGTATTCTCCCCCTTCAGTCCTTTTCTCTCCGGATGCTCTCTCTCTCTGACTTCTCTCTTTGACCTCACACTCCAAAACCATCTACTCCCTTGATATCTTCACAGCAGATTCAAGTCTGAACTGCTCTTACCATCATTCTATGCCCCTCCCTCATTCCTTCCCATCACATACTTCCCAAAGCATATAAAAATTACATCTAAATATAGCTAAGCATCACAATATCCACTACCAGATCCAACATTTTGATGGTTGCTTGCCACACTTGGCTTCCTATATGCATAATACATAATAACTAGCATATAGTTATTGGATATGTTTCCCTTATAACAGTGTTTAGCACTGGGCCATATATTTCTGGTACAGGACTAACGATGAAATTGTTTTGGGACAATTCATTGAGATGTAAAATACAGTGGACCCTCATTTAACAAGTGGTTTGTTTAACAAAAAATCCGCTTAAAGGAAAAAAATTCCGGAGATAGGGGAAAGTCACTTAACAGAATTGCCTATGGGGTGAATCCGTACAACAGAAAAAATCGTCGCAATTAGGGATTAACCCGTTTTCAATGCATTCCTATGGGAAATTTGTACAAAGGAAAATTTGCTTAACATAATTTCATTTGGAACGAATCAATTCCTTTCTACAAGGTACCCCTGGGTAGTTCTTTGCTCTGGCCTTCCTGGATAGCTAGGGTACAGTAACCCCCCATCTGTCATGGGGTTTAGGGACCCACCCGACCTGCAATCATTGAAAATCTATGATATGCAGATGCAGGTCAGGGGGGAAAATTTTTAAATATCGCACGCCACTAGCCCACACCCCCGGGGGGTTCGGGAGAGCAGTGCACAATCTTTGAAAAGGACTCTCAACCACAGAGTGAAGTGATTAGCTCCGCAGCCAAAAGCCCTTTAAAGATTGCACACCGCTCGCCCCGGGTGAGCAGCACATGATCTTTGAAAAGCACTCTTGGCTGCGGGGCCAAGCGCTTGGCTTCACAGCCAAAAGCCTTAAATATCACGTGTTGCTTCCCAGCGCGCAATACATCAGGGAGGCAAGCCCCGGGCTCCAGCTGATTGGCACTGTGGGGAGAAAAACCTTTTGTTTCCCCACCCCAGCGCCAATCAGCTGGAACCCGGGGCTTGGGGAAAGGGGGGGAGGTTTTAAAAGCCCCTTCAGGGTACTGCGGTCCCGCGATATGGTGGGACTGCAGTATATGAACCGCGAAAGGGTGGGGGACCACTGTCATCAAACAGACACACACACACACACACACAGCACCTATTCCAATCCAGGCATGCCATTGTTCCACCCTGAATGGTTCTGAACTCACTAGATTTTATCTGGCTTTGGAAGTGAAGCAGCAGAGTCAGGCCCTGTTAGCAGTGCGGAGGGAGGTGGCCACATGGGATTGGGAGGTAAGGCCAGCAGAAACAATCCTGTTGAAAACCCTAGACCTTTGCTTCCACTCCAAGTTGAAATCCTGGGCCAGAGGAACCCATGCTCTGGCTTGGAAAAAAGCCCGCATCACCTTTTCTTCCTGATTAATATCCTAGGGAGCAGCCATATGAGACCACAGAAGATTGGCCAAAAAAGAGTCCTGTGATACCTGGAAGGTTCACAAATGTTATTTGGTATAAGCAGCCTCAGTGTCTGCAGACTACTTCCATCAGCTCTCTCGAGGCTCATCAGGACATTAGGATATAGAGCTTCTGTTAAAGGTGCTGCCATCGCTGAGAGGATGGGAGACGTGGCTATGCTACTGCTTAGGCTTTGCCCCAGAAGAGCTTTGCTTCAAGTACACTCTAATAAAAGTGCAAAAATAAACATAACCCATCTCTTTCCCATCCTGCCTGATATCAATCAGCATGAACAGCGTTCCTGTGTAGCACAAGTGATAGGAAGTGGGGCTTTGCTCCCCTGGATCTCCTTTTTTGCATCCATCCAGCTAAAAATGCACTGAGAGTAACTCACATCTGACCTAGCCTGAGCTCCCTTCACCTTTCAGGCAACAAGTGCCAGGGAATTCAGGAAAACAAACTCAACTTGTGGCCATTGGGAGTGGGAGAAAATGTTCGGATTTTCCTGGCTTGGAGGATTTTGCTGAGATTTATTAGAGCGCATTTCTGGTTTATGTTCTCAGAACTCTTAAATTATGAAAGGATGTTATTTCTGTTGATATTGTGGTGAGAATGGAAATGCTCCCTAATTTTGGAATATCTTAGCTAGTTCCTGGCCTGAACATGTATTAGTGGAGCTGTACAAAGGTAAATCTTCATTGAGGAAACAGAACTCTGGCATAGCCATAGCGTTATGGCGTCACTAAAAAGTTACTTTGGATATTCTACAGAACTCTTCACGGGATAAAGGTGATACAAAATGTGGAGTTCAAACACTGCCTGGTAAGGAGTTTTTCAGAATTTGAGAGCTCAAATTGTAACTCTTCAAGAAAGTGGTCCAATAAATGGATTGCCTGTGTGTCTATCAATGGATCACACAGCTATTATTTGTATGTCCACTAAGGAAATTCCCTTCCCCTCACAAACTATCTATCCATTTGTTTGGATTGGATTGTTTTGTTCTATTAAAGCTAACAGCTTCCTTATCAGTCAATTAGAGTCAGTGTTATTTTTTCTTCTGCAAACCGCATTCCAATTGCCTTCCTTTCAAATGAATGCCAGATTTCATGATGGCATTGGGGCTGGAGCAATCATTTCTTTGGAAACTTAAGCAGATTTCCCTGATGTCAATGTGCTTTTCCCATCAGGGAGCAATTTCAAGCGGCTTGAATGATGGTTATAAAATGCAGTGTTCTATTACAAGTTACGAAATGATACTCCATCCATTTAGAAGCTGAAGCCCTTTAAACAAGATTAGAAAGAGAGAGAGAGAGAGAGAGAGAGAGAGAGAGAGAGAGATGTAAAGGGAGAGGCAAGCTCTGACAGAGGGATTCCTGCAACAAAATTAATATGCCTCGATTCATTTTTGTCATTTCAAATGCACAGGCCCTGATCTATTAGGAGGCATCAGTCAGCCTGTATCAAGATCACAAGAGGTTGAACTTAACAGTGCAATGCCATTTTTGTGCACGAATGCACGCCCTGTGGAGATCTGGGAAGGATATGTGTGATCTCAGCTAATGCTGCCTTTTCAGCAGTCAAAGCCAGGAAATGTAATCTTTGAGCCATTTTCCATGCCAAAACACAACATTTCTGCCACTTCAGCTTTCAGCTATGAAGATCTGGTGTTCGTTGCAACTTATTTATTTATTTATTTATTTATTTATTTATTTATTTATTTATTTATACAATTCATATGCCGCCCACTACCCAAAGGTCTCTGGGCGACTTCCAGTTGAAATGAACAGTGAAAACAATTAAAAGATTAAAATGTCAGTTAAAACAATAAAAACATTTAAATATAAACACGAAAAGTGCCATCCAATTGCTAGTAGAATGTTTAGACTCCCTCTTTGTGGTGAGAAGCACCATATTGTTGCACTTAGTGTACCATGGGGCCAGAGAAGATGTTAGGAAGGATGTGCTTGCCACGGATTCACTCATTTCCTTTCCCGCAATGGCATTTTCTCAGAGATACCAGTCTCTGTTGCATCTAATTCTTAATTAAGAAGGTGTTTACCTTCCGATAACCAATCACAAAACAAACAAACAAAAACATTAAGTGCCAGGAGCAAAGTGTGTGTGTGTGTGTGGGGGGGGAAATCCCATGCTTTGACAGGCAGTTCTCTTTTTGCCATTTGGGGAAGCATATAAAAAGGCAGCTGCCTAGATGCCCTAAGCACATCCAGTCTTGCCTGATTTGGGAAGCTAAGCCAGGGAATACCAGGTGCTGTTAGCGCCTGGAGAAGGAACTGACAAACCACTCCAATATTCTTGCCAAGAAAACTCCATGGACGTGGGGTCACAAGGAGTTGGTCACGACTGTAACAATGCAACATACATGCACTTTTTGTTAAAAAAAAAAACCCACCTTGATAAGTGTCTTGTTTAGTCTAAGAGTTTTAATGGAAAACAGGAATTGATTCATTTTCTCACATACTGTAGTTCTGTTTCCCTTGTCAAACTACATATTAGGGTAAATACAGATCCCATACAATGAAATTTGAGGCGACTTCCTCGGATATATATCCCCAACCATACTTGTCCTTTCCAGTGACCAATCACTAAAGAAAGCATATTAAACCTATCATATGTAGATAACAAAAAAGCATATGCTATTACAAACAGATGTCTTTCACCACTGGCAGGGAGCACCTCTGGGGGGGGGGTGAAACATCATCAATATATCATCTCTATTTACTTTTAGCATACAACTTTCAGGGGTTTCAGCTGCTTATCAGCCCATATATGTTTGTGTATTGATTTCTACATTCATGCAATCAAGAAAGCTATCGCTTTCAGGTTATTATCAGGTTATTATAGATCTGCACTGGCCCTATATTAATGGATGAATCATATCCTATTTGGAGTTCTATGTCTTGATTGGGCCAAAAAGCTAACATAAAATTTGTTCTATTTGTATCTACTACAGGTTTCATAGCTGTGATCCTATGTTAAAGCTGGGGTGGATACTCCATATCGTGTTGTACCTAGAAATGGATGTGAGGCCTGCAGCTGCCAGGGATTATCAGTAGAGATGGGCACGACTTAGCGGAATTCCCGTTTCCGTTTCCGTTACTCGTTTCCGTTACGCAACGGAAACGGTAACGGGAATTACTCCGCCAGAACTTGAACTCGAACTGACTAAAGAATAATTGGGTCTGATTTGTCGTGGTCGTTCCTGGCATCGCGGCGATCCCGCGATGCCAAGCGGCACAGAAAAAAAGTTTTTTTTCCCCTAATAAAAACCCGATTCCCGGCCAAAAAGCAGGCGAAAATATGCCTGCCTGTGAGTGAGGGCTCAGGGCACCTACCTGAGGGGTGGTTTCTGGAGGGGGGTCCCCGGCCTCCCCCCTCTCCTCCTGTCCCTCCTGGCCCTCGGCTGCGCTGGGGGCGGGCATCCTCATCATCCTGCCAAAGTCGCCGCCGGCCGCCGGCCGCAATTCAAGCAGAAGCGGCACAGAAAAAAAGTTTTAAAACTCCCCCCCCCATCCCCGGGCCAAAAAGCAGGCGAAAATATGCCTGCAGAGTGCACCTACCAGAGGGGTGGTTTCTGGGGGGGGGGGTCCCGGCCTCCCCCCCTCTCCTGTCCTGGGCAGCCGGACTCGAGTCGCCATGCCATGCGGTGCGGGCGGGGGATCCAAAATGGGACGGCGACCGCAATATTTTTTTTGAAATCGTGGTCCAAAAACACACAACAAGCACCACAGAAACATGCGAAATTTGCTAATTGCTTGCTATTGCTAAAACTGCCAGAATTTTTACAGTAGCAGTGGGTTTTTCTTGCAACAAAATGTCTCCTCCTCTGTCCTCTCTGTCTCCATTTATTTTATTTTATTTTATTTTATTACACCTGCGCAATGATGGGCTGGCCAAGTGGCCATGTGGGAGTGGACCATGCAAATTTTTGGAGCCATTCCACCAATTGCATGGCCACTTGGCCACTGAGACTTCTGGGATGTGCCAAAAAGCCCACTAAACCCTGCCCTAGCCCCCTAACCCTAACCCTAATCCTTGATTCCTTACCCATACGCCACAGTACACTGTCCTCTTAGTGGGTCAGAGAGGCACCCAGAGGTGCACCCCACTACCCCACCCTAACCTCACCAGTAACTAGCCTAACCCTAGCCCTTGCACTAAGCTGCTGTCCCCTAAGCCAGATCTACTTGCATTGCACTAGTACGCAAGTACGATTCCCTTCTTTGTGAGACACAGCGGGTGCGAGAGCCTTAGGCATCACCCTATGGCTCTGGGTTCTGCCAGTGCACTGGGCTCATAGTCTGCAACTGGTATGCATATCCATATGGCTATGCATGCCCTTTTGCAGCAGCAGGTGAGGAGAGGAGATCCCCCCCATGCCATGAGGGGTCTCCTGGAGCCTGCTTTCCCTTCCTAGCGGGTGAGGAGAGGAGGCACCCACCCCCAAAAAAAGAGGTGCCTCCAGGAGCCCGCTTCCCTACAGCGGGCCAGAGGAGGCACCCCCCCAAAAGAGGTGCCCCAAAACCAGTTTAACGACAGATGAAAAAACGAAAAATGAAACGACTATTTTTTGCGAAGTTTCGTGAAAAACGGAAACGAGCCGACACGGGCCGCCTCCGACACACGACAACTTGAAAACGTCATTTTCCCTAGTCGTGCCCATCTCTAATTATCAGCAAATGTCGCTACAGATTGATCTGAAGCATGGTGGTAGAGAAGAGAGCATTCCAGAGATGGCTTGTGCTAATTGTAAGGTAGAAAAGCTAAAAACGCATTTTTAAATTTCAGCAAAGGACAAAAGGAACCCACTCGCCACTGCAGGAGTATACCAGATACCTTGTAGTTGCTGCCAGGTATATACTGTATTTGGGACCACAAAGCACCGCATGCAGACCAGAATCAAAGAACATGAAAGACACTGCAGACTAAAAGAACCAGAAAGAGGGAAACCAGGAAGTTCTGCATTAATTCCATGTCAGGCTTATTTTATTTATTTATTTATTTATTTATTTATTTATTTATTTATTTATTTATTTATTTATTTAAGCTTTTCAGTTCACTATGAGGTGTTAAGGGCTTCCTCTGCTCATTCCACCTTCAAAAAGCCAGGAAACTGCAAGTTTCCTCACAGCACCATGTTTACCAAATGCGTTGTGCTTACTGGGCTTAGATACTGGGTTAGTTCCAACTTTTTTAAAAAAAATAGAATGGCTGTCGATATAGTGGGGCCACTGGATTCTCACACTTATCCCTTTGCTGGAACTGGCACATGGAATCGCTGGAAAGAGAGCTGTCCTTCAAGATATGGCAGTCGTATGAATTAGTGACCTACTGATCACAATCGTGCTGAGGGTTTACCAACTAAAAGTCATCATTTCCTTCACTGAATCAATCCATGTCATTTTAGGCTTTTCTCTTTTCCTAATGCCTTCAACGTAATTTAGGGCTGCAGTCTTTTCCAGTGAGTCTTCTCTTATGAGTTGTCTAAAATACAGGAACCTCAATTTAACCATTTTAGTTTCTAATGAAACCTCAGGTTTGATCTGCTCTAAATCTCACTTATTTCATGGTCCATAGGAACCGTAAAGCTCACCTGCATCCCAGCCTGAATGAACTGGCTCCCCCATTAGTCTTTTTCGTTGCCCAGGTTTCCCATCTCTACATGGCACTCAGGAAGACAACAGTACAGCTAATCTTGACCTGGGTTTCCAGTGATACATTCTTCCACTTGCAGATCTTTCTGTTTCCTTCACTGCTGCCAGGTCCTTCTCTGTCCCTGCACTCCTTTATTTCTGATTAAGTGATTTGTAGCCCTGGTGTTAGATCATATAATCAAGCATGATTCTCTCTTCTGTTTTGATTGCTGTACCTTGCAAAAGGAAAAAGTGAGTCACCCTGAAGAAATGGAACAGTTAGAAATAGCACAAAGATATCGATTCAAATGGCAGTATCTGGCTGTTTTATGACATGATATGGCTATTATATGATATCACGTGGGATTACATGGGCCAGACAAAAAAGAGATGCTGAGGACTTTCTTTAGAGGTCTGCTATACATGAGGCGTAGATTTATGGCCAAGTTTTTTCTACTCACCTGTGTGTGAGAGGCGTCCTTACCAGCTAGCTGAACAAGTGCACACTGGCCAAGCAAGAATGTCAAGAACTTTCACTGCAGTGAAGGCCTGTACCAGGTGCTTGCCTTCAGCGAAAGGGCTGCCAAGGAGTTGTTCAGCTGTGGAAGGAACTTGGCTTTGCTGAGGTGACTAATGGAAATAATTTGCCCTGCAAGGAGAGATGGAAAGCATTGGCTCCTATGGCTACTGTAGTGAATGAGTTCTCATGCTCCTTTTGGTGCTGCCTGCCTCTACAGCTGCCCACCACTATCACCGCCCACCGTTTCCACATCACGTTCCTGCACTTTTGTTGGCATCAGAAAACCAGTAGCCGAGTTGTTCTAAACCAAGAACCAACACAGACTTCATAGTGAATATCCACAAGGCCAGCATACAAAGTGCAAGGTTTGAGTCTCCATTCAGGTCATGGGCATTGAGGCTTCAGATTTAGCCAATCTTTTTTGCCAAGTTATCTCATGGGTAATTGCTGCCAACACTTCCTGCTTTCTCCATAGCTGCCCGAGGGCCCTGTGCCTTATTACTGCCGTCATTTTCTCTGTTTTTTTTTAAATTATCTTCTGTTTGCACAGTTGCAAATGGGCTTGCATGTATTTTGTAAACAAACTGTGGAATTCAGAAATGAAATCTAAACGAGCCCTTTGCAAAGACCTAAGGGGAAGAGGAATCTGATGACATAACCACTAATACGTCAGGAATGTCTTCCTCCCTTCACATATATGCGTAGGCATCTCCCTACTTCAGCTCTTTGTACACCATACTGAATCACTCACTAGTTCTGAAACTATGTGGATATCTTATGAAACCCAGGATTCCCGTGTGGCCGTTTGGAGAGATTTCCTCTTCCAAGCATCTTTCTCCAGCAGTGCTCACCTGCCATTAAGCCAAGGCTAGAGAAACGATGGCCATCAATATGTTATTGGTGCTCTTTTATATTCCTGGTTGTCTAGGAGGACCCAGTGTACAACCCAGGGTGGGGGACAGGGTTGAGAAAGGGGAATCTGTTCAAGGCCTGAAGCCCCCGTGCAGGGATAAGACTGTCACTTGCAAAGTGGAGAGCTAAAGTAATAAATTTAGATTCTGAAAGCCATGGATGTTCCTAGTTCCATTCCTCCCCTTTCAGCCTACTTCCAAACCTACCTAATGTGGAATTATGAGACCATAAACTAATTACAGTGGTACCCTGCCTTATGAAGACCTTGACAACCAAGAATCCCAACTTATGAGTGGGTTTCCGTTGTCTCCCCACCTGCCGCCTTATGATTAAGATAGGGGTCCCCCCAAGTAACGATGGTGTGTTGGGATGGAGAAATGGCGGGTCATTTAAAATGACTTTTATCCACCGAGGCAAGCACTTGCCTTGGTGGATAAAAGCCATTTTAAACATCGTGCGCGTCTTCCCCCCCCTGCACTGGGGAGGGGTCAGGAGAAGCAACACATGATGTTTCTCCTGACCTCCCCCTCCCGGGTGCAGTGGTGCATCATGCGATGTTATAAATGTCTTTAAGCAACCGAGCCAAGCGCTTGGCTCGGTTGCTCAAAGTCATTTTAAATGAGCCGCCACTTCTCTCCCCCCCCCTCCAATCAGGCGCATGGCAGGTGGAGTGGCAGTTCATTTAAAATGTCTTTAAGCAACTGAGCCAAGGGCTTGCCTCCAAGGCTAAAAGTCATTTTAAATATTACGTGCCGCTTCTCCTGATTCCCCCCCTCCACCGGGCCGTGGGGAAAAGGCATGCTATGTTTGAAATGACTTTAAGCATTTAAAATGTCTAAGCAACCGAGCCAAGTGCTTGGCTCAGTTGCTTAAAGTCATTTTAAATGACCCACGGCTCCCCCTCCCAACATGCCCGATGGGAGGGAAATTGTGGGTCATTTAAAGCAGTTTCCCCCCAGAATGGATTAATTGGCTTTCAATGCATTCCTATGGGAAACCGCTCCCCGATTTATGAGCTAATCAAGTTACAAGCGTGCTCTCAGAATAAATTAATTGTGTAAGTCGGGGTTCCACTGTACTGTAAACAATTTTGAAATATATGGATAAGAGAAAATAATGGGCATCAACTGGATTAATCCAGAAATACCACCCTGTCCGTATTCCTATTAAGCTGTGACTATCTCAGTTGCATGGTTTGGGGGCAGTCAGTGTTCTGAACTACAATCAGAACCTGCTATGTGAATTGGCTGCCTTATTCTGTGTCATGGAATAGCCGTCATGTGTATAATTTCTGCATGAAGGATAGGAAGACTTCAAATGTGAGAAATATTCGATGGTCATTGCACAAATGTTCTTTGTTCAGTGACAACAGGATATTCTACAGGTGGCCCCACAGAATTCACAGTAAAGTACTCAGTACTCTGAAATCCATTGCGTCCCCCTAGCTATTCCTCAGCTCACTCGTGGTTTTCTTTCTGCTATTCATGAAAGATTCTCATTCAAGAATCACTAGTATTGTAGGTGCTAGTTTACAGTGATAAAATGGCTTCTCAGAAGTGACCAGGTATCAGACTGCCAGGGAAACAATAGCAGTTCCAATTCTTGTATAACAAATAATGGCAACAGTTCCTAAAAGGAAAGAGTGAGACTGAGTTGACAGCTTCTGGTCCAGGTCGTAAGTCAGTTTAACAACTATGGGACTCAACTGAGGTGATTTTTATTTTTCATTTTTGGCTTAATGTGAAACATTCCTTGTTGAGGAAATAAACTCAAGGAATAGAGAGTACATTTAAATAACGTTGCAGATGGGAGTCGGCTCCGGAGAAGAACCTAAAAGAGAAAGAAATCTTTGATTTACAGTAAAGGGAGGGAAAGTATTTGCAAAACTGGTGGGCTGTTGGATATAGCCTGAATGTCTAAGACAGTGTTGTTGGGGGTAGGTGGGTGGAAAGATTCTTTATAATAACAGAGCTATTTATAATAGCAAAGCATCAGTAAACTTATGTATAGGCCTTTGTTGTACAGTAGTTAAGCAAAGCACATTTTATCAATGTCAAAGCTCAAGGATTCTTTTAAATAAAATAAGAGGGAGGAATATTCAGGGCTGTTCTGTCAATGTACTGTGTGGTAGCTGGCCGGCTCTACTAGTGACTCGCTTGTATCGTTTTCATGGTCAAAGAATGTTCCACTTCGAAACAGGGTAAACAGCCCATTTCACAATGATCCAAATGAGCAATGACAAAAAGCACACCACCCGACAACAAATGAGATGCCCAGATTTACCTGCTGATGATGAGGACTCACCTGCCCTCAGTGTAACAGAGCAGGCATTGGTGATGGACAGCAGAGTGATCGAGCGGGGTGGGGGACAGCTGCCTGCTCTGACTGGCCTCCGGGGAATGGAGTTTCTCTGTTGACTGGGTATTGGCTGTTGGGAGGAACTCAGTCAAAATACTTCAATGCAGGTGGAAAAGGAGGGCTTTCCCCTCTGGCCCATCTTCTTAGTTTAAAGGCCATAGGATGCAGCCACCCTACAATCCAGTCAGTTGCCTGGCAGCATGCATGGCCTCAGAAGGATGGGATGGCCTCCTATTGATTTATAAGGATGCCACTCTATTAACTCATCACAGGGTTTTTTGGGGGGTGGGGGAGGTATTGTGGGTGTTCCTGTCACAGGTGGCCTATTCACCCCAGGATTTCACCACCTAGTCCTTCCAAATTGGGGCAGCCTTGGATGCTTACGTTCAGTTCTTTCGGCAAGTATGGTGGCTTGGGGTGTACACCTGGGCCCAATTAATATCCTTTTCAGGGCAATGGCCTAAAAGGCCAGACATTTTCCTTTTGAAGAGGTTGGTTTTCTGGCTGGGGCCAACATTTCCCATTAAATCAGACCTGGGACTTACAGTGACCCCCCACCTATTGTGGGGGTTAGGGACTCGACCCAACCGACAATAATTGAATATCTATGATATGCAGATGCAGATATGCAGATGCAGGTCAGGTCAGGCCTGGGGGGAGCTAACTGGGGGCTCTTTTACTTACCCACAGCCTGGTGCTGCCCCGAACGGGCCTGTGAGGGCCTTCCCAGGTCTTCTGGAGGCCCCTGGGAAGGCCCTTGCAGGCCTGTTCAGGGCAGCGCCAGTCCTGGGGTAAGTATGGGAGGCGAGAAACAGCTTTTGCCCCTACCCGGGGGGGGGGCGTTTTTCATATACTACAGTCCTGCAATATAGCGGGACCACAGTACATGAACTGTGAAAGGGTGGGGGACCACCCTTTTTGGGCCATTTTGGGGCACTGGGATTGCATCTGGATGGCATAAAGACAAAGACAGGGACCTAATCTCCCAGAACAGTGAGTGAGCCTCCTTGTATGTGGCAATTGGAGCGGGGTCGTGGTTTGGTCCAGCCCCAGACATATGAGAGTCATGGAGTCATGTACAACCCTGTGGTTTCTAGAAGATGGCTACTTCTGGCGGGACTGAGACTATAACTCAGCTGATATGTGATTCTTCATCTATCACCATTGGTAATTCAAACAAATTATGTTGTTTACTTTTTTCTATGCTATTCACTGCCCAGAGTTCCCAATGGGAAAGT
This sequence comes from Phrynocephalus versicolor, assembly GCA_023846285.1. Taxonomy (NCBI): domain Eukaryota; kingdom Metazoa; phylum Chordata; class Lepidosauria; order Squamata; family Agamidae; genus Phrynocephalus; species Phrynocephalus versicolor. The sequence goes on along the minus strand of JAHTLZ010000010.1, from coordinate 57,711,650 downwards.
CAGGTGGTCTAGAAATGCAAATAATAAATGATAAATAAATAATAAATAGATTCTATTTGAGTTGGGAGCAGGGGCTGTGAACAAACTTTCCATTTTGCATCTATAAAGTCTTCTGTTCTATGTAGTTCTGCTGGGCGTCTGACATTCTGTTCTTGCTGTTAATTCTTGGTTGTCGTAGTTGTTGTTTTGCTTTGTTTTATGTATTATGTACAGCGCCTTGAGATCTTTTTGGGAAGCAGGTGGTATATAAGTCTTAAAATAAATAAATATAAAAATATAAACAAACAAACTTTCAGCAGCTGCTGAAGTGAATAACAGTGATCATTGAGTGGGACTTGGCCCTCTTGGTACATCAGTGCTGCTGCTATTACCAATAAAGTTCTGAGTTCTGACCTTTCCTCCAAGGAATTAAGTGTTGTACTGTATACCCTTCTGTAGTTTCTATACCCCTGAGAGTCACATCAGTGGTAGGCTAGCCGCTACCTGACAGGTGGAGCAGGAAACAATATAATGTGTATGGAAAAACCCACCCTCCACCTCCAGGAACTTGCAGACTGCAGTCAAGCTCATGAAGAGTACAAAAGCCTTTGTCCTTACTAGTCCATTAGTACCAGAGATTTGAATCTGCATAGCCTGATTCCACTACACTCATTTTTCTTACTACAGTACTACTTATATAAGTAAAGTGTTTGCCTAGATGCCCTCAGCACATCCGATCTCGCCTGATTTTGGAAGCTAAGCAAGGTCGGCTCTGGTTAGTACTTGAATGGGAGACCACCAGGGAATACCAGGTGCTGTAGGCGCCTGGAGTAGGAACTAGCAAACCACTCCAGTATTCCTGCCAAGAAAATTCCATGTTCATGGGGTCATGAAGAGTTGGTCATGAGTCACGACTGTAACGATGCAACACATATACACATATAAGTATAGATGTAGGCTATGCTTCGCCAAGGGAGTACTGCCAGCAATATTTAATTTTTACTTTCTTTCTTTCTTTCTTTCTTTCTTTCTTTCTTTCTTTCTTTCTTTCTTTCTTTCTTTCTTTCTTTCTTTCTTTCTTTCTTTCTTTCTCTTTTAGTTTCTGTGTTTATATAATCTATTTTTCTGTCTATAAGATGCCCCCATGCATAAGATGACCCCCACCTTTCCAACCTAGAATTACAGTTTCAGAACTGCACAGTTCTCTCTTGGGCTTACTTCCATCTAGAAAATGATTCTCAATTTTTAGCCTAATGATTCTAGACAAAAATATACAGTAGTGCCTTGGTTTAAGTAATTGATTTGTTCTCTGGGCCATTTTGTATTGCAAAATATTCTTAAACTGAAACACAGTTTCCCATAGGAATGCATTGAAAATCAATTAATCCATTCTAGAAGTCAGGAAAAAAGGCAAACTGGGGAATTCCATTTTAAAAAAATTAAACCAAGGCATCCCCATTTCCAGTTACTTCTTTTCTTAAACCAAGTTTTTCTTTACCTGAGGCATTCTTAAACTGAGGAACCACTGTAGTCTTATGCAGTGAAAAATACTATATATAGATTCTGTTCATATCTAACCATGGTTCTAACCCACTTTGAACATCTGATAATGTTCATGCTCAAGTAACTTTTTTGTCTTTAAAGCATCATATTTGATCCCATATGCAGACTTCTAGGCAGGACGCCAGGGGATAAGGGCAAGGAGGACTAATAAGAAAAGAAAACAAGAGTCTCCAAGGAAAATGGGCAAAGGTACTGAAATTCATTCTGACAAATAAATTACTCTCTTCCTCTTGTCAGTGCTCATGTGAAGGAATATTGGCCTGTTTGAGATAAGGAAGTTCTTATGATAAATAACGGACTTGGTAGAACTCAGGAGAGCTGAGGCCAAAGTGCTCCAGCACTTAGTTTTATTTCAGGTGCTTTTGTTGAAGGTTACAGAGGAAGTCAAATAACAGTCCAGATTGCTGAGAGGCAGTCTTTCGAAGCCAGATGGATTATTTCCCCTCTCCTGCCCTCTGCCTGATCCTGTTGCTCCTTGGAAACTTAAAATAATCAGGTTTCTTCTCTGATAGGCTGCTCAATCATAAGAAGGTTGTGCCGAAAGAAACCAAGAGGGTACGGAAAGCCACCTGAAATAACTTGACCCACCATTGAGCATGAGTCAGTAGCACGAATGGAACTAAGCCAGAACAGTGAGTCCTGTGAGAACAGAAAGGAAAGAGAATGAATGCAAAATGGAAGTCCTAGTGAGGGAGGCTATTTTTAACAGCAGTCAGATTAAAGGAAATGTCAGCATGATCAGCAGATAGAAAGAATGATGGGGTTTGTTTGTTTTTTGCAACCACCAAAAGAGCCAAGCTTTCTGAAGTGGACGAAATCCAAATTACAGTACACATCTTTAGTTTTTATTTTTACCTTATTTGTAGAGTTTTCATTATCATCATTAATAGACTCATCATTAAGAGTGTCTGGGCTTCATCAACTGAGTCATGGATTTTATCAACTGAGTTTCCTCTGCTGAATTTGTACAGCTACGGCATTTGTTTTAGAAGGATACTCCCAACTAAGTGGCATGGTATGTTCAGACCTCATTTGTGGGGAGGGTGATAACTGTAGGGTATTGTTTGGTGATTTTTGTCTGCCTTGTGGCGCAGTGGTTAAATGCCTGTACTGCAGGTAAAACTGTGCTCACGACCTGGGTTCAATCCCTGGTAGCAGGCTCAAGGTTCACTCAGCCTTCCATCCTTCCGAGGTCGGTAGAATGAGTACTGAGCTTGCTGGGGGGGGGGAATGTGTATCCTGCACACTGTAATTAAAATTGTAAACTGCCCAGAGACTACTTAAAGTGGTATGGGGCGGTATATATAAGCAGAACACTTTGCTTTGCTTTGCTTTATCTCCAGTGCTAGATAAGTGTGTAAAGCTATGTGGGAGACAAAAAAGGACTGTGAGCCAAATTTGGCCTCCTGAAGGATGACACCTGGCTTTCCAATTGCCTCCCTGGAAACTAAAGGAATGGACAAAGTAGCATTGGAATCAATATATGTTGCTGACAGACTTTCTGAGGGGTGACACTGAGGTGCTGGCTACCGTATACACTTGCTTCTCAAGGTGACCCACCAATTGCTGAGGAAAGAAACAATTTTCTACTTAAAGATTTACATAAGCAAGTATTCTTGTATCTTCTTAGAAACCCAGTACTTCATCAGTGATAACTAGTACCTAGCTGTTACATCGGTCAATCTATATTTTAATTTCTCTGTCTATTTCACAGCATTTTTGCCATTCATTGCTTAAATATATAGGGCTAAAGGCTGACAGTGGACTTGCTAGAAGAGACACATTGTATCAATGAGATCAACTTTATGGTTGACTTAAAGAGTCCGATTCATTTAATGAGTGTACACTATTTGGGACTAACAGCTGGATCTAGCTCTTAGCTTCCATGGTTATCCTGTGCCCTTTGTCTAAATCCAGATATTCCTTTCTGTTGGACAATGTAGCCATCCTGGGTCCTTTTGGGAAGAAAAGTAGGGTAGAAATATTGAAAGTCCACAAACACAGAGAAACACAGCTGCCTTGCACTGGTTCATTGTGTCCATCCGGGTCAGTTTTGGCAAGACTGACCAGCCCCTGATCTGCATGGTTTCACACAAGGAGACTTTGCCAGCCGACTAGGGACAACAATTTCATTCACAAAAGGAGTGCCTTACAGCCAGCAATTTTAGCCAATCGTTGTGTCTGGGTCTCAAGTTCAAGTTCGAGACCTTGATACCAAGTTCCAAGCCCCAATTAATGAAAAAACAAGCTTTGGTGCCCAGAAATAAAAGGGAGGGTTCCAAGTCATGAGTCAAGTCCAAGCTATTGGGGGAGGGGGGAATCCTGAATCAAGACGCTGGTGCGGCTCAAGTCCGACTTGACAGTGGGTCCTGAATTCTAATCCCCATGCCTGGCTTACCGCAGAGGTGTTGCCCATCCACTTCATTCTAAAGCATTCAGTTTGTGGTGATCCATTAAATAACTTCCCCCCCCCCCAAAAAAAAAAATCCTATCACAAACAGCCCTGCTCAGGTCATGCAGAACCAGGGCTGCGTGTTTCTTGATTTAGTCAACCCCAGTGGTGTCATGATCTCAAACTAAAGCAGCCACTTCTGGTGCATAGGTTCAGTTGCTGCTCAACGTTCAAGGCATTGATTATTATTAGAAAAGCATTCAGCACTAACTCATAAAGAGTTCTGTCAAAACACTGAGAAGGCGAGTTGCTAAATTTAAGTTATACTGTTTTCATGGGCTATAACTCTTGCAATTCTGAGCCCACGGTGCTTCTATCGTGCAGACACAATGATGTGCCAAAGACATCATCAGCATCAGGTATGATGCAGAATTGGAATCTGCCATAAGCTGCCATAAATATTTGTTATTACTTGCACGCTGTGTGTAACTCCCGTCTTCCATTCAACCAGTGCTCTCTGCTAATGAATGATGGGACTATAACTCAGCTGATATGTAATTCTTCATATGTCGCCGTCAGTAATTCAAATAGATTCCAAAATAGATTCCATTTGAGTCAGGAGCAGGGGCTGTTAATAAACTTTCCATTTTGCAGCTATAAAGAACTTGGTGAGGGTCCAAGACCATAAATCATTAGAATTTATGGCAACGATCCTTCAGAGGATGTCAAATCATGTCCCCTTGCCTCGGTAAAATGTGCTAGTTTAAATGGCCACACAGTTTATGGGGCACAGATTGATATGCACAGGAGTAACACTAAGACTCATTTGGTAGGCTTTAGTAACAAAGACAAAAGCATCTCCTGGTAAGGTAAAGAGGGAGATGAAAACACAAGGTGAGATTTACATTCTGCTACAATTACACATTGTTGGCTATTGGTGTTCTTAAGCAGTCCTTTTATGATTGTGCAGAATTTTCTGGGGTTTCAGTGTTGATTTCAGTGTTGATTTCTTGGTTGCATGCCAGGTCACACAACTAACTCATTCCACAGGCAAGGTGCACATTGGCATCTCATCAATGTGTCCTCAAGTCAATTCTGTCTTACAGCAGCCCATTCCAGAGTTTCTTGAGTAGGGAGAACTCTAACCTTCCCTTCCTTTGAGGGTGCTCTGGCAGCTCTGCACATTTTGCCCCAGGCCTGACCAGCTGGCTCCCCTCCCAGGAGGACAGAGGGTGGAATTGAATGCCTAATTCAGTCCCTCAGGCTGGCGTCTTATTCACTGAGCTGTCAAGCCAGATAGTCATAAGGTGTGTGTAACAATTTTACCCAGAGCAAATTACACAAGCCTTACACAAACACTAATAAGATTTTGGCCAGTACAATAATAAAAATGAGAACTGTTTTAGTGAATGATTTTTCAGTGTTACAGAGTTATTCGGGACAGCTCATGGATTAAGGGCAGAAGCAAAAGGCTCATCCTCATGTTTCAGGAGATGTCCCCAGCTCTGGTCACAAGCAATCTATTGAGTGTTATTACACTTTCCCCATTAGGAATGATAGGAGCTACTGTTTGATTCAGCAGTATGGACTCTTATATTGGCCCTTGAGATGTTTTGGACATCCATTTCCATAATCATGGAATTTGATGGCTAAACAAGATGTCAACTGAAGTTCAAAATAGCTGGAGGACAAAGTTTCTCCTCTCCTGGGGTAGCTCATCTGAGCCATTTTATTCCCCCCCCACATGATATTGATGTGGCTTTTGTGCATGCCACCCACCTTGTCTTGTTGCAGAGAGTGTGGGCAAAGGTCTGGAGAGTAGAACATGCTGTTCTCTGGCCACTCTGCATGTCTGTGGAAGTCCCTAGAATTCCTAATGAAAGGCAAAGCCAAACCAACAAGGTGGATAACCTGTTGTTCTCCAGATGATTTCAGGTTGCAACTCTTGGAAACCCAGTTGGAACAGGTAATGGTGAAGGATAATAAGGAGTTGCAGGCCATGAACATCTACAGCACCAGACATTGTCCATTCTGGATGCAAACCATATAAATCATTGCAAGAACTGCTGGTTAAGAATTGAATAAGTCCCAATTTATTTTCATTGAAATCTCAGTTCTAGTCCACCCTTTGTGGTGCCTTTTCTAATAACTTCAGGGCCTTCTTGAAATATAAGGGGAGCGGGAAGAGAGATGAAGCTGTCACATCAACCTAAGGTGTGGCTTGGGTGAATAAAAGCACTCCACCGGATACCCTCTCTACCTGAAATGACACCCACATTGTGAAATGCTCTCCGCCCGCCCGCCCCAGGTTTCTTGGCACCTACTTTGATATTGTTTTTGTTGGATATGAGGTAAAACATCCAATTAAGCCTGCAGGAGACAGTATGGGGATAGATATGGACATGGGCATTTCATGTCTTGTTTTTCAGATGGGTCCATCTCTTTGCTGCAGATTCAGGGGTATCGCTTCCTTCCAGTATTTATTTTTGTTTATTTATTTTTGAATATTATTACCCCAGCTTTCTCCTAGGAAAAGGACCCAAGGTGGCTTACAATAATGGGGCATGGCAATCCATCTAAAAGGCACATTACAAGTAGTCCATCATTCAGGGAAAGCTTGCTCAAAGAGGAAGGTTTTTGCCTGCTTCTGGAAAGACAGTAGAGATGGGGCATTCCTGGTTTCCAGCGAGAGAGAGTTCCCAAGTCTGGGAGCAGCAACAGAGAAGGCACTGTAGTCTTCAGAGTACTGTCTTCAGAGTCCTTAGAGTCCAGAGTGCAGAACGATGCTATGGGGCATTCTAGACCTAGATACCTGAAGGACCACCTCCTTCCATAGGAACCTACCCGGCAGTTAAGATCAAGCCAGGGGCCCTCTTGAAAGAGCCATCCCTCAAGGAGGTAAGAGGGATGGCTTGCAGACACAGGGCCTTCTCGGCAGCTGCCCCCAAGCTATGGAATGCCCTCCCAAGTGAGATCCGCCTGGCACCAACACTGATGACATTTCGGTGCCAGGTAAAAACCTTCCTGTTCCAGAAGTTTTTTAATTGATACAATTTAGATTGTGGGTCTTCTGATGGCAATTTTAGTGTGATGATTTTAGTATAAGGTTTTTATTATTGTATTAATTATTTATTGTTGTTTGATGTTTTGAACTGTTTTAATTCTTTGATTGGAAGCCGCCCAGAGACCTTTGGGTAGTGGGCGGCATATAAGTTGTAAAAATAAATAAATAAATAAATAAGCACATTCTCATTTTATTTGAGTTTGTTTGCTTGTTTGTTTATATACCACCAAGCTTAATTCAAAGAACAACTCTGGTATATAACAATGTCTGCTTTGTTTCTCACAAACTGGTCTTTGTTTCTTGACCATGCCTCATGCAACACATCTGCCCTGCCCTCCCAATTCATTCTGGCAACAGGAAAAAAAAGACCTTTTAAAAACATCCTTGGAGTTTTATAATATTTTGGATTTATGGATATGTATTGTTCTTTTAGCTCTTCATACTTCTCTTATGTTGTTTTTATGTTTTGATCATTTATTTTATTTTTCTTCTTTGTAAGGCATCTTGAGTACAGTATAGTAGTTGTTTGAAAGTGAAATAGATTTTTGTAATAAGTAAGAGATACATTGAGGAAAGGGTTATATTTGCAATATTTCAAGGCTTCAGTCTTAGGGGGGAAATCCAAATCATTTCCTGATCTTGCATAATATAGAAATCATTTAATATGCTTATTGAATAAGCACAATTTAATATCCGAGTTGGCATCAAGGAAGGGCATTAAATGGAACAAATGTGATTTCTTTAACAGGCACTCATCTTTGCTGTGCATTAAAAGTTGATCTTTTGGCTGTTTTTCACAGAATTTAAATCACCCCACTTCCCACAATATACTAAATATGTTTAGTGTCAGAGCTTGTTCAGATATGCATGGGCATCACTTAGGGAGAACATGTCACTGTGTCTGAAGTTTCTGTTGTGGTTAATTTATGACAGAACAGTCACATCTACTGCTTCACATTCCAATATCAGAGCCAAATAATATGTGTGAATTGGCATTAGTTAAGAAAGGAACAAGCAACTTCCAGAGGTCTAAGTATTGCATGCCCTCATCTCTGAACCTTGCGGGGATGAACTTGCTTCCCCAAATACTCAAAAATTGTGCAACATTTTTAAATGGTGAGAGTCCCCATTTTGCCCTCTATTGGCCAAAATTTTTATTTTATTTTTTTAAATGGCACTGCGAGGCACACCAGAAGCACGGGGGTGTAAATAAAATGTTAAAAATGTCCAATGTGGCCTTTTAGAGGCACATGGGAACCTTTGGGGCCATTTTTTTTTACATTTGGTGAAGTTGGCCCCTGAGCAAATACAACTTGATAGGGTTACCCCTAAAAGTGAAATCTGCAGATAAACTGGTCCAACTGCACTTCCAGGCAGTTTCTGTCCAATACTATTACGCCTTTTGCAATTGTCTAGACATGCATTTACGCCAGAAAAACAGGAGCCTGTTTTGAAAAGGACTTAAACTAGTCAAGTCCTTCTTAGCTGCAGTATTATTAATGCATATTTTGTTTTGGAAAATCTTCTAAATCAAGTAGAAACTCAGAATACTTTTTTTTCTAGGGAGTGTTCTGTACAATTTTCAGCGATAACACTATGAATCAATGACTGCCTGTAGGATAAATAAATTGATGCTCTCCATTTCTGAAAGTGGACTTTCAGGAAGCTGAACTTTTTCAAGTTTTGGGTTGTGGATGTTGAACTAAACGGCTGTTTCCAGGCATGTTTACCTTTATAAAGGACAATAAATTGAAGCTTCATTCCAGATCCTATATGTGAGTTTTCAATCACACTCAAGACAACAGAGATCAAGAAAAAAGCTCCATGCAAATGAAGAGTTGATGTATGACTGGATGTGATGCCTTAATCTTCCTCCCATCCTGTTTCTAGGATGCATCACAAACACCATGTTCTTTAAAGTGTTCTGCTTATACAGTACTGTATACTGCCCCATAGTGGCTAAAGCACTCTCTGAACACTTTACAATTTAATTTTGCAGGCTATCCACCCCACCCCCAAGCAAGCTGGGTACTCATTTTACTGACCTCAGAAGGATAGAATGCTGAGTCAACCATGGCCCTGCTATCTGGGATTGAACCCCAGGTCGTGAGCAGTTTTAGCTGCAGTACAGGCATTTAATCACTGCACCACAAGGCTCCTTTAGGAGATGTTCAGGTACCACCATCAAATCCATAATGCGTATCCACCTACTTTCTTATGCATCCTAAGGAGATAGGGGGGGAGTGACTTGCTATACCTAGTTGGCTTCCCAGATTTAGTTTTTAAAATCCCCAGGCCCAAATCCCTAGTTATTTACCACTAAAAATCTACTCTGAAAGTGATTATTTAGATGTACGATTCTTAAAAGTAACTAAAATTGTTACCGTCATTCGTAACCTGCCAACAATTCTATGTGCTGGAAGCTGTTGGTCTGTGGTAGAAAACCAAGGGGGTGACTACACAACCCTTCAGCCCACTGTTTGCTCTGCTGTGGGGACAGAATGGTTTGTTTCTTTTGCCAGGGAACAGGGAAAGTAATTGTTACAGTGAATCCGCCTGATCCCAGAGCATTCCTTTCCTGGGTTTCATTTCAACTCAGCATTTCTGGGTTCTGCTCAGGGGCTACTCTCTCCCCAAATGGGTCACTCCATTTTCGTTTAGGATGTGTTTTTTGGGCCGAACCAAAGTGGAGCCTGGTGCTTCGTTTCCTCATTGGTTTCATATTTTCCTCAATATCATTAGTGGGTTAAAGAGTCACCTTAGCCACTTAATGATATTGGGATATAGAGAAATTAAAAAGATATCTCCTGCTGAAGCAAGCAGTGAAGTGTTGATGTTTTTTAGGACAGCACTGATCCACTGTACCTTTTAGATTTATTTATTTTATTTTATTGAAAGCCTCCTCTTGGAAAAAAGCAGGTGGAAATGATTCTTTTCTGTTTTGAAAAAGGTGGAACAAATAGATTAAGTGTATTTGTCACATGAGTGCAGGAATCACACCATACCTCCCCACAACGATTAAGTGTATTTGTCACATGAGTGCAGGAATCACACCATACCTCCCCACAACCTCCAGTGATCCTATTTAACCTGCCTCAGACTCCTTTAAATGAGCTGTACAGCTAAGCCCTAACACTCCTTCCATCTATCTGACTACCTCCTCAACACTCACTACAGAGCAGAAGTCACAGCATAAGCCAACATTTGCACCATGTGATGTTTTACACTATAAAAGTGAGGCCAAGCCCTATAACTTTAAAAGTAAAGGAAGAGATAATGCTGAGATGTAAATGGTGGGACAGTATGAAGCATCAGCTTACAATCCTAATACAGTACTGTATAAAGGAGTGATATTGCCATTACTGGAAAAAAAAGGGGGGGTTGCCAGTACAGTAACCATTCCTAGACGCTAATGGTGCAGTGGTTAAATGCCTGTACTGCAGCTATAACCATGTGCATGACCTTGGGTTCAATCCCAGGTAGCAGGCTCAGGGTTGACTCAGCCTTCCATCCTTCTGAGGTCAGTGAAATGAGTACCTAGCTCGCTGAGTGGGCAATGTGTAGCCTGTATAAATAAATGACAAACTGCTCAGAGAGTGCTTTAAGCACTATGTGGTGGTGGTACTGTATATGAGCAGACCATTTTTTGAACTGACTGCATGAATAAACAAACGTGTCTGCTCTGTTTCTGAATGTAGACCTCAGTATCAATTTGAAAACTGATCCTAAGCAAAATCCACCATCTACATGCTTTTAATTATAATTATAATCCTTTTAATTTAAGAATAATAATTCAATTATAATTCTTATGATGTGCAAGGATTTGAGTTCTTCAGGGCAGTTCATCAGGCTACATGGTAAAACAATGGGGAGCTTGGAAGGAGCATCATAAGCAGTTTACCCAAAGAAAAATGATTGTACCATTCACCCAAGACCATATTATGGACCTGCATAATCTCAGTCTAAGTGAACTAGATCAATGCCTTTATAGTAGAGACCATCCCAACTAAGTATCTCAAGCCAATCAGAAAAATCTATACACCCTAGACCAGTGGGGCTGAACCTTTGGCACTCCAGAGGTTTTGGATCACAACTCCCAGAATTCCAAGCCTAGACTATCAATGACAAAGGACTGTGGGAGCTGTGGTCCAAAACCTCTGGAGTGCCGAAGGTTCGCCACCACTAGCCTAGACCATCCATGACTCTCCCTGCCTACCCATACATATCCTTTTTGGGCTGCCACCCAAGCCACTGAGATAGGAGATCCGTGGGAACATATGTTGGGGTTATCCAGGCCAGAGTGCACGTTCTATGAACATTATTCTGTTGGAGTATAATTTGCAACACCATTTAATGTCTGTCATTTGAATCACTGAGAAGGACTTTTCTGAGCAGTGGTGATTATTTACCTGCCACTAACGAATAGGTTCTTACAGCATTTGAATTCAAAGAGAATTCTATCTCTCTGTTGAGTGGTTCCCCCTTGCTTTCTTCTGTTGGAGGTAGTTGTTTGCTGCTGTTGGAGGTAGTTGTTTCTTACTAAGTACATGCAAATTTTTTAAAAAACAGCACACCCAAGTCAATAACTAAAAGCAATTGTAATAACAATTTATTATTACTGCATTATTCTTTCTGCACCAATTTTTTAGCATGAGTTATTGAGCCTTTATTTATTTATTTGTCTATTTATTTATTTATTTATTTTGCATATTTTTACCCGCCTTTCTCCTTGGAAAAGGACCCAAGGCAGCTTACAACACTGAGGGACAATATACAGCCCAGAACATTTAAGACATATTCAAGTTTAAGAAAAGGGAATTAGAAGAGCCATATTACAACATTACAAGCAACATTAAAGCTAAAAACAGCACATGAACAATTAAAAGAGAGGAAAATTCCATTATGAAGGATGGAAACTAACACAGAAAACACAGGCATTCTTATGAATTCAGTCTAAGCAATCATGCATGGTAATTAGAGATGGGCACGAAACTAACATTTTTTTGTTTCTGTTTTCGTTTTTCGTTTCGTTACGTAATGAAACGACAAATGAATTTTGTCTCTAAAATGAAACGAAATGAACAGAAGCACTGGAAATTTTGTCGTACATTTCGTTTCTGTTACTGCAATATGAGTGAATTGCTTAGAATCCTAAAAAAAAAAAATCACAAAAAATTGAAATAAATGGTAACGAAATGGTAACGAAACAAACGAAAACAAAAATGATTTTTTTGCAAAAATTCATGAAAAACGGAAACAAACCAAAACAGACCCTCCAAACGACAAACGACAAACGAAATGCCATTTTTTTTATTCGTGCCCATCTCTAATGGTAATCCATCAAAAAGACACATAATAGATAGTCCGTCATTCAGGGAAAGCTTGCCTGAAGAGAAAGGTCTTTGCCTGCTTCCAGAAAGACAACAGAGATGGGGCAGTGGGAGGGAGTTCCAAAGTCTGGGAGCAGCAACAGAGAAGGCCCTTTCATGTGTTCTTATAAGGCACATCTGTAAAGGTGGTGGGATGAAGAGAAAGGCCTCTCCTGGTGACCTTAACACCCGAGGAGGTTCTTACTGTGAGGTTTGATCTTTGAGGTAGTTTGGACCCAGGCCATTTAGTGCTTTGTAGGTTAAGGTCAGCAATTTGAATTGTGCCTGATAGCTTGATTGGTAGCCAGTAGAGCTGCTGTAATAGGGATGTGCTGTAATGTGATCACTGTAATCTGCCAAAGTCATCAATCTGGCTACTGCATTTTGGACCCGTTGATGTCTCCTGAGACTTTCCATCAGTAGTCCTGCATAGAGTGCATTACAGTAGTAATGCACTCTATGCAGGACATGACTAGAGCACATGTCACCATGGTCAGAGCAGGTTTCTCAAGGAATGGGCATAACTGGTGAACTAGCTTTAATTGTGCAAATGCACTCCTGGCCACAGCTGTGACCTGGGCTTAACAATGCCAGTTAATGAGAAAGGAGTAATTCTGGGGAATTTGTAGCTATTCTCTTCTGTAGATCTCTGTACTTCTACCACTTTATCAAAAAGAATTTTACCACAATTTTTTTAAAAGCTCTGCAACATACAGTATTATCCAATGTTTAATCATGACGTGATTTACAATGGCCATCGGGCCCTTTAATCTGGAATCTAGATGAAAAACTATGTTCCCTCATATGTGTATTTTATGCCTGATGTCTTTGCAAAAATGTGCCTATGGAGGATACATGTTAAAGGAAAATGTGAGCAGAATTCCAGCTGGGAGTGAAATTCTTCTATCCTTCCCCTCCCCTCCCCACTTCCCTTTCAATGTATTGTCTCCCCCACCAGCTGGCTTTTTGAGGTGTCCATCAGCGTGAAGACTTTATGCCTATCTTGAAGATACCTATCACCTGCTCTCTTCCTGTTGCTTTCCATCAGAGTCCCACTTCCTAATCTTGCCATTCACTGCCAGGTATGATCACTTGCCCACTTTTTATCCAGCCACATTTCAGAAGATCCCATGCACACATTTTTTAAAGTTGCATTGACACGCCTCCATAGTAAACAACAGTAGCTTGTTCTTGGAAGTATACCCCAGTCCTAGTGTGTATGTCTGTGCCACCACCCCCAATCTACTGTGGTCAAAGGTTTCATGTCCTGATGGCACTTCATATGAATCTGCAGTAGGCTGAATTTGCATCTTTGGACTGGAGCTTCCAGAATCATTTAGCCGGCACAATCAAATGCTGCAGATCTGTTTTAATCGTCATATGCTGTGGCGCCAGCTGACCTATTCTGCAGGGTGTTGTCCGCTGGCTTTTGTGCTTCCTGATTGTTCCCACAAGACCTGGAATGTGCATTCTAAAAATATGCATTCCAAATCCATATTTTAAGAGAAATCATGTCTCTGTCTTTTCTGATCCCCTCCAAATTCCAGTTGGCACCAAACAGTTTCCCACTGCCCTGCCCTATCCTGAAGAGCACTATTTTCTCAAAGGTGGCTTTTATCATTTGAGGAGAAAAGGATTTCTGAGCAAGGGGTTATCAAAGGTCTGTGGTAAAACCCCCGGGGCACCCATCTACAGTATAGTACTCAAGGCAGGTGACGCAATGCATTGCCATGACATAACTGGAGCAAGCACCCTGGGTATATAAATCTCTTGTTCATATTGCTTTCCAATAATTGCTTGTGTCTCCATGTACAGTTGTCCCCTGCCCTTTCGCAGTTCATCTACTGTGGTCCCGGTATATCGCGGGTCTGCAGTATATGAAAAAAGCCCCCCTGGGGTAAGGAGGAAAGGCCTTCCCAGGCCTGTTGGAGGCCCCTAAAGTGCTTCCCTGCAAACTGGAAGTGACTTCCGGTAAACCAGAAGTGACCTCCAGATCACTAGAAAGCACTTTGGGGGCCTCTGGGGGAATGGAAAGCCCCTTGCAAGCCCATTTGGGGCAGCGCCAGGCCTGGGGTAAATACAAGAGCCCCCGGAGAGGCCACCCAGTCCTGACCTGACCCAGCATCTGCATATTGCGGATTTTAAATTATTGTGGTCGGGTCGGGTCCCTAACCCCTGTGATAGGTGGGGGTTTACTGTAGTACCATCCCTGGAAAAATCCAGCCTACTTCCACTTCCTAATAGAACAATGAAGCCTCCCGCCACAATTTGGTGGAGCTGAGAAAGGGGAGAGATGGCACCAGCCATTCATTGGCTCCAGCCTCCCACATGATCCAGGGATTGCCTAAACAGCACAGCTTTCAAAGGGGAAGACAGTCTTCCACCATCACCCTCTAGTCTAGGCTGAGAGGGGTGAGAGCAGGAATTTAAGCTCACTGCTGTCTCGGGCAGCCATGTTGCTGGGCTGCTTCTGGTGTGAACGTCTCACAAACAGTGGAAAATATTGTAACTAATAAACGAAAATCCAACACAATGCTAAGAGGCTGTCAGAGAGCAAGGAAACCTGATGCAAAGCAACCAGGTCAGCATCAGTTCACTGTGTTGCTGCCAAGAGGCTATAGCACCTAATATAAATGCTGTGAGTGACATTTTTGTCCCATCCAACTGTAATAAAGGGCTGCAGTTAAGCCAGTAACACTGATGTTCATTTTCCACATTTGCTTCCTCTGCATCAGTTCACAGAGTGCTGTGAGTTGTTTGCATAATTTTCTATCCTAGTTAAAAGGCCTAGTTTAAAAAGACTGTAAGAATGGTCGGGGACGCAGGCACAGTCTCTCTGCCACTTATCATGCCGCCCTTTCATCGATCCCCAGACAAATCAGAAGCACTCCACACCTCCACCAGGAAGGACATGGCTAATGAACCCATACTTAATGGGTGTTGAAAAGGGTTGCATAGGTTTGACTTTCATGCACCCCTGGCCATTGTACATCTAATGAGCCTATTCAGACCAGGGTGGTATGAAATCTCTCAAGAGAAGAAGTCCAGTTGCTATGACAGCTTCCAGATAACCTCGCCTGGATGACTGAGAATCTTTGCAGGCACAAATAAAGCATATTTTGTGCCGTCTAAAGGTAAATATATACTGGACCTAGGGATACTGAGAGTGGCTGGGGACTTATAAAAAGATCCCTGGGCCCACATGTGTCCAGGTTGAGATGGTTGGGCCAACGAGGGTTCATCTTCTCCATCTTTTTTATAGCCCTTTCCATAGCAGGTGAACATATTTTATTCTTCCAGATATCCGATAGCTCAACTTAGCACTTTTAGTCCATAATATACTTTTAGGTAGAAAAGAATAGTTACTTGACAACCTCAGAGCCTTCTCCCATTTTACTCAATTTCATCATTTCTGGGTTTGGTTTTTTTTTTAAATCTTGCTGTCAGCCTTGCTTTGCGTTTTAGAAATGTGCTGTTTTTATTCTCTGACACTGTCTTCAGTCCCCATTTTGCTGTTATTTTATGTTTTTAATGTATTATACACCAACTACGGAACAATGGTGATCATACAGCCTGAAAATATAAAGTCTAAATAAATACAGCGGACCCTCGTATAACAAATGGTTTATATAACATAAAATTTGTACAACCTAAAAAATTCCAGAGATAGGGGAAATTTGCTTAACATAATCGTCTATGGGGCGAATTTGTACAACACAATATGTTTTCAATGCAGTCCTATGGTAAATTTGTATAAAGGAAAATTTGCTTAACATAATTTCATTTGGAAGGAATTAATTCCTTTATACAAGGTACCACTGTACCTCCAAATCTCAATTTATTAATAGTAATTTTGGCACACACCCTTTCACCTTAAGAGTCTGGGTGTAGCTTCATCATGCCCAAGCTTATCTTTCCCCCCCCTCAGAGTATCCATCAGGCTGCTTTCCTGTTATTACTGGAAGTAAAACAGCCAAGCTGTTGATCCTATGATGGCATTTGTTTTCACACCAGAAGTCACCCTTACTCCTGCACAATGTTAAGCTTTCCAGAGTTCTCCCCCACTTCTTTCACTGAAATGCCAAAAGAGTTCAACAAGTTGCCAGCCATTGTGATGGTGCTGCCACAGATCATTTATAACCATCACATAATCAGAAAAAATATATACTGTATATTCTTATAGAAAACATATAGAAAGCACATGTCTTTGAATAACACCATGTGGGTGGTTTCACCTTTGCCTTTCACGTTGTCGCCTGTTTGAGGGATCCTGGGAGGCTGGGTTGCCTCTGCCATGGCCTTCCTTTCCCTCTGCAGACTGTTTTGCCCTGGGTGGCCTTTTTATACAAATGAAAGCTACCACTGTTGCACTTTTTGCAACAAAACAGCTCTAAATGAGATGCACGTCTATGTGAATAGTGCATCTGCTCCACTGTTTTCTGCAAACGACCACCCAAACATCAGCCCTTGGGTCCCACCAGCTCCCAACCCACTTTATAAACTAGGAAAACAAGACACTGTTTTTTCCACAGGTTGGAGGGAAATGAACACTTAACCACTGAATTGCTCTGTATGGGATTTCTGTTGGAACTGACCCAGTTGAAATCCATTCACAAAGCATCAGTGAAAAGCTGAAGGAAGAGCATCTATAATTTTTTTTAAAAAATGAGTTCATTTAAAGCTTGTTTTAAATAAAAGGCAGTTGTTTCCAGCTGTTCTAAGACTATTTGTTATGAGAAATGGTCAACCCCCCCCCCCCAAAATGGCCCAAATATCTCACACAGATTTCTCAAACCTCACTTGCTGCCTTGTCTGGAACCCTGGTAATAATATTTTGACAACTGATAATCAGTCAAGGAGTCCTGGGAATGACGTCTTAATAGGTCTGTAGCACAAAACATGGTTTGCAGGTTAATTCTCTGTTTAACATGAACAGAAAACTAAGTGCACCATTCATAGTCTCACTGTGAAAAGATTGCCAGCATTGGTTTTAGTACCTATGAGACTTTGGGCGTTTATACACGACCCCTAAGCTCCGCTGCAAATGGCTCCCAGCTCCGGAGCTTAAAAATGTTTCTCCACCAGCTCCGGAGCTAACAGAAAATTAAGTGCGACCCCACCCACCTAAGCGCGACCCAGCGCACCTTTCAAGTACCTGCTCTGGGAGAGTGAAAAATTTTGATGCGGAGAGTGCCGGGCTCTCCTCACTTCTTCTTCTTTCTTTTTTTTTTGCCTCCCACCCCTTTAAGAGGAACCAGGAAGTGAGGGGGGGTCGGAGCAACTTCCACCGGCACTACGGAGGTAAGAGTGCATTCTTTTCTCCCTTTTTTCTCCCTCCCCTCACGCGGACAGAACAAGGAAGTGCGGAGGGGGTGGGAATGCAGGGAGAGCAACAAACCCTCAAGATCTCTGGTCCGAATTTAAGGGACCAGCGGATCTTAGGGGTCGTGTAAAAAGGCCCATTGAAAAAGCAAAATGGAACACCCAAGCCACACTTTAAAATGTTTCAGCTTGAGTTTAAAAAGTTGAACTGTGGATGTTTTCATGCTAGCATCTGAAATCCAACTCACGGCAATATTGCAGATGGAGCAAAGTAGGATTCCATCTCTAGAATGACCTGATGCCAGAACAGCTCCAGTTTCTGAAGTATCTGGCTCCAGAGAGGCAACTAGAATAGCCTGGAGAAGGCCGGTTGGAGCAAGCTCTATCACAGGTAGAGATGGGCACAACTTAGCGAAATTTCCGTTTCCGTTTTTGTTTTTCGTTTTCGTTACGCAACGAACCGAAAAACGAAAATTGGCTCCAAAATAGAACGAAAACGGAAACGAAACAACTAATTTTGAGCCAATTTTCATTTTTCGTTATGGCAAAAGCATTTAATGGCACTAAATTTCGTTTTCGTTTTTCATTTTCGTTACGAAACGAAACGAAAATGAAAAATTTTGAAAATTAGCTCACGAAAACGGAAACGAGCCGAAACGGACCCCTAAACGAAAAACGAAAAACCATTTTTCCTGAGTCGTGCCCATCTCTAATCACAGGCAGGAAGCTGTACCTTGGAATGACAAGGAACTGCCAATTCATCCTTCTCACCAAAAAAGAGGTATTTGTGTGCTGCTTTTAACAAGAGGTGAGAAAATGTTTTTGTGTACAATATAAACAAAAGTCCTCAAATGACAGAAATACAAGTGGTACCTTGGTTCACATAATTAACGCGTTCTCTAGGAATTTTTGTATTCTGAAAAATTTGTAAACCAAAGCGCGGTTTCCCTTTGGAATGCACTGTAAATCAATTAATCTGTTCCAGAGGTCAGAAAAAAGTCCTTTTAGCTGTTCAAAACTCTTTACAAGTGCTCTTTAAAGGCATGCACAGCAGTAACACTCCCCACAATGCAGAACACACAGGCATGAAAACACAAACCTCAGCTCCACCCCCTCTAGTGCAGAATGCCCAGTAGAAGGCATGGAAACAACAAAGCTCAGCTCCCTACCTCAGAGTCATGCAAGTCATCCTTTCGGGCTTGGGCTACACAGAGAAAGCCAATTTTAGTTACTGTAGTTAGTTAGCCCAAAAAGGAACAGGGAGGTGCTGCGTTTTGAAACATGTTCAGTTAGTTTACAAGTTGGGGCAGGAAATCCTTCAATGAAAAAGCAAGGTATGGCATTCTTTTCTTTTTAAATGGAGTTTCTTTTGTAACCTGAAAATTATGTAACCCGGGGCGTTTGTAACCCAGGGTATCACTGTACATCTTCAGCCCCAAGTGACATGGTGGTTGTTTCTGTCTCTTTAAACCCCTGGTTCTATGCCTGCGCTCTGTGAGTGTGCATTTTGCTTCTCCAAGAGAAAAGACAGCGCGGTCATGAGAAAGGAGCACTAAAAAGGCAAGGATAAGGTGAGGGGGCAAAGATAAGCAATAAATCTTTTGGAACTTAAATATATGAGTGCAGAAGGGCACCTAGCTACCCAAACGTGGGGGTCTGAAGGCTGAGAAAACCATCCTTCTTCTGGGCCTCTGTTGACTTTCAACCACATGTTGCAACAATTCAATTCTCTTCCTCCATTTTGTCCTTGTTCTTTATGAAGATGCATGGGAATTACTGGAATTCATGCCCAGACCAGAATATGGGACAGCAAACATCTCCTGCATTCATCAGAAGGAGGTAACTGGTGACAGAGAGTAGGAGAAAGGAAAAACAGTCATGCTTGTTCCATAAAATCCTGCTTTTCAAAAAGAAAAAGAAATAGATAGAAAGCTTTTCTTTAGAAAGTTTTCATGGTCTGACAATAGCTTCTTTGGCCGATAGCTAGGACAGCTGTCAGGCTGTGAAGTAAGGTGAAATGTTAAGAAGGACGGTTAAGCAGGGTCTAACTGGGGTGTGGGTATGAGGGAGAAAGACATAAATGTGTTTGCTTCTTTCTAAAAAAAAGTTCAAAAATGCATGATGTGCCACACGCTGAAATCCTACCCAAATAAAAAGCAAAAAAAAAAAAAAACCCTTATACAATCATGGATTTTGTCTCTTGCCATACAGGGATATATCTTATGTCACATGGATAGTGGGGGGAAGACCCTACAGTCAGTGACACACCTGATATAATACAGAGAACAAGTGTTCCATCTGGAAGTGCCCATTCTCAAGCATAATATAGACAGAAACGAGTGGGTGTATTCTAAGGGTGATCTCTCTATGGGTGTCTTTACCAGCTGGAGCTGGCATGGCTAAAATCGAAATATTTACTGAGACTACACAACACAAACAAAAGTTTACTTCTGCAGACATTCTTTTTGTTCTTGTTCACTGGGCATGGGGAGATTTTGCAGATTCATCTAGCTCCAGTTTTCTTGGGGTTTTGGCATTTGTGATCTGATCATCCATCTTTGTCAAAAGGGGCATTTGCAAGTCTGTTCTACAGTGACGCTGATGGTGATATGTTTAGTTAAGTTTACCTCAACTGAATGCCATAGACCAGTGATGGCGAACCTATGGCACGGGTGCCAAAGGTGGCACTCAGAGCCCTTTCTGTGGGCACCCGACATCGCCCCTTCATAGCCACCAGTATACAGGTTAAATTACTGTACTGGCACTTTGGAAAAAAAAATTGTGGGTTTTGAATTGCAATATGGGCACTCGGTCTCTAAAAGGTTCGCCATCACTGCCATAGACTGTGAGCGCTATGGCAATATTTAAGCATCATTTAAATTGATTTAGATTTTATTGTTGACACAACACAAGGGTGAAGTCAATTTAGATGGGCTGGAAAGTGAGTCTTTTTTTTTTTTTTTTGGCTGAAAGGGGATATTTAAAGGATGTCAATTCATTTCAATGCAGATGTGGAAATGAGTCGATTTCAGCAGTGTAGGCACCAAAACTGATTTAAATAATCAGAAATAAATCTATTGCCATTCAGTGCATGTGAACGTGGCTACTTGCTTAAATACCATGTGACCTCAACCTGATTTTTAAAAAGTATGAATAAAAGTGGATTCAAACTGCCAGTGCTACCACAATCTTACTTTTCTAATTTTTAAAGTGATGCTTCCCACATTTAGCACTGTGTTAGGTAAGTTTGCTGTCTCTTTGGGTGGGATGGGGGGGTGGGGAGGATGAGAAAGAGAAGGGGTGAGAAAGGAGAAGCATTGCTAGGGTGGGGTGAAACCAGGTTGTTGTGAAATCAAGGTGAACTATAAATTGGAGGCCTCGCTACTAACTTTCCTCAAACTATCAAAGCTGCTTGGAGGAGTAATGAAACATTTCTATCTCACAAGAAAAGAGGTCTACAAGTAGTTGCCATGACTCAACTGCCAGATAATCCCACCTGGATGAATGAATAATCTTAATAGACTTGGGTGGGGTTGTGTTTTCAGTCAAGATGAACCAACTGGAAAGCTATGTCTGCAATGCGATACAGTAATTGTAAAAGGACTTTTACAATGGGATACAGTAATTGGTTGTATTGGTGTGCATAACTACAGGAGTTTCAGCAGCAGAAACAATCAGGGGCCATCTTAGAAAAATCATTGCAAAAAGAGTGTGCCTCCCTGTGTAGTCACACCTGCATGTGGTACAGAGTTGATCTGCAGTGATTTTAGTCCAGTGATGGATAGCCTAGGACCTCAGTGAAAACAAGATGCAGCCAATGGCATGGAAACACTTTGCACCCATGTCAGCATGTTGCAAATTTGTGTGCACACACAAAAAAAACAACCCTCATGAGAATTTTGACCATTCCTGTGTATTTTGCTGGAAAATAAATTGCCTTCCAACAGGTGTGTGTGTTTGTGTGTGTATGTGTACATATTTTACTGCACCACCATCACTGTGACAGCTGGCAGCCTCCGGAACACTCAGTGGGGGAAGCTATAATAAGGTATCCCTTTCAGGGTGCCTTTTCAGACGTGGAAGTGTGGGCAGCCTGGAAAGCTGCAGTCATGACGGGATGAGTAACAGAACAAGAAACAAACACAGCATCCTTGTTTTGTATTACAGTAAAGATCATCAAGAGAAGATATAGAGTACTCTGATAACTTGGTGGGAAAATGGAGGTTCTTTCAGAGGAAATACATCTTTGAGAAACTGGAAAAGAAATTTAGGAACAGCATCTACTTCCTCTTGTTCCTGACAGGTTTTGTGTCACTGTTTTTCCTTATGCTGTCTATGAGGGTTACAGGAAAGGAAAGCTATTATAAGCATCTGCAAGAGGAACAAATTGGCCACAACCCTCTTGAGTAAATTATGCCTGCATAAGAGTGATGATGTCACTGGCAGGGGGAGAGTGCCAGGAATGAAAGAATTCTTCCTTTGAACTTGAAGCTTTCTCAATTGCCACCAACAAAACTGGTTATGTGCAAGTTGTGGGCAAATTGAATAACTGCTGGATAGTTCAGTGGTTTAGGTCTCTGCCTGCCTCCTTGGCAGGGGGCTGGTCTTCATCATCCATAGGGTCCCTTCCACCTTTGTAGATCCAAGATCATGTTGTTGTTGATGGTGAAGATGATGGCCTAGGGCTTAAAGCAGCACATCCTTAACTACCAGTGATCTCTCACTGACAATGGTGTTGCTACTCTAAATTGGGTGTAATTTACTTAATACGGTTTGGGTAATGTAGCTATTATAATTAGGGATGGGCACGAAAAGGAAAAATTGTGTTTTGTTTCATTTTGTTTCATCCCCCATGATTTGTTTCATTTCATTAGAAATGATTCCGCCCGCCCCCCGAAAATTTCATACAAAATGAAACAGTAACAAACCGATTTGTTACTGTATAAAACAGGTCCCCTGGGTCCTCTAAGGGAGCTGTTTTACAGTGAAATGAATCAGTTTGTTTTAAATTTTTAAAAAATGCCATTTCATTTAGTTACTAAGGAAATGCGGCTTCTGTGTTTCATTTCGTTTTGTTTCATTTCATTAGCTAACGAAATGACAAAACAGCCTTTTGTTTTTTGTTTGGTGCCCAGCCCTAATTAGAGTCCCTTTAAAGTGTACTGCCAGGAAGCCTCTGAAAAAGTGCTGAACAAAAATTTCTTACAATTCAGCTTTCTAAGAACCATTGTGACACTTCTCTTTTTATTGCCCCCTAGTAGCAGAGGGCCACTTTTGAGATGTTGTTCAGGTGTTTCTCCTCCATGCTTTGGTGGCTACAGTCCTGCTGCTACCACTGTAGCTCTCATCCCAACCCCAGTCCATCATATGCTGTGGGCAGCAGGGGATATTTGCTGTCACAATCCTTTGTGTCCTAAATAGAGGTGGGCATGAAACAGAAAACCCATGGTTCGGGTTCGTCTGTTTCAAGCCCACCCTTGGTTTGGTTTGATTTGGTTCGGATTGGTACAAATTTTTGAAAAATTGTACGAACCAAAACCGATCTGAACCGGTTCGGGTTGACTTACTGGGTGGTGGCGGCGATGGCAGGCAATCCTGGCCTCAGTGGCAGGGGCTTTTTGAGGTGCTGGCTTGGGTCCAGCACCTCATTTGTAACAAAGCATATATTATTTGGGTTTTTTTATTGTGATGTTTATGCATATTTTTCAGGTGCAATATCAGAATTGAGAGAGCCAGTGTGTGCTACAGTAAATAATGTTCCATACTAAGATTCAGGAGACTTGTACAGTGGTACCTTGTATGAAGGAATTAATTCGTTCCAAATGAAATTCTGTTAAGCAAATTTTCCTTTATACAAATTTCCCATAGGAATGCATTGAAAACGGAGTAATCCCTAATCACAACCATTTTTATGTTGTACGGATTCGCCCCATAGACGATTCTGTTAAGCAAATTTCCCCTATCTCTGGAATGTTTTATGTTGTACAGATTTTATGTTATACAAACCGTTTGTTATACGAGGGTCCACTGTATTCAAATCTCTGCTCAGTCACAGAAACTCACTGGAGGAGGGGCAGTGGTAAACCAATCCTTTAATATATCATATAACTCTGGTAGCCTATTAGGTAGAGGTGATTTGATGGCACATGGAAACAATAATACCAGGGAATCAGATATAGGCCAAAAGCTTCCTGTTTAGTGTAGAACATCATACTACTGTTGGCGAACCTTTGGCACTCCATATGTTTTGGACCACAACTCCCACAGTTCTTTGTCACTGGCAATAAAGGCTTGGAATTCTGGGAATTGTGGTCCAAAACATCTGGAGTGCCGAAGGATTGTCACCACTGCGCTAGAGTCACCCCACTGATTTGATGAGTAGGCTTAATGAAACATATGGAGAAGGGGACTCACTAAATCCCCATAGATTTAGTGAGCCTACTCTAGTGCAATTTGCTAAGCCAAGCAACAGAGCCACTATTTCTCTGTATTTTCAGGCCTGCTGACAAAGGCATCATAAGCGTGTTAATAATGTAGAACACTGCTTGTGAAATCAAAGCAATGATCATTATAATTACCTCTGAAGACAGGCAATGATGAGTAACACAGTTTCTTGCAAAAATGCAACATTCTGAGGTTGCCTTAATCTTTGCCAGAAATGAATTAGAAGTGAATTCTTATTTGTAACAAATTCCTGTCAAACTCTGCTCTCAACTGTGTGAGTATTGTCTGTATGGAGATAAATGTCTTTGGGAGAAGCCAAGCTTTTTTCCATCCCAAGTTAAGGAAGCACATAAAAGAAAAGGGATTTTGAACTGTATTTGGGGCAACTGCAAGCTGAAGGCTACTAGAGCAAGGGTTGAGGTTCATTACTTTTCCTTAAAGCCTGAAGATCTCAACCAGCTTTGCTGATGGCCCAGAGTCAGAGGTAGCTGTGCCAAGAAGAAAGTATTTCACAGGCACAGAGCCTGCGGTAGTGCTGAACTTGGCACAGAGGACATCTCCATAAAGCCCTTGAATCCTCTCATAGAGGAAAACAAGAGCAGAAGCTGGTTTCATCTGAGCAAATTACATCTCCCCTTACCCGGATGGGGAATGTTTTCAGCTTCCTCCCAGTTTTTAACATGAAGGCTTAAAATGGGTGGTCTGAAGGAGTCAGCCCTTTAAAGAAGGGAGATTTATTGCACTCCCTTTTGCAGCTGTTGAATGCATAGTTTCTGTGGCTGTAATAACAATTTCAGTTTTGGGACAGAGGCAAAGTGCCATTTCAGCTTCCTAGTAATCTCTTTAGAGCACACACATGCAGTTGCTTCAGTAACTGCACATTCAGGGAAGTATCCTGTTAAATTAGGTCACCATGGAAGGGTGGTGGCAGAACTGTTCCCCCAGGTCCAGCAAGCTATGCCTTGTGTCCCTGGCCTCACAGTGGTTTCGGGATCGTTTGCCCAACTGGTTTCAGAATCAGTCACATAATGGAAAAGCTGCCTTTCAGCTCTGAGTAGGTTAGTTCTTTCCTATTCCTGCACCAACTGTCATCCTCAACACCGTGGAATACCATGAAAAGGTTATCTCACTTTTAGCTGAACAACACACATATGAAAAACTAAAAAGAGACCCCACCAACAACTACAAGAAAAAGTAATAGAATGCTTAAAACTCTTGGAGAAGGATAACACAATTGACAGGGTGACTTACCACCAGTTATATCCTGCAGAGACAAATGGCATTCATTCAAAGATGAGGATGCACACATATTAGACACAAGATAGCTGGTTTGAGAAAGGGAAGCCATTCATGTAAGCATTGAAAAAACCCCTTTCTCAACAGAGAAGGGGGGCTCAGGAACAGTCTGTCTGCCACTCATCAGGCTGTGATTTCAACGATACCTAGACAAATAAAAAAATACTTCACACCTTCACCACCAAGGCCATAGATAACAACCCATACTTTATGGATTTCAGCAGTTTAGGCCATTGTTCACCTTAGACTATTGAGACTGTTGTCAGGCCAGGGTGACAAGAGGTCAAAGTGAGCAATAAAATGGAGGACTCACAACTAGCTTGTTTCAGACTTATGAAGCTGCTAGGATGAGCAGCGAAACATTTCAATCTCTCAAGGAAAAGTCCAGTTGCCATGACTCAACTTCTCGATACAAACAAGAGTATTTCTCAATAGCCTGATGATGTTGGGCTTATGAGTTTATACAATTTGACAAAGGAATTTGAGTTAGAAATGGGATGCTGTTACAAAACCTCCAAGCTGCTATTCTCATTTTAATGCAAGCTTTGAGCTGTCAGTACTCTGAACTTCACTGATTCAGCTGATTTGTTTCCCTCCTTGTGATTTGCAAAGGATGACATAGCAAAGTTAGTTTTAAAAACTGCAACTCCCAGATTCTAAGAATCCACATTTTGGCTCATTTACAAAATTGGCTTTTGGGAAATCCTGTAAAATAGGAACTGGTATGTAATAAGGGATAGCTAAAGGCAGATGTCTTCTGAGCTGATGATAGAGTAATGTTTCAAGGTGTGTGTTGTTTTTATTAAATCTCTTAGCATTTGTTCCATTTTCAGAAGTTCCTGTTTCATTTCCGACAGTTTTGCTGTGTTATCCATTTCTGTTTATAAAGCTGGGAGAAGCCCTTGCCCTATTTGTCACTCCAAAACTTACATAGTATGAGTGTTGCACCAGTGGGACAATGGAAACCCTGCTTTTGGAGACGGGCCATAAACCCCTCAAACCCTTTTTCCTTTGCGATGATTTAGCATGTTTGCCTGCTTGTTTCTCAGGAGCAGAGTTCCTACTTTAATCCATCAAAGGATTTTCTTTCATAACATTTTTCATTACAAGGTTACTCTACCTTTCCCCAGTACTTCATCCTCAAGGCCATCTGTGTCTGTCCAACATATGTGAGAAGACATTGGCCCCCATTTCTGGGGGCATTTATTACTAATGAGGACATCGGCATAGCTAGAATCCAGAAGTCCTTCTGAAGTTCAGAATTATGTCTGCTCTGAGGAAATGACCTAGAGCTTTTCCATAGGCTTTGGGTGTGTTGCACACAATCGGGTGCTTTCGGTTCAGGTGAAATCTTGCATATACGAAGACACACATTTCCGGCGCAGCCACAGCATTGACGTCAAGGATTCATATCCACCAATCAAAAGGGCCTTCCGTCCCACCATGAGGAATCCAGGTATTCCTCCCCCCCCCCCACCGCTCCACACGCACCACCTAGATAAGTTTTATTGCTCAGCTTTGCTCTTGCCAGGTAGATACGCTACCTTCGATTTCATAAGCAGCATGAGGATGCAGAACTTTGTTAAGCGAAACAAGCAAACTGTTCTGCTGGGGCCGGAGCAGGACGGGGCTCCTGATAAAGGAGCACTGGCAGCGTGTGCTGAGGGCTGTGGAAAGTGACTTGCAGTCCATGGGGGGGGGATGTGTGGGTGTGCCAGATATTATTGGACTGCACTTCCCATGATCCCTCACCATTGGCTACATGGTCTAGGGCTGATGGCAGTTGCTGGTTAACAAGAACCAAAACACCACCATGTTCCTGAACCCTTACCTACTGCATTTCCCCATGCCACTGATTCTTGCACACAGTGCGTAGTCAAGCTACAAACCATTTAGACTGGCCCCCTTTGTGCGCAACCAATAGGAATGTGTTATGTATGCACATAATAGGAATCGGGGACACCCTACTGGTCAGGTTTTTCTTTTTAACCTCAAGTTTGTATGAAGACATTTGAAATACTGATTTTCAATGAAATTCTCCTCCATCTCCCTAAGCCAAATCTAACTGGTACTATTTCCCCCCGCATGCTGAGCCTGCCCACTATGAAGACATTAGAAACAAGGCATCTCAAAATAAAATAAAATAAAATAAAATAAAATAAAATAAAATAAAATAAAATTAATAATAATAATAATAATAATAATAATAATAATAATAATAATAATAATAATAATAATAATAATAATAATAATAATAATAATAATA
>JAHTLZ010000010.1:57665057-57683945 GCA_023846285.1 Phrynocephalus versicolor | reverse complement strand
TAATAATAATAATAATAATAATAATAATAATAATAATAATAATAATATTTTGCTATCACATCACTTCTGATGATGACTGGCATGATGACTATGATGACCCTTTTCAGGATATTCTCAGGGGAGAGAACTCAGAAACAGTTTGCCATTTCCTTCTTCTGGTGGTGCCCTGGGAATGTGCTGCTTGCCCAAGTCTATGAAGGCTGGCTCTTTTCCCAAGAGGCACAGTAGGGAATCAAACTCGTAACCTCTGGCTCTACAGCCAGGTGCCTAGCTCATGGAGCTGTCCAGACAGCTCACCACAAAAAAGAAAAAAGAAAAAAAAGGAACCCCCCCAAAAGGGGGGAGCAGCTTTAATTCAGTACGAACATAGCAGAACACACAGGGATTCAAGACTCGATTTTTATAAGTATTCAAAACCCCAAGTCTCACTGGACAACTCGGTCAATTTAAATCTACTCCAAATTCAAACTTGTTGAACCTGAAGTTTTCCCCACTTTGAATTTATAGAAAAATTTAAATTTTTATCCAAAACATAATGAAAGAGAATTCTGACCTATGTCTAGGGCACTGGTTTTTTGATTTCAACCCCATAGGTGAACCACAGAACTGCCATTTCCCTCCAGTACTACTGGAACAGCAGGAAGTGCCCAGCGCATGAGGGAGGCGGCCTCAAATCTCATAGGAAAGATATGGTTGAAACTATTTCTTCCTGATGCCCTGGGCTTTTCATGTCACAGTGGTGTGTTTTTGAGAAGATTGGTGCCATTCTAGCTCATGCTCTTGATCACCCAGAGTGCAGGGTGTGTAACAATGGGCTCAAGTTCAGAGAAACCAGCTTTTGGCTGAATATCAGGGGAAAACTTCCTAACTGTTAGAGCAGTACAGCAACGGAACCATTTGCCTCAAGAGGTGATGAGTGCTCCAACGCTGGAGGCATTCAAAAGGAATCTGGACAACTACCTGGCAGATATCCTTGGATTTTGTATTCCTGCATTTGAGCAGGGGGTGGGCCCCTTCCAATGTCACTATTCTCTTATTCGACTGCCTGAGTAATTTGAGTTCCAGAGCATCTAGGTAAAAGTGTCTCTTCAAACAGCAAAACATACTGAAGTAATCATTTGCGATATTTACAAAGCATACTTCCACGTTTAAAATAAACCCCAAGCTTTATTACAAATGAATTGTTTATTCAAAGTTTTGTTTTCATGAGGAAGAGCACTATGACCGCATTACAGAGGGGGTGTATCTTCCGACTCGGGAAGAACAAAAGATATTGCAGTTAGAACCATATGTGTAAACAAAAGCTAATTGACAGCACTGATCAGACCATAGCTTATATCATGCAAATTCCCTAATATCAACAATGAAGTTTAAAAGGAAGATGAAGAAGTTAAAACGCAGACTTGCATGGAAGGCTTTCAAAGCACAAGGGGGAAGCAAATAACAACCACATGTTCTGGCTGGAGTAGACAAAGTGCACGGTTCAGAGAATGCCTAGCAAGATCTCTCAAGATCATAGCCCAGCATTCAGAGAGCTCTGATCAGCATGTGCAAGATGGCTTTTGACAACAGCCTCCCATAATCATCTCAACCCACCTCATTCGTGATGAGATGGGTTAGGTGGAGGTGGGAAAGCAGGAGGCTTCACTGTAGCCCTATTTGAACATTAAGTCAAAGCTGGTAGGACTCTAAAGGTGGAAGTGTGATGGGACACAAGTAAGCCTCACCTCCATTTTCTACCCCGATGCTACACAGTGCTTCATGTGTTTCGTGTGAAGGTCTTCTTAGGTTCTGTGAAGAAACAAAATGCCTGAGCAGGCGTGAAGGCCTACTTGATTTCCAAGCATCAATGTGGAAGGTGAGGCTTATGTCCTCACCACCCAGGCATGAGGCCTCCAAAAAGGACAATGTCTGTGGTGGAGCTCCTACAGAGCCACAGTTCAACTGAAGGCACAAGTTACACATTTTATAAAATTTTGCCCTTAAAATGTGTCTATACAAACATGTGCATCATAGATGCAGAAGGGGGAAGGGAGGTAGTCAGGTTTTAGGTTATCGCTTAGCTACAAGAACAAGACCAGATTGGAAATCTTAACTGATGGGTTGAAAGCTTCAGCACACAAAGTGCGAAAGAGTCACAAAGCTGGATGCTTAGTCTAAAACAGAATTTTGGCCCTCTGTATATTTTAAACTACAATTGCCATATTCCCTCACCACCAGCTATGTTCAGTAGGTCTTTAGGGGATTGACAGACAAAAATCAGGAGAGACAAAGCTTCTCCACCCTTGTCTGTAAGGAGGCAACTTGGTGATTTAAGAAAAAATCAACATAGCATTTTAGACATTGATAACCCTAATTGCAAGGTAATTGTTCTATTATAGCCCATACAGAATAGAATGCTAGATAGGTATTTTAACTATTGCTAAAAACAATCTATGAAATATAGTAATCCTGTTGCATTAGCACCTTATAGAAAATTGACCATTCATCCTGCTGGTCTTCGAGGACAATGAATACTTCTTAGGCACATGAACACCACTGTTGTTTTTCAACATGAAGAATTACAAAGGATCAAACTCAGTGACTATACAGTATTTTTCTTTCTGACTGTACAAGGCATGTAAGAATAAAATGAAATTACTTCAGGCTAGCATGATCAATCCTGTTTCCAAAACATTTCATCAGATTCTCTTGGGGGGGGGGGGAGTAACTTTCAGAGGAAACATGAGAGATAGTGTATAGCTCAGTGACAGAATTAGAGTGGAAACAAATTACATTTTTGGACTGTAGAGAAAGGCCAGCAAGGCTGAAGGATCATCAGCGCTGAAGTCCAAAAAGGAACAAGTTTTCAAGGTCTGGGAGTGTGGCTGGTTTGCACGCAGGAGAGCAGAAGGTAAAAGGCTTGCTGGAAGTGATGGGTATAGCCCAGACTTGAGAATTTAAAGAGCGGCTGCCAGATAGGGCAGAAGGCTTTGGGAGAGTGGGTTCAATAGTCTATCTAGCAATATGGCATTACATTCGCTTCCTGACAGCCCATACAAATTTAAATCTCAAACATTTTCTTAAGCCCTAACCTAAGAGGCACAGATTTAAATGTGACTATTAGTCACAGTCAAGCTCAGCTCTTGCACATTTGGTGACTGGGCCAAAATAGTATGGGAACAGATGCAACCACACAGATTACTAGTTCATAGATGGGAACACATCTAGCTTATCAAACCAAGGTTTAAATATATATGGTTTTTATTTTCTCTCCTTCGTCAAGGGGGGAAAAAGTTAACCTCTGCACAATACATAATGAAGATGGTCTTTGGTTTTTTTTTTTTAAATGGAGGCCTTCTCTTCAACAACCCGCTGGCAAAAGCTCGCTGAAACTGTTGGTTGTGCTTTACTTGTAGAACTGTTTTCACTTCACTGATGCTTCATCCTCGCTAACAATCTG
Source organism: Phrynocephalus versicolor (assembly GCA_023846285.1). Lineage (NCBI taxonomy): Eukaryota > Metazoa > Chordata > Lepidosauria > Squamata > Agamidae > Phrynocephalus > Phrynocephalus versicolor. The sequence continues at coordinate 57,680,503 of JAHTLZ010000010.1, read as the reverse complement.
GCATACACAGGAGCTGAAAGAAGAAATCAGCAGACACGGTCATTAAATGCATCCATGTTAATCATACCTTACAGATCACCAAGTTCTGCATGAATTAAAATCAGTCTTCATTTAGTCCTGCTTTTCTGACTAATTTGCTGCTTTGGAAAACTGTCCATAGCTAAGACGAAAACAAGAGCTGTTTGGAAAGGAGTAGAATAGGTCCATGGTGTTTTATTTTGAATGAAGGCTTTTATCATTGACTTGCTGACATATACTTTGTTTCAATGGATTTCCTGAGTTTTATCAAGCACATCTTGGAATTTGGAGGGCCCAGAGTAAAGGGTCTGATATACCCAGGGAAATTTGCAAGACCTAAGCTATATCATTCACCTATGAGAAAGTAATAACCCTTTCCTCTATGCAGATCTCCATCTAAACAGAAGAGGAAACAGGCTGAGCTATGAGCTACCATTTCTGATGCATTTGTTTTTAGGTAGAGTTTTCATTTTAAAATGCAAATTTATTTGTTTATTGGCAAGTGTGGAGATGTATTGGCCTAAATTTACTGGCTTGTCTCAATTAGAATAGATGCACTATCAATGGGGACTTGGTAAACAAACATTTATGGCCATTCCACTGATGCACTGGATCTAGTCCAGGTCGAACTAACAACTGGATCTAAGCCACTAAGTGCATTAAGATCTTCTGCAAGTCCTCTCTGTTCAGTTGCCTCTGTCAGAGAGTGAATGTGTGTCAACATACCAAATAGATGGCTTGTTGGTGGCGGCGATGGAATTCCATATTGACAGAACAGGGATGGGCAAGTTGCTCAGGATTTTGGTATACCTTCCTTCCCAGAATCCCTTATGATACCCACTCCTGCTATATAAGCTCAGCTGGTGCCCCAATTTCAACCTTTTTAGCAACAGGTTAAATCCTTCTTGTTCTCTGGTTCATTTAATATGCATTTCAAATAATGCAAAAGGTTCAGCTATTATTTTATTGTTGTGTTCTTCTATAGGAGTTTGATGGAGTTATAAAGAGAATGAAAGATAGCTTTTAAAGGTTTTCAATGCATAAAATAATCATTCCAAAATGGCACCCACCATCTGATACCCTCATTCTGCCATTTTTATCTCTGTTCTGAGGCATGTGTGACCTGGGCCTTACGTTGAAATTTTGGTAGATATTATTCTTCCATATTATTCGAGGTGAGCATTGTGTGGACTGAGGACTACATATAAGTCCCCAGGGTCCAGATACCCCTCCCCAGCATTCCCATGGGCCACATACTCAATTTCATTTTTTAAAACATTCCACTAGAAGATGTGAGGGCCCACTTTCAATAAAAACTTTGAACCAAAATATTTTGGAGGTTGGCGATACAGATACAGGCCCCCACCCTACCTCAAGATCTAGGGGCTTCCTTGTACAGACCCTGGGCCTCAGGAAGTTGCCCACCCCAGTGTTAAAATGACAAATAAGCAATATTTTGGCTACAGTATTAAGATTTGCTTTCATCTGATGCTGCTTAACTAATAATGAGGTTTGCAGGATCAGATTTTACAAGTCACTGTATAAACATCTTGATGAATTCTACAGTACAATGCAGAGAAAGAAGTGGATGAAGTGCTAAGCTGAAACAATGCCTACTTCCAATAAATTATGAAAAATAAATGTTATCAAGCCTGGACAATGTGTTCCATCAGACTTGTCCTACTGAAGCCATCTGAACACTGCTTTGGATATGCATGCCAGGGTGATGCAATCACAACCAAAAATTCAAGACCTGTTTTCTTCATTTAACTTTGACAATATTTGCCAAGTGGGATGTGACAACAAAGCATGATTTAAACACATTTAGGTTCTTTAAAGGTTTTAAAGATTCTCAGGACCAGAATCAGTGGGATACCTTCACTTGAAGGACAAAGGACGCTCATTCAAAGATGAGGATGTACATATATTAGACAGAGAAGATAGGTATTTTGAGTGAGAGGTCAGGGAAGCCATTAATGTGTGTATTGAAAACCCCTCTCTCAACAGAGGTGGGGGACTTAGGCACAATCTGTCTGCCACTTATCATGCTGCCATTTCATTATTTCCCAGGCAAATGAGAAGCACTTCACACCTCCACAGCTAATGACCCATACCTAATGGGTGTTGGGAAGGGTTGCATAGATGGGACTTTCACACACCCCAGGTCATTGTATATCTAACGGGCCTATTCAGGCTACTGGATGTTTAATGAGCCTATTAGGCCACTGGCCACCTAACAAGCCTATTCATACCAGGGTGGGGTGAAACTAAGCTGAACTATAAATTGGATGCCTCTCATTAACTTTCCTTTGACTGGCGAAGCTATTTGGATGAATAGTGAAACATTTCGATCTCACAAGAAAAGAAGTCCAGTAGCCATGGCTCAACTTCCAGATAACCTCACTGGGAAGACTGAGAATCTCCATCTACACACAACCACAGTGTCATGCCAAAAGAACCTCTCCTGGCTGACAAATAATTTGCTAGTAAAACATTCATGCATAGATAAAGCAAAGCTGCTTGAACAGTATGGGTTCTTCTTGCCAGGCCACCCACAACTAGAGAGGCTGTGGTGCTTGGGATCAGTAGCTCAGAACTGGAGCAGGTGTGAACCCCTGCTGTTACTACTTGGACCAGAATCCCTGATGGATGTTGGGAAGCAACTCCTTGAGAGGCCCACCATTTAATTTAGGCCACCCTATGTGACATATAAAAATCACTCACCTAGTCGAGCATTCCTTAAGGAAACCTGGCCAGAACAAAAACAAAAACAGAAAAGAGACAAAGGAAAGAACAGGTTAACATCTGTTAACAAGTGTGTGCTGATTTAAATCACAACATTAAATCACAAAAGTTTGGGTGTCCAAACTTTTTTTTAAGGAGGGCCAGATTTGGTGGCTGAGAATGTGTGGGGGACTGGCTGCCCCCCACTGCAAGCCCCGTCCACTGACCCTTTGCAAGCCCCACCCACTGACTCCTTGCAAGCTCCACCCACTGACCTCCCAAACCCAACTTGCTGACCCCCCAAGCCCCACCCACCACACTAAGAAACAAACATGTAATCTCTTTGCCTGGCTCCCCCACCCCCACAAGCCCCACTGAGGCCAGAGCCTGGCAACCCTGGCCTCCATGGGCCTTTTAAGGCTGGAGATTCCAGCCTCTGGAGAGGCCGCAACAACCCCATCCCACCCCAACAGAGGCCATCATAAAAACAATTAAATAACCCTTACTTTCATCTGGCATGGTGGCAATGGAGTTTCCGTTTGGGGGTGGGTTTGTTCAAGCATGGGAAGAGCGAAGGAGGAAGGGGGAGGGAGGGGGTGGGCCAGCCATCCACGGGCCAATCAAAATGGCTGGCGGGCTGGATTTGGCCGCCGGGCCAGGCTTTTTACATGGCTGCCCACCATTATTCTTCCTCAAACCCTGACTTAGTCTTTCCACTGCCTCAGCCTTAAGGAAACCTGCCAGACTGAGTTTTATGCCTACCTTGGACAATGCAGAAGCATGCCTGAAGATTTCCATGCCAGGATCTGCAGGCTCGTCACTCTGTCCACTGGGTGCAGAAGCTAAAGGGAAATACAGTTCAAACAAGATTGAGCTATTCCTTGAGATTGTAATATATTGTTCTGTTGAAATGCTTTTGGTTGGTATTTATGTTGTGGGGGTTTTGTTTTGCTTCGTTCTGTTTGGTTGCAAATGACCTTCAATGCAGGAAAGAAGCATGATTCAGCCTTCTAAGATCCAAAGCAGAGAGCAGTCCAATACCAACACTACTAACTCTCCTGTTGATGTAATCAGACTTTACAGCTGCAAGCAGAAACATAGACAATTCTGCACACTATCCAATAGGTAGGTGTGGCTGCATATATCAAATTAACAGCCTCTATGGAAGCAATGATCAGATAAACTAGTTCACATCATAAGCATATGCAGAATATGCATTTCTCACCCTCTTGCTGGTCAATCAGACAGGGAGGTGGGATGATGCATGTCCTTGCACAGCTCCTGATTGGCCAGCGCCAGGGAGAGGGAATCAGAGGGAATCATTGGCCAGCGCCAGGGAGAGGAAATCAGAGGCTGCTTCCTGGTTGGATTTTCGCCCAGCAGGAACTACACCAAGATAAGACAGTGGTTGATTTTGTTCTGGAGGGTGGGACTGGGTTCTGAGCACTGCTGTGCTGGCATGCTTCGTTTCAGAACCAGTCCCCTTCTGAAACGAAACGCCCATCTGTAATCCAGACGGTGACTCATAATGCACCTCTGCTGTAGTTCAAACAGCAGAATGGACAAATAGAGGATGTCAGCTGAGGGCAAGCAAAAGGATTCTCACAAGACTTGCAAAGATAACACATGCAGGAGATGAAAGGCAAATGGTGATTGCAGAAGTTGACCACTGGTCTAGTCTAGTCTTCTTGCAGAAGTTGACCACTAGTTTAGTTACTACTAGTCTTGTCTTTCCTTGAAACTAGTGGGCCCACAGAATTTATTCCAGATGGGGCATACAACAAGTCTGAATGTAAAATCCTTGGCATCACCCAGCTCTCCAATGCAAAATGTCCAAAGGTTAAATTGTCACCAAAAGAAATGGGGATTCACAACGTGTTGAAATCACTTGCCTTTCTTTTACCCCTAACGTTTTAGAACAATTCTCTAAAAAAACTTACTAAAACTGCTCATACATTCCCTTCACTTCATCTAGCAGCCCTTTCCCCCAACAATGTGCAATTTAAAGTAATAGCCAATGAAAATCAGAATTGGGAAAAGTTACTTTTTTTCTACACACAGAGAGACAGAAACATTATGTAAGGCTTAAACCATTTAAAACTGATCAAATTATATACCAAAAAAGCAAGTCTAGTTTTATGTCTTAAAAACTCTGCAAGGTTGAGCTCAATCTGACCCCTCTGCAGAGCTTTGCACATGAATGGCAGTCAGAATAATGCTACAGAAATCACAACCCATGACACAGGTTTTGCCTTCTTACTTTAAACTATTTACACAGTCAAAGCCCTGTAATATTTCATGGGTGCCTTTCCTAAATGAGCAAGCACTTTGGAAACAGACTATAATGTTTCTCCAGAAAATAAAGAGTCACTTCTCATTTCCTTCTGCACAGGAAATTGACTTCCTTTCAGTGACAGGCATTTCAGTGCTGTTCCATAATAATAACATGCCATTAACTAGGTAGGAAAGAGAGGCAGACCGGGGGAAACATGAGATTTCTTTTATGTTTGAACCCTGTTTGACCTACCTGGTGGTTGTAGAACAGTATTCACTGCATAGATCACACCGTTAGTGGCCATGATATCAGCCTCAGCCACAGGTTCCTTATTCACGTTTATGACATTGTTTTTCTGAGGTAAAAATAATAGACAAATCATCAGTAATAAGCCTGCCCTAATATTTCCTGAGCCATTCCTACTGTATGTTCCCCCTTCAATTCTTCTTGAAAGGTGGGTGGGAGATTGTGCCTCAGACCTCAGAAGATCTCCATGTAACCCTAAAAGACAAGGCAAGCTTTGCAAGATAACCCTTATAATATCACCTACGCCCCTTCTCCCTTTACTATTAGGGGAAGTGAGCATGAGATAACCCCGCCCATACAAGATAAAATCCGGTCTTTTGCTTAGGGTGAGGGAAACATATGCCAGCCTGACACCTATTTTATTTCCCCTTACCCTGAAAGGGGCATCACAGAACTGAATCTGGCTTGAATGTTGTTGACAATTTCATGTTAGGTATAGCTCTCCTGCTGATTCTTTTGGAAAAATCTTTAAAAACATAAAAATGGGTAGCAGGCGGCATATAAGTTGTATAAATAAATGATTCATCGGGCCAGAAAGACCCATAATAGTAGAAAAAAAATGTGAATACATAAAATCTATTTGTGGATAAAGAATTCAAACCAGCCACCTGGGACCAAAACCAGATTTTTCTCTAACATTAAGAGTTTAACATTTTCTTAGGCTCCATATGGTAAGCATTCAATCTGCTAGGCCCTTGTGGCCTCCTTTTTTTAAAAAACCAGGAAAGGATGTCAATGGGTGGGGGGAGTATATTAAAGAAGATGATTGAGCTTGAAAGACAGAAAGGAAAAGCCGTGTGTGTGTGTGTGTGTTTGTGTTAATGAATACTAGACGTTGTAACTTACAGAGCTGACTTCCAGTTTATCTCCCTGCAGAGATTTGATTCTGACAACGGCACCAACCGCTCCACTAACCAATATTTCATCTCCAATGTGGTATTTCAGAATGTTGGCAAGTTCATTTGCGTTACCTGGGGCAGACCAAGAATATATAAAGGTTATAGCTCAACTATTACATTTCATGACCCTTAAGAAAGGAAAGGAAGTGGCATGCTTGAATCATAAGGCTTGCAAAGTCAGAACAGTACCATAAAATATGTCTTCCTTTCAATGAAAACATGCAGCTGTTCCACAGGGGAAAGATTGTAACCTTATTTTTATAGCACGCTTATGGAGATCCTTGTTTGCTTGTCTCTGTTTCTACAGGCTAATGAATTCTCTCAACACTTCACAGCTGAAACATTTTGCACGGCAGGGGATACAGACAGATACGGCTTCCTTTGTTTTAGTTTTTCGAGTGCAAAAACACATGATTTGGGAGATCCGAAGGTTTTGGAATAATAGAGCAGAGCATGATTTGAAGTCTTAACTTTCTCCTCAGAGGTGACGGATTCCCATCAACCCACATTTTTTTTCCTTTATGAAAAATCCTTCTTTGACATTATGTCATTTCCTTGACATTTTTTTTTCTACTAGACTCTGCGGCCACAGTGGTCCCTCTGTATAATTTCTGACGCCTGTACCTCTGTCTGCTTCTTCCATAAACAAAAAGAGCAGGCAGCACTGAATCATAGCAGCTAGCATATAAATCAAGAGATTTGGCAAACACTTCTCCGAGTGGCCAAAGGTCTGCCAGAAGAGAGGAGCACTGAAATGCTGTCTTTGGAAAAAATAAAAGAAACTGAACCAAAATATCAGGAACATTTTTGATAAGGCTTAATGAGCTGAAGCTCTCTTCTGACAGAAACTGTGCACATCTACCACAATGTTGTTCTCTATCTTGACAGTGATAAATCCTTTTAACCAAACCTCTTAAAAGAACATAAGGAAGCTGCATTATACCTAGACAGATCATTGGCTTGCCTCTCCATGTGTGTTATGTGCCTTCAGGTTGGAATCAGCCTAGAACTGGGCACAGTTCAAAACACTGGTTTTTATTTATAAAGTTTTAAACTATCTCCAAGACTGTTATCTCCCATTATAAGGTGGCTTGGGTGCTAAGGTCATCAGGAGAGGCCTTTCTCTCAGTCCGGTCACCTTCACAGGGGCTTCTCATAAGAACACATGAAAGGGCCTTCTCGACTGCTGTGCCCAGACTCTGGAACTCCCTCCCACTACAGGACAGGACTGCCTCATCTCTGTTGTCCTTCTGGAAACAGGCAAAGACTTTTCTCTTCAGGCAAACCTTCCCTCAATAACTACCTACCTATAATGTGACTTTTAGATGGACTGTTATGCATAATGTGTGAACAACCATTGTATACTCATTGTCTCCAACTTTATACATTGCAAACCAGTGCTAATGTACATGACCTCCAAGGCTTTACCTAGAAATTGTAATGTTGGGGTGCCATCAGACGTCAGTAGACTTGGAATTGTACTCTGAATAATAGCAAAGAGGCATGCACTTCTGACCTCTATAGCCTCTGGTAAATTGTTCCACTAGAGAATAATTAGCAGTTCTTCATGTATAGGTCTGCTCTCCAGTGCCAAGGCAAGCACTATAACTGAAGCTGCCAGTATATCATAGCACATCATGGCTTGGCTTGGTTCTGAGGAGCAGGGAATTAAAATTGTGGTGGGCCTTCAAACTGTAACTGTAGCCTTCTAAGCTGTATTTGGAAGTGATGCACTTGCAGGGTTTATAGCATCTATTTTATTTTATTTCTACTAAATCTATGTCACTTTGAACATATTTGATTGGATTCAGATTTGCCACCCATGAATGGAAGTCTCTTTTATTGATAGAATGCTCTGGTGAAGCCCCCCTACTGGAGATTAGCTGTTTGGGAAGCAGATGGCCAGATAGGGGAAGAAAGAATTGTGCAGATCACGTTTTGCCCCATTCTCCCAGAACAAACAGAACTGTGCTAAGCACTGATCTCCATCCAACCTAGTGCTGCCCTATCAGCATGGATATCAGGTGGTTTGCTACATAAACTCATATCAGTTAAAAACCTCTTGGATCTTTCTACAGTTCTTGTGAACAGAGTCAGGGATCTCTTCTCCATGAGTATGGACCATTTGGTCCTTCCACAACCTTTCTTCCCAAGGCTGACAATGCACCCACCCATGGTTGGGTTGAGTTGTCCTTGAGCTTATGGTTAACTAAATCTATTTGAACCTATGGTTGACTGGATCGTACAACTATTACGCTGAAGTCCAGCTGAAACTATTTGTAATGGTTGCTCCCTAAGAAATGGTGGCGTGGTGGCTCAGCAGGCTAGAGCTCTGAAACAGTCAGGTGCAAAGTCGGCAGCTTGGCGGTTTGAATCCCGGGTGCCACACAGCAGAGTGAGCTCCTGCTGTTAACCCCAGCTCCTGCCAGCCTAACAATTTGAAAGCATGTAAATGCAAGAAGATAAATAGATACTGCGGTAAAAAGTGGGAAAGTAAACAGTGTTCTATGCAGCCATGCCGGACACATGGCCATGGACTTGCACAACACTGGCTCTTTGGCTTGAAAACAGAGATGAGCACCGCCCCTGGAGTCAAACACCACTAGCACGCATGTGCAGGGGGAACCTTTACCTTTACCTTTTGAAGAAATTAAAGCTAACTTTCGTTCTGACTAGGGTAGATGTCTTAAAATAAACAGTTGTCTTTTATGATGTGAAGTCCCATCCATGTCAACCAGCCTTCTTTCAGTAGAGCTAACACTGGATTTAGCCTGGAATTTTTAGGATTACGGAGCCCACCTGTGATGGCTGTTGGTTGCCCAGATCTAGAAACCCAGCCCAAGGTTCGCATGCAAAAAATAATAATACTCATGTTCAACCAAACACTGGCCACCAATTGTGTCAAAATTCAGCAAAGTGTGTTTTGCAAAAAAAATTTAAATTCACAGAGGGCAACCAGGCATATTTTAGGATGTGATGTGTGAAATATTCAAAGTGGCATTGACTTTGAAGAAGAAGAAATGGATTAACCAAAAAAAAAAAAAAAAAAACCTGCAGCAGCTGCCTCTCCTTCTCTCTCTCCCACCCGCCCCCCCTTACACAATCCTGCTCTTTGCTATGTATTCCCACCAACTGTGAGTCACTGCTTTCAGAACAGTAAGCTAAATATTTTGCTTACAAAGCCCGAGAACATTATGACTGTACACATCTGGGATGTTTCAGCTCCGCAGCTGCTTACAGTAGCTACAAATCAGTTACAAAATATTTGTGCATTAAGCAAGAGAACAAGCGTGCAGAGTGCTCTCCTACCAACTTAAAAGGATAACCTGTTCCCATAGCCAAAGGCTTCATGAAGATGTCCCAAAGTGATTGGGCTTTAATGATGAAAAGACACTGTCCTAACTAACTGTTGCTCATATGCTTTCCGAGCCATTTTGTTTTAAGTCCGGGAGAGAGAATGTCTCAATATTTACATGAAAAGTTACTGATCATGTATACATGGCCTCCCCTTACAGCGTGGAGGGTGTTTATAAGAGCACCATCTATCACAAAGTGTCATGCAGGATCGGATGAGCTGTATATCTCAGGGTTATGTCAGCACAATGGGAAACCCACAAGCATAACAGGAGATCACCACCACCATCTGTAATAACTAGAAGCCACTGACACCTTCATCCTCAATGAATAGCTGATACAATGGACCCTTGTATAACATACAGTTTGTATAACATAAAATTTGTACAACATAAAAAATTCCACAAATGGGGGAAATTTGCTTAAAAGAATCGCCTATGGGGCAAATCTGTACAACATAAAATGGGATCACTCTGTTTTCAATGCATTCCTATGGTAAATTTGTATAAAGGAAAATTTGCTTAACATAATTTCATTTGGAGCAAATTAATTCTTTTATACAAGGTACCACTGCATTTGTTTTCACTAGCCCAGTTAGTAAATCAATTCCTTCATATTTTGCTTCTTTCCTTCCTTTAAGTGACTAAATCCAAGTTCAAAAGATGGTTTCTTTCTTTAGAACTTTTCCCTAGCTTTTCGCTGAAGAACAGTTAAGAACCTACTGGATGACCTCTTCCAACCTGAAATCCTGATTTATATGCCTCTTCCTTTTCCCACCTCTCTTCCTCATATGGCTGGAGACTGTGGCATATGGGAGGTCCAAATAATCCAGACCAAATGCAATAGGCTAAGCATCTTCTCTTTGAAAAGCTGGTACAGAATGCAGTAAGCAGTTCAATGTTAAGTGTTTGAAGAAGCTGAGTTACAGCCAAGATGAAATGATGAGTTGGACACTTTTCACAAGCAAGAGAGAGAAAAAAACCAATGGTTTGCTTGGTATATATGGTGAACTTAGCCCATAGGATGCATGTTGGTAATACTGTATTATTTTAGCCAGCAAATGATGATAATGTAACTGCATGAAATTTAATGCAGCATGATCAATGGAACAGTCCATTCCTCTTGTTCTCCTATCACATAAATTTGTTGCTCCCTGAAATCTATTGCAAAATATGGATCTGTCGTACTTTCCATGCTTAGCAATTAAAGAGCTAATTACTTACTACCAGTTCTCAGCAGCAGCAGTAATGCTAGAACTATGTGTAGCCATAGTAAAAAAAAGTGCTGGGGTGGGGTGGGGTGGGGTACTCTTACCAGCCTGGTTATATCCTAGCTATGAATAATAGTTACAGCATACTCACAGATCATGCTTGCAGATCTGTAACTAACACAAACATGTATTCTACAATTTTGGCATGCATAGAGGAGAAAATCTCAGCTTTTAGGAACTTCTTAAAAAGCAAATGCCTAGGAATAGATGAGGTAAATGGATGCATTTTAAAAAGGGAGGCTGACAGAGTTGATAAACTAGTTTTGTGCATTCTTTTCCTAATAACACCAGCGGAAATGTGAATACACTTTAGTGACTTTGTGGTTTCCATCCCATGGGTATGCAGACCAATTCAAACTTGAGTCTTTTATAAAACTGAAATGGAACAAAATGTTGGAAGATCCTGACTGAAAAAAATAAAGTATGAAACAATCTCGCCATCAAACGCCTTTCAATGTGATCCTTGGATATTTACCCATGAGTTTCCTCAGCTCCCCTTGAGGAATGGTTCGGAAAGCTTCATTTGTTGGTGCAAACACTGTGAAGGACCTAGGCCTGTTAAGTGTTTCTGTCAGACCTGCCGATTGGATGGCTGCCACAAGGGTGCTGTAAGACACAGCCACACACAGAGAGAAAGAGATCCAATGGTTAGTTATCGACATTTCCCCCCCCAAAAACGGTTCACAATTAAAACACACCCAGCACCACCACCCAATCTAGGGCTTCAGATGTGTTCCAGTGGAATCCTGGTCTTCTCCATTTACTTCCCAGGAAGACACAAATTCAACTGCTTGCACTGGAACTTGTGGTCTGCGTCCAGTGGTGTGCATCTGTTGGAACCCATGGTTTCCTCTTGGACCAACGAGTTTCTCTCTTCCCCCTGTAGTCCTCAGTGCATCTTAAAATGCACTGTAATGTAATGTAATGTTGTCTATTAATGCTGTAAGATGTCCTTCAATGCCTTGTTCTCAAACACTTGAACATGCCTTGATTGTACTGGACTGTATATTGTCCCTCATTACTGTAAGCTGCCTTGGGTCCTTTTCCAAGAAGAAAGGTGGGGTCAAAAATACTCTAAAATAAATAAATAATAATAAAAAATTGTGCTTAACAGAGCTGGAAAACTCCTCTAGGGAATGTTAGGGCAACATAAAAAAACCTGCAACAGGAGCTGGAGGAGAAGGAAGTCCACTTGAATTTAATGGTGGGACTGGGACAAGAGGCTTTAAAAACAAGTAAGGAACACCGAATCGAGATTTCCATCAGCAAGCTAGATTTGAAAACAGGATGCTGCTTGAGGCAGACGTTTACATTGGCTGTCTGTAAGAATGGCTCTGCTTAGAGCAAAAATACTATAGTAGCTCGAGTATCCAATTTGCTTTCAGGTAACATAGCTTCTTAGGTCTGAGTGGCCAATCTTAGTTATCATTCTTTCTAAACATGAGCTCCGTTATCTGAAAAATGGAAGGAATACAGTACATCAATTTGCTGGTACTTGGGGGTGGGGGGAGGAATCAAAGAACATGGTAGATAGTATCTAATTTAACTGCAGTGCTTGTTTGTATTTCCCTGATTTTCAATGAGTGCATATTTGAGGAAGACTGTGTTTTAGTCTCATGTCAAAGTAGTTCAATGTCTTTATTTAAAGTAAATCAAAGTTTTAAAATACAAACATATTTTGATTAGATACTTGGAAATAAAGTGGGCATACAATCCGTGATGATGATGATGATGAGGAGGAGGAGGAGGAGCAGGAGGAGGAGTGAAAGATTGGTAACCACAAATCTAAAGGGTCACCTTTACCCACATGAACCTGCATAACATTTAAGACTGTCTTCTCTTGTGAAGCCTGGCTTCCTCATGCTTTTTACCAAGAATTTATCAGAATTCAAAGGACAGGGCTTTTACTGCAATGGCACCTTGGTTATGGAATACCCTCCCTGGAAAATCTTGCAATGTTCCTTTTTAGTGTAAGTTGAAAACTTTTTTTAAAAAAAAATGCGGAAGTGGGTACATATTTGTGATTCTCAGCCCTCTGGTTTCCTCCTTTATTTCTGGCTCAAAAAAGTGAACTGCAAGTCCTGGAAGCCTCTACCAATTGTTATTCACCCTTCAAATTGGACAAAACTGGACATGAACTTCCAACCACTTCCCATTTCTTTCTCTTTCTTAATTTTTTTTCTTTGCATTTTAGGCATTTCTTTAGTAGTCTGTTTGCACACCACACCCCTGGGAGGATCCCAGAGAAGAAATTTAGGCCCTGAACCCATCACTGTTCTTTAAGAATTAGTGCCAACTGACATTCTGCAAATCTTTTTAGCCGCACTATGGACTTTTGGTTTTTTAAAGTAAGTGTTAGAGTACTGCCAATTTTTAGAATTGTGATATTCAGGTAACTGGTCTATAGGGGGACCTAGGCTATAAATCTATAAGATAAACACATTTACAAAGCATTTGGGGGGGGGGCTCCTGTTTCTGTCCTCCTTTGCACAACATGTGTGCATCAACTTCATGCCAATGCAGTTCAGGGAAAGAGAGGCCAGTGTGGACATCATCATATCACTCCATCCAGCTGTGTCTTACTCTACACCCAAGGGCACTGCTTTTACTGCATTGGCACCTTCACTTTGCTGGCTCGAGGCACCCCTTGTGCATATATGTAGTGGGAGAAACTGGTATCTCTGGACTACTGGGTGATCCTTCCACAAGCATTGTGTCCATATTCACTGGGGAACATGTCACCCTTCACCTGTCGTTGAGCTGTGACTTCCACCTGTCCTGGCCAACAGAGCCAAGAGTGAGGGATGATAGCAGCTGCACAAAATCTCAAGTTCTACAGATTTCCACCCCCTTCTGATACAGGGAAGGATCATACCCTTAATATTATAGCACCATCCAAACTAGATACGTAATTAGTATCTACTACTGCTCACAAAAGACAGCCCATACTTTGTGAGCAGGAGATCCTAGGGGATGCAGAGATGCAGAAAAAAAACCATCTGAAATACTGAAGAATTCCTGCCAAAATAGTGCAGTTAATACAATGTCTGCTAAGCAAGACGGGCCATTCTGACTTGGTAGAAGTCAGAATCCTATGTTCTTTTTGAACATGCAATTCTTTTCTTTTTAAAAAAATCAGACAAATGTCATAGAAATATTGACAGGCAATTAGATCTGTCAAAAATGTCCTTGCCATTCCAATGTTCCCACTCTAATAGTCCCCATTACCTGAACCGGTCATCTGCTTTGAGCACATCCATCACAGTCCCAACAGGAGGCGTCAAAAACTTATCCACAGTGAACAAGGTGCCAAATCTCCCTCTCTTGTCATGGGCAGCAATGCAGGCATTTTCAATGCACAAATTCTAAACGAAGGAAGGCAGTTTATAATGTCTTTTAAAAAGGAAAAATAAGTCTGAGATCATTACGTTTCAACAGATCAAGTCCATGCCTAACAGTGGGCTAGAGAGTGGTTTGCTGCCCTCTCGATGGTTGTTATCCTTGTGTCCAAATCAACATCCACAAGCAAACCATGCACTGCAAAGCACTATTAGAGGGTTGATGAAAGGGATGTGACCAACACATAGACCAACAATTGGGGTGGAGGGGGGGGGGAAGCTATGGATTTTCAGTCACCTGTGGAATGATTCATGGCCAAAGCGAAAAACCACAGGAGCAAAAGTTTGCCCTGGGGTTCAATGCAGCCTCAAAGTTTTTTTTGGCTGCCTCCTGCTTTCCCATGGCCTTCTTCATTACGTATCAAAAGATAGTGAACTGCTGTATCTTGTAGCCTCCCAAAGCTAAAAGGTAAACACTTGCTGTCCATAGTCTGTGCTGCTTAATACCTAAAGAAGCCATATTTCAAAACAGGAGGAGGCTTTGAACCACTTCTTGAAAGGCTTTGTTTGTTTTGCATTTGGGAGCATTTAGAGCCCCCTGTGTGGCTCCTAGGGATGCCAAAACTGCCCACCTTGCCTTTTAAGTGGCAGAAGCATTCAGCAACAGAGAAGGTAGAATGTGGCATCAAAAACACAGTCAGTGTTTTGTATCCATGAGATTTTAGGTGGTGGAACAGGATCACCTATGTTCCAACCCTAGCTCTGCTGTGAAGTCACTGTCTGGATGATAATGGGTTTGATCAACTTTGTAGGATTGTTCGTAAAGTGTCAGGGGAATCAAGAGCCTCAATGATGCCACAACAGCTGGCTGAGGTTTAAAAACCAACAGGCAGACTGACACAGAACAACACAAAACTCCAGGATATTTATTCCTTCTAAGGAATCCCTTCTAGAGGAATATCTGCACCTCAAGAGCTATACGATGAACACCTCTAATTTTAGAAGACAAATGGTCAGACTGGGAGCAACAGCTGAATGGAAACATACGTTGCGGTACACAAAAACTCTCAATTCTCTGCCACTCAGAGTCTCTAGCTTCTGTCCATGGAAAAGATACTTGGAGGAATGCTGGCCTTTCACAATGTGATCCCGGAGCAAATTCCGATCTGCAAATGGAGTCTGGTCTATAGAACAAAACAAAACAAATGTCCAAAAGATAGCATCTGTGCAATTATATCCTCTGATGCTTGTCACCAGCCATT
>JAHTLZ010000010.1:57644315-57665047 GCA_023846285.1 Phrynocephalus versicolor | reverse complement strand
TATCTATCTATCTATCTATCTATCTATCTATCTATCTATCTATCTATGCAGTATTTTGGGTGGAGTGAGGGTAGCACTAGTGTCTGAAACTCATTTGGGGAAAGCTCTATAAATACTGATGGAAGATGATGATTCACACTGGTGTCGTCCTCATCCATCATTCTGATTGTTCCCAGAACTAAGATGGACAATAAAGGGACTTACATTCCCAAGAGAATGCAGTCCTCTTCACACTTATTTTTACATGCCAGAGACACCAACACAATCTGGCCCATCTTCAGAAAGCATCTGCATTCTACTTGAAAAAGGGAAGTGGAGGAAGGGGAGCTCAACATTTCCCAGTATTTCTGTTCAATACTACCATCTAATTGGTAGCCCTCAGCTCAAAAGCATGCTAATCGCAGTTCTTCCATGGCTCCCCTCATAGTGAAACTTTCATTGATTTGTGTGTGTGTGAGTATTTACATACTACTTATATTCAAACATTTCAACCCGTGAAACAGAAGTTTAAATAAATCTGCATATTTCTAAAATCTGTACTTTGCAACATCACTGAAGAACACTGAAGATGCAATAGAGTCAACAAAGGTTTCCATTCATTGTTAGCAAGGATGCCTATCTTTCCTATTTTCATTTCTCATTTTTCTGTTACCTAGTCAGGCACAGCAACAAAGAATAGCCTCAAAATAATCAACAGATGTGACCTTAACTTGCAGTCATACCAATTAACAAAGGGCTCCAAGCAATCAGCTGAAGCTTATAAAAACTGTGTTGCTTATATACATCCATGGACCCAACTTTGGGCACATATGATTGATTGAAGCTTGCATTTCTAATTATAGCCAGATGGCGTTTGAACATGAGTCTTGCGCTTACCTTTATAAAAAGAATTGATGGGCACCAGGAGTGTCAGCCGCTCCTTGCCAGTGAGATATGAACCGAGACCAGCTTGTCTAAAAAGTTCGACAGACGTTGAAACATCGGATTCGCTACCCAACTCCAACAAAGTTTTAGCTTCAGTTTATTTAAAAAGAAAAAGGAAAAGGGTGTCAAATTTTACAATTGTTGTTTCATTACTGCAGAAGTAACTAAGGGATTATAAGAGGTGTTTCAGTTCCTAAACTGAAAGATTCACTTAGAAATATTCATTTTCATTGCTCTACATAGCATATGTTTTAAAAGTAAGAATAAATGTGTTTTTAATGGTTCATTTTGCATCACCACTTCAAATCTTCTATCTCAGTTTTTATCTGATTTTGAGGTTCAAAAGGCTAGCCTTCCCTTCCATTGTATTTTGTATATTTTTCTTTCAAATAAAAAAAAAACAGTGCATACAGCCTCATTTTAAAAGAGGGACAGACATTTAAGAAAAGTGGCATGGACCCTTCTTTTAGATGGTGAAAGACTTAGATAAACTTCAACAGGAATTAAAGTTGAATGAATGAATCAGGCAATGAATTAGGTACTGGAACTAGAGTCTAATTTGCCGGGTCAACATGGCCTTTCAAGGCATTCAGTATGACACGAGAATCTTTAAATGTTACTTTTTAAAAACTACAACTCTCCAAATCCTCTGGAAAAATTGCATTCCATTAAAAATTATATAAAGAGCTATGGAATAGCTATTGATTATGAGTTAAGGTATAATAAAGCAAGGAAGGATTTGATAAATAAGAATATTTGTATCGATATTTGGGGAGAACTTATTGATTCACTGTTAATAAAGGGGCAGGGTTGTGTAATTCACAAGGGTTAATGCAGCTTTGGGAGGGAAACAGGGCTCCATCGAAGGAGGAAAAAAATCCCATTTTATATAAAATGGTCTAGGAAGGACAAATTTTATATATTTGTATTGTTTTGTGTCATTAGGCTTCTTAGATGTGTACTTTACATTATATACAATCAGCTTCAGGCTGATTAAAGAGCATTTGTTTTATGTTGGTCAGTTTGGACCGCATGCTTCATTTTGAAGAGGAGAAAGCAAATGTGAAACGTGAAACGGACTAAAGTTATTACCTGAGTCTGGGATAAGGAGTTCATTGACATAGTGTATCACACCATTGGTTGCGATAACATCCTTGTTGGCAATGATGGGCCTCCCGTTAAGAGTCAGTTCATCGCCATTACAACCAACTTCCAACATGTTGCCCTCCAGGGTTTCCACGGATAAGCCAGCAATGATAGCTTCAGCACACATGGCAGATTTCAAAATATGGTTGCTCAACAGATCTATATTGAGAGAAGGAGGAACCATAAAAAGGCAGAACTAAATCAGCTTAAACACTACCTCTTAACGCATCAAAGGCTGTGGACTGAAAAGAAACCACCCACACCCCCAAAACGCTCGATCTCTTCCTGACCCACCAACAAGCAAAATAAACAAGTTTACAGCATGCTGATTTAGTATAAGGACAACTCAGCAGGGAAGGAGAGGCCAAGGGCAGCTGATAGCTTTTGCACACAAGGTGCAAATTGCCAAAGTGAAAGTCCTCTGAATACATGCAGTGTTATAAAGTAGCCAGAGAACTGAGGACTGCTTAGAAATGTTAAAAAAAATTATTAATGTTTTTAAAATATTTCTACTTCTTCAAGAGGTATGGTTTGGATACCCTTCTGCAAAAGTAGACTCACAGTTTTCATCAGGATAAGATTCCTCTCCCCTCTGAAGATTTATTTGCAGTTAGTTTAAAATCCTATGATCAATAGGATTTTAAACTATATCCCCTTTAGTGTTTTGGATACCTAGCTTAGTTACAAGGCTTACTCTTTTGGACTATAATACCCAGAACCCATCAGTCCATATGACCTACAGATTTCTGAGGATGGTAGACAGTATAATGTGAAGCAGTAACTCTTCCAAGTTTGTTTGTTTGTTTGTTTGTTGTTTGTATTTTGACACACACACCCCTTTCTCCTTGGAAAAGGACCCAAGGTGGCTCACAATAATGAGGTGCAGTTAAGACATATTCAAGTTTGAGAACAGGGAATTGAGGGTTATCTTACAGCATTAAGTGGCCACATTAAGCTAAAAGAGAACACGAACCATTAAGAAAAGAGTATAAATTCCATGTAAGAACATAAAAACATGTAAGAACATAAGAACATAAGAAAAGCCATGCTGGATCAGGCCAAAGGCCCATTCAAGTCCAGCTTCCTGTATCTCACGGTGGCCCCACCAGATATATCTGGGAGCGCACGAGACTAGACATCTGTTTCCTGATACCACTCCCCTGCATCTGGCCCTTGAAGTACCCTGGTTTTAAGCCTGGAGATTACACATCTCCATCATGGTTTGTAACCTGTGATGGACTTCTCCTCCAGGAATCTGTCCAATCCCCTTTTGAAGGTATCTAGGCTAGATGCCATCACCACATCTTGTGGCTAAAAACACACTGGGTAAAAATTGTGTAATCATGTACGGTAGACCATCTAAAAGTTATGAGGGATGGGAACTGACAATTGATAACACAGTGTCAATGTAATCACACAAGGAGAGATGCAAGCACAAAGTTATAAGTGGTTATAAACACAAAGGCCGTTACTTCACGAGGTGCCTCGCTTCGAATTGACCTTTCCTTCGATTTGAATTCGGAGGCGGTCACGTGGTGGTCACGTGGTCTCCCTTCGCTCCCACCCCCGTTTCTCTGTACTCACGCGGGGCATTTTTGGGACTGAATCGATTACTACCTCACGTGCTCCCTTCGCATTAGAAAGCTGATTTGCAACGTCCGGCTCCACTCTCCTTTTATTTTTTAAAAAAAATTTACTCGGCGTATTGATGCATCAATGCTTGGCTGTCATTCACGACAGAGCGTGGTTACTGTACGATCCTGTGTTTTGTTTCCTGGCATCATTGGCAGCCCCCCGCCGCCGCCGCCGCCGCTACTCGGGGGGAGCCCCGCATGGCACAGCCGCCCACCCTCCGCCGCTTGCACACTGCCTGCCCCGGGTGCCCTGCTCTGGCCGGGCGAGGCGGCAGCGGCTCCTCCTGCTCCCGCCGCCGCCGCTACTCAAGTGAGGAAGTAACAGCGCAAAGCGATGAAACAATATAGTGATGCATCGATATCCCTGTTTGAATATTTTTTAAAAAAACTTGAAATAAAAGCCAAAAACCGAGACCACATGTGACGTTGGGAGCGAAGCGAGATGCGAAGCGAAAAGATTCCCGGCCCCTGGCAGGGGAATCACTCACCCCGGTTGGAGCACGGTAAAGGGGGCATGGTCGGGGTGACGTCGCAGCCAAAAAGGAGGAGCGTGCGGACTGAAGTGATCGGTTCGCACAGAAATGACGGCTTGCCGCGAAGCAAGCGGCTCGTGAAGTAACGGCCAAAGTCTGTGTAGCAATGTATGCTTGATGTAAATTCTGCTTGATTGTAATATGTTTCTCCTTTTGGGATTGGGGTTCAAACTAGCTTGCTAGGGCAGGTCCCAGAGACCACACGTGCTCATCTTGTCTACCACCCAAAGTGCTGACCAACTCAGCAATTGCCCATCTGGTTACGGTTGCATAATGCTGACCCTGTAGACTCCTTGTCTGCCTTCTGGCTAATGACTCAGTGCTGCTGACACAGCTTCTTTTTCTTCCCTTTGCTGGCTTCCTCTGTGGCCTCCCTGCCACCATAGTAGCAGCTGTATACAACAGTAGGGAGTGGGCTTGCCTTCTATGCATGGGTTTCTTCCTGCTTCTGCCATTAAAGAGGGTAAAAGACTTGAAAGAGATAAGTTAGAAGGGCTGCGCCTTTCCAGCTCTTAGTGGCCAGGAGCATCAGAGACTGAGGAGAGAACTACTACTCCCAGAATTCCCCAGCCAATGTGGGTACTGAAAGTAAGCAAAGTAGAAACCAACAGAGTGTCCCAGGAAGAACTTTTGCAACAAAGACATCAAGAGGCTCGAATTCAGATCAGTATTCCCAAACTTCTGAAGGTTGAAGGACATGGAGACCATCCTTCAGTGATCTGTACAAGGTCTCCAGGACTGGACAGATGAATACAGTGGTACATAAGAAACATTAATCCCAAAAAATTGTGTGGCATTATAGCCTCTTAACCATTGCCTGCACTCCCCCCCCCACCAAAAAAAGGCCATCAGGAAAGCTGTCACAATCCAGGCAGAAGTATGAGGCTTCTAATGAAACATTTAGAATTAGTGGCATGCCTCACCTTGCCATCAAAAGGGAACTGGGTATGACATCCATATGCTGGTGATAAGTTGTGGCTGCTTACCTTTCAGAGCTTCTGGGTCTCCCAGGATCCTGTTCAGAGTCTCCTCTGGGATCTTGGCAAAGGCTTCATTGGTTGGTGCTAACAAAGTAAACTGGCCTTCACTTTCCAAAAGGTTGTTGAGTCCAGCTGCTGCCACAGCAGTCTTTAAAGAAATACCAAAGACATAGAATGAATCCAGTATGGGTGTGAATTGAAGGGATACCCAAGAAACTGAACACATCTTAATGGGATATTGGGAAACACACTACAGCAGTCCAAGGTGTACTTACCCTGAGGGTGTCAAGACTTTCCTCAAGATCCACAATCTGCATGATATTGTTTGTTGTTGTGGAAATGACTTTGTCAATCAGATGGACCACCCCATTGGTTGCATGATGGTCAGCCTTCAGTAACCTTGCACAGTTCACCGTCACAATCTGAAAAAAGCAACGACCAGCAGAGTGAAAACTAGAAACTAAGGCATTATAGACATTGAAAATGATGGTGCAATAATAAACTGATCACTTATTTGGAGAATTGCACCGCTTATTACGTGTATCATTATGCCTCTGTGTTTTTGTTAAAGACACAAGAGAGGAACCATGAGAGCCACTTAGAGGAACCCAGTGATCAAACATTTCAACAAAACAAACCAACAAGGAAGGAAAGCCACACAATGAATCCCCTTTAACCATAGGACACTTCTAATGTAAATTTCTCTGCTCAGGGAAGAACACCCAGGCACATGGAATGAACTATGAAGGCAGTATAACTGCTTCATTTATTGCTGCTGCTTCAAGCCATTTAAATCACATCTACCTATATACCCCTAAGTAGAGGAAAACTTGTGTTTACTCTGGTATTTGTTGCACTACTACTTCATCATTCCTAATAGTTGGGTATGATGGCTGATTGAAGATGCAACAGAGTAATACAGGTTCCTTTCAACCCCATATGAGACAAAGAACATCTCTAGATATTCAAGCATGGTTTTTAGCAACTGAACTCTACATTGTATCTAATACTGTCAAGATTCTGTGACCCTAATCAAGAGAGCTATGGAAATCACTGCAAACAGGCAGCGGGACTTCCGCGTTTTCTCACCCCCCCACACACACAAAAATAACTCCCCAAACTGCTTGCCAAGCCACCAAGGAGACACCAGGTTCACGTCACTGGCAAGTGGGCTACTTCAGGTGGTGCTCTGCTTATTTTGAACAATCTCCCCCTTGCTCGATCCCAGGCTTTTCAGGATGATTTCCTGCAGCTAACCACAGGAAAGGGTAGGAAAACCCAATTCTGTTAAGCTCCCTTTTGCATGCCTTCTGTAACTTGTCCAAATACTCACTCCATTTGGGTAGTGGTGGATCTGGATATCAATATTTTGGTACATGGAAGGCAACGAGATTCCATGCTTCAGGTCATCAGTTAGGAGTCGCTTATTCACCATGTGGTAGCGAAGAGCATTTAATAGCTCAATGTTAACATTGCTCACCAAGGAATCCAATGTTTCCTGAGAACAAGAAATCAAATTCATGAGTACATTCTACTGAGACCATTCTGCCCCCCCACCCCCAATCCCCCCAGTGACTGCCCAATGCAACTTGCCTTGACTATCTCTGTCTGAAGGGGTTAGGAAACAGACCTGTCAAGTGTCATGTTTTTGGTGGGACATTCACAGATCAATCACTCTTTCCTACTGCCTTCCCAAAAAACTATTTTGCCTGAAATGTCCTGCATTTCTGTTGGTGGGCAGCTGAACTGCGGATACTGCTGGGTGGCTGTGCGCCCGGCCTCCGGGTAGCCCACCAGAGAGCACTTCTACCAGCGCAACCTCTAACCCACACACCACCAGCTGTCCAGATTGGTGTGTGTGTGTGTGTGTGCGCGCCTTAGAAAGCCATGACACCTAGGTCACAGTGAGCATTTTGAAGTCATTGCAAGGGATTCTGGGAACCCTGTATGCAAATGAAGCTACATCCCCCAGCCAAAGGGCCTGGCTGCTAGTGCTCCGCCTCCCTGGAGCTCCCAGTCCAGGGCAGCTGTAGGGAACACTTGACAGCTATGGAGCGAAAGTGGAGCCTAACCTGTTGTCCCTAGTTTAGGAATGGAGGACTCAGTGAAGCCATTGTGGAGTGCTAATACGATCTTTCAATTACACTCAGTCTTATCCACAATCCCAAGATCAGGGCTAGAGTGTTTGTGGGCCTCCCAGATCTTCACCCACCACAGTAGTGTGGTCAGGGGATTTTTGGAGTTGTAACCCCCAAAAGGGAACCTGTCCAAGCTCTGATTTATTCATTGTTGGATGGCCACAGGATAACCATAAACCAACGGGAGCTAAAATTAAAACATAAGGAGATATATTCTTGATAGAGGGTTCCACAGTAGATAGGACACAAGAGGATACAATTGCTACTGTTGACTAGAATGGCCTGGACAAACTGAATAGTGGAATGGAATCTGCATAGGGTGTTCCACTGTGCTTACTAGGATAAGAATCCATCCCAGAATGCACCCATAATCTTTAATTAATTTTGATTAATCTTTTGTTTGTTTGTTTGTTTGTTTGTCTACTCCCATTCTGAATTTGTTGGCTGCATACTATTTTTATCACTTTTATTTTTCATATAATTTTTCAGTGTTTAATGTTCTTGTACTCTTAGGGCCCATGTTTACCACAATCCCTTTTTTGAAATGACATTTTTTATATTAAAAGAATGTTGTTTGTATTTTTATTATTATGCTATTTTGATGTTCCTCTGTTAGCCCAGAGTGGTAGCCCTGCTACTAGATGGAAGGGATAGAAAGGTAAATAAATCTTGTAATAAATAAATAAAGTTGAGGTGTTGAGCTGCTCTTGTTTTGTTTACAATGACTCTATTCAGTAACTTATAGCAAAGGTTTCCCCTGCTTCTTACTGTGTACTTCCCACTGTGTGGTTTAATGAGTTCGATCTTTCATTATCTCCTTGCCCACTCAAGTTCAAGGGGAGGGGGACGAAGCTTTATTCTTACCGCAGGTAAGGATGCCCAGGCTTCATTTGTTGGGGCAAAAATTGTGTAGCTCCCTGGACCTGTGATTTCAGCACTCAGATTGGAGCTGAAAGAGTAGAGTTGAGTGGTTGTGGCCCCTACAACACCAAGCGTCTCATAAAGATTCGAAAGGGGCAAAGCTGTTAAAAACAAACACAAAATTTCACTTCAGCAACATTACAGCATCATTTTCCCTTCACAGTCAAAATAACAGAGGAGGATTGGCCTCAAAGCTATTGAAATGAATACAGGACAATGAGGACTGTGTAACATTTATCTAAAAGCTAAATAATACATATCTGTATCTACACATATAGAGCTAGTGTATCATAGGGGATAGTCAGGAGAGCTGGGTTCAAACACAGATATATCCTAGAATCATAGAATAGTGAAGTTGGGTAGGGGCCTACAAGGCCACTGAGTCCAACTCTCCACTCCGTGCAGGAATACAAAGTCTATCTACCAGGTGGTTATCCAAAATTCTCTTGAATGCCATCACTACCACATAAAGAAGGAAAAATGAAGATAACATTAGGTAGATATTTACAAAACAAAATGAGTAAAACACTTCTCTTCTGAGATATCATCTTGAAAGCATAGGCTAGATTAACAGTGGGCCAGGTCATGGGAATATCACTACCTTTTTTAAACTACAGCTTTCAGAATACCCCAGATAACATGGGCCATGTCCACACTGGCTAAGGCACTGTGAAAGTGATACAGTAGTTTGTCTATTCTTTCAAAGAATTCTCCCAGTCTCATCAGAGACCCACCAGCCACACCTCATGAGCCTGCAGGATGACCCACTGGTAAAAGTCCAGCTGGTAAAATGTCCTCCCAACCAATGGCATTCAGAGCCCCATCATGGCTGAACTTATAACTTCTAGATAGCCTTCGTGGCTAAGAGGTATGGACAGAAGGATACAAATCTTGCAGATGCTAAGAAAACAAAAGGTCCCCAAATCGCTCGAGGAGGTGACCCCAATATGACTACATGCTCTGAGATGATCCGCATTGTGGTATGTAAGCACAGGTGTTGGAGATTAAAAGTCATCCGTCCCTGGACTAGACAAGGACATCATGGGTTCTTCACTGAAAGCTACCTAGAATGTTCCATGAATGGGAAGGAATATATACCAGCACTCCAATTATTCCATATTCATATAAGACTTGATTTTATTTCACATTATTTACCAGCTGGGCAGCCTTTTTCTCCAGGAACTTCTTCATAACCTGGGCAACATTCGTACGCAATCACCCTGCAAAAAGAAACAACACTTGATATTAAAAGAATTAGCACAACTAGCAGAGTAAAAAATAATAAATATTACACTTTCCCTGCCCCTCCATAGAGGAGCCTGGGAAATGTTCAATTTGACAGTATCTTTGCTTATTAAGTAACTCCACATTACTGGAAATTAACAGTGGAAGGAGCCTTGGGAGCTTTGATAGCTGTAAGGCTTAGTGATGTCACTCCCTAGGACCAGACTAAACTGGAGCACACCAACGCACACCTGACAGGGACTTAAAAAGGTGTGGGTTGAGGTGCATTGGAGACAAATTAGCTCCATCCAGAAATTACCTCGTGCGGTCACCAGGAAAAAAAATGACCCCCTAGGCAAATGTATGTATTGTTGGGTTGTCTTTCTGAATTCGTTGGCTCTGTTAGCTCCTATCTTAAATCATCATTACATCCTTCAAAATTTAAAACATGTTAATTACTCCATTTCAAGCATCCTGAAAGAAAGAGCAGGCCTGTTTTGTAACAGTCTCTGGTGTCTACGCTGAAAGGAATGAAGTTGCAAGATTATGCTATTTTGGGAACTACTGAGCTTGTACACCACATTTAATCACTGTTTGGATAACACTATAATTCCATTGTGTTTATTATTTTAACAAAGCAACCTCATGTTTTCTCGCATCAGGGGCCGTCTTGTAATAACAATTCTCCTCGAGGCACACTTTTTGTGCTCCCTTGGATTCAAACTGAAATAGATCTCTCAGCCTGCAACACTGGGACTTTATCCCTTGCATTATTCATCTGTCTTCTGTATTTGTACACATAAGCTCTTGAGACATCTCAGCTATATTATGAACAGCTTGTTAACGCAAAGCAGTAAATGGACCTCTATGATATAAAGCAAGCAGTTAAGCCAATGACTTATGGTTTGAATTTTTGTGGGGGAAGGAAAAGAGAGGTGTTGGTCAACTTCAAACGAATAAATCATCCTACATGTATATTTAACAGTTGGTGGCTTTGGTCCTTTCTCTGCTTCCGAAAGACCTTTAACTCATGGCAGTAAACTACACACCCATTATTTTTCAAACTATGTATCAACGACATCACTTCTATTTTATCATAATTCCTTAAAAGCAAATCAAGAGTGCAGCTCAAAATCCATTACGGTGTGGTGTGAAGCTGGAACATGAAAATCGAATAACATCCCTCCAATGTTGTTGGGTTCCATTCTTGTGCAAGCTGAATTCCAGTGCTGAATATAGCTAGTCCCCTAGTTTGGTATTTTGTGAGAGGGAGAAGAGCAACCCTCTATCCACTTTACTCATGTCCTGCATTATTTTGTACGTCCCAATCATATTCCCCCTCAGGCACCTTTTTTTTTCAGACTAAAGAGCCCCAAATGTTTTAGCCTTGCTGATTTATTTTCTATACCCTTCCTAATGATCCCTAGCATTGAGTTTGCTTTTTTAACTGCTGCGGCACACTGGGTGGATACCTTCATACCTGCCCACACCAGGACACCAAGGTCCCTTTCCTGGTTTGTTGCAGAGAGTTCAGACCCCATCAATTTATAATTGTATTTGGGTTTTTTGTCCCAACATGCATCACTCTGGACTTGCTAATGCTGAAGCTCATTTGCCACTGGTTTGCCCACTCCCCAGCGTCAAGAGATCCCTCTAGAGCAGCTCACAATCTCTCTCAGTTTTTACTACCCTGGATAATTTAGTGTCATTGGCAAATTTGGCTACCTTGTTATTTAATACTACTTCTAGATGATTTATGAAGAGGTTGAAAAGCAGTGGTCCCAGTATTGAACCTTAGGAAACCCCACTCTTTACCTGTCTGAGAAGTGTCCATTTAGTGCTACCCTCTGTTTCCTGTCCCTTAGCCAGTTGCTGTTCCAGGACAAGACCTGTCCCTTTATTCCATGACTGGCAAGTTTAGTCAAGAGCCTTTGATGTGGGACCTTGTCAAAAGTCTTCTGAAAGTCCAGATAAACAATGTCAACTGGATCTCCCTTATCCACATGCTTGCTGACACTCTCAAAAAATTCCAACAGATTACTGAGGCATAATTTGCCTTGCAGAAGCCATGTTGGCTCTCCTTCAGCAGCGCCTTCTCTTCTATGTGCTTATTAATTTTACCTTTTAGGATGGTTTCCATCACTCTACCTGGGACACATGTCAAACTGACAGGTTGGTAATTTCCTGGATCGCCTCTGGATCCTTTTTTGAAGATTGCTATTACATTCGCTATCTTCCAGTCATCACACAACACCCGTTTTGAGGGAAAGATTATATATTTTGGCTAGGACCTCAGCAATTTCATCTTTAAGTTTCTTGAGAACTCATGGATGGATGCCATCTGATCCTGGTGAATTGAGAGCATTTAGTTTAACAAGACATGCAAGGACCTCCTCCCTGGTTATTTCTATCTGGCTAATTCTTCAGTTTCCCTCCCTATGGAGATAGGCTCTGTTTTGGGCATGTAGTCTCTGTCTTCTTCAGTGAATACTGAAGCAAAGAATTCATTGAGTCTCTCTGCAATCTCTGTTTCCTCTTTAATAATTCCTTGCCCTCCATTGTCGTCTAATGGTCTAATGGCCTTTCTAGTTGGGTACGTACTTCTAATGTACTTAAAGAACTCCTTGTTATTTCTTTGAGCGTTTTTATCTATATGCTCCTCAAAGTCTTGCTTTGCAAGACTTTGGCAAATGGCGAGTGGCCAAAACTGCTGAATAGAAAGGTCTTTCCTACCAGGTTAGGAGGGGTAGTGAGGGCAAAGTGAGGGCATTATAGCCTTTTATTGACATTGGGAGTCAAAAGAATATACTCGCAGTGTCAAAACTTCAAAGAGTAATATTGCAATGTGTTTTCTGACTTGAATTGTTAAATTGGCTTGGAAGCAAGCATAGACAAGGGCTGAGCTGCTGTGGATAGAAAGGTGCAATCTGTTGTGGGCTGTAGATGTGCAACCAA
Organism: Phrynocephalus versicolor; assembly: GCA_023846285.1. Taxonomy (NCBI): domain Eukaryota; kingdom Metazoa; phylum Chordata; class Lepidosauria; order Squamata; family Agamidae; genus Phrynocephalus; species Phrynocephalus versicolor. The sequence continues at coordinate 57,652,592 of JAHTLZ010000010.1, read as the reverse complement.
AGCTCTTGGGTATGGTATTTTTCAATCCAGTAAGTCAACAGCGAGGATACTATGGGATGAAACAGAATCCTTCAAGATAATTGAGAGTTAGCATATGGAACAAATACCTACACTTCAGTTCAAGATCAAATTGTATGTCACCGTTTCCAAGAAAAATTACACCAGAAAATCCAGACTGATTGTCTAGACATTATATATTCCACACGGGAACAGTTTGCCTAAAGCAAATTGCTTTCTTTGACTCCTGGAGATCTCAACACCCCCACTGATACACTTTTCAATCTCCACTATCCTACTTTCTCATTAGGACATACATACACTCACTTCTATTCCCTAATTGTACTTTTTGGCCACCCACACCCACGCCCCGTTCTGCCTGTATAATCTCTCACAGTCCAGCCAGCCCTTTTATTCAAAACTTGATTTAAACACAAAGAGATGATTAAAGACACGTCCACTCAAAGTTTAGCATAAGGAATTCTCCAGATGTGACGTCGTTTCTCAGACGCTTATTTAGAAAGAGTTGGGAGGCTAATGAACTGTGAGTAACAGACTAGGAATCTAATGTACACAAAATTCAGGATGTCAGTCTAAACTCTCTATTTGATGAGTCTGTTTGGGTAAAGGGGGAGGCACTGGAAAGCAAGCTGGGCTTCTAATTAATTCATCAGAGTCTCAAGAAAAGGCATAACGCTAAAGGAATTGCCATCCCTCACACATCCTTCTCTAAGGGGATTGGGGTGTTGGACTGTTGTGGAACAAAGAAAGATCACACTATGCCATTTGGATAACTGTGGTCCCAAATCACCAGGCATTGTTCACAATTTATCTGGAATTGGTCACAGAGATAGACTTCCCAGTTAGTGGAGAGGGCGGCAGCCAATCAGCTTTGGGTACTCTTGGAGGAAACTAATGCCATTAATCCATTTTATTTATTTATTTATTTATTTATTTATTTATTTATTTATTTATTTATTTATTTATTTATGAGTATTTTTACCCAGCATTTCTCCTTGGAAAAGGACCCAAGGTGGCTTACAGTAATGAGGGACAATACACAGTCCAGTACAGTTAAGACATATTCAGTTATTGAAAACAGGAAATTGAGGGGTATCTTACAGCATTAATAGACAACGTTAAAGCTAAAAAAGAATGTGAGCAGTTTAAAAAAAAGAGCATAAAATCATGTAATCATGTACGGTAGACTGTTTAAAAGTTATGAGGGATGGGAACTAATAATGGATAACACAGAGCCTTTTCACACGACCCCTAAGATCCGCTGCCCACTTCAATTCGGACCAGAGATCTTAGGGGTTTGTCGCTGTTCCTGCGTTCCCACCCCCTCCGCACTCCTGGCTGCTGGCTGCGTGAGGGGAGGGAGAAAAAAAGGAAGAAAAGAATGCCGCTCACCTCCATTCTGCCGCCCCGGCACTGCATTCCGATCTCTTAAAGGGGCGGGGGGCAAAAAAAGAACAAACAGAAGCAAGGAGAGCTCGGCAGTCACTACGTTATATCCGCATCAGGAATTTTCACCTCCGGAGAGCAGGTACCTGAAAAGTGTGCTGGGACGTGCTTAGGTGGGCGTGGTCGCACTTAATTATCTGTAAACTCCGGAGCTGGTGGGGGAACAATTTTAAGCTCCGGAGCTGGGAGCCATTTGCGGCAGAGTTTAGGGGTCGTGTACAAATACCCATAGTGTCAATGTCATCCCACAAGGAGAGATTCAAAAACAAAGTTATAAGTGGTTTTAAACACAGGTCTGTGTAGCCATGTATGGCCCCATCATGGCATGGGGACCCCATTGGTTACCCGGCATGATGACATTCTAAGGGGTGCTGATAGGGGCAAAATACCCCTGTTAGTTCTCTTCGACCTTCCAGCAGCCTTTGATACTGTCAACCAGGATATCCTTCTGGGGAGGCTCTCAGGGTTGGGAACGACTGATCTGGCATTGCCTTCACTCTGGTTCTTCCTCAAGGGCCATCCCTAGAGAATGCAACTAGACTACAGGATGTAGGCTCCACTCCTTGGACTCACACTACTGGAGTCCTCCAGGGGTCAATCGTCTCCCCAGTGCTGTTTAATATCAAAATGAGGCCATTGGGAGAGGTCCGTCAGGTGTTCTGGATTTTTGTGTCATCTGTATGTTGATGACGCCCGGCTCTAGCTCTCCTTTTGTTTTTTGTTTTTTTTATAGATTTTTATTGAGTTTTTAAGGGGGGAACAGGGAAAAAGAGTATGGGCGGGGGGGGAGGAAGAAGGGGTACAATTTTTAAAATTTTCATTGAGTATATCAAGCAAAATAGAGATAGTAATTTAACATATTACTAAAATTGCCAAATAATATCACAATACTAATAAATTTGTTACTTCTTGCCATCTTTCCCGAAAAATCTCGTCGTAATCTCCCTTTAGATAGCCAGAGAGTTTATCAATTTCGATACATTCTCTTATCTTTCCGTGGAAATCCTTCTCTGTTGGCGTGTTTGGTTGTTTCCAAAATTTCGCATATAGTATTCTTGCAGCAACAATTACATGGTGAAGTACATATCTCTGGTCATAGGAAATATTTACATCTACTATATTTAACAAGAATAGTTCTGGTCTAGACTCTATCTTAATTTTCAAAAATCTTTCTAAGAAAAGTTTTACCATATTCCAATACGCCTTTGCTTCTTTACAGGTCCACCACATATGATAAAAAGTTCCACAGTCATAGTTACATTTCCAACATTTAGGTGAACAGTTATACATCTTGGATAAACGGTGAGGTGCAAAGTGCCATCTATAAAACATTTTGTAACAATTTTCCTTAAACGAAATAGATTTGAAGATTTTAACTGTATTCCACAAAGAGTCCCATTTATTTAAATGAATAGTATAACCAAAGTTTTCAGCCCATCTAATCATAGAGTCTTTAACCAATGTATCAATCATTTTTTCATTTAACAGTATATTATAAAATTTGCTAAGAAGCTTTGAGTCACCAGAAGAAAGTATTTTATCGAGTGGGGTATCAGTAGTCATAAAGCCACCCTCTTTAGAAAGCTCTTTGAAGTGTGAATGTATTTGTTGATATTTCCACCAATCCAGATTGTAACCTTCTGATACTAGTTTCCCTAATGGTTTCAATGAGAGGTCAGCATTCAGAAGGTGTCTGTAAGTTACAACTTTTGAGATTTCACTTGCCTGGGAGCTATAGATTGCTCCCAGTGGGGATAACCACATAGGTGCTTTGAGATAAAATTGCTCTAGCTCTCCTTTTGCAACAGATACTGTCCTGTCCCTGGAGTGCTGCCTGGGTGCTCAGCTGGGGTGGATGGGAGACAATAGACTGGCTGAACCCAGACAAGACAGAGGTCCTGCAGGTGGGTGTCCATGGTGTCTGCAGTTTGGGAGCCTCTCTTTCCCAATCTCTCCACTAAGGTTGAGGTGCATAGTTTGGGAATACTGCTGGACCCAATGCCATGAATGGAGCCCCAAATAGTGTCTGGGGTCTGCTCCACTTATTTCTACATTAGACAGATGGTAGTCTTGAAAGCAGACTACTGCAATGCCCTCTACATGGGAGTACTCATGACACTGATACGGAAACTTCAGCAGAATATGACGTTTAGATTATTGTGTAAACTGATTAGATACAGCAACATTTCTCCCACTCTGGTCACCTTACACTGGTGGGGGGGAATTGAACTGCCTTGCACACTGATCATGTGTTTTGTAACTATGGGCAGCAAATGACACAAAGTCATGATTATTGTCTGTGATTAACCCCACAAAATAGACAGTTTCCTCCATGTTCAAGCAATAATAAACAACAAGATTCAAGTGACCCACTAATGTCGGAGATTCTGGAAAACATTTGGCTCTTGCCTGCTTTAATACAAACTTACTGTAAAGCCAGATTTGAGTCCTAAGATCACAGAACCATCATTCTTCCAACCAGGAAAGGAGGGAGGTTTGTACTTCTTAAAGGGCCATTTGACACACTTGTTTGCAACCAACATTCAACACATTGCACAAACCACTAGTCTGTCGTGTAGATCAGTGATACATTTACAGTCTGTGTTTATGGTATCTGACTAAGTACTGCAGATGCGTACACCCTGATGATGTTCAGTTCATAGCAAAGATGTTTGTCCTATGTACTCTTAACTCCTACTAGCCAGTTGTGTGCCTTCTTCTGCAAGTGATTACAATTAAAACCTTTCTCATTAGTCCATACTATTTGATTTCAAAATATAAGAATAGCCATAGAAAGCTATTTTGGCACTCATTTTACTTCCTTTTGTCTAATTATTATTAGCATTCCAACATTAATACTCAATTTCTTAGGTGAGTAAATTCATTTATTTATTTATTTATTTATTCATGAGTATTTATACCTCACCTTTCTCCTTGGAAATGGACCCAAAGCAGCTTACAGTAAGGAGGGACAATATACAGTCTAGTACAATTAAGACATACAGTACTTTCAAACTTAAGTTTGAAAGGCCCTGAGAGCCTCCCCAGAAGGATATCCTTAAGCAGGGAATTGAGGGGTATCTTACAGCATTAGAAGGCAACATTAAAACTAATAGTTGATAACATAGTGTCAATGCAATCACACAAGGAGAGATATAAACACAGTTATAAGTGGTGGCTCTGCTCCTTCCTTGAGGGTCGTGCACAGTGAGTGAGCTTCTGGGGGGAAATGTCATCTCCCTGGACACTTTCTTGTGGGGTGCCTCAGGGATCGGTGATTTCCCCCATGCTCTTTAACATTTATATGAGGCCCCTGGCCGAGGTCATTTAGAGATATGGGGCTTGCTGTCATCAGTACGCTGATGACATGCACCTGTATGTCTCCTTTTCCGTCCAGAGGCCACCCAGACCCTTGGTTGCTGCCTGGCTGCGGGTCAGGAGTGGACCAGGATAACAGGCTCAAGCTCAACCCTGAGAAGACCGAGGTTCTGTTCTTTGGGCTGGGAGGGGCTGGATTAGTACAGTGGCCCTCTTCCAAGTCTGGGAGGGACTGTCCTCCAGCTGGCTGAGAGAGTAAGGAGTCTGGAAGTTGTTCTGGATCCAGCCTTGTCCCTAGAGTCCCAGATGGCAGCCATGTCCTGGTCAGCCTTTTTCCAACTTAGGCTTATCACCCAGATTCGCCCGTACCTTGATGGGGACTGCCTGAGGATGGTTGTGCAGGCACTGGTCATCTCGAGGATTGATTACTGCAACACTCTGTACATGGGGCTTCCCTTGACCCTTATTTGGCGACTGTAGCAGGTGCAGAATGTGGCGGCCAGAGGGGTGGTTGGTGAGGCCATACAGTGGTCCCCTGCCCTTTTGCGGTTCATATACTGCGGTCCCTCTATATTGCGGGACCACAGTATATGAAAAAAGGGCCTCTGATGTAAGGGGCAAAGGCCTGTTTCAGGCCTCCAATACTTACCTCAGGGCTGGGGCTGCCCTGAATGGGCCTGTGAGGGCCTTACCAGGCCTTCTGGAGGCCCCCAATGGGCCTCCCTGCAACCCAGAAGTGATTTCCGGTAAACGGGAAGTCATTTCCAGGTCACAGAAAATCATTTCGGAGGCCTCTGAGGGCTGGGAATAAGTAAAAGAGCCCCTAGTTAGGCCCCTTAGGCCCAACCCAACCTGCATCCGCATATTGCGGATTTTCGATTATGGCAGGTTGGATCAGGGCCCTAAACCATGTGATAGGCGAGGGCTCACTGTAATAAGTAACTCTTTATCAATAATGATTCCAAATGATGAAATTTGTAATGACTGATTTCCCTACCACAGCTAAAAAAACACACTTGAAAACATGGAATACAAAAAGTAATGCATTGTTGTATGCTTTGTAAATGAGCCAAGGTAAGATCAGAATCACCACTTCTCATGCATATTCTCTATAGCTTATTGCATATCCTTTTATTTATCTCCTTAAACATAGTAATTTGCGGGACAGCAACTGTGTTAGTTCATTGTGGCCTAAACAATGAATGGCTTTGTGGCACCTTAAAAAATAAAAATAAAACAATTTGTTCTGCTTATATACCACCCCATAACATTTAAAGCACTCTCTGGATGGTTTACAATTGAATTACGCAGGCTACACACTGTCTCTCCACACTCCCACCTCACCAAGCTGGTGTTCCTTTTTACAGACCTCAGAAGGATGGAAGGCTGAGTGAACCTTGAGCCCCAGGTCATGAGCACAGTTATAGCTGTAGTACAGCAATTTAACCACTGAGCCACTAGACTCTTAAAGACAATACATTTTATTGGATATAAACTTCCATGCACTGCTGTCCACCTCACTGGATGACATGGGGCTGGGGCCACATGACACTTTGTGGAACACAGCCTTTCCCCGTTGCACTAAGATCTGTCTGAACATACATTATTTTGGCCTACCAAAGCAGGTGAACGAGCTGATAATGCACAATGAGTCCCAGATTGCATGCCAAATTGCTTATCAAACAATAACAGCTGTTAATCTGAGGGTGGGACATAGAATCCAAACTCTGGAAAAGAATGAAGAGGTTCCAATCCCCAATCACCGGCATCTGAAGTTTGTAACTGGTATAGATGAGTGAGCCAGAGATGGGCAGAGAGCAAGTGTCCTGAATTTGGCAAGGAGATGGCAGGAGACCATGGTCTAAAAATTCAGCAAGATCACCTGATAGCCTTCCTCCAAGCATCATTTTGCGATAATGAAGGAAGGCAGAAGATTGCGAATCATTGCATCAGACAGGTGTAATGGGCTAATTGTCTTTTCCACCTGATTCTCTGGACCAGGAAGCTATGCTATTCTGTGGATGCCCCAGCTGCAGAGACCTACTGTTCCAACCCACAGCAAACAAATGACTCTTCTGCAAGACTTCGGTTTTATCACTAAATCTTAGAATAAGAGAGTTGCAAAGAGCCTATAGAGCCAAAGAGCCCAGGGTTCCGCTCACTCCAGGAACCCAAAGTCAAAGTATATCTGATAGATGGCTATCTACCTTTCTCTTGAATGCCTCCAGAGTTGGAGTGCTCATTCCCTCCCGAGGTAGCTGGTTCCACTGTCGCACTGCTTTAAGTTAGGAAGTTTTTCCTGCTACTCAACATACCAAAATTAGATGACAACTCCAGTGTGCACTGGGATTTCAGCCTCTGCATCTCCACCTTAGCTACAGCAGTTATATAGGGCTTTAATTGCTTTGCCTCTGCCCTTTGGATCCTTGCAATTTATTATTTGTTGAGGAACTTGGAATTCTCTGTTGTAATTCAGGGCAGTGTCCTGGCAGTCTCTTGCAAAGAATTCCATGTGTCTCAGAGAACTACAGGTCCTGTGATTCTGCCAGAAAGAGCCGCAGCAGTTAAAAGAGGCATCAAACTTTTAGATGTGTAATGCAGAATATACCACATGTCCAGCTTTCCTCTGCTGTTCTGAGCAAATATTTCATTTCCATCTTTCTTTGGGGAATGAAGCAACGAAAAGTCCTCATATTAGAATAGTGCTATAATACACCTAATATTCATACAGACATAAAAATTATATTACTTTCCTGTTCTAAACTGGGAAACAGATGGTCGGTTGTAATATGGCATGCTCCCTCCCTTATTTTGGCAACTCTTCAAGCTAAGCCAAGCAATAGTGCTTTGCATTAGGTGTCTTATGGCTGAGCAGGGATTTTTAACTAACAATTCATACCTTTTACCTAATAGTCTAGGAATACACGGTAAGCAGATGTCCGCATTGCCACATGTGAAGAAAAAGAGGAAAGATATAGATATTGACTCTCCTTGGCAGGTATTTAAACATTAATGTTCTGGGATAGGTAATTTAGTGGGGAAACATTGGGAAGGTAATGCTGTAACAGCAAATGTTTTTAATTACATTAGGCTGTGTCTGTGCCAGTGATACATAACCACTAGACTCAACTGGGACTCCACAGTAGACAAGATGTATTAACCGCAGAGTGCTGAAATGAGCTTTTGGTCTCATGCTGGAAGGAAAAGTTGGAAGACATAATTTAAAATGAAACAGACAGCAAAGTTCAAGGTAGAAGCAAATGTAATATTCCATTACATCTTAGATCACCCTGTTGAATACCAATACTATGATAAGATGTCACAGCCAGTGATGTGCCCCTCCCTTTGCTTGCTTTTTCAAATGGGAAAGACATATGGGAAAGAGCCATGCCTCCTGGAGCAGCGGTTAAATGCTTGTACTGCAGCTAAAACTGTGCCTGAGACCTGGATTTATTTATTTATTTATTTATTTATTTATTTATTTATTTATTTATT
>JAHTLZ010000010.1:57609084-57644305 GCA_023846285.1 Phrynocephalus versicolor | reverse complement strand
ATTTATTTATTTATTTATTTATTTATTTATTTATTTATTTATTTATTTATTTATGCATTTTTAGACTGCACCGATTTCCAAAAAAGGACTCTGGGCAGTTTATACAAGCCAAAAAAAATGATCAGCAATTAAAGGAACAGACAATAAAAACAAATGAAAAACAACTGCAACTAAGCGGCAAGAGACAAAGCTAAAACAATTAGTGGAGAAAACAACACCACACAGACGGGAGCAGCACAATATAACATTACATTACAGATCGCTGTATGCTTCCCTAAAAAGCCAGGTTTTACAGCTTTTTATAAAGCAGGTTCAATCCCAGGTAACCAGCTCATGGTTGACTCAGCCTTCTATCCTTCTGAGGTCGGTAAAATGAGCACCCAGCTTGATGGGGGACGGGGCAACGTGTAGCCTGCATAATTAAATTCTGAACCAAGCCAGAGAGTGGAGGTATATAAGCATAACACTTTGCTTGTACTATTAGTCAAAGTGGATGTTCCTTTTTTGGGAGGGAACTACATCTTCCAGAATACCCCAGTTGGCATGGCTACTGGTCCTTGCTCCTCATTAAACCAGTCTTGGGCTAGGCATTGTCAGATAAAGGGTTTTCCTCTTGACAGCTGTTCAAATATAGGCATGTCCTTCATAAACTCGAACATGTGGTACCCTTAATTCCTGCCTCTGTGCCTTGTAAGCAGAAACCAGCTTTCATACATGGTTGGACTGTTCTCAGTATGAGTATTTTTTAGATTTCTGTACTTAAGAACAAAACAGAGGATGAAAGGTAGTATACCCTGAAGAATTTGCCTTCATCTGAGCCTGCTTCAGTATTTCATGTCCTGTAAGATGTCACTGTTCATGCATGCCTGATAAGGAATTGGAAATTTGGGGTGTTAGTCATGCTGCTTCCAGTGTCTTCACTCAACACATTTAATTCACTGCACTGTCTTGATCATGGTAAGCCACTCAACACTTGAGTAGACAAAGAAAACAGCTGGTGGCACCTTACGCATAGTGTTCAGCCTATGTGATTCCTATTAGAAGGGAGCGACCATGCACTTGAGGTGCTATACCTCATTCTTGAAATGACAACCTACCCAATATACCCTAAAAATAGCTCAACTCCATCATGGTACTCATGCCCCTCAAAAGCCAGACAAGTCCATACAAGACAGAGAGTTAGCTACATTTTACTGAATTACCCATAAAGCTCCCTTTTTGACCCAATGGCTCATCACAAATGCACACATCTCTACAGAAGGGAATAAGGGAGGGGGGCACACCTTTCAGCTGCTCAGTATGGATACCAATCTTTTTCTTGCCTGAAACAGCAATTGCATTAACTGTCTGAACAGCAACCTAGGGCTGAGGTAAGTGCCATCATCCTCCCCTCCCCCTGACACTTCTCTCTTGTGAACAAAGGATTACACGGCAGAAAGCTCTCTTTCTAAACATGTTACACATGGCATCTCCATCCAGAAAACAAAAAGGACTAAACCAAGCCAATTGTTCTTGGGGTGCATCATGAGAAGATAAACCTGGGGATGGGGGGAAGAATGCTGTGACATGTTTAAAGATAGCAGGAAAAGGTAACCTCCGAATAAGAGATGGGCTGATTTAATGAAGAATGGCCTTGAATTTGCCACTCTTGAGCATGGCCCTTTGACAAGAGGGGTTGCTGGAGGTCATTCCCCCACCCCTCCGCCCCGGGGCACTATAAGCTGGAAGAAACTTGAAAGGACATAACAATCCAAGAGCTACATCCACTGTATATTTAGAGGTCTTATGGTTTTTAGGTTTCTGTGCTTCCCATTTAAAACCATGAGCCATAAAACACTGGTATACCGGTTAAGTCCTTATGCCTATTTTCATAACACAGAAAAAGTCTGAATCTGCAGCCAGGAGATTCCAGACCCACATGACGCTTTGCCTTGTGGAAGAGGAAACGAAGCCAAACCATGGGGACTCAAGAGGGCAGGAAGGCACTGGGGAAGTTCCTCATCTCATACAACTTCCTTCTGAAAGCAGGATCTGCAGTACAGGAGGCCATTACAAGAATCCCCAAGAGACTAACAACTCAAATCAATTCAACAAAGGGACATTCGGCACCTCCTCTCCTACCTCTTGGCAGTTTCCATTTCTTTTCTCTGCCCTCTGGAGTAACAGAACACAACCCCCTTTTCTCCTTCTGTGTGAAAGCCTTTTAAATATATTTTGAAGACTGCTACTGTTTTATCTGCCCTAACTCTCCTTTTCCCTTCTCTTTTCTAGGATACGCATACTTCATATCAAGCTTTTTTTTTTCATGGGACTTGCTGTCCAACTCCCTCCCCAACCTGGTCTCTCTTTTCTGAATATGACCCAGACTGAACATGACCCAGACTGCCAATGGTCTTGTGGTGCCTAGAAACAGATGACTAATATCAAATAGAAACATTACTTCCTATGACTTGAATGTATGTTTCTCTGTGTGCAATATATGAGAGACTGCATTAAGTTTCTCAGCAGTCACATCACACTGCTGGCTCAAACTCAAAAGGCAATCCAGTAAAATACCTTACGAGACGTTAAGCCAGATATCTCCCACTCCATCCTAGTGTCTAAAATGATAAAAGATAAACAAAGATCTACATTCCAATGCATGCTTTGAATCTTTCTAAGTGCATGGAGGACTTCATATTCCCTGTAAGTGCATGATTTACCACCCACCCCACCCGCACCTCCCAATCTCCAATGTTTTGGGACCAAACCAAGGAAGGCCCAGAACTCTATGGCTAGGAACTGAGCCTTCTCAGTGGTGGCCAGTCCTGGGCCCGGTGCTCTGCAACATTTTTATTAATTACTTGGAAAAGGGAGCACAAGGAATGTCTGTCACATTCACATAAAATTGAGTGGAATAACTAATACCCTTGAAAATAGAGCTATAAATAAAATCCTGTTAAAATATAGTTGATACAGTCAAAATCCAATTGAAAGATCTTATTAAACACATTTAAAACAACCATTAACAGAATTTGTTAGATGGCAAACACCTCATCTTGCACTATTTGGGAAGGGGGCCAAGTAAAAACCACAATAAAAGATGTGCTCCCTCTCAGATGCGTGGTGGAAGTGGGGAGAGAAGAAGATCAAAACAAAACAACAACAAACATCACTAGCTGGGGAAGGCCTCTGCAAATAAATAGGTCTTTAGGGTCTTCTGAAAGGAAGCAGGCAGGTGCTTCCACATTTTAGGGGCCACCACCAAAAAGGCACGGCGTCTTGTTGTCTTTATGGCCTGCCTTGGAGTGGCCACCTGCAGCATGAAGGACTGGGAGGATCGTGTAGCCCAGGATGGACTGCTCAGTGGGGAATAAACTTACTGTTTATTGAAAGCTAAGATCAAACACAATGCTAGCAGGGGAAAAAACCCTACTATGACACTTGTTAAAGCTCATATATACAGTGGTGGAACAAACTGCATACTCTCTTGTGCACATCCATTTTCACAACCAAACGTGCATGAGATATCAGACTGATGCTAATGGAGTGTGTGCAGAAGCACTACCACATCCCAGTCTTGCATGAATACATCAATGTCACTGCATCCACACCACAAATGGAAGCTTTGCCCAATTAGAAAGCAAAAGCAAAGTGTTCCGCTTATATGTCACCCCATAGTGCTTCAAGCACTCTCTGGGTGGTTTACAATCGCCCCCCCCCCCCAGCAAGCTGGGTACTCATTTTACCGACCTCAGAAGGATGGAAGGCTGAGTCATCCATGAGCCTGCTACCTGGGACTGAACCCCAGGTCATGAACACAGTTATAGCTGCAGTACAGGCATTTAACCACTGCACCATAAGGTGCCACAAGGCAAACAGCATAGCAAATAGTAGCTGAATACTGTACACAGAGGTTGAACTGGTCCAACCCTTTATAAATTCAAATTACTCCAGCATTGTGCTTCATAAAGCAACTATTCTGCTTCTGCACAAAAAACTTTATGTGCAGGTGGAAATAATTTTGCTGTTTGCCAAAAATTTTTTGCAAATCCCTTAAATTTTTCTGCCAGCATTTGTCTAGTTCGCATCACCTGTGTTTTAAAAGACCCCAAACCAATGAAAGCAACTCCACATTTCTAAATTATTAAGCTTCACCAATCGAATTCCCAGCCACTACCTATTTTGTTTCTATTTTTTTCCTATGACCATAATCTGTGCCTGACCATAATTAATAGTTAATTATCCAGTATTACATTTACTTACTTACTTACTTAAATTTGTCACCACCCATCTTCTCAGAGGGAAGCTGGCAGAGCCACGTCTTCAAACTCTTCTGGAAGGTCAGGAGCAAGGGGGCCTGTCTTAGCTCTGGGGGCATTGCTGTTGCAGAGGGCTGGGGCCACTCCAGAGAAAGCTCGCCTCCTAGACCCCATTGGGTGAAATTCTGGTTGACAGGATCTGCAGCATGCCCTCCCTCCCTGCATGATCGGGTGGGACATGGTTGATGTAATGGGTATGAGGCAGTCCCTCGGGCAACCTGGCCACATGCCATGTAGGGCTTTAAAGATGATAACCAACACCTTGAATTGTACTCGGAAGCAAACTGGCAAACAGTGCAGCTCACACAGCAAAGGTGTTACATGTGCCAATTTTGGGGCACCAAGAACAACCCGTGCTGCTGCATTCTGGGCCAGCTGTAGCTTCCGAATACTCTTCAAGGGTAGAGCACATTGCAATGGTCTATGTGGGAGATAACAAAGGCCTGGGTGACTGTTGTTCCCCATCTAGGCCCCTACAGTCGTAGGAACTGAAATAGCACAGTCATCACATCACTTATCTCATCCGGGATGGAGATGTAGAGTATAATTGAGTATCACCAGCATACAGATGATACCTCACCCCGTAGTGACAGATAATCTCATGTTCAACATCTTATTTCATGTAGATGTTGAACAGGAGCAGAGAGAGTACTGAATCCTGCGGCTCCCCACAAAGGAGGAGCTGTGGATCAGATCTCTTGCTCCCTATTACCACCGACTGAGACCGGTCCTGGAGGAAGGAATTGAACCAGCGCAGAGCTACACTGCCCACTCCCAACTCCCTGAACTGTCCCAAAAGGATACCATGGTCAATGGTATTGAAAGCGGCTGAGAGGTCAAGAAGACCAAGGATGGGTGCACTTCCACCATCCCACTCCTTCCAGAGATCAGCCATCAGTGCAACCAATGCAGTCTCTCTCCCATATCTGGGCCTGAAACCTGATTGAAAGGGGTCTAGATAATCCATTCTCTCCAGGATCCTCTGGAGTCACCGTGCCACCACCTTCTTAACCAGCTTCCCCATTAAGAATAGGTGGGAGACTGGACAAATAATTGTCCAGAATGGTGGGGTCCAGGGATGGCTTATTCTCCCCTTCAACCTTACTTATCAGGAGAAAATATAGACCCATGTTATCATTAGCAAGTTCCTGGCCTGTCCTCCAAATATACTGAAGCGAACAGTAGCAACAAACAACAACATTCGGACTAAGGAGATGGAAAGGACCAGACTCTCTCAAGGAGGTACATTGAACTTCCAACTTCTGGCTCCACATCCAGAGACCTAAGCCACTGAGCTATCCAGCAGTTCAACTACTATACTTATACATAAATTAAATAATAATAATAAACAGCCTGATAATCAACCTTGACCTGTCAGATTCCTCTCCCCTAAGGAACTGTATAGCTATTGGCTATGCTTCTGAATATTCTACCTATGGCAGACCAAGCTGCAGTTAAACTCCAGATGCAGGGGAGTGGTATCAGGAGACAGATATCTAGTCTCATGCGCTCCCAAACGCATCTGGTGGGGTCACTGTGAGATACAGGAAGCTGGACTAGATGGGCCTTTGGCCTGATCCAGCATGGCTCTTCTTATGTTCTTATGTTCTTATGTTCTGAGAAAACAGAGGAGCCTGCTGGTCAGGAAAAAGTCCATGTTTCGATCCAGGACTCAATAATTTGGGAAAGGATTACAGTATATGAGAGGTTTGCCTGAAAGGACTTCTGGATTCGGCATTGTCACAGGCGATGACATCAAGATGGCACGCAGCTCCCTTTACTGTACCACTTGACCTGCCAACAAGCACCCAGGCCTCCTTTACAGGGTGACTTGACTACAACAGGGTGTCGTGTGTCGAGATATCCTTGGAGAATATCTTGGGAGCTTTAACTGGGAGAGAGTGCAGCTACTGATTGGTACAATATATTATGATTATATTAGTTCGATGCAGAGCATGGAAGGGACATGTTACTTTTGCACATAAGGCTAAATACTGTACAGTGCACATAAACACTGTACAGTTTTTATCTTAAGAAGACAGCATTTGGAGTAACTTAGCAATTGTTACAGTTAAAAACCTGTTGTCTCCATATATCAATGAGCTTGCCTGTTTTAATACAAAATGGAAGATTTTTAAGTTAAAATGTTGACTTGATGTTTTGGACAAAGTTATTTTGCATACCTTGGCACTGGAATAACCTGAATTGAGTGCAGGAAACCTTTGATTTAAAGAAATTAAAACCTGAATCTCTGTTGCTGGGATTGGACTTATAGTGGGAATGCAGTGGTGGCTTTTTACTGTGAAAGGCTTCCTTTTTCCCTGTCCTAAGACTCCCACCAGGACAAAGATGAACCCTAAGGAGCTTTGGAACCTGAAAGGATGGGCATAGGAAGCTTCTAATTACTTTAAATTAAATCCTTCCAGCACCTGCTCTGAGTTATGCTGTGCAAAATTGCACCCACCAGATTTTGCCCATAATTTCCAAGTTATGGTGTGACCCAAAGGTTTGCACTATTTATTTATTTATTTATTTATTTATTTATTTATATACCGCCTGTCTTCCCAAAGGAACTCCGGGCGGTGAACAATAAACACACGATACAACAATCAACAAGGAAGTAAAAGAAAATTTTTAAAAATCAACGAAATAGTTGACAAAATCATCGGCAGGATGACAACACAGGGAAACAAACAAACAAACAAAGGGCTAAAGATTGCCAAATGGCTCCCAAAAAAGCAAGGTTTTGAGTGCTTTTTAAAAGGTGGGCAGGGACTGTGCAAGGTGCAGCTCACGCGGAAGATGGTTCCAAAGCGAGGGGCCAGCCACAGAGAAGGCACAATTTTGGGTTACTGATTTCTAAGCCTCCCTGGGCGTGGACACCTGGAGTGAGAGCACCTGCAACATTCAAGTGAGCCGGGCCTCAGTTGATCTTTGGAAGATACCCTCCGTCAGGTATTCAGGTCCCAAGCCGTGGAGGGTTCTGTAAATCAAAACCAAAACCTTTAACCTTATCCGGAGTGCAACGGACAACCAGTGCAGGCAAGCCAGAACTGGGGTCATATCTGTGCGTGCCCACCACCAGTCTGGCTGCTGAATTCTGTACCCGTTGAAGTCTCCAGACAAAGGGCAAGGGCAACCCCACGTAGAGAGCATTGCAGTAATCTATCCTCGAGATCACAAGAGCCTGCACAACTGTTCTCAGGGAGGCCTCGTCCAGGTACATGCGAATCTGGGTGATCTGCCGAAGATGGAAAAAGGCGGTCTTGGAAACGGCCATCACCTGGGCTTCCACAGATAAAGCCGGATCCAAGACCACTCCCAGATTCCTGACCCTGTCCGCCAGCCAGAGGGTAACACCTCCCAGACTGGGGAGGGGGCCGCTGTACCCGGTAGAAGGCTCCCCAGAGAACAGAACCTCAGTATTCTCTAGGTTAAGTCTAAGCCTGTTGGTCCTGGTCTATTCCATGAACGCCTCCAGGCACAGATGAAGGGAGCGTATTGCCTCCACTGCAGAGGTGGAAAAGGAGAGATAGAGCTGTGTGTCATCAGCCTATTGATGACAGCAGACTCTAAATCCCCTAATGACTTATGCCAGCGGTCTCATATAGATGTTGAACAGCATGGGGGAGATTTTCCTCCACTGAAGCTGGACAGCAGCCACCCTCTCGGTCACCTTGCCCAGGAAAGGAACAATGGCAATCGGGCAATAATTGGCCAAATCATCCAATGTCAGGCCAGTTTTCTTTACTGTGGTCTTCACCACTGTCTCCTTCAGGCGAGAGGGAAAAATCCCTTCCCTGAAGGATGCGGCGGAGATAACTGAAGCCCACTCTGGCATGCTCCCTCTAGCAGAGTTAATGAGCCAAGATGGGCAAGGGTCGAAAGGGAAGCCACCGGCCAACAATAAGCCAGAACCCTGGAGGCCTCCACTGGAAAAACAGGCCCAAACTGGTGGCCAGTTTCTTTCCAGACCCCATTCAAGGTGTTGAAAGCTTAAAACCCTGAACATCTTAGAGTCTGATAATATAAGAGACCATCTGTCTCCCAATGAACTTGGTCCAATGTTGAGGCAGTATTCATAGAGTCATAGAGTTGGAAGAGACCTCAAGGGCCACCTAGTCCAACCCCCTGCCATGCAGGAACCCCCATCACAGTGCTCTGGAACACTTCTCCCGTGAATACTACCACCCCTCTGAGGATCCCATGATAAGCACAGAGGAAGAAGTATTCCTCTTGGGTTGCTCCCGGTTTGCGAAATCCACTGCCTCAGAGTTGCTCCATTATGTTCAATATGTTTTCCAGTGATTATGTTTATGGTATGAATCTCTTCTTCATTCAAGGAGGTTATTATTAGCTGATTTCAGCTGCATTCTGAGTGGAAGGGAAGGAGGTGCAACCAAGCTTAAAATGCCAAGATTTTTCACTGAGGTCAGGCTATGAAATCTCACAATAAAAGAGACAATGCTATCGTTTATACTGGGTTAAAGCAATGTCTCCCACAAACATTCCCTACTAACCAAATTAAAATGTAGTCTTCAACACAGCAAGTGCAAAATACAAAGAACCTTTCTTTCCCTCACATATTACATAGCTCAGCAGAGGAGTGACCAAAAAAGCGAGCAACGGGTGAGATTTCCATTCTAAACCCTATTTGTTCCTAGGCTGATGGATGGACTTCCTTAAGCCAATCATTTGCAGCCAATGAGTCCAACACAGTTTTTCTCACTACTTAAAGCAAAGAAACTGTCTTTTAATTCATCTTATCATCTTCCTTATATATCTGAACCACAATTGTTTCCTTCTACCCATTAGGTAGACACCTAATGGTTATTACCACATTAAACAAGGGACTCCCAACTCATCCCCTACTGTCTAACATCAGACTTCAGAAGTTCTGGTGAGACAAAACTGAAGCAGAAGCACAAGGAATTGGTACATCCAAATGGAATCAGAAGTCAGAAATCAGAATGAGAGATTATATCCTGAGACCTAATCTCTTATTAGATTTCCATGAAAGAAGGATCTCCTAGTCAAAAGAAGGGAGGCACTACACCTTTAATCAAAGCACAAAGTGCTTCTCGCAAAAGTGTGCAAAAGTTTAAAAAAATAATGGGATTGGGAACGTGAGACAATGTCCCAACCTGTTGCCATTAGGGAGGAACAAACAAGGAATCTAGAGGTTTCTGGAGACGAGGGCTGGCTCCAGGGACATTCCCTAACACTCGTAATTCGCTTAAGATGCCTGTATTCATTTCTGTTTTTCAAATACTGCTTTACCTCCTGCATTTGTCTTGCTTACACAACAGTGTCTTTAGTGTGACTGCTGAGAGACCTAGGAGTTGCTTCAGGGAACTTAGCTGTCTGGAATCTATCATGGCCATTTATGAGTTTGTCCCATCTCACTCCCTGCACCCCTGAACTCCAATTTTCTGAAGTTTGTGTGACCTTACGAAGGTTACACCTTCCCTTAAAGACTAGCAGACTTCATCTCAAGACTGGCAGTCAGCCAGCCCTGTATGCATTCTTAATTAGGTGCTGGCTGCCCCTTTCAAGAGTACACGAGGCCACTTTTACAGGAAGCCATCTGACATGACTGTTGAACACTAACATCTGCGGGGACCTGCCATGGGCTGGCTCGCAAGTTCCCTTCCTGTGGCTGAAAGGGGCCAGGGCAGCCTCATAGCTCTGCATCACTTTTCTCTACACATGGACAACAGTGACAAAAACAAAGACACGCTTGTCGTGCTTTTACACACAATAGCAGGAACAGCTTTCCAAAATGGAAATTCTTACTTTGAAATCAATAGTTGGAAAACCAAGGAAATATTTTATGTGTGTGTGTTATGCACTAAAAACTGCTCAAGAAAAGAGAGACACTAGTAAATACTGAATCCAGTTCATACAAGGTCACTGAATACTTTAGGCTTGCATGAGTAACTTTTGAACTTCCATTCCCAGAAAATTATAGAATCATAGAGTTGGAAGAGACCTCAAGGGCCATCGAGTCCAACCCCCTGCCATGCAGGAACCCCCATCACAGTGCTCCTGACATATGGCCATCTAGACTCTGCATAAAAACATCCAAGGAAGGAGACTCCACCACCCTCCGTGGTAGCATATTCCACTGCTAAACAGCTCTAACTATTATGAAGTTCTTCCTAATGTTTGAATAAAATCTCTTTTCCTGTAGCTTGAGACCACTGCCCCGTGTCCTAGGCTCTGAAGCCATGGAAAACAAACCAGTCTCTTCCTCAATGTGACATCCCCTCAGATATTTAAATATAGCTATCATATCCCTTCTCAGCCTTCTTTTTGTAAGGCTAAACATTCCCAGCTCCCTAAGCCGCTCCTTGTAAGACATTTCTTGCAGACCCTCAATCATCTTGGTTAATCACCAGGATCGGAGGGAATCCCACCGTTTCATTACTCGTGCACAGCCAAGAACTTGAAAATCCTCTTGTTTTACTGCTTGGCAGCTACTATCAAGAAACACCACCCTCACAGGATAACAAGGGGAAGCATAAGCATGGTAGGTGGACTGCATTCGACCTTAATGAGGAACAGGAAATCAAGGCCTATCCCCCCTTTTTTTTCATGGTATCATCTTTAAACCTCACAGGTACTTACGTTTGTTTGCCACAGATTTTCCGCTGGTACCACAGCTTGCAGTTTGGCAAATACTTCCTGTTTGTCGCAATGACCTTCAGCACGGCGCACACATTCGGACTAGAGGCAAAGAGGAAGAAAACAGAAAGATATTTTGAGTTTCTTATTCATACCCCAATGATGTTCAAAGATCCTTTGTCAGTCATAAATCTGAAAAGAAACACTGTCTCTGTTATAAAAGAAACATTTGTGTATAATTTTAACTTTCCAGATGACCAAATCAAGTGGCTATCATTAACTGAGGTGAAAGGCAGGTGTACCACATAAAATAGTTATTTTTTCTTCTTCCCCAGAAAGGAATAATACTCTGAATTTTT
The DNA here is from genome assembly GCA_023846285.1 of Phrynocephalus versicolor. Taxonomy (NCBI): domain Eukaryota; kingdom Metazoa; phylum Chordata; class Lepidosauria; order Squamata; family Agamidae; genus Phrynocephalus; species Phrynocephalus versicolor. The sequence continues at coordinate 57,633,018 of JAHTLZ010000010.1, read as the reverse complement.
ACAATTGCCAATTATGCATTTTTGTTAGGACCGACAGTCACTGGGAATTGTCACTTGGAAATATAGTACATTAGTTCTCCAACTAAGTATAACAAATGTTGCCCAGAAATGTTTCTTATATAATCAATAAGACTCTTACTAGTCCTCCATTCATCTAGCTCATACAAAGTCTATATTCTGGCGGTCTTGCTATAAAGATTATGGTGGCAAATTCTTCACCCATACTATTCCAGCCAGAGTGATATGGGCATGCTTCCAACCCAGGGTAACTTGAAGAAGTTACTACACACTGCCAGAAGCAGAACCGTTCACCAGGAACATTGGCTACAGAGATTTGGGGTTCTAAAGTCCACACATGTTACTTTCTCAAGCTCTGTCCCAAATCACTTTTTAACAACTTCCTGTAGGGTTGCCATGTGGGATGAGAAAAGTGCTTTGTGTAGTTCAGCATTTGGTACTCAGCCACATAATGGTGACGCCAGACCAAAGAGTAGTGGAAGTGGACAAGGTGTGGGGGGGAAATAACTCCAGAATGCTGGAAAGCTTATTTCTAAGTGGTATGACTTGCCTGGAAAAGAAACAATGACATTTTCACAAGATGGTTCATTTCATGCTCTTCAACACACACATATAATTGCTGAATCATAGAACAATGACATTGGAGGGGCCTATAAGGTTACCAAGACTTATTTCTTGCTCAGTGCAAGAATCCAGATCAAAGTCTATCTGGCAGAGTGCTGTCTAACTTTGAATGCCTCCAACGTTGCCAATCTTTCATCACCGGTCTAGGCTCCCAGTCCCTTGACCATCCTGGTTGCCATCCTCTATATTTGTTCTACTTTGTCTCTATCCTTCTTAAAATGCAGTGCCCAGGACTTGGCACAGTACTCAAGACGAGGCCTGTGTGTGTTGTGTCATTACAGTTGTTACCAACTCTTCATGACTCCATGTCCATGGAGTTTTCTTGGCAGGAATACTGGAGTGGTTTGCCAGTTCCTACTCCAGGTGCCTACAGCACCTGGTATTCCACAGAGGTCTCCCATCCAAGTACTAACCAGGGCCGATCCTGCTTAGCTTCTGAAATCAGGCGAGATCGGATGTGCTTAGGGCATCTGCCAGTGCCAAATAGAGGGGAACAAACACTTCATGTGATATGGAGATTATATTTCTCTTAATGCAGCCCCAAACGTCATTTGGCTTATTTGCAGCCACATCACACTTTGGGCTGATATTCCTTTTGAGATCTTCAGCAAGTCCAAGATCCATTTTATATGTAATATTACTGATTAAAGTACCCTGCTCCCCCCCAATTTCGTAACTTTGCATTTGGTTTATTTTTCTTGGTGTGAAAATGTGCACTTATGCCTGTTAAATGCCATTCTCAGCCCAATGCTTGAGCCTAAGAAGCTCTATTTTAATTTTGGCATGATAGGAGAGAACACGGAGAAAAGATGGATGTGGGTGCCTACCCAGCCTGACGCTAGCCACTGCCAGAAGCATGAGGTCAGGAAACACATACAGTACCATAAAAAGCACTAAGACAGGACACTAGGAGAGGAGATGTCAGAACCCTGCCTTTTCTTCATTGTCATCTTCATTTCTTCTCCCATTCCTCTGTATTATCTCTCCTTGGATAGAAGGGCCCCATCTTTACTGTCCTTTTGCTAGCAAGTAAAGACTTTTCTCTTCAGGCTTTCTCTGAGTGAATGGCTGCCAAGTTGGGATTTTAAAATGGATCGCTGTACACACACTTGGTGCATTGGTGTTGATTTTGTTTTTTGATATTGTGATCATTTGTTGTTTTAGCATTGTATACTCCTTGTTACTAATCTTAAATCCTGATTTTTTTTAATTATTGTAAGTCACCTTGGGTCCTTTTAAAGAAAAAAAGGAGGTTAAAAATATTTCAAACAAACACTTGTCACCTACCAAAAAAGAACCAACTAGTAGAGAAACTGAACCTATCAACTCTTAGAATGTTACAGATTTTAAAGTAAAAACTCTATACAACTACTGGGGGGATGAATAGGGTTCTGACAATTTGCCCCTCAAATGCATGAAAAATGTAAACAAACAAACAAACAAACAAACAAACAAACAAATAAATAAATAAATAAATAAATAAATAAATAAATAAATAAATAAATAAATAAAACTTTTCATCTCTTTTATGTATTGGCTGAATTAGATTTACCTTTGTTTGCTTTCAGTATTCCTTAATGTCATCCATCTTGTTTCATTCACTGTCAGCCTGAGCCTAAAATCTGCAGTTCCTGCAGTTGTGCATAAATTCAAGTATAATTGAGACAGCACTCATGCACTGCAGTGTATACCTACATGCATATGTTTGTGTGCAAGTCTGCGTATATGTCAGTACATGTGTTTATGATAGAAATGTCACATTGCAATCATGTTCTTTCATACCTGATGAAGGCCAAACCTGATGTTAGACAGAGTGAAGTGGCCACCTCTATAGTAGATTATGTGGATTAGCAAAGGGCAGCAACTTGTTAGCTACACAATTCATATTTGTTGCATTTGTTAGGGGAGTGGAATCTTCCTCGGATGCTAAATCATCTATTTTTACACAGGAGGGGGGTTCCCATTTCCGTCTCCTTCTCAGACAAAATAACTTGGAGCTTCCTTCATCCTATTAAACCAACTAAGGCACATTCTGATGGATAAATGAATATATCCTTCTTCTCCATACCCATGGCCTGAAGGAGGTAGGTCATGCAAACCATAAGAACATAAGAAGAGCCATGCTGGATCGGGCCAAGGCCCATCTAGTCCAATTCCTGTATCTCACAGTGGCCCCACCAGATGTGTTTGGGAGCGCATGAGACTAGATATCTGTTTCTTGATACCACGCCCTAGCATCTGGTCCTTGAAGTACCCCGGTTTTAAGACTGGAGATTACACATCCCTATAATGGCTTGTATCCTGTGATGGACTTCCCCTCCAGGAATCTGTCCAATCCCCTTTGGAAGGCATCCAGGCCAGGTGCCATCACCACATCCTGTGGCAGGGAGTTCCACAGACTAACAACATGCTAGGTATTTTCTTTTGTCTGTTGTCACTCTCCCAGCCCTCAATTTGAGCAGATGTCCCATAGTTCTGGTATTCTGTCAGAGGGAGAAGAGTGTCCCTCTATCCACTTTACTCATGCCCTGCATTATTTTGTACGTCTCAATTATATCCCCCCCCCCAGGAGCCTTTTTTCCAAACTAAAGAGCCCCAAATGTTGTAGCCTTTCCTCATAAGGAAGGTACCCCAGCACAATTATCATTTTAGTCACTCTCTTGTGTACCTTTTCCAGTTCACCTACGCCTTTTTTGAGATGTGATGACCAGAATTGTACACAATACTCCAGGTGCGGCTTTACTATCGTTTTGTACAATGGCATTATAATGTTGGCTGTTTTATTTTCAATCCCCTTGTTGATAATCCCTAGCATGGAATTGGCCTTCTTCACCACTGCCAAACACTGGGTAGACACCTTCATTGAGCTGTCCACCAACACACCAAGATCTCTTTCCTGATCCATCATGGATGGCTCAAAACCCATGAGTTGATAGATAAAGTTTTGATTTTTTGCCCCAATATGCATTACTTTACATTTTCCTACACTGAAACACATTTGCCATTTTGCAGCCCATTCTCGTTTGGAGAGATCCTTCTGCAGCTTTTCACAATCTTCTGTGGTCTTCACCACCTGGAAAAGTTTCATGTCATCCACAAACTTGGCCACCTCCCTGCTTATCCCTGTCCCAGGTCATTTATGAAGAGATTGAAAAGCACTGGTCCCAGGACAGATCCCTGGGGCACACTGCTTTTCACCTCTCTCCATTGTGGAAAATTGGCCATTGACACCTACTCTCTGTTTCCTGAATCTCAACCAGTTCTCAATCCATAAAATTACCTGCCCTCTTATCCCCTGACTGTGCAATTTTCTCAGCAGCCTTTGGTGAGGGACTGTGTCAAAAGCCTTCTGAAGATCAAGACAGACAATATCCACTGTTTCACCCAAATCCACATGCCTGTTGACCTTTTCAAAGAATTCTAAAAGTTTTCTTTTGGCACTTGATTACTTGCTGCCCTATTTCTGCCCACACACGGTGGCCTCTGATTTCTGAAAGTCTTCTGTGGTTGTGGTTTATAATATGTCCAACCACATATTTTTAAATGGGGGGGCAGCCGTAGGAGGATCCCAGAGACCTTCATGGGTAGATTCAGATGGGGCAATGGGAAGTGGCCATGAGATTCCAGGAACGGAGAAGATCTTCATATAATCAGTGGCTTCCCTACCAGGAAAAATGAATGATCCAAGCTGAGAATCAGTCTCTTCGCTGATCAGCACCAAGGTGGAAAAGAGTGACTCACTTCCCTGTTACAGGGCCAAGGACCCAACCAAGGTAGAAGGCATGGCTTTAGGAGGCAATCTTGGTGATTCTCTTCCCATACCAAACAACAAGGAATCTTATGGCCCTTTAAATACTAGCAAATTTATTATGGAATGAGGTTTTATGGGTCAGGGTCCCCAGATCTAGACAGGCTGGAAGTTGAGCCAGTCAACAGGACTTCTTTTCTTGAGAGATCTCTCAAGAAAAGAAGTCCAGTTGATATGAATCATCTTCCAGATAAACTCATCTGGATGACTGAGAATCTTTACAGACATCTAGACAGGCTGTTTCTGTACTCATTTTTGCAAGGATCTCTGTGCTTTGTGTGGAGGCAGGGCAGAGGAATAAGTTCAGAAATATGCCTAGAACTGCATCAGTGTCGGAAACACATTTCCTTTTAACTGTAAGGCAAACGTTGGGCAGAAGTTTGACTAATCAGTAATCAGAATGCAAGACAGGAAAAAACACGTTCCTACGGTTAATTCGAATTACATAAATGATGCACATATTTTTTTTTTTTTTGTCAACCGTGACACCCAGTCACTTTTTTCTCGCCTTCCCCGCCGGGGGGAACCAAGGATCCCACCCGGGGGATCTGGCAGGATCATGCCCGTGCCCCGAGACCTTCCGCGCCCTTTCCTCCGCTTACCCTTGATGCCTGCCCCGGATTCGGCTGTGGTGCAGGATCTGCTGGTAAGGGGTCCGGGTGGCCGCCCACGAGACGGTCAGCGCCAGCGCCAGGGCCAACAGGCAGAGCAGTCCCGAGCGCATCGCGAGGCGAGGCGAGGCGGCAGAGACGGAGCGTGGAGGCGAGCGGCGCAGACACGGTCCGAAGGAGCCCGGCGGAGGGAGCAGAGAGCCGCTCGCCGAGCCAGGAGCCGCGCTTAAATAAGGGCGGGAGCGTGGAGGCGGGGACTGGCCCGCCGGAGCGATGCCCTGTGGAGGGGAGGGGAGACGGGGAGGGGACAGGGGCCCGCCGCCGCTGCTGCTGCTGCCCATTCCCAGGCTGGGCTCCGAGCATCAAGGGGGCGGCGAGGGGCCGGGAGGGGAACGGTCCCCTGACGCTTCCCAAGTGCCACCGACGCCTGGACGAGGCCGCTTGCCGGGCCGCCTCCCGTTTCTGAAGGACCTGCCTCGGACTCAAGACCACTCTCTCCCTCGGTGTCGGAAGCTAGGCAAGCCCTGCAACTTTGGGGACGTGCCAGGCTTGCCCTATTTCCCTGGGCCCCTCCCCGGTGAGAACGGGCCTCTTCTTCTGGCGAGAGGCGCCGGACGGGGGGGCCGAGCAGTTCGCCCTCCGGGGGGAATGGGATGGGAATAGACGGAGGAAGGGAGAGAGAGAGAGAACGACCTCGAAAGGAATCAGCGGCCGAAAAGAGGCTGTGGATCTGTTGGAGTTTTGGGAGTTCCGGGAAATATCCAGAGAAACAAAACAAAGGCCAAACACATGTGGCACCTTCTGAACTCGCGGCTACATTTTAATGTAAGCTTCTGTGGATCAAGTCCACTTCCTTTAATGTAAGCTTCTGTGGATCAAGTCCACTTCTTCAGACCTATGGCAACAGTTGGTTGTTTTTTTAAGTCAGGAGGACCTTTTCTTGTAGGAAAAGCCAGAGTAAGACCATTTGAGAGGATTATTTACTTACACCTCCTACCTTTCTCCCAAAACTGAGACTCAAATAAGGCTCAAGCCAAGATTAACTATAGCTACCTGATGGGAAACTATAAATGAATGAGTGAAGAAATATTACTTTGTATTGTTTTAATTAAATATTATAATTGAAACATGGTAAAGCACACATAAATGAATAATAAAGCACACATAAATGAATTTGGAACAATAAAAGACACAGTTGACTTGAAAGCAAAGTCAAAGCACCACCATGCATTAAACCATCCGCCATGCATTAAACATTCCTTCCTCGACAAACTTTCAGTTGGCCAAGATATTCCTGAGTGGACATAACATTTTCCTGTTATCCCCAGAGAAGAGGAGCCCTGGGAAGAACAGGTGGTCACAGCTCAGAGACACTGCATACACAAAGTCCAGGCCAGGATCCGCCCAAGTCATTTTGCCACCAGAAGCCAAGGTGAATAGGGTGTTGCCTCTGTCCTACACAGTTGATTAGGTTAGAAGTAGAAATTTATTTCAGCTCTGGCAATGGAAAGCAGTCCCCTTCTTCAAAGCTGTGCTGCCCTTTTACAATGCTCCCCCCCCCAAAAAAAAACTGGCAGACCTAATCTTTAAAAGGGGATTGGACAGATTTATGAAGGAAAAGTCCATTGCAGGTGACAAGCCATGAGGGGGATACATGTTATCTCCATGCCTAAAAGGAGGGTGCCTCGATGTGCCAGATGCAGGGGAGTGATATCAGGAGACATCTAGTCTCATATGCTCCCAGAGGCATCTGGTGGGGTCACCGTGAGATACGGGAAGCTGGACTAGATGGGCCCTTGGCCTGACTCAACAGGACTCTTCTTAAGTTCTTATGAGTAGTGGCCTAGTCATTCATGTGGTCATTTCATAACAAGCCTGCATCTGAGGAAATTGATTTGTCAACAAAAGATCACATGAAAATATAGCAGCTAGTCTTTTAACTGTAGCTGGCTGGAGAGTGCATTAGTTTCATTTGGGAATTCAGTTCCCCACTGTGACTCCTTAGAGAAGAGCTAGCCTGTGTGGCCTTGGGCAAGCTGCACCATTCCCGGGTACCCCCAGAAGAAGAGAATGGTAGGCTTCTTCTGTGTAATGTGCTGATAAACTCTGGAAAACCTTGCCATCATTTGGAATCCACTCCACAAAGGTGAAATGTTAATTGTTAGTCTTTAAAGTGCTCCAACATTTCTTTCTTTCTTTCTTTCTTTCTTTCTTTCTTTCTTTCTTTCTTTCTTTCTTTCTTTCTTTCGTTTTGGCCAGATATGCCTGCACAGAGGAGCACAGCTGCCTCTTCTAAAACTCCACGCAAGTTTAGTAGGTGTTGGACAAGTTGTGTGGCACACAAAGGCTTATCTTCCAAGAGAAAGAAAGAGAGAAACTTAAAAAGCTGAGCAGGAAAAGCGGAGATTCCATCTAATGCGGTTGACTCATTCTTCCTAAGGACAAAATCCGGTCATGGACTGGGGAAAGAGAACTTCCTAGAACAACATGACAGCAGTACTTTTACCAGGCCCATTGAAAGGTCACAAATGCTGTGCAGGCTTGTGAATTCTCCAGGACTCTTTCATGAAGGCCAGTTAGGAAATAAAGCAACGAGGGAGGGAAGGAGAAATGAAGAATCCAAGTGTCTGACATCCGAGCAACAAAGACTGTGGTTGGTTACAGGGTAAATTTGAAAAGTGGTCACAAATGAGGCTGAACTTGATATTGAGGTACTTCCAGATAGCGCCCCAAGACCCTCCCAAGGATAGCTGGAAAAAAGGAACAAGACAACAGTGATCTCCACTTAACAATGTTTAGGGTTCAGCCACAACCCTGAGCTGTATCCATCTGCCAGTGCAATGCAAACAACCTTCTGATCAGGGGATGGAAACTGAATCATATTTGTAAATATGATGATGTACGCATAGTATGCTGGAAGTCATTTTGGGTAGCTGTATGTAGAGGTGAGAATAAAGCCCCTCCTGAAAGCACCCAAGTCTAACAGAGTTATTTCAGCAGCTTCTAAAATGACTAAAACAACCATCAGCACCAGCTACTCTTTATTCCTTTATCTTTCTTCTTCCTTTCTTTCCCATTTTGCTTAATTAAACAATTTTGGAGAACTCAGAAGCTTGTGCAGAATGTCTATAAATGCCTCATAAGCAGGAAATCAGCCAAGGAGAAGATACGACTGAGAGAACAAGGGGAGTGAAAAGTGGTTAAGCTGAATGAAGTCTTTCCAGCGGCCTTTCCTGAAGAATTTGGAGAACAGATACTCATGCCTGAGTGGACATTTTCAGGGAGGACTGAAGTGCTAAGCCAAGCAGATGTGATCAAGGTTGACACCTGAGGGCCTGTCACGAATATTAAAAAATTGCAAGTGAACAGGCCTGGGCAGCATCTCCTCCAGAGGTTTCTAAGAAGGCAAACGTAAAATTGCTGATCTTCTAAAAGAATACACACAATGTGTATCATCCTTTAAAAAAAAAAAAGAAAGAAAGATGGCAGGGGGAGACTCCATGGAATTAGAATCCATATCCATTTTGTAGAAAACATTATCAAACACAGTAGAATAATCCTTCTAAAGCAGATCAGCTTCAATTCCAGGAGTTGAGGTTCTTTTAATAATTTTGGAGGCAACAAGTTATCCTGGTAAGCCACAGAATTTTATTTCAGTGAGAGATTTTCTGTGTCTAAGTCCATTTCTTCAGATGTACAAATACATGCCCAGTATATTTCTACTTATAATTGTTAGTGTTTGAGGCATTAAGAGCTTGTTATTGTTGTTCTTATGTGCTTTTGAGTTGCCTCCAATTTGTGGTGACCAAACAGTACAACCTATGAATGAGTGGTCTCTTAAATGTCCTGTCCTGCCTTGCTTAGCTCCTGTCGAGTTAAGCCTGTGGTTTCCTTCATCAAGGCACTCCATCTTGTATTTGGTCCAGCATATCCACAAAGCTCTCCTCTAGCACCGCATTTCAAATGAATCATCTTTTTTTTCCCCTGTCAGCTTTCTTAGCTGTCCAGCTCTCAGACCCATACATGGTGATCAGAAATATAAGTGTGTGGATGATCTTGGTCTCAGTCTCCAGTATATAGATCCTTACAGTTGATGCTCTTAAGAGTAAGTCTTTAAAAGCTGGTCACCCGGGTATGTATAAATATAACGGTCATGTATTTGTCCTCCACAGAAGCTTACACTGAAAAAAGGTATTTCAGTCTCATAGTGACCTCATACATTCCAATGATGTGATTTTAATATCTTATGTAGTCCTGGACATGGTATCTCAAAAAGTTATTTTGAGAATGGACAACCGAAATGTTCAGGTGACAGATCCCTATGACTGAGAGAGCTAAGGGTCACTAAATGTAATTAGTAGTATATTTGTGGAGCTAAAGGCAGCACTTTGTTTCAGCATCCTGTAAAACCGATCTAGAGAACTCTGTGCCATGGGATGTACAACTAGCTAGTAATCCTCTGGGAAAGTCGGGCGGTATATAAATTGAAATAATAAATAAATAAATAAACAAATCAGATTGCTTTAAAAGGGGTGTAGGTAAATTCATGCTCTGTCATTTAGTGCCTCATAGTCAGTGATTCTATAGTTCTCACCATAGCAATTTAAAATTTCCCAATTCAAAAGCATACACTCCTGAATATCATTGCTAGGGAACTACTGGGGGGTAGGTAGGGGCAGGGGCAGGTGAATTACAGTTTTTTATCATGCTGCTTATGGAATTATATGAGTCTTATGGTTGGCCATGGAGGTAAACAAGGCACTGAGCTTTTCCAAAATAAGAGCTCTTAAAATAAGAGCTCCCTGTCTGGTTCTCCACAACGAGGCAGGAGATGGGATCTGCTTAGAACTGGCCATACCATGAGGCATAGGCGAAGTGGCCACATCGAGTAGCTGATTTTGGGGTGCCAAGAAAAGGGAACAAAATGTTAATTATTTCATTGTTATTATATAATAACCAATGCCAAAGAGAGGACTCCTTGGAAAAGTCCCTGATGCTGGGGAAAATCGAAGGCAAAAGGAAAAGAGGACGACAGAGAATGAGATGGTTGGACGGTGTCATCAATGCAACCAAAATGAATTTGACAAATCTCCGGGAGGCAGTGGAGAATAGGAAGGCCTGGCGAGCTCTGGTCCATGGGGTCACGAACAGTCGGACACGACTGAACGACTGAACAACAACAACAACAACAACAACAACAAACAAACAAACAAACAAACAAACAAACAAACAAACAACAATGCCAAAGAAGTACCCGTAAGTGCCAAGAATACGGATGGGTTGTTTTGTTTTGTGTTCTAAAATGATTTGGCTGATTCTAGGCATTATGCACCTTGACCTGAATCAGTGTCATTTGTGTTTAGCTAGGAAGAGAAAAATACCTGAAGAGCCCTCATGTGGGGAAATGGAGCACCTTGGCTTTCTTTTGTCTGAGACAACAGATAGGACTTGTGGCGATGGATTCGAATTATATGAGGAAAGGGGATTCTGACTAAACATTAGGTAGACCGTCCTTAGAGTACAGAGTGGTAGATTAGTTCTCCTCCTCCTCCTCCTTTTTCTTGTGTGTAATGGCAAAGCAGGACCAAAGGCCCTTTTACTGCCACCTACAGGCACCTTGAAATCCATCAAAAAATCTGGCGGGCAAAGGAAAAGAGGTAGAGAATGTGGAAAAAGACAAAAGGGAAAAAGAAGGGGGAAAGTGGCGGTCTCTTTCTTATTGGTGTTTTTTTAAACATGGGCTGGTTGGTCATCTGACAGATATGCCTCACCTATCGATTTTCTGCACCAGGAGCAGTGGTTTGGGCTAGCTAGGTGATCATTGGAAACAATGCCAAGTACAAAGTCCTTCATTTGGCAAAATGTCACGGACTGATTCTGCTTTAGTGGTGTAACAAGGGTAAATTTGAAGGTGTGTGTGCTCATTATGACAGTCCCTGTGGTCAGTTTGCTTCCAAGAGAGTCTAGAAGCACAGTCTTCTGAACCAGTCCATATCAACAACTGAAAAACAGTTGTTGTTTTTGCAAAGTCAATAGTTCTTAGTTGCCTATTCAAGGTCAAACTTCCTTCAAACACTTGGCATTATGATAGTAATAGCTTACAAATCATATACTGGTCCCTAACCTAGACAGAACAGGAACACCTGAGGATGGGAGTAGTAGATGGTGTCATAATCGTTGCTACTCAGAAGGCCCCAGGACTTCCACCCTGCAAACCTTGGCTCCATTACATCATTACCCTGATTACAATCTCAGTCTCTCCACAGGCCAGCAGTTAACATACAGAGAGTGGTACCAAGCACAGGTGGATATACAAGATCTCTGGGAGAATACGTAAGAGGCTGGGGATGAAACCCAGACTGGAGGAGCAACATCCCCAAGTGGGCATGTTTTCCCATGCAGGATTAAATTGTGAAAAGGATTTCTGAGGACCATTTAAAAGATTTCTTCAGCTTTAACTGGCAACAGTGCTCCCAAGATCCATGGCTCAATTTCCCTACCCACTGAGCTAACAGATTTTTTTTTTATTAAAGCAGGTAGGTATATCATGCCAAATTGAAGATTGTGGTGAGAGGCTAACATTTTTAACTGGTTTCAGAGAAAATCCATCCATGTTACAGACTAATTTTGCAGTTGTGCAAACTATAAAACTTAAAGCAACAACAAAAATGTAATACTTTCACTTGACAAGAAGCAGTGTTGCATCCTTGTACAGGTCTGTCAAAAAAAAAACCCAAAATAAAATAACGTGGTGGACGCTTGGGGGGGGGAGTGCCGACCGGGCCCCAGGGGTGGCCTGGTCGGCACCCTAAAATCAATATATATACCAGAGATCTATTCAAGAAAATAAAAACCAGAGATCTTTTCAAGAAAATAAGAAATATTAAAGGGGCATTTTGTGCAAAGATGGATATGATAAAGGACAAAAATGGTAGGGACCTAACAGAAGCAGAAGACCTCAAGAACAGATTGCAAGAATAAACAGAGGAATTATATCAGAAATATCTGGATGTCCCTGGTAGCCAAGATCATGTAGCTGCTGACCTGGAGCCAGACATCCTGGAAAGTGAAACCAAGTGGGCCTTAGAAAGCATTGCAAACAACAAGGCCAGTCGAGGTAATGACATTCCAATTGAACTATATAAAATCTTCAAAGAGGATGCTATAAAGGTGCTGCACGCAATATGCCAGCAAATTTGGAAAACTCAGCAGTGGCCAGAGGACTGGAAATGATGGGTCTACATCCCAATCCCAAAGAAGGATAATGCCAAAGAATGCTCCAACTATCGCACAATTGCACTCATTTCACACGCTAGCAAGGTTATGCTCAAAATTCTACAAGGGAGGCTTCAGCAGTATGTGGACAAAGAACTCTCAGAAGTGCAAGCTGGATTTCAGAAGGGCAGAGGAACTAGAGATCAAATTGCCAACATGTGCTGGATTATTGTGAAAGCTAGAGAGTTCCAAAAAAACATTTACTTCTACTTCATTGACTATGCTAAAGCTTTTGACTGTGTGGACCACAACAAACTATGGCAAGTTCTTAGAGGAATGGGAGTGCCTGACCACCTTATCTGTCTCCTAAGAAATCTATATGTGGGACAAGCAACAACTGTCAGAACTGGATATGGAACAACTGACTGGTTTAAAATTGGGAAAGGAGTACAACAAGGCTGTATACTGTCACCTTGCCTATTTATATGCAGAGTACATCATGTAAAAGGCAGGTCTGGGTGAATCACAAGCCGGAATTAAGATTGCCGGAAGAAATATCAACAACCTCAGATACGCAGATGATACTACTCTGATAGCAGAAAGTGAGGAGGAATTAAAGAACCTCTTAATGAGGATGAAAGAGGACAGTGAAAATATGGGCTGAAGCTCAACATCAAAAAAACTAAGATCATGGCCACCAGTCCCATCACCTCCTGGCAAATAGAAGGGGAAGAAATGAAGGGGGAGACAGAGTTTGTTTTCTTGGGCTCCTTGATCACTGCAGATGGCGACTGCAGCAACGAAATAAAAAGACGCCTGCTTCTTGGGAGGAAAGCAATGGCAAACCTAGGTAGCATCCTAAAGAGCAGAGATATCACTTTGCCGACAAAGGTCCAGATAGTCAAAGCTATGTTTTTTCCAGTAGTGATGTATGAAAGTGAGACCTGGACTAGAAAGAAGGCTGATTGCCGCAGAATTGATGCTTTTGAGCTATGAAGCTGGAGGAGAGTCTTGAGAGTCCCCTGGACTGCAAAGAAATCAAACCTACCCATCCTGAAAGAAATCGACCCCAAATGTTCACTGGAAGGTGAGGCTCCAGTAGTTTGGCCACCTCATGAGGATAGAGGACTCCTTTGAAAATTCCTTGATGTTGGGAAAGATTGAAGGCAAAAGGAAAAAGGGGACAGCAGAGAATGAGATGTTGGCAGTGTCATCTATGTCCACTCCCAGAGTGGACAGTGTCATTGAAGTCCACTCCCAGAATGACAGTGTCCACTCCCAGAGGCAGTGGAAAACAGGAAGGCCTGGCAAGCTCTGGTCCATGCCATCATGAAGAGTCGGATATGACTGAATGACTGAACAACAACAATCAACACCTTGAAGTCAACATATATTAAAGAACATTGGAAAGATTGACCCCTGTGGAACCCACATTTAAGGTTCCAAGGGGTGGACCTCATCTCATTAATGTCTACTTTTTGGGGACAGTCCTCCAAGAAGGATTGGAGCCACACCAAATTCAGAAAGCCTCCTCAGAAGGATACTGTGGTCAACAGTATCAAAGGCTACTGAGATATGGAGGAGGACCAACAAAAATATCTTGTCCTCTCGGACTCCCTCAGAAAGACATCTTGCAGGGTGACTAATGCTGTCTACATGCCATGACACAGCCTGAAGCCAGACTGGAACAGATCAAGGGCATTCCATGTGTTTCCAGGGAATTTTGTAAGACATACCGCATTTGAAGTATTTGTTCATTACAAAAGCACAACACAATTGTGTTTTCAGTATACATTCCTTCAGGATTTCTGAGACTAGACTCCTGGCATCAGTTTTTAAAGGAGAAACCAGTACCAGATTGGGTGCTATCTGAATTTTTAAATCAGTCAATCAGGACTTATTTGAATTTTTAACCCCTTCTTGGCCATATAGAGGCTTGTGCTTGCAAAGGATCCTGTGTCTTTTTGTCAACATGTTTGGTGATGGTTATACTCAATGTCATCTGTGCATTTTTGCCTATGTATATAGGCCCTATATCATGCCATAGTTGCCTGTCATGGTTTTAATATCTCAGTCTGTCTTGTCACTATACAATTTTTAAAAATCCTCCAAAGATTTTATTGCCTTCAAGTCATCTGATATGTGTTGACATGCCCTCCAAAAAGTGGTCACCACAGCAAATTCAACTGCTAATGTTCCATGCATATAAAGATTGAATTGGATGTTGGCTATTATGCACTATGTCATCTAGAGCAGCAAGCTAGTATGGGCTGGTGAAGGGGGATAAATTAGTAGATAAGCAATTTGGCTCAATTGATTTGATTATTTCTGTACCTATTTTTAGTTGTCTTTTAAGACTATAGTCTTCCCAAGGTCATTCTCAGCAAAACCAGAAACAAAAAAGCAAAACCAATGGAACAGAAATGTTGAGACAGTGATACTGAGTGTGAACAATTACAAATCAGTTTGACTTGCCGTTCAAAATGTCTGTCAGCAGCAATAAAATGTTGCAGCATTTCTCCACCTCCCAAACAAAAAGGAAAGAATAACAATGAGTTTTTAAAGCAGGTGCAACTAAGACCACCCCTATATCCTATTGAGGCATTCTATAAAATAATTAGTCTGCATGCTCCCAGTGTGTTTCCGTTATCCCCCCTCCCCCTTGTAGAATGGTTGAATAGGTCAACAGCCCTATGGAAGGGTATTCTACAGGGCAGGGGGCATTATTGAGAAAGACATTAGCCCTGATGAGGGCCTCTGAAGATGATCTTTTAAAAAATTGCTACAGGTTTATACAGTAGGACCCAGGTATCCGCTGGGGACGAGTTCCAGGCCTTCCCATGGATAATGAAAACCGTGGATAAGAGAGAACACAAAAAAAAACCTAAAACTGTTTTGTGACAGTAGCTTGCTTTATGGTAACTGTTTTGCAACAGAATCTTGCTTTACAGCTTCGGGGGGGTTGTTTTTTTTGACAGAAACTTGCTTTGCAGGTGCTGAATTATTTATTTAATTACTTCCTCTGCCAACTGTGGATAACTGAATCAGTGGTCAATGAATCAGTGGATACGGGGGTCCTACTGAACTCAGGTGGAGGTGGTCCTTAAAGTAACTCTAGGACCAACTGCTTAGAGCTATTGTTTGTAACTAGCACTTTCAACTGGGGACTGGATATGCATTGGCAGCCTGCATGGGACTGGTGCAATATGAATCTATCTATCAACTAGCCTCTAGTCCCAATAAGGACTTGAGTAGCCACATCTTGTGCTACCAGAAATTTCTGATTCTTTTTCAAAGTTAGCCCCACATGGAATGATGACAAGTACATGGCAGCAGATCCCAAATCACCATGTTAGCAGTTATTTACATTCACAGACAGATTTTCCTCTAAAAATGTTTTGAAAAAGAAAATGCCCCTTTCAACCTGTGGGCTCCAACACCACTTCCTTGATGTTCAGGAGGAAAAGGAGAAAAGTCAACAAAAATTGCCTTCTGCCTTCCTTCAGTGGGAGTGTCCCATGAGTGGAGTTCTGAATTCATGGGGTAGCCTCTGCCTTCCACTTTCACTCATAAATGAGTACATGGCCAAAGGTAATAAGTCAACTATGTTAAGTCCTGCAGAAACAAATTAGAGAGATGTGTGGATGCAGGGGGATTTGCACAGGATTGGGTCCAGTGACATAAGGCCAGGACTTCCAGAGATCAACCACCGCTCCTGTCCCATCCTCTGCCCCCTCTCCCACTCTCCTCTGATCTGATGTCTGGTTTCCATCTCTTGAGGAATTTAACACAGAGCCATAAAACAACACCTACCATATCACCAAACAACATCAGACCCTGAGCAAATCCTCCCCCCATCATCTTTACAACCCCCTCCTCCTCTTCCCCCTCCCCTATCCACTGTCTCTGTAGGTACTTACAACTGGGCTGACATGCAAATACAGACACTACAGCCAATGAATATTTGGTATGAAATGTATAGCCCATCTTATATTATATTGCACACTTCATTCTGCTGCTATATGTCTGAAGAAGTGGACGTGTGGTCCATGAAACATTTAAAATATGAATGTTAGTCTTCAAGGTGCCACATGTTTTGTGTCTTTTATTTTGTTTTTCTTTGATTTTGCCTGGAATTCTTGAAAAGACTAACACGGCTACTCTCTCCAAAACAGCCCTGTCCAGTGAGCAGAACAGACTGTTAAATAAGTTATTGTTTTAAAAATAAGCATTCTGCTCAACAATAGTTTTCTGCAAGGTCATGTGGGAATACCTCACTCGTCTTATGCCTCGAAAATAGGTTGGAAATGTTGACTATATACACAAAGTTACAAAAATGCTTTTATACACATTTTCAAACCAAACAGCAGCCAAGAAATGGCAGCTGTTTCAGTATAAATCAGGAAACAAATTTCTCCCAAAGGTATCCTGGAGCCAAACTGAAGAAGCCTTCAGCAGGGATAATGCTCTATTATTTTGGAAACACCCACCCCAACTTTTTCCCCTTCCGTAAGCAAAATATGAAGAGCAAATGACTAAATGATGGGACTTTTTTGAACAATGAAAACTGCTCTTGTCCTGAGAACTGCAATTTGAGAGCCAGGTAGTTCACTGTTCAGTGAATTTCTAAAAACATTTCCCAAGGATTCAGTTCAGTAGCTGATTTCTTAGCTGTTTAATATATTATGCCTTGATTACTTACTACCAGAGGATTGAAGAAGTCCTTGTGGGATTGTCTGCCTCAAGTGCCAGGACACCTCATCTGATCCTGAATATGGTGTACCTTGATTGATGGCTGGGGGGGGGGAGGGGCTGATCTGACTCAATCAAGTAAAATGCCAAGTGCTGTCCTTGGGATGACATCATAGCAGTCATTATAGACATTAGCCTCAAGGAGTCAATCTAGAATACAGTATAGATAGATAAAAAGGTTTTATGACACTTATGGAGTGATTTATGGAGAAGTAGCTTCTAAACCTGGGGAATCAGTGACAGTTGCTGGTCAACAATAGGCTAGGTGATATTGGCCACTATTGGCCACTACTAAAACAAAAAAAAAGTAAGCTAAGCTTTTGATAGCAACTTGCTATCTTTATCAAAGCATTGCACCAAAAATGCAATTCTGGTAGAGGATGTAGTGTATCAGTTGCTCAGAATCTTTTTGGTGAGATGGAGTACACCAGAGGATGTTATCAGGAGGCAGGCTGGTGTTAAGACTGCTTCAAAGACCTGGGCATGGTTTAACACTCAGTGTATCAAACAAAGCAGCATAGTTCTTGACCATCCCCCTTCCCACCCTCAATTTGGCTGTATCGAGACTATTGCTGGCCACAATAACAACACATTTTGTGTGTGTGGAAAAAAAATGAATAGATGTGTGAGGAGAAAAGGATGAAAGAAAACAGCTGCTGGGGGGGGGGTTTCCAATGATTCATGGGGCAAGTTTACCTAATAAAACACTTTCACTGTGGGTGGCCATCACAGTTCACCAAAGGCAGTGATTAAGGCAGATCAGTGACTACCGATGCTTAATGCCATACCTAGACGTGTAAGCTGACTGATCTGATGAGACAGGAATGTCCTTGGATGCTTCTTAACCAAGTCAGTTAGAAAGAACATTTAGTACATGAGAATAAAGAAGAAATGATGCAATGGTTCCTCTTCACTTCATCTCTCACGAGAGAACCTGGATAAGAAGAAGAAAAAAAGAGCACATGATTTAGGACAAAAGAGTTGAAGGCATCTATTTTCCTTTTGCTGATATACTCAAGGACCCGGGAAACCCTGTCTGGAATATTCATTTGGGTAAAACTACACAAGACTCTCAGCTACACATTGAGAAGCAAAGTTCGCTTAAGCGTTAAAAGGCATGTACAGTACAGTATACTACTGAGATATTCTCTCATCTACATACCTTGCAAATTAGTGTACTGAGTACTATGACTGGCCAACTAGGAGACAAGCATGGGCTTCGAGCCTGCAGCTGTTTCCTATGAGGTTCTAACTGTGGTCTGAATGTCTTCAGTAGTTTGATCCTGAGCCATCTTTTTGATAGGAAACTCTTTTCAGCCAAGATGCCAAGCAAGGCATTTCAGAGAAGAGGGAAAGGGTACCGTTTGCTGTACATTTAAAGCAGCAGCACCTCTCCAAAGCCATTTCTATTTACATTGCTACAAAGCTCTGCTTCATGATTGCCTTCGGAAATTTTGCCTCTGCTATGAATTCATCCTGTTATTCTTCAAGCCCACGGCCTCGCAAGATGCTTTCCAGCTGGCTGTTTTCATACAGTGGCCCTGCCTCAAGGACTGGATTTTAATAGGGCTCCATAATTATAAGTTTATAATGCTTTCATTTTGCCCTATTGTTTCTTCTTTCTTATGGGGGGTGGTGTGCATAAGTATTAAAACACTGAATGGCACAGGGTTTTGGAGGACAACTTGGAGTTCTCCATGTGGAAGCAACCTCTCTTTAACAGGGAAGATTCTACAGCTGGGAGGAGGGATGTTGGACTACAACTCCCATCATTGCTTACTACTAGTCGCACTAGCTAGGGCTGATGAGAGCTAATGTCAATGTAGTATCTGATGAGCGTTCAGCTTTGCTTTATGGGGTTGCTGTGTGTTTTACTGGTGGGCTGCTAAGAGAAGCATTCAGGACACTGCAAAGGGCAACACCAATGAAGGCTGTCCCTTTTCAAAGTATGTCCTAAGTGCAATCAAAGCCTTAAGCCAAATGTAGCTGCCTTAGATCCTTTTTAAAGAGAAAGGAAGGATACAATTTTAAACAAGCAAAGAAAGAGAGAAACAAATTAATTAAAATTGCTTGCCACTAGATGAATGTGGTGTTTGTTTGCACTCTTCCAGACTGCCCATCCAGCTAAGTGGTCACTCCAGTGTACAGTATAATAATAAAACAATAATCCCAGCATCTCACACAAAATAGGAGCAATTAACATACAGTACTTTCTCTTTTTAAACCAATACATTGAAAAAGGGGGAAAGGGGATATCTATGCCCTGAGCCGCCACCATTCGTTGAGATATGAATGTCTTGCACTAGCTGTGGAACAATGTTATGTCATCTGTGGAAAGAAGCCATATCTGGAGCAGATCGGCCCAAGTCTGAAATAGAGAAGATGTTTCTGGTTTGCTTGCACTGATGTCAACGTTTTATGGATGCCTAGCATTTGTCTGGTAGTAATTGGTTGTGGAGTTTGGCCAGAGGCGATGGTGTAATATCACCAGATTCTGAGTGTTTGGTGTAGCTTTGAAAGGACATGTAGTTTCACATCTGGATTCATTTTCTCTGCTCTGGTGGAATGTAAGTGTGTAAGAAGAAAATCACATTTGTCAGTCTTGAACAACGAGTGCACAGAATTATCTGTGTCCAGTGACATGTTAGAAGTGGGGTTCACTGGGAAATTGTTTATAAATTCAAGCATCTATTAGGATGGATGCAGCATAGTGTAGAGGTTAGAGCAGGGGTGCCCAAACGTTTTGTAAGGAGGGCCAGATTTGGTGGCTGAGGATGTGTCAGGGGCCAGTTGCTCCCCAACCCTGCCTCCCCACTGCAAGCCCCACCCACTTTCTTTTAAAAAAACATGGGGTGAAGGAGGGGGAGGGAGGGGTGGGCCAGCCAGTCGCGGGCCACTCAGAATGGCCTGGCGGGCCGGATTTGCCCCCCCCCCCTCCCGGGCTGGACTTGGGGCAGGCCTGGGTTAGAGCTTTGGTTTAGGATGCAGGACACCTGATTTTAACTCTGGATATGAAAATCATGGGATGAATCTGGATAACTGACACATTCTCATCCATCAAATGGCTGGTTGTAAGGATGGAGTGGAGTGTGGAGAGTCTCTTATGATATCTTGTACTCATAGGAGGAAAAACAGCATATGTAATTAATTTATGGCATAACAAACAAATGGGATATCAGTATGGTATGACATGCTTGGTCAATACATTTGTTTCATAGTTACACTATGAAACTAAATCAGGAGATAGATGGGGACTTATGAAATCAGTGTAAAGTCATAAGGTAGTTAAATGGTTTTGAGGTCAGTGTTTTGGGAAAACTTGTAATCCATTTTAAACTGTGTTATATATCGGTCTAAAGAGCTACATGGGATTTTAGAATTGTTGCATTTGAGAATTTGTCCTGTGCCAGCCCACCCTCCATACTGCTGCTGTTATGCTTTTTAATATATTTAAAGTTCCTTTCAAAGTGGGATAGCACTAGATCTCTATAACAGATTTTTTTAAAAAAAAAATCAGACTGCAAGGTGGTTCCCTGAAGCCTGACACATACATATGTGCATGTAAACACAAACTCTCTCTCTCTCTCTCTCTCTCTCTCTCTCTCTCTCACACACACACACACACACACACACAGAGAGAGAGAGAGAGAGAGAGAGAGAGAGGTGGAGAAAGAGAGAGAGTGATGGAACTACCAGCCAGACCTGGCAAGAGGGAATGCACACCAGGGAACATGACCCCTAAGATCTGCTGGCCACTTAAATTCGGACCAGAGATCTTGGGGATTTGTCGCTGTTCCTGTGTTCCCACCCCCTCCGCACTCCCGGCTGCTGTCTGTGTGAGGGGAGGGAGAAAAAAAGAAAGAAAAGAATGCCGGCTTACCTCCGTTCTGCCGGTCTCGCTCTGTTCCCGGCAGCATTCAGATCTCATAAAGGGGCGGGGGGTAAAAAAACAACAAACAGAAGCGAGGAGAGCCCGGCACCCACTAGTTAGATCCGCATCACGGATTTTCACCCCTGGAGAGCAGGTACCTGAAAAGTGCGCTGGGATGAGCTTAGATGGGCGTGGTCGCACTTAATTTTCTGTAAACTCTGGAGCTGGTGGGGAAACAATTTTAAGCTCTGGAGCTGGGAGCCATTTGCTGTGGAGTTTAGGGGGTCGTGTGAAAAGGCTCAAAGAGAAATTAACCAGAGAAATTGACAAGACAGGCTTGCAAAGGAGGGAGAGCTTACCCTAAGCTTTTTCACTCTGCTCACTCTTTTCTGATTTTTAAATTTAAACCTAAACTATATTACTATTCTTCTGATTCCCTCCAGCTTTGATTGCAAGCAGGAAGAATGAAGCAGGAGCAGGGAGACTATAGAGGCTTTACAATGTTTTTTAAAAAAATATGTCAAAGTGGAATTGCACTACATCAATATTAAAGCTAGGAAAAGTGTGTGTGTGTGTTTGTGTGTGTGTGTGTGTGTGTAAAACATCTCATACAGTATTGTGAGGTTTTCCTACAGCCAGAAACTCATAATCCCGGTATCCATTATTTGACAAACCATTGAGATACAATTTTAACTGACGGAGGTGTTCGTGTATGCCAAAACAATTCAAAATAAATCAGTTTCAAAAGTGATTTATAATAAATGAGCTCCTCACTGTTGAGCAAAATGCTTCACTTTCCAACCAAAAAAGAAAAAAACCCACTTCCCAGGTAAAAACATACCATGCTTCCTTGTGCATTGTATAGTCAGAATTTTGAAAATTAATTCCAAATATGATAAACTCAGTTCAAAACCAGTGGGGTTTTAATGTGTAACCACATGTTATGGTGATACACACTCCATTTGCAGACCCAATTCAAAATGTTAGTACTCACATTTAAAATCAATATTGTCATGGGACCAGATTACTGGTCTATGAAATGCTACTTCCCACATGAACACTCCATCTCCACCTGAACCCTCATTCACTCTCCAGAAATCAAAGTTACCAACAGGAATAGTGAAGTGACTGGTTGATAGAGAAGGGCCTTTATCAGTGATTGTAGTAGTGAATGAGGTACAATTCACATTTTCAGTGGTGGATCCCCCAGCTCAACTCTCCTTACAGGAATGTTGAAAGGATAAGAGGGAAAAGTTATATATGCCACCTTAAACTCATTAGAAGAAAGACAGGATTAAAATGTGTGGCGTTTACCCTCTTCATAGTTAAATATGTTTGTGCAGGCCAGCGTAAAGTGTTAACGCTGATGACCAATGAGGGAGCGTGTAGGCAGAACCTACATGTTTAAAAGGCTCAGCCTGATGGTTTTGAAGATTAGATAAGGAAGATGAGTTAAAGATGAGAGAGAGTCAGATGTAAAATGCGAGGAGAGAGGTTTTAGAATAGGAAAAGGACAGAATTGGAGTGTACTGTATCTGCTTAGAGGAACTTTCAATTAAGGCCACGCAAGAAAACCTGAAACTGAAACAGCTTGTATTTAATAAACGTTATTTTACTTTATTAACATTACAACTCAAATGGTGGCAGCCCCTCCTCCGGGGGGGGGGGCGACAGGGGTAATTCTACCCTGTTGGTCCTTCTAGACTTGTCAGCAGCCTTTGATACCATCGACCATGGTATCCTGCTGGATCGGCTCTCTGGGATTGGAATCGGAGGCACTGTCCTGAGTTGGTTCCTGTCCTTCCTGGAGAGCCGTTCCCAGCAGGTACAGCATGGAGGGGAGCTGTTGGCCCCGTGGATATTTCCTTGTGGGGTTCCACAGGGGTCGTCCCTCTCCCCCATGCTGTTCAACATCTATATGAGGCCGCTGGCAGAGGTCATAAGGAGATATGGAGTCTGCTGCCATCAGTATGCTGATGACACGCAGCTCTATCTCTCCTTTTCCACCTCTGCAGATGAGGCTGTCCAGACCCTCGACCAGTGCCTCGACGCGGTCATGGAATGGACCAGGACCAACAGGCTCAAGCTGAACCCTGGGAAGACCGAGGTCATGTTCTTTGGGACTTCCCCATCTGGCTATGGAGGCCCTTTTCCAACTTTGGAGGGCGTTTCCCTCCAGCCATTGGACAGTGTCCGGAATCTGGGCATAGTCCTGGACCCAGCACTCTCTATGGAGGCCCAGGTGGCTGCTGTGTCCAGGACTGCCTTTTTTCATCTTCGACAGATAGCCCAGATTCATCCCTATCTAGATGGGGACTCCCTCAGGACAGTGGTGCAAGCGCTGGTGATCTCGCGACTAGACTATTACAATGCGCTCTACATGGGGCTGCCCTTGACTCTCCTTCGGCGACTGCAGCGGGTACAGAATGCGGTGGTCAGACTGGTGGTGTGTGTGCGCCGGTTTGACCACATCACCCCAGTCTTGGCCCGTCTGCCATGGTTGCCCATTGCATCCCGAATCAGATTCAAGGTCTTGGTTTTAATTTATAAAACCCTCCATGGCCTGGGACCTGACTACCTGGCAGAGCAGATCATCCAGCGGTCAACATCGGTTCGACCAACTCGGTTGTCGTGGGTGCACATGCTGCGGGTGGCCACGCCCAGGAAGGCCCGGAAAACATCCACTCGCTCCCGGGCTTTCTCTGTGGCTGGCCCTGCCCTCTGGAACCACCTCCCCAGCAAAGTGCACCTTGCACAGTCCCTGCCAGCCTTTTGGAAAGCTTTAAAACCCTGGCTTTTCCAAGAGGCATTTGGTGGCTGATTTTTTTTTCCCTCCCCGCCATCTGCCCCTTGCTCATTGCTTGGTCCTATTGCTGTTTAATTTGTTTTTATATTGATTCACTCATTGTTTTATTGTTGTATTGCTCTGTTGTGAACCGCCCGGAGTTCCTTCGGGAAGACAGGTGGTATACAAGCTTAATAAATAAATAAATAAATAAATAAATAAATAAATAAATAAATAAATAAATAAATAA
>JAHTLZ010000010.1:57590550-57609074 GCA_023846285.1 Phrynocephalus versicolor | reverse complement strand
TAAATAAATAAATAAATAAATAAATAAATAAATAAATAAATAAATAAGGTGTGTATAGGCCAATGGTCTGTGAAACAACTGGGGGCTCTGTATGGATAATGCTACAAAATGTAACTAGTAAGCAAGCAAGCAAATAAGTAAATAGTGCATGGTGCATGAAAAGGGCCCTTGTGCCTTTCAGAGGCCATGTGGAAAGTTCAACCCCCTTTTCAGTTATTCCTGTTCAGAAAACAATTCATAATTAAGAGATTATAGACCTCAGTTATTTTTATATTCAAATAAATATTGTTCCATATTGGTAAGTCGCTTTCAACTTAGCTTTCTTTACTGCTCAGCTGTCACAGATGTATATAGGGACATCATAACATAGGGTTGCCATATTCCAGTTCTCAAAAGACAGGTAACCTTATTTACATAATACTAATTGCATCGTGCATTGTTTAGTTGATTTTTCAAACAGTGTGTTTCAAGTTTGCCATCATGTATATGGCAACCACGGATATGAGTGAAATAGTATAATGTAATAGTGAAATATCTGGGATTTGGGAGTCCCAAATTCAAATCTGTGATAAGCCACACCCACAAAGGTTATTTGTTTCTCTGGAATCCATAGGTACCTTAGTCAGACCAACCTCACACAAGGTGGTTTGTTTGTTTGTTTGCTTTAAGGATAAATATTTTGGTGATATACTCATGAGGTTACTGTTTTGCCACCACTTTCTATTGATGACAAACCCTTCCTCCTCCCATATGAAGATCCATAAGAACCCTACATGTGACACATACTGTCATTTCGTTTGCCAGGGGAAAATGCAGGGGAAAGTGAGGATAATTTGGAAAAACCAGGCCCATTGAGCGTATGGAGGAGTTGATTCACAAAATCTTCAGGGATTCAGTGGGCTTACTCTAGTTGTGGCTTACTACACTCAAAGACAGAATTTCAGCCACAGATTATAGAATTTGGAGGGGTCCCAAGCATCATCAGGTCTAACTATCTGCTACATCAGAAAATTGAGTAAGAGCCATAATATGAGAACTTGGAAAAGTTCAGTTCTTTGGATTATAGCTGCCACAATAATTCACTAGCCAAAATTCATTCCTATGGCTTTGTTGCCTTCTATGCAAAGAGTTCTGCAAACAGATCTTAGCTTTTTGTAAACCAGCCAACACTGGCCATCGCCACATCAGTAACATTTACAGTACCTGCTAGTGTTACAGTATAAGCTCTGCCTTGCTAGCCTAAAGAATGCCAAGCTTTACATAGCAAAGGGAAGCCTGAATGGCAATGCCATCAATGGCAACAGTCAAGATGGTCTACAGGATACCCTCTTGTGCTGTCTGCCATTCACAAAGAGACAACAAACCAGGGAAAATCTCAGCAGCTGGCTCCTTTCCCTCCCTTCAATTAACCACTTCTCACTCACTTACAAAGCAATTTTCATGGCTGGTTTTCAGCAAGTGAGAATGGACAGGGTTAAAAGAGCTAGGTTAGGGCTAAGAAAAATGAAAGGGGCTGAGGCAAGGGCAGGAATCAGTGGTGGGCTCTGCCAGTCATGAAGACTCTTCATGGCTGCTTCTGATGCCCCCCCTGCTCTGAATATTCCTGGGGGAGGAATATCCATTTTTCCCCATTAATCCTGACTTTGCCTCCATCTATGGCACTAGAATTTGATTTGTGTGTGTGTGTTACTTCCAAACAACCTTCATTTCTGGTATTCTTAAAGTGTACGCATGAAACCTTTCGATCCACTGCAATTGAGCTTTGCAGCACCAACGTGACAATTTATTCACTTAATTTTATGGATCCTGAAATGTTTAGTATAGAGTTCTTTCTCTTTCTCCATTACATCATGACGTTAGACTTTTTAAGGTCGCTCCAGACTTAGAGAGTGGAAAAATGGCAGTCGGCCATCTCCTGCTTTTCACCCTTGGGCCTTACGTTGAGAATGCTCAAGCCAGCCACTGGAACTCATATTGTCTATCTATACATCACACGTGCAAACATTTTTGATCCTGTCTTTCTGTTGCCAAAACAGACGGTTTGCTTTACGAAAGAGTGAGTCTGTGGATTACAGTTAAGGAGATAACTGGGAAAACATGCTGTTTACAGAAAGAGTAATAACCGAGAGACAATTCAGGAGATTTGTAAATGTACCTTGACCAAGATATGGAAATATATATATATAGATATATATTTAAACATTCAGATATAATCATTTCACAGAGCATTAATAATCTAGGTATTTATACATTATATTCCATTTTGTATAAGGTGACTTCAGTAAGGAAACAAAATCTGATGGCCAGCCAGTAATTAAATCAATGTTTAATCTGTACAGTATATAGAAGCAACGTGAACTGTGGTTTCAATGGCTCCACATCCCTACAACAGTACCTTTGGGGTGCCCACTGTGGATGGATATGTGATGCTCATCAGGAACACAAATCTGATTATTATTTTTTTAACCAGATAAAATAAGATGTAAAATACTGCTCTACATGCCATGGTGTACTGTTGGAAGGGGTGGGCTCAATGTGAAATTTCAATGTAACCATCTTCCAGTCCATGCATTTTCCTCTTCAAACTTCTTCTCTTTCTATTTTCTTTAAATTAAGGGACAATGTTACAGGTGCTCATGTCTTTTGTTTGGGCAAAGGGACTTTGGAGAGGGGACGATCTTAAGCAGAAAAGAACAACAAAAAAAGAGATAAATATTAAAGAACCCCACCCTGCACGCAAATATAAATATGTCTTCTGTTGCAAGGTGAAACTTGGGTGGATTCGTTTTGATAAAATACAAAAATAAAAATAGGAGAAAAATGCAGATAATTAAGGATGGCTTATACTTTCACGTGCATTTAGTAGCAACACGCAATTACCTTTTACAGGCATTTCTGTAAAGGAGATGGCTCACCAGCACCTATTTTGGGACTTATCAAGATGGGGCAAGCATTCGGTCCCAGTTAATTGCCGTTAGTAATGGTTCATCCCAAAAGAGAGCAGGGCTTCTTGGGATTCATTGCACTGCAAATGTTATGTTTTCAAAAATGGCTTCTCTCTGAGATCCTTTGCGGGGGGGGGGGAATCCCTAAAAAAGCTATGCTTCTGCTGAGGCTTCACTTCTATTTATTTCTAGGCTATCTTTAAGGTTGATCGCAGAGCACATTACTGGCTTCCAACCAGGTGCCTTGGATGTAGAAGTGAATTTCTCATTCAAAGTGCAATATCACTAGTCTCTGTCCTCAAGAGCGAACCTTAGAAGAAAACAAGGCAGCCTTAAAAAAAACAGAGACAAAAACAAAGCATGGTGGGAGCATGAGAGATTGTATCAGTTCAAGCCTTGTCTGGATGGTGTGTGTTGTTGGTAGGGGAATGAAATCAATGATGCAAAACATAGTACTTTTAAAGGAACTTGTACACCATCTGGAAGAGCCCTTTTTCTTACATATAGAAAACAAATAGTAATCCTATATCTATTGCTTTTGAGATAAGGAAGCATTGAATTTGATTAAGTCAGCTCGGCCGTTGGACAGTGAGGCTATAACCAACTGTGAGTCCAAGTTAGAGTAGACCCATTAATTAATGGTAGCTATGTAAGTGTTGACTTAAGTACCACAGATAAAACAGATTTACTTTAGTTGATTCAGCCATAACATATGTCCCAGTAATGCAGGCATGTCCAAACTTCAACCCACCAGATGTTTTGGACCACAACACCCACAGTCCTTTGTCATTGGCAATCTAAACTTAGAATTCTGGGAGTTGTGGTCCCAAACATCAGGAGGGCCGAGGCTACGACATGCCTGCAGAAATGTGTTGGCCCCACCCAAATGATAAAGTTGGATTGAAGATGTGTTTTCTGTGAAAGCTCCACTGGTGCAACAAAAATGATGCAGACAACAGGGGCAAGTTTCTGGGTAGAATGCTAGGATTACCCGGGCTAAAAAGACCCTAGTTCTCCATTTGGGGGGGGGGGTTCTATTTCTTTTGCAGGCACCCCAAATGGTCACCATTATTGGACTCCACCTCTTCCTCATTTATTTATTTATTTATTTATTTATTTATTTATTTATTTATTTATTTATGTTAATACTTATATACCGCCTGTCTTCCAGAGGAACTCTGGGCGGTTTACAACAGAGTATAGAGTATCCCCAGCCAGCAGGGCCATTGGCTTGCTGGCTGTGGTTGGTGAAAATTGTCATCCAATACAACTGGAAGATGGCTAGTTTGTGGAGACTGATGTGCCGCGTTGTCTGGTTTGACAGGTTCTACACTGCATCAGCATCCTCCACCCCTTCTTGTTTCTGGCATCCTTGTGAGTCAAGACCTGTCCAGCTATTCCACTCAGGGAGGAGTGACTTAGCCTTCTCCACTCCCCTTTTTTACCTGGAGGAAAATATTTCTGAAGATTAAAAAAAATCCTCAAGTGTAGGCTGTACATGTGAGTATGAATGCTGGAAAAACTGCGTTCTTGCTTGTGTACTGAGCAAACCCATGTGCAGAGGTTTCTCCTCTTCAAACTCATTGCTTTCAAATAATTCTGAAGAAGAAAGAGAAAGGGGCAATGGATAGAAGAAGGGCTAGTTGCCCCTATGTCAATTAATACCTAAAGAATTAAAATACAGCCCCTGAACAGGCCTGTACTTTCCATAAAGACAACACAAAGCATATTAAGAATAAGAAAGCTCCTTTCCTTATGAGGCGATCATGACCTTTTTGGACTTATTATTCCATGCTGAAAGGTACGTAACACAAGTCCTAGAATGTGGCAGTAAAGCCAGGCATTATTATTGCCAAGGGGAAAGGCATGCCTAGTGATTGCATTTTTAAAAAAATCATCAGCTGTTATATATGGCTCACAAATAACATGATGTAATCTATATAAAGTTGCAAGGGGATTCATCTGCATTTTATATCCATGACCAAGATGGACAGCTTTGATGCTTATTCCGTCTCGTCAGCTGTGCTTGCACAGAAATGAGAAAAGGTCTTGGCAACGTAAAATGAGAAATATATATATTTGTTTCTTGTAGTTTATTCTTCCTCTGAAACATGTGAATTAGCTTGTTTGTGTCTACTGGACTGTGAAATAAACAGAAACAAGACAGGGAGGCCACAGGAAGAATCTGCTCCCCTCCCCAACAACACAGTAACATTGGGTGTAAAGTTGTGCGATTTTTGGTCCTTCGAGTTGAGTGAAAAATTGAGCTGTTGCTGGTGGTTAGCTATGCAGTGTATTCTTATGCCATGGAAAAATCAAGAAGGTGGCACAGACATCATTATGTCACTGACATCTTTTGATCTTTTGCTATAGGTTGTCCTTGCTGAGAGGTCTCAGGAAGCCCTCCGGACAGCCCCCTCAAGGACTGTTCCACAACCTGCAGTGGTCTGAGTTAAAACACGTACTATATGTCTCTCAAGAGGTGTTGGGGAATTTGTCTGAACACATGTGGAGGCCACTACAGGAGTGGCTGAACATATGAGAGAGTCCACCTGTGTTGGGCTAAGCCCACTAAATAGCCACAAGAGAGTCTGTCCTAAGATCTGAAGGAAATGAACAGTCCATCGCAGAACTGCTTGAGACAAACCTAGAGGTCAGGCAGTAGTGCACCATCGATGCTCGAAAGCTCTTGGCATCAAGCTGGTAATGTATTTACAGTGTACCAGATTCCTGATAAACATAGATGTTGAAAAAAGAGATGGCCTTGTTGGTCTGGCATTGGTTTCTTACCGTGCAACATTTTTTAAATGTATTGCTTAGTTCCAGCTTGTGAAAACTGCATGCATTTCTGACAGCAGCACGCAGGCCTAGAAAGGTTTCTATTCCAAAAGAAATATAGGCAGATCTGCTCTTTCCTGGTAAAGAGTACAGTTTACAAAGATGGCAGTCAGCTCTATAGTCCAGAGGAGCAAACCAGGTGTTTCCCTGGCATGATTTTTGCCTCAATATGTTTAACCAAAGAGGGTACTGATCTGATCAGTATCTGCTTCACTTAAAAATGAATGAGAGATTTTAAGATGGCTTGCCTCAATTGCCAATTCTTTCTTGTTAATATATTTTCAAGTCGATTCCAACATATGCCCCCCCTGTGAATTAACGAACTCCAAAATGTCTCATTGCTTACATAATTTTTTTCAGGGCTCACAGACTAAGGGCTATGGCGGAAGAGTTTCTGGTGTGCCTTCTTCTCCATGGTCACTTCTCTTTGATGGCCTTATTTGGCTGCAGCAGGGGTGTCCCATAGGCCAGTCCAGCTCAACAGTCCAGTCACCCACTCAGTGACAGCTAGTCAGGGATATTTTAAAATGGGGGGGGGCAAGGCCCTGGTGATTGGAAGTGCTAAGAGTGCTGGGTGTGGGAGGTGGGAGGTCCAGAAGAGAAAGGCCAGGCCAGGCCAGGCATCCTTAGCAGGTCCTGCCTGGATGCTTGAGGCCTTTCAGCTGCCTTATGATGATGTAGAATCATATTGCATGACTTGCAACTCTTTTTCCTTGGCCTATCTCTGCCAATTAGGAAGCATATGATATTGGACGTGAAGAATGGTGCAATAAGGTTTTGCCCACAGAAATGGAGATGATATGCCTAACAGGGGGCAGTGGTGATTCCATTTGAACATTAGGAAGAACTTCATGACAGTTAGAGCAGTTCGGCAGTGGAATGTACTGCCACTAAGGGTGGTGGAGTCTCCCTCTGTGGAGGTTTTTAAGCAGAGGCTGGATGGCCATCTGTCGGAAATACTGTGATGGGGGGGGGGGGGTTCCTGCATGGCAGGGGGTTGGACTAAATGGCCCTTGAGGTCTCTTCCAACTCTACGATTCTATGATTCTCTGTTTCCCTTCTGATATATCTGATGTGTCCCCCTCTTTGACATAGACAAATAGGCTCAAGGATGACTTCCGTTGCCCTCAATCCTGTTCCAGCTGTTTCCTCAGCAAGTGGTAAGTGCCAGGTGTAATCCTTAGAAACTTGCCTGTTTTTGATACAGTTCCTGGAGCGCAACTTATTTTCTGTGATCCCCAAATCTGGTCTTTTCTTCCAGATCACGCTTCATGCATTACAGCTTGCATGAAGGCCAAACCTCACTGTCTGCTAAAACAATAAATAAAATGTTGGTGGCTACCAAGGCCAGCCAAGTATTGTCAGCCTTGGAAAAGCTTCAGCAATCTTGCACGTAGTCTCTTTGAAAAGCCCAAGATAATTGCTAGGGAAACCCTAGAGTCTCCCACAACATGAAGGAAGAAAGATCAGACAGAGGGAGGTACAGATATACAATGGTCTGGACAGTTAGATGATTTATTCCAGCCATTGGGGTCTGGCCCTCAGCTGCTGCTTTTCCACTGCAATGTTTGTGTTTCCAATTTTCAAACTAAAAGGGACCTCTCTAAATAAAATAAATGACTGCTTCCTATATATTTTTTTTTGGCAATTTCTTCCTTTATGGATCTTTCCAAGCTCAAACCATTACAGGTTTCCTCTAAAATTTCCAAAGAGGCACACATATACACAGAGAGGGAGATCTGTAAACCTCATTTCTTTGCCACCTACAATGACAGCCTGGTTTTTGGTTTAAATTTTGCCAAGTCAGTATTCCTTCCAGAATACCTTATTAGCCTTCACCACTACAAAATTCATCTTTTTTTGGTGGACAGAGTAATATGACCAACACAGCATCTCTGGGATTTCTCAAACAATTACCCTCAAGAGGTGGCGAGCGCTCCAACACTGGTGGCATTCAGGAGAAATGTAGACAACTACCTGGTGGATATCCTTTGATTCCTGCCTTGAGCAGGGGGTTGGATTTGATTACCTTGTAGGCCCCTTCCAATGTCATGATTCTATGAAGACAACCACCCTGAGATGTGGTGGAGAATTGTTTCCCATTGCTAGCACTGAAATAGGCTTCAACAGCCCGCCAGTGGACTGGAAGAGGGTGTCATCTTGTCCTTTGCCCTTAGGCGGCAGCATCTATAACAGGTCCACTTGCTGTTGTCCTCAGGGACCTACCCTCCCATGTTTTCTAATAGTTTCTTGTCTCCATTTCAAAATGAGGAGCCTTCCCTCTGGAGATCTCTTTAAACATTGTTTTGACTATTTACCTTAATTGCAGAACTTCCATATCCCACCAAAATGAATGGAAATTGCAATATGTACGTTCGGGTATAAATCCTATTGGTTGTCTCTGAAACGTTAGCCTCTCTAACTTTCTCTGAATTACAGCCATTATTTCCTTGATTTTCATGCTAGTATCAGCACCATAAACATCTCCCCAACCCTCACCCCTGATATAGCAGCAGTTTGGTCAGTTATCTCTGTTTATGAGTCCTTCACATTCTATTCCCTGGGATAAGTCATCTGAGACACATTTCTCCACCTTTCCCAGTTTCTTAATATGTTTCCTTTTCTTCTGGCTCCTTGATTTAATACAATGCCACATTCTTTCAGCACTTGCCCATGTAATGTGCTGAAATAATACCCCTTGCATAATTCCTCTTCTTCTTTGTTTGGCATCACCTTCTGGAATGCGAGCCGATGAACTCCAAAGTGAATTGAAATAAATCAGCATTGTCACAGGGACTGAGGTTTAATGCTGTGTCACCCTCCCCCCTTGTAAATAATTTCCAGATGTTGAGCACTGGGAGTCTGCCACATATGGGCCTGACCGAAGGACAAGTTGCTCCCTCTGTGGTCATGACAGCTACTGTTTCCAGGGAGGGCAGTGGGAGATCTCTTCCTGCTTTTTCACTGCTGAGCCCAAAATGATTTTGCAGGAGCTTTTCTTTTTCCTGTAGCAAGTGCAGCCATCAAACGCTTTGCAAAATGACTCCTGCACAAATCCTATAATAAGATGCAAATCAAATCCTACAACTGAGTTCCCTTATAAATCTGGGAGGGAGGTATGTCTTCATTTCTCTTCTTCCTGCTTACCTGCTGTGAAGTCCTCACCTCCCGATGCTCTGTTTATCGGCATCCTTCAGATATTTGGCAGAGGCTTTCATCTGATCCAACAACTTGCAATTCATTATGGCAAGAACTGGGTAGTTGCTTATGTGTGGGCAAGAAACCCCAGCCTGGGATGGGCTAAAACCAGAAGCTTTACCAAGCCTTTGAAAGACTGTCAGAGCTGGATGATAACTTCGCTATGTCAGTAGTAGCCTGTCTCATAAGAAGTAGAGGCGTGATAGTCAGAGCCACTACCTCTATTTTGCAAACATTTGAATGAAAGCACAGTATAAAGCTCCATTTTCCTAGCCCCATGTTTCCCTCGTTCCTCCACCCATCTTTACAATGAACGTTGCAGTGGCAAACTGGAAAAGCCAGCGTCAACTACAAGCTAATTCTATGCTCCTTGCATTTTGATGTTGTGTATTGCCTGTAGTGCACTGTTTCAGATACACGGACATAGCACATATCCATTCGGGCAGCATCCAAGAGCAGGATCAATGCACACTTGCCATGAATACTGGTAGGATAGGACAGAGACACACTTACCTAGGCTATAGGTAATATGGATAGCATATGTTGCTATGGCTAATGACTGAAATAGACATTGTCTCCCAAAGGCAGAGGGTTGGAACTACCCTCTGTCTGTGAAAACTGGCATCTCTTGAGCATCCACACATATCATGCTTATTGGGGAGGGATGCATTATACCCATCCATTTGGTGGGGATGGATGCATTATACCCATCCATGTCCATCCCACAAGGATGGCAGACTCATAGATAGATGTGATCTGAATTTATTGTGTCTGCAGACACAGACATCCTCCCTAGGCTGACCTCAGTTCTGGCACAAAGTCCAACCACAGCACCCTTCTCTCAGCGACAGAGTTTTACTGTAGTGTTCTGTAGCTCCATCTGATGCAGTCAATATCATAAGTGGCAGGGAAGCTGGGGCTAGACCCAGCCCCTGAGAGCAGAATGTCACTTGGGGCTCAGCCATGGTTTTTGGCAGGGTTTGATAGCAAAGCAGTAGTGAATTGAACGGTCAGTAGGGTTTCCAGGCAGGATCTGAAGTTGCAACATCCTGGTACTGTGCATAGCCAAGGTACTCAGTGGAGGCACCATGAGGTCTGATTTCTGGCCTGTCTTTCAGATCCTTAAGTCAGTGTGCATTTTTGTGGGATGCCAGCAACAAGGTGAGTGGTAGTACTGCAACCCCACATGAACTGGTTGTGAGGAGAGATGGGGCAGAATTCATTTTGATTTGCCAAGTTGGACAAATCACGAATCATGAATTTATGATTTTTCCCCCTGGTGAACCAATGGATCAATTAGTCAATTTCTTTTTGCTTCAAACCCTATAAAATGACCCACAAGGCTCCTAGAGACACCAATATTTCAGGAAGGCATCCCCAGAGTCTCTTCTACAGGCCCGGCAAATATGGTCAAGTTGGGTTCCAGATGTCCATGATATATAACACCCCCCATAGCCCTCCCCAGGTACCTAGAGACACCAACATTTCAGAGCGGTTCTCCCAACTCTCTTCTACAATCCATCCAGGACTGGTGAAGATTGGGGTGCAAACATATGAGTTATGCACCCACTAAATGTGTTCACCCAGGAAGGTGCCTTTTAGCAATTGATTTGAGGAAACCCAGTTTACATCAAACTTGGAGAGATTGTACAGGAGAGGCAGAGAGGCAGCAATGAAATTGGAAATAGTCACCCAAGTTAATAATCCCTTTTAATTATTTGAATAAAATTTCTTGACTGAAAAAGCTATTTTGGCTGGGAAGCAATTAATTCCTTCAATTGCAGACACTAAAATGAGTAATTGTATTATGTTCATGGCAGAAACTTGAAACCAATGATTTACAAGACCACTCTAACCAAATGGGGAGAAGCTATTTGCAGCTGAAAAAAAATGGCAAGGCAGCAGATGGCATCTCTGTAAAAACAGTAAAACATTTTGGTACAGTACCAAAAAGTGGCTCCTTAATTTCTTTAATAGTTGCCTTGATTCACACACTCTTCCCCTGATCAGTCTCAGCTGCATTTCAAACATTTGGAGAAAAAAATCAAATGTTTTCAGGGAAAAAACTCAAGTGATTGCTGTTTTGAAATATGGTAAAGAATCCACTGACTCCCCCCCCCCCCCCCCAAAAAAAAATCAGGCTGATCATGCAAGCTGGTGGATGACTCAAAATGATGGTTTGCTCCTGGGCAGTGCAATGACTCCCCCTTTGCATAATATCTACATCAACATACAATTCCTTCCTCAAGTACCAACGGTTTTATTTATGCTGATGGTCTTGCAGCTTTCAGACAATAAAACATCTTCCAACAAATGCATTAGACCAGTGCATATTTTACTAGAAATCAACATAAACACAAGCATACTAATAGTAGTAATCATGTACTCTCAAGTCAATACTGACTTATGGCAACCCTTTTCGGGGTTTCCCATATAGAGGATAGAGAAAATTTATTTATATTCTTTTTGGGGATCCCAGAACTGTACACCTTACCCAAGGCTACAGGGGCTGGTTCTACTAACAAGAGATACCAGTAGGGAATCGAACTCTCATACTAAGATTCAAATGTATACTTTCCATTTGAGAAACAATCAAGTATTTTGGAAGTTTTAGTTCGGCTGGGAGGGCATCCAGGTAGATACTCAGGTGTTACTTTGGATTAGTCACTGGTAAAGATGGGCACGACTTAGCGGTATTTTCATTTTCGTTTTCGTTTTTCGTTTCCGTTACGTAACGAAACAAAAAACGAAAACGGCTCAGAACTGGAACGAAAACGGAAACGAAACGACTAATTTCGAGCCAATTTTCGTTTTTCG
Source organism: Phrynocephalus versicolor (assembly GCA_023846285.1). Classification (NCBI taxonomy): domain Eukaryota; kingdom Metazoa; phylum Chordata; class Lepidosauria; order Squamata; family Agamidae; genus Phrynocephalus; species Phrynocephalus versicolor. Next base: position 57,597,276 of record JAHTLZ010000010.1, on the reverse strand, counting down.
TTACTGGAAAAACACATAATGGAGCTAAATGGGAAGAAACGAAAAAATTTTCGTTTTCGTTTTTTGTTTTCGTTACGTAACGAAACAAAAACGAAAATTTTTGAAATTATCTCACGAAAACGGAAACGAGCCGAAACGGACCCCTAGCCGAAAATGAAAATGAAAACGAACAATTTTTCTGAGTCGTTCCCATCTCTAGTCACTGGAAACACTGCCAAAATACGAAGCAACATATCTGCACCAGAAACATTATTATCATAAACTCATAGAATGGTGAAGGTGGAAGGGACCCATAAAGCCACCAAGTCCAACACCCTGCTCAAATGCAGGAATACAAGTCAAAGAATAGCTGACCGATGGTTTTCCAAATTGCTCTTAAATGCCACCTCTTGAGGTCATTGGTTCCATTGCCATTCTGCTCTCTTCTTTGAAAGCTGTTGGGAACCAATTGGGATATTCAATAACAAACACTAAGGGCACTTTTACACGACCCCTAAAATCCGAAGCAAAGGGCTCCCAGATGCGGAGCTTAAAATTGTTTTCCCACCAGCTCCGGAGTTTTAAAAAAATTAAGTACAACCACGCCCACCTAAGCGCTTCCCAGCGCATTTTCCAAGTACCTGGTCTCTGAAGGTGAAAAATTTCTCATGCGGATGTAAAACAGTGAGTGCTGGGCTGTCCTTGCCTTCTGTTTGGGTTTTTTTGCCCCCGCCCCTTTAAGAGACTGCAATGCTTCCCAGGGAAGCTCCCGACCCAGAGCGGAGGTGAGCCTGCATTCTTTTCTCCCTTTTTTTCCCTCCCTCCCCTCACGCTGACAGGAGCAATGGCGTGCGGAGGGGATGGGAACACAGCAAGAGGAGCAAACCCCTAAGATCTCTGGTCCGAATTTAAGTTGCCAGCGGATCTTAGGGGTCGTGTAAAAATGCCCTAATAGCTTCTGCCTTGGCTCTATGGTACTCTGCCAGCTATTAAGGCAGGCTGGTGTGGTATAGTTCAGGCCGTGATGAGTGAAAATTCCAGAATCATTACTGGATGCCTGAGGCCAACCATAGTTAATAAAAGCAGTTACCTAGCAAGCATTGTACCTATGAGCAGAGGGAGCAGCTAACAGTGAAATATTCAATGTACAGTGGACCCTTGTATAACAAACAGCTTGTATAACATAAAATCTGTACAACATAAAAAATTCCGGAGATAGGGAAAATTTGCTTAACATAATCGCCTATGGGGAAAATCCGTACAACATAAAAATGGGATTACTCCATTTTCAATGTATTCCTATGGGAATTTGTATAAAGGAAATTTTGCTTAACATAATTTCATTTGGAACGAATTAATACCTTTATACAAGGTACCACTGTATCTACATCAAAAAATGAATATATCCATTCTTTGCTTCTCTTCCCAGTCCTCCCAGACTAAAATCGGGTAGGGGAGGGGTCAGAACATTGGTGAATTTTAGAATTGTTTTGGAGAAGAAGCAACACTTTCTTCACACCGGTGTCAATGTAATTAGTGTGAACCATGGAAGACTGAATGTTCATTGCCTAAAATGCTATTAATGCTGCTTATTATTAGGTGAAAATTACCTGATGTACATTTATTATTTGTACTGTGTTGGCTTTGACATAAAAAAGGCAAAGAAAGAGTTAACCTCTGTGGAGCAGAAGAAGAAGAATCTCCTCAATTCATTCTGCTAACCGCCACACATATTCCTCATGAGGAGAATATTACACCTAATAATTCATGTTCTCTTGGCACTTAAACTCCTCTGAAACGCCAAGGGTTTTCCTCCTATACGTCTTTGGAAAAAGTTCTTTGAATTTTTGATGCTTAATAAACAAATAACTGATGTTTCACCACTTCAGAAGGTCTCACCCTTCCTCCTTTTTGAATATTAAAAAAAAGCCACTTCAAACATTATATCCTTTTGCCTTTGGCCATTGTGTCATCTTTTAAAACAGGAATTGGTTTCTTATACGTGCTCTGACTAAATTCTGGTATAGCAGTTCCTTGATTTTTTAAATATGTGGCTTTTTCATGCTTTATTTCCATTAGCTCTAATAGAAGTCCCCTGTACAAATTTCTTGCACTACAGATATGGTGTCCCCCCCATCTCTTACCCTCCTCCCTTAATTGGGTTTTATCAAGTGATACAAGGAGCTTTGTGATTAAGACAGCTGAAATTGAAGATAAAATGGTGTGTGAACTAGAGAATCAAGGCAGAATCAGTGGTAATTTTAGAAGCAGGAGCTGCAGCAGCGTTTCTACAATGACCATGAGAACACCATGGCACTTACTTCACATCCTTCTTTGTTCCATAAGTAGTTTTGTACCATGACAGCGTTGGTTGTGATCACATGGTTTTGTCCCTGTTTGTGTTCCCGTGGTCGTGATAACTTGTCTCATGATAAATGTTACTTCACGGTCTTGTACCGTGACAAACACTGAATTTGTATAGCTTCCTCTTTCTTTCTTTCTTTCTTTCTTTCTTTCTTTCTTTCTTTCTTTCTTTCTTTCTTTCTTTCTTTCTTTCTTTCTTTCTTTCTTTCTTTCTTTTTTGGCTTAAAAAATTCTTTTTCAATATTTGACTTTTCTGAAAAGTCAAAAAACAAAACAAAACCCGGACACAGTTTCTGAGAGAAACAACTGTTTTGTTGTGTGATAGTCGTTACTACACGGTGTCTTGTCTCGGAACAGAAAGCGGGAACAAAGGGTGACAAGGGAAAACCCTACCCCAGCACTAGGTACAGCATTGTTGCACTTAGCACCCATTCTGGGGGCGTGGTCGAGACAAATTTCAGTAGTTGTGCGACGGACGTGAAGTAACATTTTTTGTACTGCTCTTAAGTGCAACACTAACAGAGACAAAACGGACGTGAAGTAACCACCTATGTTTTCTAAATCAGAGCTGTGAAAGAAGTGGCCTTCTAAATGTTGCAGGGCTCCAACATTTGAATAGATATGCGTGGTGCCCATTGTTGTGGCAAAAGAAGGAAGTGCCAAAGCAGAAGGAGGTTTGGCTGCTGAAACCTCAGTGAAAGCCAAAACCTGTCCAGGAAACGCCAGTCACTTGGGAAGACAGACTTCATAGAATAATTGAGTTGGAAAGGGCCTATAAGGCCATTGAGTCCAACCCCCTCTCTAGAGTTGGTTTCTTAATGCATTCACACAACAGCACCATCACACATCTAGGTGTAGGAAGGGCAAGGCTGTACATTGCTTATTTGAAAGATTTTTTTATTCATTCTTTTAAATAGCTACACTGGGTCTTCATTACATTTGGGAATGAATGTCCCAAATGTGTGCAAATGTGGAATATAATATGACTGATTCTCTTCTGGGATCTTTGATTAGAGAAGTCAAAGTAGCACTTGAGACTTTTAATGTCTCCTGCTTGACTATATTTGGAGGGTTTCTTCCTTGCTTCTTTCTGTGTGCTGCAAATGTGTAGCATTTTTATTTGGGGAAGGCAGTGAGTTCCACTAACTGATCTTTTGTAATTGTTAAGCAAGCCAGGGTATGAATCGGGGACATTTGCCCTAGCACACCTCTTCTCCAATTCTATGTTTCGATGAGCTGCAGGAATGCCACAGAAGGAAGTGCTGCATCGATTTATTTCCACTAGAAAGAGGCTTTGGCAGATTCAGGCCCTGATCAGCAGTGAGTTACACCCAGGACTAGAGATGGGCACGACTCAGAAAAATTGTTCATTTTCGTTTTCGTCTAGGGGTCCGTTTCGGCTCGTTTCCGTTTTTGTGAGCTAATTTTCAAAATTTTTCATTTTCGTTTCGTTGCGTAACGAAAATGACAAACGAAAACGAAAACGAAAATTTTTTCGTTTCTTCCCATTTAGCTCCATTAAGTGCTTTTCCAGTAACGAAAAATGAAAATTGGCTCGAAATTAGTCGTTTCGTTTCCGTTTTCGTTCCAGTTTTGAGCCGTTTTTCGTTTTTCGTTTTGTTACGTAACGGAAACGAAAAACGGAAACGGAAATTCCGCTAAGTCGTGCCCATCTCTACCCAGGACCTTCTGGGCTGCTAGCTGCAATGTAAGCAACACAGGTTGTGCCCGCCTCAATCCTTGTGGACATAGACCCTTCTGGGTTGGGAACAGACAAAACCAAAACTAGGTCCAGTTCCTGCAATGAGCCACAGACCTTGGTCCCACAGTTCAAGATAGTTTTGTGGGCACCAGGATTGACTTCACTCCCCAAAATTCATAAGTACAGTGTTGTGTATTGATCTGTATTCCTATTATCTGTACTTGCTTATGTTGAAGTAACTGCCTTCCTGTTCCAAAGGGAACAGGCCTATTGGTTTATTCAAGTTGCTGCATTTGGATCCTCAATCCTATTGGTCTCTGCCAAAAGGCAGCTTTGTGATTGGTTGTAATTGTTCCCTCCAAAATGTATCTTTTCCTAGCCAGTCCTGGCTCCTATAAATGTAGCTCCCTCTCCCCAGTCCCCAGTCTTGTTCTCTCCCTGAATAAAGAGTTGTTACAATAGAAGCTGTCTCCAGCCTGCTATGTCAGAGAGCTGAAATCACTTGCTGAATTCACTAAACCCCACGCTACTACATACAGTTTATGTGTGCTCGTGTGCATGTGTGTGCTCGTGTGTGAGACAGTGTGTGTGTTGGGAGGTGGGTTCTTTTCAGGAAGATGGCCAGGGATATTTTATACATGCATGCCCTTCCATAGCCACACCTCCTTGTTGTTGGTCCCTGACAGAGGGACATTTTGTGTGCATCCCCTCCTGGGTGGTATACCAAAGTTCAGGCAGAAATTGCTGTGTGAGTGTGGAGGCAGATATCAGGCAGAGTGTGGTGGTGACTGGAGAACCCAGGCAGGGCAGGGCAGGGCAGGGGACCCACTGCTTGTCTGTATTCTCAAGCTGCACTCAGCACTTCTTTAACTTACCAGATGCCCCAGCTCTGGGCACCTTGCCCTTTCTGCCTCACCCTGATAGCAGTAGCAGTGTTTTCCCCAACCTTGCGTGGAGAAGGCATGCCCACGGTGCTGACGGGGTGGTCCACCCCCCCCCCCAATTTGCCTTCTCTTCCTTCTGGAAACTTACACGTGCAAGTATCTGCAGAAGCTCAACAACAAACAGGCTCAGCCTCCAAATCAGTCCAGAGAGGATTGCTTGGTCCTGATTATTTTAGTAGATACTGTACTTTGGATACAAATCGGATTGGCTGGTCTGCTGTACTATAAGCAGTATGCGAATCGGAAAGCATGGTCCCATTAGGAAAATAGTCTCTATCTGAAGTGGGATTAACAAACTGGTTCCCAATCTTGGGTTATCCAGATGTTCTTGGACTGCATTTCCCAGAAGCTTTCACCATCAGCTGGGCTGGCTGGGGGTTTCTCAGAGTCCCACTCCAAGAACCACCTGGGCTGTTTTTCTTTTTTAAAGGTACACACTTTGACACACATGGAAGAATGGGGAAGCAGGGCGGAGGGACTGGTAGGACTCCAGAGCTAAGACCCAACATGTTCCCTCGGAAGCAACCATGGACTTCCTTTCTTTCTGTTCTTCCTTTTTTCATTTCCTGGGAAAGGAGAAGGAGCCGTGGCAGAGCTGCTGCCATTGAGAAGTTAGGCATGGAGCCAGACAGCATTATATCAGTGTTATCTTTGCTTCAGAATAGCATTTTAATTTCTTAAGCAATACCTTCAAGGCATACTAAAGAGAGGTTTTATGGTCCTATTGTCTCCCTTGGAAACCCTGGGAACTATAGTTATATGACATTATGGTCATCTTGTGGTCTGTCTTCTGTGCACCTAGATAGAAGTTGACAACCACGGCCACCACCCTTGTGCACTTACCAAATTCAGATCCCTTTATGGAAGCTCTGAGTTTTAAGCTAGCATAAAACCACTGTACAACTGACTGACTTCAGACTGATAATAGACTGTGGCAAAAAAAAATATTAGCTGTCCTTGCCATGTTAGGAGCGTAACACACAATAAGTAGCAGTCTTGGCATCAATAGATACCCAATGTCAAAACATTACCCTTTTTGCCTGGTGTGCAAGAGTTTGAAGTGAACATGTTTATATATTTCTTTCTTGCAACAGATGAAAAATAGCCTGTTGTAAATGTGTAGAGCATCTCTAAATGAAACATAATGGCTGAAACCCTAGTGCAGTGATGGCGAACCTTTGAGAGACCGAGTGCCCAAACTGCGATTAAAACCCAACAATTCTTCGCAAAGTGCCATTACAGCAATTTAACCTGAATACAGATGGCTGTGAAGGGGCAATGTCATCGGCCCACAGAAAGGGCTCCAAGTGCCACCTTGGGCACCTGTGCCATAGGTTCACCAACACTGTCCTAGTGTATAACTCTGTATGGGTGTGGGGATGAAGTCACCATCAATGGCAAACTGCTGCTGATTAAAAACAAATCACCATTAATTTAGGGTGATTTCAGGGTATGTGCAACTCGCACACAATGTGAGAAAGGCGTCAAAGTCACTTTTATCTCCATTGCACAGGTGGAGCTGAGCAACAGGATTTTAGCTGCTGTTTAACATACAGAATGTTGTTAAATACAGCTTACCATCGGGCTAGAATTGTAGTCTCTCTCTCTCTCTCTCTCTCTCTCTCTCTCTGTGTGTGTGTGTGTGTGTGTATACACACACACAGAGACAGACACACACAGACACACACACACACACACACACACACACACACACACACACACACACACACACACACA
>JAHTLZ010000010.1:57562335-57585864 GCA_023846285.1 Phrynocephalus versicolor | reverse complement strand
GACAACATTAGCCCTCCTCCAATCGATGGGGACTTCTCCTGTCTTCCAGGACTTCTCAAAGATTATTGCCAATGGTTCTGAAATTACTTCTGCCAGTTCTTTTAATATCTTGGGTGTAATTCATCTGGCCCAGGAGACTTAAATTCATTTAATGTTTCCAGATGTTCCTGTACTACCTCCTGTGACGTTCCCCCTTTTCAGACACTGAATTGTGATGGGAATGGGAATGCTGCCACCTTTGATTTACTTAGTAATGCTGCCACCTTTTAAACTCGTCGCCTCATGAATTGGGACTGACTCAGAGATATATAATAAAACAATGATGAAGTTTATTGAGAAGATAATAACTATAACAATATCTGAGGTTGGGATGTGTTGCCTTTAACATATACTGTAACAGATCTAATCAGCTTCACAAGCCTCCCTGCCTTAAATAGCTAGTAAACAGTGTAGCACTCACTGCCTGACAGAACTCTCAGAGAACAGTGCTCTCTCCCAGCACTCACTCTCAACTTCAACTTAAATCACTCTCTTACCTAACTGCCTAGGCTCCACCCTTTTATATCATACCATTCCCCGCCCTCCTGCTGGGATTGGCTGATGCTTTGCATATTCATCACTCCTGTCGGCAGAGTTTGTCACAATACCTCCCCCCTTATAAAGAAATTTTAAGGGAGTAAACTTACCTCTGTTTGCTCACTTAAAATTCTCTTTTGGAGCCTATTTAACTAATACATACATACTTCTGTTTATCAGCTTCAATTCTGCATATCTATAAACTGTTTTATAACATGTTTAACCTTATCACTATATAATATCATTAAATGCAATAATTCTTTCTATCTCATTACATTTTAAATAGACTATACTATTATAACATTAGTTAAAATCATAAATTCAAATACCTGTAAATACCTTATCGAACATCCTAGAATCAATCTATGCTTAAGTACACATATTTGGTTTTCATTTTAAGCTATTTTACTTACCAATATACATACAATTTTTTATCCTTAACTTATATTCTAAATAGCACGTAAACATTTTGATTTATAGTAAGCTCTAATTATACATTACCTTGCATTTTTCATTTACAGTTAACGCATTAAGTTATGGCTTTCACATTTTATGATATTACATTTCCATACTTTTTTTTTAACAAACAACTTCCTCTTACATCAATAATAAAATAACAATATTACATTATTATTATTTAACCATGGTCCATGTAATCAATGTCTTCTGCCTCTTGCTGCAACGGCTGGACGATGCTACGCCACAGGTGATCACTTCCTCTGGCACATAAATCCAAAGTCCAGTTCACAGTAAATTGATGCCATTTTTCCTTGGGTTCTTGGAATGTGGGATTCAACTCTCTGACACCACTCCTGGTACAGTTCATTAGAGTCCCCTCAAATGCAGCTTGATATTCAAGCAACCACTGTATGACATACGGGTGCTTCATTTTTGTCAGTTCAGCCAGTGGTATTGCAATGGTGCTCAAATGTGGACCAAATCTCCTGTGATATCCCGCAAGAGCCAAAAAAGATCTCACCTTCTCTTTGTTGGTCTGTCTTGGCCACGGGTCCATCGCGTCGATCTTCCTCTGCAGGGGGTCGGTCATGCCTCGTCCCACGATGTGTCTTAGGTAGTTGACTCCTGGATTTCCTAGTCACCACTTGGATTCTCCCTTCGTCTTCTCGGCCTCTCGGATCCGCTGAAGCATGATGTTCACAGGCTGTAGTTGTTTTTCCCAGGTGTCTTTTGCAACCACCAAATCAGGACTGTCATTAGCATCCTTCACTTCCCAGTAGGGTTTCTGCTTTACACGGTTTTCTATTTGCTTTTCAGCTTCCTGCAGCATTCTAAATTCATCAGCGATCTTATTCCATTCTTGTTCCATGTCCAGTGACACTTTGTTTCAATCCAGATGAAGTTGTTCGTTATTTAATATTTCTTTTCCAAGCTCTGCTTCCATTGGTGTAAGTTGCTCTAAGCAATCTTCTTTACTTTCTGATGCACCAGACAATTGCATTTCCAAATTACATATTTCCTTTTCTTTAATGTTTCCACTGCAGTCACTGTTTCTAGTTCTGCTGATTTCCTCTGGAGTTCGCAAACAATTGTATCAGATTCATTCCTCCTTTCCTCCAGTCCCTTTTCCTTCATCTCTAAAAGTCCTTTCAAAGGTGAAATTTCATTCTGGAGTTCACCAATAACTGATGGCTGCAGAATTTTAGCTTCTTTCAGCTCTTTTGCTATTGCTTCATTTTGTACCTTTTCAAGCCGTGCTAATTTTTCATCATCTTCTTTTAATTTAAAATATTTTTCTAGCCTGGAGTTCTCTACTGGTACACGAAGTTCCTCACAATCTTAAGAACATAAGAACATAAGAACATAAGAAGAGCCATGCTGGATCAGGCCAAAGGCCCATCTAGTCCAGCTTCCTGTATCTCACAGCGGCCCCACCAGGTGCGTTTGGGAGTGCATGAGACTAGATATCTGTCTCCTGATACCACTCCCCTGCATCTGGCCCTTGAAGTAACCCGGTTTAAAGCCTGGAGACTCCACATCTCCATCATGGTTTGTAACCTGTGATGGACTTTTCCTCCAGGAATCTGTCCAATCCCCTTTTGAAGGCATCCAGGCCAGATGCCATCACCACATCCTGTGGCAGGGAGTTCCATAGACTTACAACGCGCTGGGTGAAAAAATATTTTCTTTTGTCTGTTCTTACTCTCCCAGCCCTCAATTTGAGTGTATGTCCCCTAGTTCTGGTATTTTGGGAGAGAGAGAAGAGCTTCCCTCTATCCACTTTACTCATACCCTGCATTATTTTGTACGTCTCAATCATATCCCCCCTCAAGCGCCTTTTTTCCAGACTAAAGAGGCCCAAATGTTTTAGCCTTTCTTCATAAGGGAGGTACTCCAGCCCGGTAATCATTTTAGTCACTCTCTTCTGCACCTTTTCCAGTTCCACTATGTCTTTCTTGAGATGCGGTGACCAGAATTGTACACAATACTCCAGGTGGGGCCTTACTATTGTTTTGTATAATGGCATTATAATGTTGGCTGTTTTATTTTCAATCCCCTTTTTGATCATCCCTAGCATGGAATTGGCCTTCTTCACCGCTGCCACACATTGGGGAGACACCTTCATGGAGCTGTCCACCAACACACCAAGATCTCTTTCCTGATCCGTCACGGATAACTCAGAGCCCATGAGCTTGTATCATTTTCTCCTCTATTATGAACTTTTCAGGGTGTTTGGAACTTAAGAAGTGTGTATTCGATTCCATTAAGTCAAAACATCCCTTCAAACTGTCATCTAGCCATTGTTCTAGACTAAAGTCTACTGCTGGCCCTTTTATATCAGCTACGTTGTCTTTTCCTACCATTTCAGACTGCTGAGTTTCCCTCTCAAGTTCTCCTACTGACATTTGATCGGTAACTTTGTTATTTTCACCATTTTGTTCAGTTTGGTGTGTCTGAGCTTGTTTTACTACAAAAGCACTCTGCACATGCTCTAAGACATCTATTCCACTTAAACCTGCTCTTGGGATTTGATCTGAAACTCCTATTCTATGACTGGAGTTCAAACCATATGAGTTATTGCAGTCATCATTTGTAATGTCTGAAGAGACAACTGTTGTGGAGCAAGGGTTTGCTGTCAATTTTGAGGAGGTAGCTAGACTTATGCTGATTGCACTGCCCAATTTTGTCACAGGAGACTGTCTGGGCCAAGTTCCATCTTCATTCTTTACCTCTATTACCATCACCTGTCTCTTGTAGAGCCCTGCATCTTCTATAGTGCTGTCAAGTTTGCTTAACTGCTCATAAATACTGGTATTACTCATATATCTGCGCCACAACCTAATTTCCTTCCCATCAGGAATATTAAACAGCTTCCGCATCTCTTTTCCAATAGTATCAATGGTATCTGCTTTGCTGAAATAACAGCTTATGAGATTTACGTCTGTGAAGATTCTCAGTCATCCAGGTGCGTTTATCTGGGAGTTGAGTCATGGCTACTGGACTTCTTTTTTGAGAGATAGAAGAAAGTAATAGAATGCTTAAAACTCTTGGAGCAGGAAAATGCAATTGACAGGGTGACCTACCACCGGTTATATCCCGGAGAGACAGTCCCCTGCTTTTATGGACTTCCCAAGATACACAAGGAAGGAATCCCCCTCAGACCGATTGTCAGCAGTATAAATTCAGTGACTTATAACATCGCAAAATACCTGGCAACTATCCTAGCCCCACTGGTTGGACACACAGACCACCACGTACACAACTCAGAAGAGTTTGTGTCTAAAGTCAGGGAGCTCAAACTGGATACAGAAGAAACCATGGTATCCTTTGATGTTACATCACTCTTTACCAGCATACCCACCACTGATGCACTAAATATGGTAAAGAGAAGATTAAGAGAAGACAGCACCCTCACCTGCAGAAGCCGCCTCAACCCAGACCAGATAGGCCTGCTCCTGGACCTGTGTCTGAACACCACATATTTCATGTACAGAGGGGACTTCTACAGACAGAAGCATGGCTGTGCCATGGGCTCCCCAGTGTCACCAATTGTAGCAAACCTATACATGGAAGAAGTGGAGAAGAAGGCACTCAACACCTTCCCAGGGACAACACCATCCCACTGGTTCAGGTATGTAGATGATACCTGGGTGAAAATAAAGACGCAGGAAGTACAGGCCTTTACTGACCACATCAACGCAGTGGATCCTAATATTAAGTTCACTAGGAAAGACACCCAAGACAACAGGCTGGCTTTCCTGGATTGTGCAGTCATCATCAGACCTGACCGTGGCCTAGGAGTAGAAGTTTACAGGAAACCCACCCACACAGATCAATACTTACTGTTTGACTCCCACCATCCGTTACAACACAAACTAGGAGTCATCAGGACCCTAAGCCACAGAGCAGAGAGCATCCCCACCTCCTCAGAAGCCAAGAAGAAGGAAGATAGGCACCTGAAGACAGCACTTAAGGCCTGTGGATATCCAAGGTGGGCCTTCAACAAAGCAGTGGGCCATCCCAGAAGAACAAGGGATCAGTCTGAGACCCAGACCCGACGGAAGAACCTGGTCATTCCCTACATGGCAGGAATGTCGGAAAAGCTTAAAAGGATTTTTGGCAAACACCACATCCCTGTTTATTTCAAACCCATGAACACACTAAGGCAGAGACTTGTCCACCCAAAGGATCCGATACCAAACCATAAAAGGAGCAATATAGTATATGCAGTCCAATGCAGTGAAGAGTGTTCAGACCTCTACATTGGAGAAACTAAACAGCCATTAAACAGAAGAATGGCCCAACATAGGAGAGGTAACAGCTCAGGACCAGAATCAGCAGTACACCTCCATTTGAAGGAAAAAGGCCACTCTTTCAAAGATGAGGATGTACACATACTAGACAAAGAAGAGAGGTGGTTTGAGAGAGGAGTAAGGGAAGCCATTCATGTTAGCATTGAAAACCCCTCCCTCAACAGAGGTGGGGGGCTCCGGCATAGTCTGTCTGCCACTTATCAGGCTGTACTTTCCACAGTACCCAGGCAAATCAAGGAGCCTTCACCACCAGGTCACAGCTAACGATCCATTCTTGATGGGTTTCAGCACCTTAGGCCATTGTTTACCTTAAGGCCATGGACACTAATGTCTCCCTAACGAGCCTATTAAGGCTTTGTTCATCTTATGAGCCAATCAGACCAGGGGACAAGAGGTCAAGCTGACTATAAGAAGGGTCTCTTGCACTAGCTATACTCAGACCGATGAAGCTGTTTGGATGAACAGCGAAACGTTTCTATCTCTCAAAAAAGAAGTCCAGTAGCCATGACTCAACTCCTAGATAAGCTTATGAGATTATTAGGATCATTGTTTTGACAGAGCTTTAGTTCCCGAAGATATACTTCGACTTTACAATATTTCACAAATAATCCATATTCTGCAACTTTCCTCACAATTGGCTTCTGCCCTTCTACACACCCATACCAATTTACTAATTTATTCCAGGCTTCAGTGGGAACTAAAACATAATCCACTTCATCAATAAGATACTCTTTCAATATTTGAGTTTCTGAATTTGCAAAAAGTCCCGAGTTGTCAATTGGCCCTGGGAAGAGGTTAGGTTCTCCCATGTTATACCGGTCCCAGTTGTCAAAGCCCACATATTTCTTCCACTGCTTGAACCACCGGCTACTAATCAAATACCAAAACTCCCCTGGCCGCAAAGGCGTCCCCAACAGCGGCTTAAGTTCAGACACCTCAGTATGGGCCATTATAAAAAAGGTTTTCTTTGTATCAGTGACTAACCTAAATCTTTTCCTCAGTTGTTCTGCTGAAATGCCAATTCTAGTAAACACTAACTCTTTTCCCTTTTTTAGTATTCACTTTTTGGAACTGACTTGAAATCAAATCTTTTTATTACTTTCTTAAGAAAAGGAAAGTTCAGACTGGGTCACAGCTGTTTAAATGGCAACTGTAAAAATTTCACCTCAGCTCCCAGCTCCTGACTCCTGTTAAGCAACTGTTGCCAAGGGCAAGATTGGCACAGTGCCCAGACTTCAAACTTTCTTTATTTAAAATATTGTTTCAGTGTTTAAAGCACACAGATTTAAATATATGTCTTTGGCTTTTAACCTATAACTTTTCTTCTGGCCCTTACAATTTCACTTTCCCTCCAAAAGGGATTCTAATTAGCCAACTCCCGCTCTCACAGAGCTTCTGTCAGTTTTAAATCTCCTCAGACCTCTTCAGTTTCTGAGGTAAATTTTTCTGAGGTAAATTTTCTGTCCCTACAGACTCTCACACCTTTTACTTTGGAGATTTCTTTCTGTTAACACCCAGGGTAATTTCCAGACCTTTTACCAAAGCCACCTTCAATTCCAGGGCAAACACTTTGGGTCTTTCACCCTAAAAGGAAATTTGCCTCAACACCTTTTAATTTTCAGGCTGCTGGACAGCACAGAGTTCCTTGACTCTCAGACAGTCTTTCTGTTAACAACCAGGGTAATATTTCCAGAACTTTGTACCAAAGCCACCCTAAATTCCAGGGCAAACGCTTTGGGTCTTTCACCCTCAAAGGAAATTTGCCTCAGCACCTTTTAATTTTCAGGCTGCTGGACAGCACAGAGTTCCGTGACTCTCAGGCAGTTTCCTCAAACAAACCACTGTAGATTTCAGTCTATCCTTTCAGATTTTCTCTTCCAGGTGTCCTATAATTTGTCAAGCCAGACTCCTTTCCCTTTTGGAGTCCTGGCCTCCAGACACTAACAAGGCCCACCAAATAAAATCGAGATAGCACTACAGGGTTTTAAGTCTGAATTTCTCTCACACACACAGGGCTTCCAAGGAACTGAAATTAGCTTCACCTAATTCTCAGTCCTAACCCTTTTTCAGAGGAACTTCCACAGACTACCAACAACACTTGAGGGCTAACTTTTACTAAAGGCTTCTTTTTAAAACTTCCAGTTTCAATTTCTTCACAGGGTACAGGCTAAATATTTTGAGCTGGTGACTTTTTCCCTCAGGCAAACTGGATATATTCAAAATCCGACCGCTGCCCACCAAATTGTGACGTTCCCCCTTTTCAGACACTGAATTGTGATGGGAATGGTAATGCTGCCACCTTTGATTTACTTAGTAATGCTGCCACCTTTTAAACTCGTCGCCTCATGAATTGGGACTGACTCAGAGATATATAATAAAACAATGATGAAGTTTATTGAGAAGATAATAACTATAACAATATCTGAGGTTGGGATGTGTTGCCTTTAACATATACTGTAACAGATCTAATCAGCTTCACAAGCCTCCCTGCCTTAAATAGCTAGTAAACAGTGTAGTCCTCACTGCCTGACAGAACTCTCAGAGAACAGTGCTCTCTCCCAGCACTCACTCTCAACTTCAACTTAAATCACTCTCTTACCTAACTGCCTAGGCTCCACCCTTTTATATCATACCATTCCCCACCCTCCTGCTGGGATTGGCTGATGCTTTGCATATTCATCACTCCTGTCGGCAGAGTTTGTCACACCTCCCTACCTATTCTATGTTGCAATTCCCATCCTATCTCATCTACTCTTTGTCCCAGCAGATCTCTTTCTTCCTTTTTGGAGAAAACGGAGGCAAAAAATGTGTTGAGTAGTTCTGCCTTTTCCTTGTCTCCTGTTAGTAACTGGTTATCATTGCCACACAGAGAGCCTATCATTTCCTTATTTTTCCTTTTGCTGCAGACATAACTAAAGAAACCCTTTTTACTATCTTTAATCTTCATGGCAAGTCTAAGTTCGTTTTGCGCTTTAGCTTTTTTTACCACCCCCCTGCATATATTAGCTGTTTGTTTATAGTCCTCTTTGGTGCATTTCCCATTTTTCCATTCCTTGTACTTGTTTTTCTTTATAGTTAGCTGAGTTGAAAGTTCTTTAGTAAACCACTGTGGTTTCTTTAGACCTCTCCCATTTTTTCTTCTTGTTGGAACAGTTTTAAATTGTGCCTTTAATATCTCGCTTTTCAGGCAGGGGGTTGGACTGGATGGCCCTTGAGGTTTCTTCCAACTCTATCAGGAGTTTTTGGGCGTCCACCTGCCTCTCAACTGCCATGATCAGGCGATCCACAAATTCAGCAAATGGCTCCTTGGCACCCTGGCGAATGGCAGCAAAGCTGGCAACAGAGGAGTCAGTCTTGGCAGGTATGCGGCGCCAAGCCTTAAGGACAATTTCAGCCACATTGGAGAGTGCAGCCTCCGGCAGAGCCATCTGCTGGACAGCCGTTGCATAGTCACCCTCACCTGTCGAAGCTCAGGTCACCCTATGGAATAGGGAAATGTCCTCGGTGGTTGACACGATTGCACCTAAGTGCCCTCTCCCCTTACGCAGAGCCCGGACAGCTCCTTGGTATAAATCTGAGCTGCGGGCAATGAAGCAGGGGGGAGACAGCTGGAGCGCAAGTGGAGAAAATATCACTGTGAGTCCAATCGAACATGGCTTAGAGCCCATTATCGGGCCTATTCCGTGGCGATACGGTTGGCGAAAGGGCATTATTTCGCAAACCGTATTGCTTCCTCAGAGTGCCGTCCGGCAGAGCTGTTTCGGGTGGTCCAGGACCTTCTTCAACCGAGAAATACGGTGGAGGTTCTGGACAACTCATCAGCCTGTTGTGACCAGTTTGCTGCTCACTTCGAGGGAAAAAATCGCTCAGATTTGCAGGGAATTGGACTCCACTATTGATGCAGATTCAAGGGATGTATCCAGTGTGCCGTGCTTAGGTCCAGTTTTATTGGATGAGTTTCAATTATTGAGACCTGAGGATGTGGACAGGGTGCTTGGATCTGTCCATGCTACCACCATGCCACTCGACCCTTGCCCTTCTTGGCTAATTGAAAGATCTGCCAGGGGGGTTCGCACCTGGGGCCAGGAGGTTGTTAATGCATCCTTAAGAGAGGGAGTGGTCCCCACCTCCTTGAAAGAGGTGGTGATTAGACCACTCCTAAAAAAACCAAACCTGGACTCAGGGCTGGTGGTTAACTACTGACCAGTAGCGAACCTCCCTTATTTGGGCAAGGTGTTGGAGAGGGTGGTGGCTGGACAACTCCAGGCACTGCTGGATGAAACTGATTTTCTAGATCCATTTCAATCGGGCTTCAGGCCGGGCTTTGGTACAGAGACTGCCTTGGTCGCCCTGTATGATTACCTTTGCCGGGAGAGAGACAGGGGGAGTGCAACCCTGTTGATGCTCCTGGACCTCTCAGCGGCTTTCGACACCATCGACCATGGTGTCCTTCTGGATAGGCTGGCCAGGTTGGGGGTTGGAGGCACTGCTTTGCGGTGGTTCCAATCCTTCCTGGCTGACCGTGTCCAGAAGGTGGTGCTGGGGGACAGTTGCTCTGCCCTGTGGCATTTATGTTATGGGGTTCCTCAGGGCTCTATACTGTCTCCCATGCTGTTCAACATTTACATGGAACCGCTGGGAGAGGTCATCAGGAGGTTTGGGCTGAGGAGTCAGCAATATGCTGACGATACTCAGCTCCACCTCTCGTTCTCCACCAATCCAGGTGAGGCAGTTTCTGTGCTGAACTCGTGTCTGGGCCAGATAATGGACTGGATGAGGGTTAACAAACTGAAACTCAATCCAGACAAGACGGAAGTGCTGTTAATGGGTGCTCTGCCGGACAGGTTAGAAGGCCATCTTCCTGTCCTGGATGGGGTTGCACTCCCCCTAAGGGACAGGGTCTGCAGCTTGGGGGTGCTCCTGGACCCCGGTCTAACTCTGGAAGCCCAGGTGGACTCGGTGGCCAGGGGTGCCTTTCTTCAGCTGCGGAAAATATACCAGCTTCACCCCTACCTAGACGAGCAGAGCCTCATAACAGTTACGCATGCACTGGTAACATCCCGTATTGATTACTGCAATGCGCTCTACGTGGGGCTGCCTTTGAAGACGGGCCGGAGATTGCAACTGGTTCAGAATCGTGCGGCGCGGCTGGTAAGTGGTGGAGCCTCCAGGGATCACATCACGCCGATTCTGCGTAACCTGCATTGGTTACCAGTTGCTGTCCGAGCCCAATTCAAAGTGCTTGTTTTGACATATAAAGCCCTAAACGACTTAGGACCTAGATACCTGAAGGACCGCCTCCTTCCATACGAACCTACCCGGTGATTAAGATCGAGCCAGGGGGGCCTTTTGAAAGAGCCATCCCTCAAGGAGGTGAGAGGGATGGCTTGTAGACAAAGGCCCTTCTCGGCAGCTGCTCCCAAGTTATGGAATGCCCTCTCTATTGAGATTCGCCTAGCGCCAACACTGATTACATTTCGGTGCCAGGTAAAAACCTTCCTGTTCCAGAAGGTTTTCAATTGATACAATATAGATTGTGGGTCCGCTGATGACAATTTTAGGATAATGATTTTAAAGGTTTTTATTACTGTTTGATGATTTACTGATATTTTATTTATAACTATTTTAAATTGTTTTAATTCTTTGATTGTAAGCCGCCCAGAGACCTTTGGGTAGTGGGTGTCATATAAGTTGAATAAATAAATAAATAAATAAATAAATAAATAAATAAATAAATAAATAAATAAATAAATAAATAAAGGCAGCACTGTGTAATCGCCCATTGTTTACAGTGGACAAGGCTGGAGAGGGGACAGGCGGTGGGTCTGGTGGCCGGTTGGGGAATTCGAGGGCTGGGTACGCTGGTGGTGGAGCTGACGGGAATGCATGCAGAGCTGTGCTCACCGGCGGTGGCGGTGGGGTTTTGGGAGCCAGAATTGGTGAAAAGGCCGGTTTGGGAGGCAGGACTTGTGGAAAGGCTGGCAGAGACTTTTGTGCCAATAAAATATTACTCGGAGTGAGTCCTTGAAGGCACGCATGAACCTTGCACTAAGTGTGCTGGACCGGGGTAGTAACTCTAGGATGATCCTGAAAGTAGTAGCCAATTGTGTCCCATTTTCGAAGATCTAGTGTGCTGTCTGGAGGCACCCAGGGACACACTTCAGCAATGGTCTTGGCAAGATCCTCGACTTCCTTTAGAGAAGTCGTGTATCTATTTTTAGTGAGAAGATAATGCAGGTCCTTGCAAAACTTTTGTTGCGGGGAGGAAAGAGCATTGCCACCCATGTTCCTAAGTGTCTAAGTTGGGTGGGGAAGCAGCCGTGTCTCCCCTTCGTGAAGGCAAATTGAAACCAAGCGGTGGGGGCAGAGGAGACATCCCTTCACTTGCAAAGTGAGTTTAATCTAATATTTAAACTGAACGGGAGGAATAATGGGACTTGGGAAGCTTGATCGTAAAGTCTGCATTTCAGGACTGGTGTTTTGAAGTCACCCCCCCCGCTCTTTGTTTTGAGAAGAGACGGTGAGAATACTGAATAGAGGAGAGCGTGGGGGGTGGAAGGGGGAGATTTTAAAAGACTTTTAAAGACTCTGGCGTTTGAAGTTACCTTCCCCCTTTTCTTTTCTTTTTTGACTCTACACTTCCAGAGACTTTTGAGAATTAACAGCTGAATTCCACCCTCTTTTTTTTTCCCTTGTGGAGGACTTAGAGGGATTTGAGTGACGGACAAGGTGGCTTGATTTTACACTTTAAAGGACTCCAACAGTGCGGGCTGGAAAGCCATTCCTCCTCCTTTGAGGGAAACCTTTTGGAGTTTTTTTTTTCTTTTCTATTTGGAAACAGCTTGGGAGTTACAGCAAACTGGAGTTTTTCTTTCCCTAACCGGATTAGACTTCTTGAAGCAGTTGAAGAAATATATTTCTCTTGGATACACTAAACAACTCTTTTGGATTAGGCTGTGAAGAGCTGAAGAATTTCCTTATTTTATTTTATTTTTCCCAACTCTTAATTTTTAAAGGCTTCTCGGTGGATTTTAGGTTGTTTATTTGACTGCAGCAGAAACGAACTTAAATTCCTGCGTGTTTTCCTTTGAGTTCCTTTGGCCTCAAGGACAAAAGATAGACACAACAATAGGAGCTCTGTGCTTTGAGTTTGACTGAGAATCTCATTCTTTAGGTTGGAGCGCCATCTGGTGGATTTTAATAATTATTGTATTGGACACTGGTTAAGAAATTCATTTCTTGTGTTAGAGCGCCATCTGGTGGATTTGGAAAATTATTGCATATAAAACTTATTTTGGACATTGTATTGAATGGGAAAGTGTTTGATTATGTAGAAAATTAGATAAAATTTGATAAATTGTTATAAATTATAATATTTGATATTTGGACAACTTAAAGTTGGAAAAAGTTAAAATGAAGTTAGAATAGACAAACTTAATATCATTGATGGCTATTGGGTAAATATTAATCAATATTAATATTAATGGAGTACTAATAGATTAATTTGATTGGTTAAAGGTTACGGTGGTTTATTGAATGAATTAATTTTAATACGTGGTTAAATTGTGTCCTATTAGAATAGAAGTTAATTAAAACTGTGATGGCAGAGAAGAAGAAGACGACACCTTTAACACAGAGAAGAGATTCTAGACAAGAAGAGGGCAAAGAATGGGAAGGACTAATGATACATATAAGGAGAGAATTTGAAAGAAGTGAACAAAGTATGGACCAGAAGTTGTCAGAACTAAAGGAAGACATGCAGAAACAAATAAAAGAGGCAGTTGGGGAACTCTCAGCTCAAGTGAAAGATCTAGCGGTGAAAACAAAGAATATAGAAGCCAAAGTGAAGAAAGTGCAGACAGAGGTTAAACAATGCAGAGAAGAAACAGAGAAGAATAGAACAGGAGTGTCAGAAGTAGAGATTGCGCAAAGGAAAATGGCTGAGGAGCTTGCTTTTCTTGAAATGAGACAAAGGCAACAGAATCTCCGTTTCCGTTTGATCCCATGGGAGGAAGGAGAAGATATTAAGGCCAAAGTAATAACGGAACTGGCGAGGTGGCTTGGATGGCAGGAACAGGAGGCAGCTGATGCAATCTCCCAAGTGTTCAGAATTGCAGTCAGATCAAAGAAACTGAGAGTGAAGAAGACACCAGGCGATGTCATTGTGTCATTGACATCCATGGCCGTGCGAGATAGAATTCTGAAACACAGCTATGACAACCGGTTTGTGATTGATGGTCAACAGATCCTGATATATAAGGAGATTCCTCTCCATTTCTTGAGAAGAAGAGGAAGTTATAAATCTCTGGCAGAAACGTTGAGAAGAAATGGTTTGAGATTTCGCTGGGAGTTCCCAGAAGGTCTATCCTTCATTTATAAGATGAAAAGATTTAAAATAACATCTGAGTCGGAAATAGGGAAATTTCTGAGAAAATATGGAGAAGAACTTGGGTACAGAAAACCATCGAAAGAGGGTGACAAATCACCTGAAGAAGAGGAAGAGGAAGAGGATGAGGAGTCAGAACTCTCTGAGGAGGAAGAAGGTAAAGCTGATTTAGCCATGGCCAATATTTGAATAGAGATTGATAAAAATATATTTAATTTGAAATCTACAATGGCGCTGAGAGTATTGACTTGGAATGTTAATGGTCTGAATGAAAAGACCAAGAGAAACAGAATTACGCACTTATTGAAGAAAGAAAATCTGGACTTGATCTGCCTGCAAGAAACACATGTTGCAACAAAACACATGAAGATCTTAAAAAACAAAATTTTGGGACAAGAATTTGTATCATCTGATAAATTGAAGAAAAGAGGAGTGGTAATATACGCAAAACATAAATTGGAACCTAAGTTGATTATGAAAGATGAAGAGGGTAGATTTCTGATGGTGCAAATCACTTGGCAATCTGAAAAATTTTTCATTGTAGGCATTTATGCGCCAAATGATAGGAAATTATAATTTTATAGAGAGGTAGAACAAAGACTGTTAGATTATATGGATGAAAAACTCTTTCTGATGGGAGACTGTAACGGAGTAATGATGCCAGACTTGGATAGATCTCAGAAAAGGAAAGGCTCAGAAGGGAAACTACCGAAATCTTTTTATGACTTAGTTGAAAATTTTGGATGGACTGACATTTGGAGACTGAGACACCCAATGGAAAAACAGTTCACGTTTTTTTCTGAACCGAATCAGAGTTGGGGAAGAATTGATTACATATTTGTCCCTAATGATATCTCACATAGAGTGACAAAAGTGGAAATCTTACCCAAAACGATTTCAGATCATAATGCAATGGTGATGGAAATCAAAACAAAAATGCAAGGATTATACCGTTGGAGACTGAATGAAAGCTTACTGGATGAGACTGAGACCTGGCAGATAGCGAAAAAAACTTTTAGAGACTATTTGAAAGATAACTGGAGAAGAGAAACACCAACAAATGTCGTATGGGATGCTAGTAAGGCTGTTATGCGAGGCCTCTTTATTCAAAGAAATGCGTATCAGAAGAAACAGAAAGAAAAGAAGCGAAATGAGATTTTAAAAGAATTGGTAGAGACTGAGAAGAAATTGGTGGAAAAGCCAAAGGAACAGAAATGGACTCAAAAACTAAAGATGCTTCAGACTCAGTTGTCGATGATTATTAATCAAGAAATTGAGTGGAAGGTGAAGATGATGAGACAAAGGAATTTTGAATCGGCAAATAAAGTAGGGAAATTGCTGGCTTGGCAGCTAAAATGGAAGCAAAAACAAAAGGTTGTGAACAAATTAGCAGTAGATCAAAAAATAGTGGAAGACCCAAAAGAAATTGTAAAGGTGTTTCGGAACTTTTACAAAAATCTATATACGAAGAAAAAAGAAAATCCGGAACAGATTGACAGATATTTAAGAGAGAATGGACTGAAAAAAATTTCAACAAACCAAGTGTCGATATTGAATGAGAAAATTACCCCACATGAAGTACAAAGTGCAATAGAGAGGGCGAAAACTGGAAAATCACCGGGCCCAGATGGTCTGACTGCAAAATATTACAAAAAACTGTCAGAAGAAATGTTACCAATAATGGTGGACGTCATGAATGAAGTTCTTGAAAAAGGAGTCATACCTAATACTTGGAAGGAGGCGTATATAACACTGATTCCAAAGCAGAACTCAGATACGACAGATGTTAAAAATTATAGGCCCATCTCCCTTCTGAATGGAGACTATAAATTATTTGCCGATGTTTTAGCCAATAGATTAAAAAGGGTTTTAAATGAGTTATTACACAAAGATCAAGCGGGGTTTCTTCCTGGCAGACAGATGAAAGATAATATGAGAAATATAATTGATATAATAGAGTATCTAGAAGTCAGGAAAGAGAAACAAGCTGCTTTGATATTTATTGATGCTGAAAAAGCCTTTGATAATGTTTCTTGGCAATTCATGAAAAAGAATTTGGAAAATATGGGAGTGGGAATAAAGTTTTGGAATGGTGTTAATGCAATATATAAGGATCAAACTGCAAGTTTATTGATTAATAATGTGATAACAGAAAGTTTCCCGATTGGGAAAGGTACGAGACAAGGGTGCCCACTGTCCCCATTGTTATTTATTACTGTACTGGAAGTATTGTTAGTCAAACTGAGGGACATGGTGACAATTAAAGGTATATGTGTGGGGGATAAGGAATATAAATTAAAAGCGTTTGCTGATGATCTAGTCCTGACGTTAGAGAATCCAAAAGAAAGTATTACTGAGGTGATGAAAATAATCGAGGAATTTGGTAATCTAGCCGGTTTCAAATTGAATAAGAATAAGACGAAGGTCTTATTGAAAAATGTAACAAAGAAAGACTGTGAAGAATTTGAAAAATTGTCCGCCCTTTCAGTGGTGAAAAAAGTCAAATATTTGGGAATTAATTTATCTCTTACGAACTTAAATCTCTTTGAGGATAATTATAATACGGTATGGAACTCGATTAAGAGAGATCTGGAAACATGGAATAGATTGAATTTGTCGTTGATGGGAAGAATTTCGGTGATAAAGATGAACGTGCTACCAAGGCTGTTATTTTTGTTTCAAATGATTCCAATAATTAGAGGGATAGGTCACTTTAAAGAATGGCAGAAGATATTGTCTAAATTTGTCTGGCAAGGTAAAAGACCCAGAATAAGATTTAAATTATTAACAGATGCTAAGGAAAGGGGAGGATTTGCCATGCCAGACTTGAGATTGTATTACGAAGCGGCCTGCCTCGGTTGGATAAAAGATTGGATCACTCTAGTTGATGAGGACTTATTGGATTTGGAAGGTCATGATAACAGATTTGGTTGGCACGCTTATCTTTGGTATGATAAAGTGAAAGTACATAAAAGTTTTATGAATCATGTAATTAGAAAGTCATTACTTCAGGTCTGGGAACGGTTGAAACCTCTCTTAGAGAGACATACACCGAGATGGTTATCCCCAATTGAGGCATTGGTGATTATGAGGAAAGATAAAGAAGGAGTGGGGATCACATATGGTGATGTGTTATTTTTTTCAGAAAAAGGTCCTAGACTGAAATCTTATGATATGTTGAAAGAGAAGTTAACAGGTTGGTTTCAGTACCATCAACTAAATGACATTTTTCAGAAAGATAGAAAGGTGTCTGGGTTTGGAGAGAAGGAATCTAAGTTCCAAACCATAATTATGGGCCCAAAAAAGAAACTGTTGACTAGATTATATAATTTTTTGTTGGAGTTGAACCTAAAAGATGAACAAGTCAAAGAATGTATGGTAAAATGGGCTATGGATCTGGGTCATAATATTGAGCTAGATGTGTGGGAAAGATTGTGGAAAAAGAATATAAAGTTTACCGCATGTACCTTGATAAAAGAAAATCTGATGAAGATGATGTATAGGTGGTATATTACTCCAACGAAGTTAGCAAAGATGTATAGGATGAAAGATGACCACTGCTGGAAATGTAAGGAGAAGCAAGGTGATTTTTATCATATGTGGTGGACCTGTGAGAAAGTGAAAGAATATTGGGCACTGATATATGATGAACTCAAAAAGATGTTAAAGTGTACATTCCCAAAACGACCTGAACTTTTTTTGTTAGGGTTGGTGGATAATGAAATCAAAGGAGCAGATAGGACTCTATTTTTATACGCAACAGCAGCGGCACGAATGCTCCTGGCACAGAACTGGAAGACAACGCATATACCATCTTTGGATGAATGGAGGGCGAAAATATTGGACTTTGCAGAGATGGCCAGACTGACGTGCAGACTGAGGGATCAAGATAACCAGAAGTTCCAAAATGATTGGCAAAAATTTAAGAACTACATGGAGGTTTATTGCAAGGAATTAAAGACTCTTACCGGATTAGGATAGAGCTCGAGGGATTATTACTTATTTTTCAAATCTTTTTTATAAGTATATAAAAGGGGTTTGTCTGAAAGGACGGCTAGGAGATGAATAACGCTAAAACCGCGGAAAGAACAGAGGGAAGTCAAATTTTAGTGGTAGAATAATTTTGTATTATTAATGTTTTGAATTTGTCTCTTCTTTCTTGTATACTAAAATTCTCTAATAAAAATATATCCTAAGTGTCTAAGTTGACCAAAATCCACTCACCGGGATCCGAAGATGCTGGTGTGCCTGGACCTTGCCGGTCATGGTGAGTGGACGAAAATAGCAGCAGGAAGGTCGCTTCCAAACCTCAGAGCCTCACACGGGGCATCACTTGCCGGAGCCAGCCAACAAAGGGTGCGGTAAGAAAGACAGACTGCAGTCTTATGGTATCAGGTGCAAAGAGATAAAAATGTCCGCCGTCCGCACCAAGACGGCACTCTTTATTGACTTCAAAGTAGGTCAGAACATAGAATGTTACATGGAGCTACCAGCAGCAGCTACGATTGGCTTACACCATGATAAGTAAAACAATAGGAGTGCTGTAAGCGTGGCGCATGCGTATAGATTTCCAAGCACGAGTAAGCATCTTGCCACTGTGACCGTGACAGGCAGCCTTGCTGATAATGGCAGCTAGCTATGAGACTGTTAACCCGTTAACTCCTGTTCACCCACACATTACAAAGGAACCGTGGATTTCCTTCCGTTTGTTGTCGGCATTCCAATCTAAAGGTGGCATGAAATACTTTGTTGTGTTGTGGTTTGAAAGCATGCCAGCATTGAAACATTTTCCACAGTTATTTCTTCTTTCAAATTTTCATTTGAATAAAATCTTGCTCTTTGGAAATCAACAACTCTGGGCAACTAATGAATGAGTATGAAAAAAAATATGAATGAATTCAGCTCATCAAAACCAAAATGCACCCAAACCAACATATTAAGAAAAACGAATAAAGGAACTTGGTGGCAGTTGTTTAAAACAAAAAACAAGAGGCAGAGTGGCAACTTAAATTTTAATTTATTTACAGGCTGACAACCTGTAGGTAAAACAGGGTTTTGCTGAAACCATAAACCATCTGAAGCAGGTAACAACATACCACAGAGATGGTGCCATGGTTGAAAAGTTATTGTTCCCAGTAGATATTGGCAGGGATGTGTTTGGGTAGTGAAGGCCAGAACAATGGGAAAAGCAGAAAATGAACAACTCATTCTTCCATGATTATTGCAGGTTCTGCGTCTCCCTGAATCATATTTTGTGAGGTTGACCATTATAGGAAGTGCTTAAATAGTCGTCACTGAGTCTGTTCCTTCTTCTCCCACTTAGTCATGATGGCTCAAAAAAGGTTTTGCCTGATGCAATCCCAGAATACAAATTTTGCGGAGGTGTACATGTGGCAATCAATGGGGCCAAAGTCTATTTGGCAAGTGGGGGGAAGTCACATAGGTGGTGGTGGTGGGGGGGACCACAACTGCTATGAGCTCAAGCAGACAAACTGAAGAACCCTTAGAATTAAATGTTAACTGTTTGGACAGCCCCTCACAAGACCTGATTGGGAAATGCTGTCGGCTTGCATGCTTTTGGGGTGATGTTCTCTCTTTTGGAAGATATTGTCTGGGTTTCTTGTACTACAAGCAGTGAGGAATGGAAAAGTCCTGACAAGAAAATGTGGTTTTAAAGCAGAATGGGAATTCTTAAATAACGTGAACCGAGCAGTCTGAGACATTCCTGGCTTTTGATGTCTAATGAGTCAATGGTGTGGAAGTCTCCAAAAGGATCATAGCTTACGGATAAATGTAGAGTCCCCCTTGGTCCCAGGCTTCCAAGTTTAAATCAAATGCAAGTGTGCATCAAGCAGATGTTTCTCACATTACCGTGTTTCAAACGTTTACTGGAAATGATCTCATCATATATGGATAACGCTGGTGACCAACTCTGCATGTTATTCATATTGGACCATGATTTAGTATTTAAGACCATTCAAGCTATTGTTTAAAAGTAGAGAAAATTTATGCTTAGCCTGCCACTGGAATAAGAGGCAGAGCAGATTGGATGTGACATATACTGACTTTTAGTTCATGTTAAAACTCTGGAAATTGAATTACATATGTCAAGAAATAATGAAACTGGGAAGGAAATTGAGCTTGATGCATCTAACACATCAGCAGCTCCACTGCCTTCTTATGACATAGACACTGATAATTAAAACACCTATCAGACTCCTCTTGTCAGGAGAAATATTGAGGCAGAAGTGTGGCCCACTCTCTTTACTCTTAGATCAAACGGTGCATTGCAGCCAGCATGTAATGAGGAAAGGAATTACTTTTGTGCCGAAAGACCTTTCATTGCCATAGCACAAGCTATGTAGCACAACTATACTTCCTGTACTTTAAGAATTAGCTTATTTGTGATTGGCCATTGAGTGGTTTGGGGGCTCCTTCACAAACCAGGGCAGAGTCACAGCTCTAGAAAACTGACATGGTTTGTGTTGGAGTTTTGTTTGAAACCTCACACACTATGTGTAGTTTGTGTGACTGGAAAGGACTTTTTTGGGCTGGGATGTTTATCTATCCAGTACTAACCAATGATTCCTCCAGCCTTTGAATTCAAAGAGACCTCTGCCTGTCTGCTGTTTTATTTCCCTCTGTTTAGTTAGCAGATCTTTTGTTTGTTCTTGATCTGTTCACATGGTTGTTAATATGTGTACAGTAAAAAAGCAGCATATACACGTTTGTAACAAAAGCAACTGTAAACAAAGAATGTTTTAATTTTATTTCTTCTACAAATATCTCAGACTTTAAATGTTAGTGAGAAAAGGGTAGAATCTGAGAAATGTGCAGTTATTCTCCTCTGTGAGTCTCTGTACTTCTACAGAAGGGGGTCCTCAAGCTTTTTAAACAGGAGGCTGGTTCACTGTCCCTCAGACACTGTTGGGGGCCGGGCCCTGCAGCTCCCCAGTGTAGCTCCAAGGGGGGAGAGGGAAGGCCTGACCCGTTTTGACCCCCAGCCCAATGCCGCTCTCCTCACCTGCTGGCCCACACCGTGGCCCCTCTTATCCTGCAGCTCCAAGGGGGTAGGGGAGGGCCCATCCTGCTCACATCCCAGCCCAACACTGCTGTCTTCACCTGCCGGCCCGTGCAGCAGCCCCACTTCTCCTGCAATTCCAAGGGGATTAAGGGAGGGCCCGTCCTCCTACCCCCCTGACCAACGCCGCTCTCCTCGCTTGCCAGGCCATGCAGCGTTCTCGCTTCTCCCCGCCCCAAGACACTACTGGCAATAGCAGGCTTTGCCCTCACATTGGTGGCTGAGGCAGCAGCAGCAGCTGCCGTGTGATGAGTTTTCGGCTCAAGTGGGGAGGGGGTCTACAATGGCCACCAGGTCAGATTCAGGACCCTGGCAGGCTGGATCTGGTACGCAGGCTATAGTTTGAGGACCTCTGTTCTACAGCATAGCTAGAGGGAGTTTTACTAGAAATTCTAAACTTGGTAACATTTTTCAGCTTCTAATGATGCACTTATCTTATTATGTAGTTTGATGCTTAGATGCAAGCCCCAGTGAGTTGAGGGCAACTTGCTCCCTGATAAATATGGATTGGACCACACTCCGGTTGGGGGGGGGCTCAGGGGCCCCAGCCTCTCTCTCTCTCTCTGTGTGTGGGGGGGGGCGGGGGACGGGAGCGGCCGCTCCTTCCTTCCTTCTCCCTCTCCCAGCGGAGCGGCGGTGGCGGTGTTCCAGCTCCCGGCCCCCCACCCTGGCCTCTCCTGTCCTGTCCTCTCCTCTCCTCTGGCCCGGCTTCCCTCGTCCATCCCCCATTCCTCGCGCCTCCCGCGTGCGCCCCCTCCTCCCCGCCGGCCCCCGCGCGCCCGGCCCCCAGGGCAGGGGGGGAGGGGCCAGGAGGAGGCGAGGAGGGGCAAGCAGGCCAAACGGGGTTCTCCGCTGCTTCTTCTATCCTTTGAGAGCGTCGTGCCCGGCGGCGGCGACTCCTCCTCTGGCTTGCCCTCGGCGCCCGGCGCGGCCGGCGTAGCTGCCGGCCTCCTTGGCGGGCGAGCCCGGCCCGGGCATAGCAGCAGCACCGACCTCGATGGGGACGATGAGGAGGAAGCGGCGGCGGCGGCGCTGAGCAGCACCGTCAGGGCCAGGGTGAAGCGCAGCAGCGGCGGTGGGGGCGAAGGCGAAGGCGGCGGAGGCGCCCGGGGGAGCAGCCGCATGACCGCGCTCTCTGTCCCTCGGGCGGCGGGTGGCTCCTCCTGCGCTCCTCCAGCCTTCTTCTTCCATTGGCTGCCCGTGGGAGAGAAGAGGAGGAGGAGGAGGGCGGAGGAGGAGGAGGACGCGCCGCTGCCGCCGTGGCTGCTGCTGCTGCTGCTGCTGGTGGTGGAGGGCGAGGAGGAGGAGGAGTGCGGAGGAGGAGGAGGAGGCGCCGCCACCGCCACCGGCGGCGGGCAGAGGAGGGAGGCAAAAGCGGCGGTGGCTCCTCCTGCACTCCACCGGCCGCCCACGGGAGAGAAGAGGAGGAGGAGGGCGGCGGAGGAAACGGGGAGGAGCCCCCCCGCCTTCCCAGGCGGGCCGGTGCCGACTGGTCCACGGACCGGCACCGGTCCGCGGACCGGGGGTTGGGGACCACCGGTTTAGAGGACTGGGAAACTCAGTGGAATCAGGTTTTGGGCAGCACAAAGGTTCATCTGAGAGGTGCAGGTGTGGAGAGAAAGAAAACAGTTCTGTTGCTCTCGATGTCGGGTTCTGGCACAGCAGATTTTTAAGTATTAATCAACATCTGGATTGTACCTCATAATTTTTACCCAGTTAATCTGCCTGCTCCAAATAATGAGTTTGAGACATTTTAAGGAAGTTGAAAAATAAAAGCGGGTGTGTCTTGAGGATTTAGCTGTTGAAAAAAGCAAAGCAAAGTGTTCTGCTTATATACCGCCTCATACCACTTTAAGTAGTCTCTGGGCGGTTTTACAAATTTAATTACAGTGTGCAGGCTACACATTGCCCCCCCAGCAAGCTGGGTACTCCTTTTACCTACCTCGGAAGGATGGAAGGCTGAGTGAACCTTGAGCCTGCTACCTGGGATTGAACCCCAGGTCGTGAGCACAGTTTTACCTGCAGTACAGACATTTAACCACTGTGCCAAATCTGGTCCATGATTATGAAAATGTTTGTGTGTCATACCTACACCAGCACAGAAGCAAGCACCAGCTTTTGAAAGCTGCAAAGAATAAATGGAATCAGGGAAGAGAATGAAAACTGAAATGGATGCCATGTTTCATAAGTTTCCTTCAAGCGGCCCGTTCCTCACTCATTTGAAAGAGCTGTGTTTCACAGATCGGTGGTGACCAGTAACAGTTGTTTCACCAAGCTAAGGACTAGTCATTGCAGTCACCAGAAGATGAACACAATGGAAGATGTACATATAAAACAAAGTGGAAATTATTCAAATAACTTTCCCCCAGCCTGTATTCAGTTTGTATTGTCTCAGGGCCAACAATGCATGCCAGTGTCCATTAGACCTGTCAGGCAGAAGATGAAAATGATGCACAGTAGAACTGGCCTCTTGTTCTACTTGTAGAACTGGCCTCTGTGGCTTTATCCTCTTGATATAAGGATCTCTATTATGTGAAATGATCTCTGAAGTATAATTGAAAACAAGATGTATCCCTTTTCATTAAAGCAAAGAACATCTGAAATTTAGCTTGTGGCAGCAGTGAAAAATCAGTGCTCTCTCTCTCGCTCTCTCTCTCTCTCTCTCTCTGTGTGTGTGTGTGTGTGTGTGTGTGTGTGTGTGTGTGTGTGTGTGT
>JAHTLZ010000010.1:57543536-57562325 GCA_023846285.1 Phrynocephalus versicolor | reverse complement strand
GTGTGTGTGTGTGTGTGTGTGTGTGTGTGTGTGTGTGTGTGTGTGTGAAAAGTAATCCATAACTATATGCGGTCAACAGAGACTTGAATATACAACTGTAGTTTGAACGGGTGAATCTGTTATGGGACTGACACTCATTAGTATATTACAAAGAGATCAAGCAATACAAGCCTCACCCCCCCCCATTCTGATATTTGTAACAAGCATGATAGGCTGTGGGCCAAATGAGATGAGGCGCTAAGAGTGGAGCAAAAAGCAGTGCACAATATTCCTTCATTGCTTCCATGTCTGCCCAGTCAGCTTGTAAAGGAAATCAGTGCTTATATCCCCAAAACAAGCTAATTGTCAGTTTCCAGAGCTGAGAAATCTTCTTAGTGAAAAATCTAAGCTCTAACCTTCTAAAATTTATTTATTATTATTTATTTTAGAGTATTTTTACCCTGCTTTTCTTCTTGGAAAAAAGACCCAAGTTGGCTTAGACTCTAATGAGGGACAATGTACAGTCCAATACACTTAAGACATATTCGAGTAATTGAGAGCAGAGTATTGAGGGACTTCTTACAGCATTAAAAGACAACATTACATTAAAGCTACAAGATAATGAAGCAGTTAAAAAGAGTGAGATATTCCATGAAAAGTTATGAGTGGGGGAAACTAACAATTGAAAACATAGTGTCAAAGCAATCACAAAATATATCAACACAATGTCTATATCAGGGGGGTCCTCAAAGTTTTCAAACAGTGGGCCGGTCCACCACCACCCAGACACCACTGGGGGCCGGATCACAGTCCAAAAGCAGCTGCGGGGGCTGGCTTGCTCACAAAACAGGGGGTAGGCTGGGGACTGCAATTGGTCCCAGGGGCCAAATTCAGGACCTTGGCGGGCCGCATCTGGCCCTGGGGCCTTAGGTTGAGGACCCCTGGTCTATGTGATCATGTATGGTAGATTCATCTAAAGGTCACATAACAGGTAGTCCATCATTCAGGGAAAGCTTGCCTGAAGAGAAAGGTCTCCCCCTGTTTCCAGAAAGACATGAGAGATGGGACAGTCCTCACCCTGGTGGGAGTGAGTTCCAGAGTCTGGGTGCAGCTGCCGAGAAGGCCCTTTCATGTGTTCCCACAAGACGTACTGTGAGGGTGGTGGGATGGAGAGAAATACCTCTCCTGATGACCTTAACACCCAAGCCAGTACATACTGTGAGATTCAATCTTTGAGGTAGCTAGGACCCAGGTCGTATAATGCTTTGTAGGTTAAATGTGAAGATTCTCAGTCATCCAGGCAAGTTTATCTGGAAGTTGAGTCATGGCTACTGTACTTTTTCTTGAGAGACAGAAACGTTTTACTGCTCATCCAAACAACTTCATCAGTCTGAATACAGCTGAATACAGCTAGTGCAAGTCCTCCATCTTATAGTCCGCTTTGACAAGAGATCAAAGCAGACTGTAAGATGGAGGACTCGCACTAGCTGTATTCAGACTGATGAAGCTGTTCGGATGAGCAGTGAAACATTTCTGTCTCTCAAGATAAAGAAGTCCAGTAGCCATGACTCAACTTCCAGGTAGGTTAAGATCATCCCTTTGAATTGTGCCTGATAGCTGATTGGTTAGGCAGTGGAGCTGCTTTAATAGTGGTATAATGTGATCCCTGTATCCCACCCCAGTCAGCAATTTGGCTGCTGCATTTTGGACCCATTGAAGTTTCCTGAGACTTTTCATCAGTAGTCCCACATAGAGTGCATTACAGTAGTCTAACCAGGATGTCACTAGGGCACGTGTCACAGTGGCCAGAGCAAGTTTCTCAAGAAACAAGACGTAACTGGCATACTGGTTTTAATTTTGCAAATGCACTCCTGGCCACAGCTGTGACCTGGGCATCTAGGTTTAAGGATGAGTCCAAGAGCACCCCAAAACTGTGAACCTCTTTTTTAAATGGAAGGGAGACCCCATCCAGAACAAGTTGCATCCCTATCCCTTGTTCCTCCTTTCGACTGACCAGCAGCAGCTCTGTCTTGTCTGGGTTTAGTTTCAGTTTTTTCATCCTCATCCAGTTCATTACTGCAGCTAAACACTCATGTAAGTTTGAGATAGTAGCACCCTCAAAATCTGGAGCTCTGCTTCTAATGAGACACTCGCTGTGAAATATATTTTGGCCTTCTAGACTGGCCCAAAGATTCTCACAGAATTCCTGGTGCAAGCAGGGTTTTTAACTGATGTCCAGTTTCTCCGGCTCTGCTAAGGCACACTAACCTAGGGCTGCAGAAATGGATTGTGTTCCGATTGCTCCGATGACCGTTATCAGGGAAGGCAGAGGCGAGGGACTGGCCTTTTCCAGACCTTTTCCCTCTTACGTAATCAAACTCCTCCTTACGACCAACTCTGTCTTTTTTGGTGTTCTGGACGGAGGCATAAAGGTCTGTCTCTCAGGGGCACGGCTGGTGCCCAGAGGAGCGGCTCTTTCAAGAACTGCCCAAACAACATTTTCTCCAATGACGATTGGGAGTGCAAGTGGCAAGTGACATGTGACTCCTCCTGAGCTCTCCAGACTAGAGATGGGCACGACTAAAAAAAATGGTGTTTCGTTTGTCGCTTGGTCGTTTAGGGGTCCGTTTCGGTTCGTTTCCGTGAGGTTTTTTGCAAAAAATGTCGTTTTCGTTTCGTTACGTAACGAACCAAAAAAAACAAAAACGAAATGAAAAATTGCTGTTTCGTTACCATTTAGCACAATTCAATGTATTTGTCGTAATGAAAACGAAGCGGTCGACAAAATTTTTCGTGTTTCGGGTCGTTTCGTTTCATTTTGGAGTCAAATTTCGTTTTTCGTTTCGTTACGTAATGAAACGAAAAAACGAAAACGAAAAATTGCTCATTTCGTGCCCATCTCTACTCCAGACTAATCTAAACCCCTGGCTAAACTGCTTCAGCAGCATGTTAGTACATGTACCAAGTACAGTATAACATATACAGTAGATTGCATAGATACATATAAATCTGCAGTGTAAGTATGACTCAGCCCTGAAGCTTTCCATGCCAGGAGAACCCTGGAGAACATATGGAAGAATAATTGAAAACATATGATAGCTAGGTCCGACCTTTTGAAATGTGCCCAACACCAGTCCATCATCCCTAAGAGGCTCGTTTCTATAGTGAACTCTCTCCATTTTGCCTGTCATTTAGCAAGAAAAAAAAAAGATGTAAGAGCACTGTGTATTCTCTAAGACATGAGTTTACAGCCCCCAGAGCACATGAAGGGTTCTAACTTTGCCTTCTCCTGGACACATCCATATCCTATGGGTAGGAAGGCTTTGCCCATTGGTGTTTCAAGTAGCAATGGCACATGCAAAACACAGGTGGCCATTGTGACAGTTCATGCAGGTCTCCCGCAAGTCCAAAAATACAAGCAGTTCTGTTGATGCATATCTGCAGAGCAGTTCCAGGAGTTTTGATCTCCAGCTAGAACAAGTATTTCAGAAGACGAATGGGTGTTCATCCAAGACGAACAGAGCCAAAATAGCTTGTTGTTGCAACATGCCCAGAAGATCCACCAGCTTTCAGCTACAGTGAAGACTGAGACTAAACTCAATTCCAGTTATGGCCAAGGCGGTGTGTTTGATGGTCAACAGTACAATGGCTTGGTCAGTTGTAATAACTGATTGCACCAATGGGTTTTGATGGCTTACTTTTCTGATGTAAGGTGTGGCAGATAATCTAAGAATTTTATATTCTTAATTTTGATTTTTTATTTCCTATCCCTATGAACAGAAGCAGTTCATGCAGAGAATATTGGCAATTGTTTTAAGGCCAAGAAGCAAAAGCTAAAATCTGATGGGAAAATGTCAGCCGAAATGCACAATCAGAGATCTAGTACTCCCCCTGCTGACCATTTTGGAATATAGAGGCAGCATTTTTCAGGTTAAAACATCCAGGTTGCATCAGCGTAAGGTAGTTCCTTCTTTTCCAAAATGTTTTGTTTCAGATGCCACAGAGACTAATGCTCCAGATGAGTACTTGGCATATACCTAGAACCTGAATGTGGTAGATTTGGAGAGCCATGCTTGCACTCAAATGCACAGCACATACACCCTGTGATGCATACATAGGTGCTGCTGTTGCAGTCAGGGCTTGGTCACACAACTTATTTGTACTGAATTCAGTCCTGATGTATTCTGTACTGATGTCAAGTCATGTGGGATTTAAACTGGTACACATGTTCACTTTGGAGTAAATTAAATCAGTCTAGTTTGGGTATTTTACACTGCTTTGGGAAGCTACACTGTATAAAATTGCCTTATTTACATTTTGGTGCACAGATTGCATGGTTCCTCTGTTTGACTGTCTAGCTATTATTTTAAAAAACTAAACATTGCTGCATTGGCAGTTGCAATTATTCAAAATAAATTTCAATTGCAAGGGGTGTCACATTGGCAAGGAACTGCAAGGGAAACACCGTTGAGGATACAGGAAAAAAACACTGCTTGATGGAAATGCATGGTACCACTTGATCAATGTAGAAAATGGGAAAGCTGGTTTTAATTGAGCTGGTTTTAATTTGATTGATGAAGTGCTAAACTTTACAAACCTCTCAATTTTTTTGGAGTGAACAAAAGTCCCCCTGCCATCCAAAGCCAACGGAATCCTTCATGTTGTCAAGGCAATTTGAGAATAATCTAATTAATACACAAAGTATTTTAAAATGTATGTTAGAAGTCTTCACTGTTGTGACAGGTAGGTTGCGACTCCAAATTTCAGAGTGCATGGGGAAGGGATCACAATGGATGAAATTCAGTAGAATAGACCTCTTGAATCAGTGAGTGTTCATTGAGTAACCACTTCCATAAGTTCCACTGATTCAATTCACTTACTCTGTTTGGAACTTAAGGCTGGGTTTCAACCAATATACAGTATGTATTTTTGCTGACCCAGTGCAACAGAAGTGTACCTTCAAGGGTACCTGTTATTTTTTTTCCTGAAACAAAGTCAATAAACAGCCTTGCTTACAGTTACTTCTATTGTCTGTTAGGTGCATGTTCATTTCTAATTTTTGTTTTATGGGTTGTTAAGGAAAATAACCTAGTGAGGTTAACACACATTTTAAGATTAAGGATTAGCTGAAGAGATTTACTAAGACTGTCAGCTCTGAGAGATGTGTGCATCTTTGAAACCCACCCTGCAATTCCACTGGACATTCTATGCAGATGTAGCTCACCAGACCTAGATTTTCAGGCCATGCTGAAATTGCCATATTTATCTTACAAAAAGAAACTCTCACCCTCTGTGAAAGACATTTAACTATTCTGAGGACAATTTAGGAGCTCACAGAACAGGGCAGATATTCTTGTATTGAGAGCAATAAGATTGAGGCCATCACATATCCAAATCTGACCAATTCTGTAAGACTAGGAGACCATCAAACATTAAGATGATCCTTGATTGTCTGGATTATGTAACAACCAACTGCTAAAAATGAACTGGGTTGAATAGGGCAAAAGAACGTCTGAAGATTTCAGGTATCTCAATTTTTCCTTTCCAGCTGCAAATGTTACCCCACCCAAATTCAGCCCTCCCCATCAGCACAAGAATGACACACTAACTAGGCAGAGGAATTGTAGAGGAAGAAAAATGGTGGTGATACTGCTAATATCTGCTGTTTCCCCCATTTAGAGGCAACAGAAAAAACAACCTGAAACCCCCAAATTCTCTTGGAAGATGAACAAATCTGCACTACAATCACTGCTACTGGAGATACCACATCTACAAAATTGTTCAAAGATATGTCTTTTGCATGGAAATCATCGCCATTATCTCTGTCCACAAATAGTTGCAAAAACCTTTACATACTGCTAAATACTTAGTGACACAGGAATTTTTACAGACTACTTAGGGTTGAGTGTGTTTGTGCATGAAGGTGATCATAGATTTCAGTTCTTATGTTACAAATGTAATGATTTTCAAGGCATTACCAAGAAGCCGTATAAGTATACAGTGGTATCTTGTATAAAGGAATTAATTTGTTCCAAGTGAAATTATGTTAAGCAAATTTTCCTTTATACAAATTCCCATAGGAATGCATTGAAAGAGGAGTAATCCCATTTTATGTTTTACGGATTCTCACCATAGGCAATTATGTTAAGCAAATTTCCCCTATCTCCGGAATTTTTTATGTTGTACAGATTTTATGTTATACAAACTGTTTGTTATACAAGGGTCCACTGTATAGACTGAACGCACTTTCAGTTAGATCATCCCATTCCATCTCACAGTTGGCTTGCTCTAACAGTGTCACTCGATGCTAGGGAGAAAATAAGCTGCCAGTTGACTTCTCCAGTGCTTCCTCGTGAGGTCTTGTGGCTGTGGTTAGAAACAAGCCATTTCTCATTTGTGAGAGAACACAGTTCAGGAATAAAATATTTTATCAGGAGTAAGTATTTGGAAAGTGGGTGCTGTTTTTGAGTAATTATGGACGACAGAACATGCAGCAGGCCACCTAGGTTACATCACTGGGTGATTTTTGTCTACCCTGCAATCTCACTTATTCCTTCCCTCAGACACTGATCGTCCCATCAGCACAGTCTTCGTTTATGCTATCAAGTTGGGTTGCAAATCTCTGATTGTCCACGACTTGACCAGGTATGAGAAAGCTACCTGATGTGATAATTCTTGTAAAATGAGTGTGTGTGTGTGTGTGTGTGTGTGTGTGTGTGTGTCAACTTAATGTAACCCATTTATGCTCACATATGTATATTATCTGAAATGCATCCACTATCATATCCACATTCTTTATTTTTTTATATACATTGAAATCTGAAATAGTATTCACAACATTAGGCTTTAGTCAGTACACAACTGTTAATTAGAAAACTTAAGTCACTGTGGAACTGGCTCTATGTGAAATCTGTTTTGAGCAGCAACAGCAAAATTCAACTGTTATTCCCAACAAGAACAGATCCACTTCATCAATGGCACTTACACACTTGTCGGTTTAGTCTAATCTAACTGGGCCTATTAACTGAAGGTGGTCTTTAGGATTGAGCTGCTACTTTTTTACAATGTAAAACATTATATACACATGGCTTCAGTAGTCATTTTGAAGAATAGCCCAATTATGTCTATAGATTGCTTCTCGATTAAGAGACAGCTCAGTTCCATTCTTGCAATAAAAGTTCAGAGGATGTGACCTAAAGGAGAGGCACATTTTTCCCCCTTTAATTTCAAGTCCCAATTTATGACCTTTTGCTGCTCTTCTAACTAGACTTCACTGAGCCCCATTGTTAAGATTTAAAACATGCCTTTAATTTGATATACCGTAAATGAAGACTAGTTTCTCATGATGTTAGACTCAGATCTGAGAATGTTATCTCCAAAAGCAAGTGCCTTGTATCCCACAGAGAAAAGAACTGTACAATGCACAAGGTAAAGTCTCTGCTGCCCCTACGGCCATCGTCATGTATGTAGTTCTATGAACATTTAGATCAAATAAGTCACACTAAGTTTAACTGTTCTCACTTTTGAACATATGAATTGCACCAAGTCCCTAACCTAGAAAAAGTGTTACAAAAGCAAAATGTACTGCTTAAATAGTGCCTATAGTGCTTAAAGCAGTCTCTGGGCAGTTTACAATTTAATTATGCAGGCTACGTAATGCATCCTCCCCATGAGCTGGGTAATCAATTTACCAACCTCTCTAAAGGATGCTGAGTCACCTTTGAGTTAGCTACCTAAGCCTGTCAGGATTGAACTCAGACAGTCAGCAGTCTTGGCAGCAGTACTAGAATTTAATGTCCATACCACAAGGCTGTTTCATATACAGTGGTACCTTGTATAAAGGAATTAATTCGTTCCAAATGAAATTATGTTAAGCAAATCTTTGGATGCAACATTCAGTCAAGAAGGAAGACCAAACTTTTCTCAAGATGCATAACTTTAGGCAAAAAGTCTGCATGTTCCCCATGAAAGCGAACATCCAGCATACAGAGAAACCATTTACAGGGAAGCGAAAGAGAACAATCATACTCTTTTCTTAGGCCTAGAGATGGGCACGACTTAGCGGTATTTTCGTTTTTGTTTTTTCGTTTTCGTTACGTAACGAAACGAAAACGAAAAACGGTTCAAAAATGGACCGAAAACGGAAACGAAACGACTAATTTTGAGCCAATTTTCGTTTTTCGTTACTGGAAAAACACATAATGGAGCTAAATGGGGAGAAACGAAAAAAAAATTCGTTTTCGTTTTCGGTTTTTCGTTTTCGTTACGTAACGAAACAAAAACGAAAAATTTTGAAATTAGCTCACGAAAACGGAAACGAAACGGACCCTAGCCGAAAACGAAAAAATTTTTCTGAGTCGTGCCCATCTCTACGTAGGCCTGCTAATTTTCAGCATGTAGAACTAATTTTTAACATATGCACACAAATCACCAGCTGCAACTGTCAAGTACTGTAATACAGGAAATCTTCCCACGTGCTTGTCCTGAATGAATACTCTTGTTCAATCTAACACAAATACAAGTACTTACTTCAGCAAATACTGAGCAGACAGCCAAACATACAGAGAGACTTTTAAAACCATTTCCCAGAAATATTGCATGTTTTCCTCTTCTTCCCAAATTTCAAACTTTTTTTGGGGGGGGGGGGCTCTCCCAAAAGATGCCTACCCTGACATTTGCCTGATTATTCTACAGCTGCATAAAATGTTAACAGGAGTGTGATATGAGGAAAGAATATACCAGTGTGTTTTTAAGAACCCACAAAGAAACTATGCATGGACTTTAGTGCTTGAAAGAAAAGAACTGTTTGCTTTTTATTTTTTTCATTTTTCTTCTGTGCAAATTCTTAAGAAAAAAAACATATTCTCCTAAACTAGAGAACAAAGCTTCCTCCTCTTAATGGAGGTATTCTGTACAAGCTCTCAAGATCTAATGAAGTCAGAGTAGACCTTTAGGCAACAACTATAGTTCTGTAGAAACATAACATTTTCTAAGGAGCATCAACATTACACAGGAAAAATCTTCATCCTGTTCATTCTAGTATGTTCTACAGATACACCTAAGTTCCATAAAAGAACGTGCTAGAAGTTTTCTCTGTATGGCTGATTTGGCAAGGGAAAATACAGGTATTGCTGGTATTAAAGCAAGCAAGATGTCAGTTACTGGGGAAGTCAGTCATTATTCTTCCAACTCTGTCTGCAACACAACTACTGACTGGCACTGGATGCCAAAACCTAACATGATTTCAAAAGGTGGGTGCTTGGGCTTTGTCAGTTTATTGCATGACTGAAAACACTACGGAAGTGTGAGATACTGTTAATCCAAAATCAGAATCCTAGCATCTAAGGCAAAAATGGAACAGTGCTTTCAATATACTTACCACATTGGACCATAAGAGCAATCATTTAACTTACTAATAAATTACTTAATTTCAGAATAACTATAATACATTTATATAATTGTTCCATTGTAGCATGAACTTGTAACTCTCCAAAACAGTAATGCACATAGATCTCAGACTACATGTTTTAGCACACAAGTTGCTGCTGTTTACAAATGTGTATGTGATTGCCGTGTCTTATTGAAAAGAACAAAAAGCACAGTACTTCCACTGAAAACTCCAGATACCCATTAGTTAACATTTTACCAGGAAGGCCAAACTGTTTAGCCACAGCAACACCAGAACTGTAGTACTTTGTACTATACCAAGTACTTAACTATTAAACACAAATCTGTTAAAAACACTCCAATTAACTGGAGGATAAACTAAGCATCATTACCTTATAAACATACTTTCAATCTGTACAGTATATTCTGTATTTCATTTCTGAAGTGGCACCACTGTAATGATACAACTTCAATAGGGAAAATATACAATATCAAGCTTTTATGTTTATGATTCCTTCTTTGCATAGAAAGCAACACCCTTTATAGCCAGTTCTGACAATGACGGCCTTTTGCTGAACAGTTTACCATGTTGGCATCATATCAGGGAACCAGATTCTTCCAAGGTGCTTGGAAACTTCAGAATGAATTTGATCCAGATTGTAGTCATTGTCTGGAATAAGAACTTCCTCCATAATGGATAGTTGGGTGAGCCTTCCTCCACACATTTTTACAAATTCAATGAAGCCTCGACATGTAACTTCACATTCACCAAGTCCCATGGCTGTTAGATTCTTACAGCGCTCTGCAATGCGAATGAGTTCGTCATCCAAGGGCTGAAGGCCATTAGCACACACGACCAATTCAATCAGTCTTGGACAATTCATTCCAATACGTCCGAGCATTGATTTGCTTACTGCACGGCCAAAGTAGAGGTGAGTTACAGGGGTTTCCTCCCTAAAGAAAGCATCAAATTCTTCCTCGTACAGAAAGAAATACATTACGATATTGACTTTCGGGGAGTGTTTGATGAGTGCATCCCAACTTTGTTTTTTGATGGTGTGAAACTCAATCTGTCCAGGATTCTCACTTACAACATCTATCCGCAGATGCTCAAGATTTACATGCTTCTCACTTGACAGAGCCAGCAGCAACTCATCACTTAGCAGATAGTAATTAAGAGCAAGCTCCCGAAGGCCATGACACTGGTCAGCAACACAAAGAATCCCTAGACATACAAAATAAAATAAGAATATGTATATAAAAAGTCAATTATTTTTATCTCTTCTGTGCTTAAAAAGTACTTCTACAATTGTCCAAAACCAATAATGAGTACTAGGTTCCATTCCTGAACCAGAGAAGATTCACTCCACTGAAATAAATACATTCTACCTCAATGTGTGTGTGTGTGTGTGTGTGTGTGTGTGTGTGTGTGTGTGTGTGTAATGGAGCTGCTTCAGCACTCAAAATGCAATTTGAGACAGTAAATCTGTCATAAATATCTGTTTAAACATCATACTGAGTTACCTATTTAAACACAATTTTATGATTGTAAAATTAGCTGATCTAACCAGGAAACTATATTGTTCAACAGACTTATTATTAGCAAGCAGTCTACAGTAATGACTCAGATGCACCACAACTGTAGTAAGTGTTGGGAAATTCCAGTTCGCTCATTCTTAAAAGTATTTTACAGTTTAAATGCAGTACATAAGGATTAGAGTTCTCATACTATCAAAAAGGCAGTACTTTTAATTTGTCCCACAGAACCAACAAAACATCTCTCATGTCTCTACACAGACAAGTATGTTGTGATGTCACCTACAAAGTTCTGAAGTATACACAGAACATGACAATAATTTTGCAACAATTTGTTATAAACACCAGTCCTGTTGTTTGTCATGACAACAGGCACTTATAAAAGGCATTTTCAAATCACACTTCTTTCTAAGCACATGGACTATATAACTGTAGAAAGATCAAAACAATCTACAATTAATAAATTCATTAAAATACATTATTTATAAGGTGAACGTGAACCATCTAGTTCTTGGTGAGCAGGGCACAACTCTCACAATTAAACTGAATGATGTACGGACTCTTGATAATGCCCCGATCTATGGAAAAGGTCATCAAGAAGGATAA
This sequence comes from Phrynocephalus versicolor, assembly GCA_023846285.1. NCBI lineage: Eukaryota > Metazoa > Chordata > Lepidosauria > Squamata > Agamidae > Phrynocephalus > Phrynocephalus versicolor. Next base: position 57,550,817 of record JAHTLZ010000010.1, on the reverse strand, counting down.
GGAGAGCTTTTGCTGCAACACATGTGTTATTCAATAAAAATATACTGCAATAGGCTAAAAAATGCTAATGGCAAAACTATGAGCTACAGAAAAATGCAGCAGCTACTTTTAGGTATTTTAAAGAATGTCTCTTCTGCAGAGCCAAAATGTGTATTACCAATTAAAACAAAGAACAAAATCAGATCCATAAAAGTATAAATGTGCTCTTCAAGAAAGAAATCTTAAAAAGAAAGTCAATCCCAAATTTAAAGGTGACAAAATGAAAACTAAGTTATATTAGGAAAGAGCACCCCAAATGTTCTCAAATGTATCACTTACCAGCAGGTGATACATGAGGGCAGCTACTCATTTTAAGCAATTTTAAAGTATCACTATTGTTTGCAACTAGGACCTTCAGTGATGGATCATCTACTGGAGTATCTTCAATCTTGATGGAAGATAATGACTTGGAATTGACAAACACTACTGTCAGTGCTGACACAAAGTGTGCCTATGAAGGAAAAAAAACAGAAGAAAAATAACTGACACCCCATATATAGATCCAGGGCTAATACAATTCTATTGCTGATATGAGTGTGCATTTATTTGCAGGCTAAGAAAACTGTGACTGCATTACTTCACCCTCCTCCAGCACACCCCTAACGTACTCTGCTTCTGCAGTCCCCTCCCCAATGTCAGAATAATGACATTGAACAAACATTACAGAATTATCCACAAGAAATGCAGTGTGACTTCTAAGGTTGGGTCTCCCTAAACTGGCAGCTGTCCTTTTCCACAAAAATGTACAGCATGATGTGGGATTATAAAACCACTATGAAGTGACTCCTGCTAATTTCAGTTTAATGAGTATTGTTAATCAGACAGCAAGCACACAAGATACAGCAAGCACACAAGATAGACAAACATTTTTATTTTATCTAATACCACTGACAAACACTAAGCAGTTAAGTATTGCCCCACCAATATACAATTTCATCCCAAATAACAACAACAAAAACCTCACTAAATCCACATTAGACAGCTTGAAGGACAGGCTCTGCATCATTCAAGTATAAATACATAATTTAAAGGACTAAGCAGGTCAGTACCTTGGAAACATTCATGAAACTTGGCTTTGCTGTTGAAATCAAGCCAAGTGTCTTGATAGAACAGTTCACCAGCTGAGAAAGGATGTCACATGCTGCTTCAGCAGATTCAGTACTACTGTCAACCTGAAGACAAAATATTCCAGTGAATACATTTTATCTGTACTTGAAAACTTCATGCAGGTGACTTGGGCTGATTCAAGCATGTGTATATCTATGGGCTGTAAAGTCTATGGGTGCATTAACAAGTGCCAGTGTGTTGTTGACACACCATTTCCCCACACCACTCCAGTAATCTCTGCCAATCAGCAAATATGTAGAAGATACGTTTGGAAAAAAATACTACACTTTATAATGTGCAATTATATACCCCCCCAGCACTGGAAGAAGTTAAGTTATTCCAAACAAGGCAATAATTTAAAATGTTTCCTTTAGGAAGCTGGAAGTGTTTAATATTAAAAAGCATACTTCCATTAGAATTTTCTACCTTAAAGAATGTGAAGATGAAACACATTAATGAGAACATAGCAAAGGCTTTTTTAAATGAGCATATCCCACAAAATACCTGGATGCAAATTCTAAAATGCAACGAGTATAAAACACAAAAAGGACATTGAAGGCCATACCAATCATTGATTCGATACACAAAACATTCAGAACACTTTTTTTTTTACCTTGAAGCTGACGTACTGCAAGTGATTAGCATGTCTCTTAATAATCTGTTGGATGAGATCTGGGTGAGTAGATTTCAGATAGGAAGTTGCAGGCTGGTTAAGCTCAAATTCAAATTTCCGCCAGAGATCAGGGATATGAAACACTTCATTCCATCTTCGGCAAACTGAAGATGCACGAGCACGATCTACTAGAGGCAGGCACTGAAAGATGTGCAAAACTACATGGTGTGGCAGACTTCCCCAGTCTCTTAAGTGGTAGGGATGGGATGTGTCCAGTACTGAGTTATAGAAGCTTATTTTCGGCTTTTTGGTTCTCTGTCCTGTTTTAGGAACTGAATCTTCAGTTTTAACCATCTCCTTGACTCTCTTCATTCCGAGAATACAATGATTTCAGGCACAGTACTGCTGGGTGTGTAAAAACTACAAAGCTTTCTGTATGTTTTCAAGTACAGTAGATCTCTAAGAAAGCAGATCGCCAAAACAAACCAATAAAAAAGGGAAAAGAAAAAAGCTATTAGAATTCCAAACTATGTATGTTAACTACAAAACACACTCTTCTGTAAATGAACTTGTAGTTTTTTTAAATCTTTATGTCAATTGATATAAGTAATTTTCACTGATGTTCAGAGTACTTGCTTAAGAATAACATTAATCTGTAAGCCTTACAATGCGAAGTATTATAAACCAATCTACATGACTATAGTTTATTACATTTTCCCTCTGATTAAGGTATGCTGATGTTTTAAAGATTTTAAAGATACAAAGTTGCACTTTCATTGAACAGGGGATAAAGAGCTATCCACTCCAAACAAGTAAATCCATCAGTCTTGTGTCCACTGTGCCTTTTAATTTTCAGCCCTGCTGTGTGGGGATTTGAGCAGTGTCAGGGGCCAAGTCTATACTAGACTATTCCCCAGAAGAGGAGAAAGCAGAAGGTTCAAGCCCATGTCCTTTCCTCCTTCACTGCCCATTTCCACATTCTCACCATCTCTCTATATATGAAAGCCTTTATTCTGCTTCTTGCTGTGGCACAAAAAAGGTAATCATGTAAAAAAAAAAAGACATAGCCTCCCTTGTCTTCTCAAGAGAAACAGTTACTGCTGCATAGTGAAATCTTTCCTGAGGGTGGTCTTGGGCTTTTAGGGTAGGACAGTTTTTGGCAATGGCACCCACACAGACTCTGGACTGAGACTATTGAAGTTCTCCTTCCTTAGCTCACAGCTTTGTTGTACAGCATAAGATCTTAGGTTCAGTCTCTGGATTTTCTGGCTGAAGGCTCCTGGATGTAAGTAACTGAAAGACCTCTCATTCCTTGGAAGGTATCCATGCCATGCCATGAGAGAAGAGCAGTAAACCTTGGACTCTATGGACCATAAAGCAAGTTTACTTATTCAAGATTTATTCTTCACTTTCCATCTCCAAAATGAGGTGCATAAAGTAGCCAACAGAACATAAAAATAACATATGGTACATCTGCAAAGCACATTATAATTTAGTGACTTTCATTAGTTTACTTAATGTTCAAATATGAGGGCTACAATGCTACATTGCTTAACTGATACCCAATCTATGTTATCTGTAGAGATCCCACTGAAACCAAACTAAAATATTAGCCATGACTAACAAGTTCAGTTGACCTAAATTGAAATTAAGCACAATTAAGATAGTCATAATACAACCCATTTGCATGAAGAATATTAAGTTATATCCAGAAGGTTCACTAACTCCAAACAAGGTTTTGTCCATGTAAAAATGTAAACCCTGTACACTTACATAATGAACTCATCAAACTTCTCTCATCAGCCTGCAGCTGTACTGAATGTACAAAATTATACTGACTCATCAACCTGAAGAACAACTTTTTTGTAACTGAACTAGTAATTCAGCAGATTTGAAATTCAAATCCCATGAATAACCCATCCAAAACAGATTATTACGGAACATAATTACAACACTAAAGATTTTATATTTATAGGCTGTCAGCAGAGGTTCTCACCTCCATCCGAAATAAATGTGAATATAAATTCAATCAATGCAACCTTATCTTTGACATATTGTTTAATTTTGACCATTCCATTATAAAAGTACAGTATAACAAATAAAATGACTGGGAAACTTTGCAAATGGCAAAAAATCAAAACTTCAAAATGAATTTTTGGCACTTTTTGTATTACCTAAAGCAAAAATGAGAAGGAACTCTAAAAGAGAGATAGCCCAGTCTCTCTTTTAAACATCTTCCACTCAAGAGACTGCAAAGATCACTGAAACTTATCATTTTAATCAATAAAACAACACTGATCTTGGGAACAAGGCATGGTATTATATCTTCCGTGGGTCTCACCTTCACTATTTTATGAAAAGACTTGTGCCAGTGTGGCCAGATCATTTTTGAAACAAGGAACAAACTAAAACTAAAAAAAGCATTTCCCTTCCAGTAAGATTTACTGGATTCAATACAGGCATGATGGACAAGGCCCTGAAGCCTCACACTGTTCTGAAAGCAGTTACCTTCAATGAAGAATCCCAGAGGAGTTTAAAAAGACAACATTTCTGAAGAAATATCCCTCTACTGCTAGCATCACTGCTGCATATGTAGTGAGAAGACTTCAGTCGCCAGGGATGTTATTCCAGCAAGGGGTGCATACACTAAGTTCACTTAAAAATATTTTGAAGCAAATATTATATTTAAGTTATACAAGCATAAATATATAGATATGTTAAAAATATACATTGCTATTAAGTCAACAATGGTAATAATTTACCCAAACAAATCAGGACAAAAATCTACATTTGCAAATATCAAGAGCAGGAAGTTAGGGTACGATCAGATGGCTGATTGCACTAGAAAAGTCAGCTTTAACAGGAGTCTGCTGGGGAACCACTCCAGTCTGGCGCCAGACAAGTCTTACACACTGAGGAAAGAATTCCATCTTGAGTACAGACCAGGGGTGGTAGGGAATTCATTACCCAGTGTATCATGTGATCTCTGGGGAAAAGACTGCACTGGACAATTCTGTCAGTAGTCCAGATTATGATATAGTCCCCCATGTGATCACACCCTTCACTAGCAGAGATATTCTGATGCTACTGCAGCAGCAGCTTGCGAAAAAAAGTAGCTGTAAAAAGTAAAGTAGACTTAGTATACTGGCTCTCGTTTTACATAGCAATCTATAGAAATAGAACAGAAAGTGCAAATAGTTGCTGTATTATTTTACTGCTGCCACAAATACTGATTTAGCAGACATCCCCCCCCCCCGACCCCAAGGTCAGGCTTGCAATCATCTTCTCCACTCATTCCACACCATTCTTTTTAAAAATCCATAAACACCCAATCCTAGAGGATTGCAGAAGGTGGAGGATTAGAACACCCCAACCCACCAATTTTAATGGCATATGATACAACCTTCTGCAATCCTCCAGAATGAAGAAAAAAGAAGCTCTAGAAAACTTTCCTGCTCTCCATATTTTTAGTGCATGGGGGTCTGTAGAGAGATGGGAGCATTGCTGATTCTGCCAGAAGCAATGGCATCTTTCAAAAGCATATAATTGGATTGTGGCTAATATATACAGTACAACCCTCACATTCACTGATTCACTAACCACATATTCAGTTATCCGTGATTAGTGGGTGCAGGGGTGGTCCGAGCGGCAGTGAGGAGGGGGGGAATAGAAAACTTACCACTGCCGATGGCGGCTGGCTGCCCCTGCCCAGCCAGCTTCTGGAAGGGTGGGGTGGTGACTTAAAAGGACCTGACTGGCCAACCGGCCTTTAAACTACTTGCTTGGGTCCTGGGTGGGAAGCAAGAAGATCCCTCAGCTGTGGCGGGCGACCTACATGGCAGCACCCAGCTCCATTGAGCCTGGCCAGCCTCTCTTGCTGCTGCCGCCACCACTGGCTTCCGCTTCACGCCGGCCTCACAGCTGGCCAGCACCTTCCTGGCCCTTCTGAACCGGACCAGCGGCACTGGTCAGGGAGTGGGGTGCTGCCATGTAGGCCCCCTGCTATGGCTGAGGGATCTTCCCACTTCTCACCCAGGACCCAAGCAGGAAGTTCAAAGGCCGGTTGGCCAGGCAGGTCCTTTTAAGTCACCCCCACCCTTTCAAAAGCTGGCTGGGCAGGGGCAGCCAGCTGGCATCGGCAGCAGTAAGTTTTCTTTCTGTTCCTCCCCTCACAGCCCAGTCGATAAGCTCAGCAGCAAGGAGAGTGGCTAGTTGAGGGTGAAAACTTTCGCCCCGGCACCCAACTACCCCTGTCGCCACCACCATCCTCGGATAAAAGTGTTTGCTCTTATCTGTGAATTTCACTATCCTTTTGGGGGGGGGGTGTCCAGGAACCAATACCCAGTGGATACAGCAATCCTACTGTATGTACTGTACACTCTGAAGTTCAAGCAAACTGTTAAAATCAACATATAAGGTGAACATGATAACCTATCCTGCTGTGCTCATAAGGAGGATGACAGTCTAAAAGAAGACACTGCTCATGCAGAAGCTCTTAGTCAGGATTTGGTGCTATTTGGTGAGGCTCCACACACATAAGATCGTGTTTTCTTTAGACTGTACAGAGTGATGATAGCTGGGGAACGGTTAGCATCCATTTCTCATATTTTGATTTTAATCCTTTTTGTTAAAGTTTGGACTTAAGCTAACTAAAGAAACTAAAACTAGGAGTCTGACTATCACCCCTTGTCTTATTTGATCATTTCCCCCCACTACAAATATTTTATATTTTGGTGGTGCAGTCTGCTAGACAGATTCATTGTTCTGATGCAATGTTTTGCTTTAGAACACTGTATGTTGCTTAGATACTAAATTAACAATCTACTTGGTACAACTCTTCTAGATACAGAGTATGTGCTATCCAACCAACTAAGGAGGCCAGGTTTTTAATCCCCACTTAGCTATAGAAACCCACTAGGGATTGTCAGTAATTTTTAAAACATCAAAAAAATAAAATAAAAATAAAATTGAAATGGTCAAAAATCTATTTTTTAAATTTTTATTATGATTTTAATCAAGTCCACCCTGAATGTGAAACTAGTAAAACTACTCCTTTAATACCTCACTTACCTTGAAAGTCCTATTACTGGTAGAACCTCTATAAGTCAATTCCGACTTGACGGCACATAGCAAGACTAATAATGCTAATAACATTAGCACAGATTTGCCAGAGTGCAATCAAATTATAACAATCCTCTCCGAACAAGCGAGAACTGAGATATACAAGTTGAAATATATGGCATAAAATTATGCTTATTATTTACAATGTATAGGATTAATCTAACAGAATAGGTGACACTAGATGTCAGAAAAAAGTACCTGTACCAATTCAAAAGTACTGAGAGCATAGATCTAAAAATTATAAATGTATAGTTGGCCCATTATTCTGAACAATCCAACAGTTAAAGCACAAGCATGATACAATAAACTACATGTTTCCATATAAACACAAGAGAGGTAGCCATGTTAGTCAATAACCTGTGGCAACAAAAGTCTCTCTCTCTCTCTCTCTCTCTCTCTCT
>JAHTLZ010000010.1:57493475-57543526 GCA_023846285.1 Phrynocephalus versicolor | reverse complement strand
TATCTATCTATCTATCTATCTATCTATCTATCTATCTATCTATCTATATTCAGAGCTGTTAAATCAAGTACAGTAGAGTCTAATGTACACTTCAGGGAGCCTTGAATTAGAGGTGCATAATGCACACATACCTCCAGAAAATGTGGAAGTTCCTGTCTAACACAAGCACATTTCTGGCGTCTGAACAGGCATCCCACTGATGAATCATGCTGTGTGAAATGACTCCTTAACCTGAGAGCAGGGTGGGGTCCCAGAAGAATGACTGACCTGTGAAGTTAGCCACCAAAGGGAGGGGAAGGGAAAGTAATGTGCCAAGTCTAAGAAACTATATGAGTATATAAGGGTCTGAGAGGTTTTGGAATGAAGACTAATGTAAGCAAATCACCTCATGCTACTCTGAAAGTAAAAATACAGTGGTACCTCTACTTAAGACTGGCTTGACTTAAGAGTGGAAAACCATTGGCATTTTAACTGCCACCTTACAAATTTTAGATGCAGTTTGCTCTACTTACATTTCTTTCCTTTCCTTTCCTTTTTTATTTATTTTTTCCGATTTTTTAGACATGGCGCCTCTACTTAAGAGTTGTTTGACTTAAGAGCAGGCATTTGGAACAGATTAAATTCGTAAGCAGAGTTATCACTGTAGTTGGAAATGTTTAATGTTATGGAACATCACTACACAAAGAACCAACCAATGAAAAATGCAGTGCAAATATGAAACCAGACTTCTGGCACAAATTAATGTACTTTGCTATTATTCTTGCAAACTGTATTCAATCAAATGCCTGAACACTAGATATTTTTACGGCAATCAGGAACATTACAAATGGTCAACTACATATAATATATATTCAGTAAACCCCCACCTATTGCAGGGGTTAGGGACCCGACCCGACACACAATAATTGAAATTCCGCAATATGCGGATGCTGGGTCAGGTCGGGACCGGGTGGGCTCTCTGGGGGCTCTTGTACTTGCCCCAGGCTGGTGCTGCCCCAAACGGGCCTGCAAGGGGCTTCCCGGGCCCATGGAGGCCCCAAAAGTGCTTTCTAGTGATCTGGAGGTCACTTCTGCTTTACCAGAAGTCACTTCCGGTTTGCGGGGAAGCACTTTTGGGGCCACTGATGGGCCTGGGAAGGCCTTTCTTCCTTACCCCAGGGGGGGCCTTTTTTCATATACTGTGGACCCACAATATACCGGGACCGCGAAAGGGGGAGGGCAACTGTACCACTGTATCGATTATATACTATAAGGACTAGGCAAAAAGCCTTAGATAAAAGTATTTAAAGAAAAAATGCTCCCTTGATTTTTTGTTATGCAAAAACATACACTCCAATGCTTTCATGTGCAGTGCTTATGTTTTTAAGTGCCATGTGGTAAAGTTTGTTGGTTTTGCCTACTTTGATCTGTAAAGCATAATGCCCCTTTATTGTTCTACCCAAACAATTAAAACATTAAACTTTAATACCCTGTAACAATCCAGTAACATTCCTAACAAAAACAAAACAAAAACAAAGACACAAACAAAAAAACATTTTGAGAAATAGGGCAATTTGGTTCAACTGACTCACTAGATTTTTGCAACTGGTTTCTTTTAACACTATTTAGTATGTGAAGATTTAAGGAGAAGGAAAATAGTTTCAAATAACTAATTTTTTAAAGAACTGCAATACGTCTTGTGGTTCTTAAGTCTGTACAAGGATAAGGGTGATGCATTTTATTGGATCACTTTTTGTGAGCAAAACTACAAAATTCCTTAACTTGGGAATTATAACTCAATAATCTGTGTTTAAAAACTGCAAACTAAAAATAATTCAATGTAAATTGGTTCAAAAAGCAAGTGCTGATTATGTTTTGGGCAGAATCAACAAGTGGCCCAACATATTGAGATTCCTTTAGAATGTGACAATTCACCAGTCACATTCCTCACTGGGTGAGCAGCAATAGCAAATGTCTGCCAAGCCTTCTTTTCACAGGACAAACAACATGACACATTTCTTCATCAAATACACAATGAGATGCATAATATATACGTCTGCTAACATTGAATGCTGCAAAAGCCACAAGTTTAAAAGGGAATCCTCACAAAAGGGAAATTTGCCAATGGCCATGAGTCACTCAGAAAGCCTATGTTACCTTCCCAAGGCAGTATGCTACTGATTAACTGGGTGATAGGAAGCAACGTGTGAAGGCTGTTGTGTTTATGCTCTACTTTCGATCTTACAAAAACCCTTGGCTGACTAATTCTGAATATAGTAAACTGACCTCTAATCTCATGCTGCATTGTTTTTATTACTCGATTAAACTTCGGCAAACAGGCTGCCCTTGCTCACAGACACATGTACAAAATTATGTTATGGGATCAAGACTCCACCCAACAAGGGAAAAGACAACTTCAAAAATCTAGTGCCTAATTATATACGATGGATCAAAATTCACTTAAATTTTGCTGTAGCATAAAAATTAGATTGGTAGTCACACCAATAATTTGTCAACAAATGGTTGCTAAACAAAAAAATCCCATATGATCCCTTTCCTAGAAAGTCCAAGAAAACCAAAACCCGCTTTTCTGTCAGGTCCCTTCTATTAAATGTATTTCAGTTCTGAAAGCGAATCACAAAACATTTACAGCAGCTCTAGTTGGAATGTTTCACATATTATTAGGTCCCAAACTTTTCAAATGAATTTGCGAAAACTATACTATTTATAATCTATTCTTCCCAGTGAATGTTTTCAGATTCTTTCACAGTCTACTTCAAAAGCAGAGATAAAACATTTACAAAACAAGAAATAACATTCTGGACTAATATGCACTAAATCTACTATGATAATTTAATATCAATCTGAGACTATATAATAACATTTTGAATTAGCATTCTTACCTAAAGAATGTATCCAAGTTATAGTTAATATTGGATGAATGAACTGGGTTATCTGCGGCCATGAGTCAATCACCCACATCCGGCTGTTTGTATTTTTAGGCTAGATAAAACAGCAAAGACATTTTAATTTATTTTCCCAAAAACAAATCAGTTTGTAAACTACTGTATATACACAAAATAAAATCTGAGAAACCATAAATAATTATATTTCATATTTTATCATCCAGCTTCCATAATTCAAGGAGAGAAATTCATTTCCTTCTTCCCTTGGAAGACAAGGTCTAATTTTCATCATGGAAAGCATTTTAAGTTCAACGTTGAATTTTTATTTGACACATGCTGCCACTTGGCTGCTGTGTCTGAAAAAAAAATACAGTACAGCTAAAATCCATATGGGCATGTGCATTCTTTTTCATCTTCTGTTGGCTAATTAGTTATTTCATGCAAAACCCACAAAGCACTAAGTTTAGGCTACATAACTTTCCTGACTGCAAAAAGGAGCTGGAGATTTTTCACAATCTGCTTGCCTTGGAAGTGTGCTGTTTTTGGGTACACCAGGCATGCCCAAAGTCAGGCCCGGGGGCCAAATGTGGCCCATTTTCAAATTTTGAGTGACCTGCGGCCTGTTCTCCTCACCTGCTCAGCCTGGCATGCATCCCCGCCAGCTGGCCAATTCCCATACCGGATGGAGACGTCAGCTTGCAGTTTTATGGTTTGCCTGCCCTCCTTGCCTCCCTCCATCCCCCAGCCACCTGCCCAGCCTACCCACCTCCGGCTCCATTGCTGCAGCTTCTTCCCCAAATCCTTGCATGTTACAGAGACTTGTCCAATGTCTGGCCCAGGGGGCAAAAGTGGCTGAATGGTCGGCCCCCACACATTTTCACCTCAACAAATCTGGCTCTCCTTGCAAAAAGTTTGGACACCCCTGGTGTACACTGTTTATTTGCTCCTCCAAAACAGTTCCTTCAATAATGGACACTTTTGATCTTTCAGGGAATTTTACTTATTACAATGTCTGAATATTTAATTGTTTTGTCAATGTAATATTGTTATGCAAATCACTCTGAAGTGCTTTACAGAATATGCAAGAACACTTCTAAATAAAATAAATTATTTATGAAAAGACTTCAGAATCCTTTAGATATATATCAACAGACTCCTACAGATGTTCACTTAATATTTGCATACCTTGCTGCAGTGAACAAAAGATGTGCATGGGTGTGCCTCCGAGTTTGACTGCATAAGTGAAATGCATCCTTAATATCTTGTCAATCAGCCATAGAAAGTTATGTCAACAGTAAGCAAACATGAACAGAATTCTGGTTTCTGAACATTTAAGGAAGACCAGATAGTTCTGTAGTCCTCCTAAATACAGCACAAGGGGCTGAATACAGATTCGCCCTCCTTAAATGAAAAAGCGCTTAAGCTTCATTGGAAGAATAAAAATCCATTGAGGGCTCTACTCAGGGAGGGCAATGCAATGGCAACTTTAGCCACTCCATCTGCAGCTCCCAGTAATTTGGGGTAACCAATCCTCCTGAGCAATTATTCAGGAAGAAGAACAGAATGTGAAAAAGGAAAGGAAGATCAGCAGACATCGCTATCCTACTCAATTCCTTCAGTGTGAAACTATATTTGTGCAATTTTGTAGTGAAAAGTTCTAAAAATTATACTCATTTTCTTTTGTATCATGGCCTGTGTGTTTATAAGACTTATGGTAACTTTATGGCAAGCCATTATGAATACTGCAATCTCTCCTTTGGGTAAGAAAGATCCCCATTAGTAGGAACAGATTCTGTGGCAGACAACAGGCTTTCTCCCATATACTAGCTATTAATCATATCATGCAGCATGCACTCTCTAACAGCTAGCCACTTGTGGAACATTAATACATACACGTTTAAATCCCTACCACAAGGGCATTATTTAAGGTGGTGTTCAAAACTAATTAAAATCTAAAATTAGCCAGATGAGCATTTGCAGAAACAAGATACTAATTCATTTTAAGTACAGATGGTCTAAAGAATGTGCTATGGCTTTAGACCATTTAAAACAACCTTCAAATTTCTAGATTTGACAATAATGATTATTCGTGTGGGTATTTCAAAATCATAGCTCAATAAAGAAGTAGAATTTTACAGATTCAAAGAACCAGTGTGTCTGCAATGCTCATTCAGCCATGATCTTTTAAACAGTCTGAAAAAGAACTGCTGCAAGAGAAACTGCTACGTGTAAGCCACTAATCTTGATATGTACAAACACAAAGGATCAGATGACCCAGTTCATGCCTATTTGACAGAATTCATGCACAAAATAAACAAAGGCTGTCATTTGTCTGGTACACGTGTATCATTTTAAAACAGTTTTCAGAGATAAGAATGAGTAACTAAAACCAAACAGTGCCACTTTGATTTTATCAAATAAATCATATGCCATAATAGGCGTAACAAAACAAATTTTACATTAGGTGCCTCTTCTAGTCCATTTAATAAACTCACCTACACATCATCTTCCATGTGAATACGTATCTCTTTACCTTCTAAAAGACAGATGCTCAGAATGAAGATGCACAGCTTGCAGTACATGTATAATCCTGAGAAAGCATGAGAGCTCCGAGAATTTTCCTGGAACCCTCTCAGCCAAAATTCTGGGAGTTTCAGCCAAGAAAGCTGAAATAATAGTTTTTCATCATTCAAATACTGCACTGATCTCAATAGGACTGCAAAGCAGCCCCTCTTTGCCTCTGAAGAAGGAAATGGGAAATGGTTGTCACTGTGGAGGCCTACCAAGATTTGTGTGTGAATGAGGAAAAAAATCTCTGTAGACCTAAACTGGATGCAGTACTTACGACTCTGACTAGGGAATTCATGGCAATTTGTGGGAGCTACAGTGAAAGAAATCCAGAAGTCTCATACCTAGTGAACAACCTCTGAATAATCTGTTGTTCAGTTTGCAACACAGCAAAATCTATCCATTCACTAATAAGCACCTGAAAAATTTCCAGTGATTTTCTAATACATACATATCAACTGAATATAAGAATTTAACATTACATAGATGACAGCTAACAAAATAGATTGTGGCACAGAAAGACCAACAAAAAATGAGTTTTTTGCTTCCGTTTTGTATCTAAATGTCACTGAACATACACAACTTGCTTGTGAGTAGACGAACACTAACTAATGAGAAGAAACAAAACCCAATATAATGACAAAGGGAGGTGGACCCAATGGCCTCACAGGCCCTTTCCAACTTAACCATTCTTTGAAATATTTCTGCATATTCACAAGCTATGCCTCTACTAGATTTTTGGGCATTCTCTTGGCATAATTCATTATAATTAACTCAATTCTTCTTTATTGGCTGTACCGTACACTTAACATGGATGCTACAAAGAGATTCATCACCAACATGCAGAGTTGCACATCTGGATCCAACCCATTTTCTTTTTCTCCTTTACAGACATTTATCTATGAAGAAAAAAAACTACCGTGTTTCCCCAAAAATAAGACACTGTCTTATATTTATTTTTTCTCAAGAAGATACACTAGGGCTTATTTCGTATTTTATTAAGTATAATATGCTTGAATGTCAGCCCTGCACACAACCATAGCCACGCCCATCACTAGGTCTTATTATCAGGGTAGGGCTTATATTTAACAAATGCATAGAAATCCTACTAGGGCTTATTTTTTGGGGAGGTCTTATTTTCGGGGAAACAGGGTAGGATCCAAAGTAACAAGTGAAAATTTGAGCTGTTTAAGGACACCTTAAATGTTTTCATTTGAAACCTTGGGTTTAACATGACCACCAATCTTCAGCTGTCCTTGTACGTATATTTAAAAAACAATCTATATATGCTTCATGTTATTCCAGCACTTTACCTATTGCAGGTATTCATGAACTGAAAGTATTACCTACTGTGGTCTGATCACTTTAGTCTTATATACTCCAATTTATAATGCAGTCTCCCGGACACCTTTCCTTTCCAAAACCTGCCAAGCAAGCAACAGGGAAACACAACTAATCTTTAGACTCATCTATAAAGGGGGAAAGGAGACATACTCTATGGAGAACTCAGGGACATTGTATAATGCAGTAGCAGTTGGACTGAAATACAATGTGTCCCTGTGCTAAGCGTTTTAGACAATTGGGGAAAAATCCACAAAAACAAGCCACCACCTCCCTTGAAGTTTATCCATAATCCCCAAACTGAAAGCGTTTTGATTTGCAAACGGAAGTGCGTCTTTATCTCACTGCAGCTGCACTGTTGTTTATAAACAGCACCTCCAAGCAGACACGGAAGAACACTTCTACGTGAGACGCAGATTTTCAGATCAGAGTGAATTAGGGCCTAAAGACTAATTAGTGGCAACGCTTTATGATTCAGGAGGCGACTGCTCTACTTCTTTGTGGCAGAGCCACGCACGTGTCTTACTCTAAACACCTAATGTTTGTCTACTAATGCTGCAAGACGTCCCTCAATTCCTTGTTCTCAAACAATTGATCCTGCCTTAATTGTGCTGGACTGTATATTGTCCCTCCTTGCTGTAAGCCGCCTTGGGTCCTTTTCCAAGGAGAACAGGCGGGGTCAAAAAGGCTCTAAAATAAAATGAAATAAATAAACCTCTGTCCCACCGCATTCCCGGGCTTGCAACGCTGCTCTCTGCTTGCAACCGCTCTCACAAGACGAAGAAAAGTGCACGTTCACTGGTAACCCCACCACCTCCACCCCAAGACGGTGAGGAAAACGCCCCACAAGCTCACCTCCCGTCTTGCTACAAGGCGCTTAGATCAGGAGACAGAAGGCGTCCCTCGTTCTCTCCCTGCGCCACCTCACTCACACCGGCTTCACCCTCGGGAACGAACGAGGGCGCCACTCCGGCTTCCCAGGCCTTCCTCCGAAGCCGCCGCCCCCCAGGCTCCCGTCCCCAGCGGCCCTCTCCCGCCTCCGACACCCCCCTCCGCCGCCGCCGCCGCCGCGCCAACCAGGCCTCCCCGTCGGGCGGGCCTCGGTCCTTGTGGCGCAGGAGCCAAATGCTCGGAAAACCAAGGCCTGGCCCGGCGTTGCCTCACCTGAGAATCCTGAGGCGCTTGCCCGGAGGCCCGCAACAGACGGGAAAAGGCCGACCCAGCCGCCGTCGCCGCCGCCACTCAGACCCCGAACGAGCCCCAGTCACTCCGGCAAGAGCGGACGGGCGAGGCAGGCGCCGCTTGACAGGGACCCACCGCCGCCACTGCTCTCTGCGCATGCGTCCGCGCCTCCTGGTGACCCAAGATGGCTGCGCGTGCGCATTTCGCTTTCTGTCGCTCGCTTCCGCACTCTCGGATGGTCTCTTGGGTCGGACGGCGCCGCCTTTTCTCTTTCAACCCGAAGGAAAGAAAAATAACACGCATGCGCGCGAGAGGGGGGGCGACATGGCGAAAAGTCATGTGATTCCGGACTCCATTTTATCTGTTTTGTTGTTAATGGCCGCCTAAAATGGTAGCAGATTATTGTTTAAATTAGAAGGCGTAGAGGGAAACTCGGTTAGTTTTTAAAAGAGCTGTCCCTTTTAAACATAATATTAGTTTCTGTGGCACGTTTTTGGTTCCGGGTACGAAAAGCTGGAGGCGTCGCACGCTGAAAATCACACGTGAAACAGCGAGTCTCCTATCCTGGATGAAAAAGTAGCCCTTTGGATTTTGAAGCAGCACGCTTTTAAGAGGAAAAAAATGATTTCTGTCTTCTGTGAAATCCGTTCTTAATAGGGTTGTCTTACGACTATATACAGTATGTTTGTATTGCACCTTGAACCATATGCACAGTGTCACTGAAAGAAGCGTAAAAATGTTAAAACGTACAGTACTTGTTATCTCGTTGAAATTGCTGGGAAGGTTGCTGGGAAAGTCAGAAACATGTAGGGTGGAGATGTGTGGTGAGTGCAGACAGGATTAAATCAATATACTTAGGGGGGGAAACCTGTTGAGGGAAGCCTGGGTGCTTTGTAAGTTCCCTTTTTAATGTATAACAAAAACGAAAGCATTGTGGTATTATTAAGGCGAATAGAAGTGTTTCATAATTTTATTTATTTGTTTATTTGTTTGTTTGCTTGACACTATCCATCTAGCCCTAGGGCTATTCTAGGTGGTTTACAACATAGAACAGCAGAACAAAATAACAAGACATTTAAAAAACCAAAATACAAACAACATAATATAAGCAAAATAGACATAAATCAACAACAATAAACTAAAATAAAGCTTAAATGAAAGTAAAAGAAGCCAGGAGATTCTAAATAAAAATGTGGGGGAGAAGATAAGCAGTAAAAAAGAAGAATAGTTTCTTACTAGATGTTTGGAAAATCAGGAAAAAACATTCTATTGTCAATAGTTTTTTAAAAGTTTGAAGCAAGGGTGCCAGGTGAATTTCTGGATGACTCCATAACTGGCGAGCAACCACCTAGAAGATCCTACTCCTTGTTACAACTTTCCAGGCCTCCCTCGGAAACTTGCAGGTGTCCTGCCTGGCTAGCACGGGTGATCTGGGCAGTTCTTGGGAGGAGACGCTCTGTCAGATACTGAGGTCCAAAACGTTTAGGGCCTTGTATGTTAACGTCAAAACCTTGAAGTCAATGCGGTAGTGTACCGGCAACCAGTGTAGAGCTGCCAGCATGGGGGTAATACGTTGGTGCCTTTTTTGCCCCGTTAAAATTCTGGCAACTGTATTATGCACTAGCGGCAATCTCCTCATTAACCTCAAGGGTAGCCACACGTAGAGAGCACTACAGTAGTCTATTCTCAAGATTACAAGTGCATGAACCAACATAGTTAATGCCCTGATGTCAAGGAGGGCACCAAGCTGGGCAATCCTCTGCAGTTGATAATGAGCTGAATGGACCACCGATGCCACCTGGGTTACCATGGTAAGCATCGGGTCCAGCAGGACACCAAAACTGCGACCCCATCCTTCACGGAAAGAGTCATCCTCCCAAAAAAGTGATGGAGTTCAATAGTGAGAATTTGTGGGATTTTTATTTCCTTGACTGCAACTATTTACTTCCCTGTCAGCTTGTGTTACTAGTAAAAGATTCTTTTTAAGGACCTTTTTAAAATCCTATATTGTAAAATAAGAGTGGAGGGGGGAAACTAGTGATGGGGAATGCTAAAGGTTG
The DNA here is from genome assembly GCA_023846285.1 of Phrynocephalus versicolor. Lineage (NCBI taxonomy): Eukaryota > Metazoa > Chordata > Lepidosauria > Squamata > Agamidae > Phrynocephalus > Phrynocephalus versicolor. The sequence goes on along the minus strand of JAHTLZ010000010.1, from coordinate 57,533,490 downwards.
GTTAGGTCCTATTATTTATTAAAAGTATTTTTGCCTTGCCTTCCTCCTAAAAAGAACCAAGGTAGCTTGCATCAATAAAAATGTAATATTAAAAGCTAAAACCAGTAAGTTGTTCAAATACTTTATTAAAGAATTAATAACATATTAAATATGTTACATAAAACATTATTGAAACCAGATTTAGAACCAACAGAATATAAATGCTCATGTTTATTATTGTCTTGACAGGCTGTCACTAAGGTAAAGCCTGCCTGATGAGAAAGGTTCACCTGATTGTGGCAGGATAGCAAAGATGGGGCCAGTCTGGCCTTCTGTGGGAGGAGGTTCCAGAGTTTGGGAGCCATGAAAGAGAAGGCTCTTGTTCAAACACACCTGTGAGGGTGGTGGTGAGGCCAAAGGAAGGCCTTCCCTAATGCTCTTAACACCAAAGCAAGCTCATGAAGTGAGACCTGTTTTTGAGATAGGGTAGACTGAAGCTATGCATGGCTTTATACAGTAATTTAAAACCAGCACTTTTACTATGTAAGAGTTTACAAGTACTTATATTGAGAGTCTGATTTCCTTTCCTAATGTTATATGTAGAAAATCCAAGTGTGCTGTACAGAGATTGAATATGCATTGCAGTAAGTGAGATACGTGCTACTTTTAATAACATAGTTAAGGAGTATGAGACAATGTGTAGCCTGCATAATTAAATTGTAAACCGCCCAGAGAGTGCTTGAAGCGTTATGGGATGGTATATAAGCTGAACACTTTGCTTTGCTTTTAGTAAATTATTACCTGCATAAATATGATTAATATAAAGAGAATGCATACAGTGTCAGTCTAGGAGTCGTGAAACCTGTATTCAGTTATCTACTTAGCCATAGAAGCACACTGCAAGTGGAATTTATAAATCACTCCTTGAACATCACGTATACCTCAAGAACCCTATTAAAATTACCATAAATCTGAAGCCACAACTGTGCATTACAGCAAGAATGATTAATGTAGAGAGGATGCACAGTAGTAAAGAAACATGTAAAATGCAAGTGTTTGAGGTTAAGGTTGGGATTGAGGTTGAGACAATTATCAGGAAAAAATATACTGTAGTGAAATTAATTGCTAATAACTTGATAAATGATTTACACAAATCATGCCAGATTCCTTATTTTACAGTAGCATTTAGGGTCCCTGCTCCCCTTCCCACCCCCAGCCGTTTATGTATTATGATACAGTGGAACCCCAGTTTATGAGATTAATGTGTTCCGAGTGCAGGCTCGTCAATTACTAATCTCGTAATTCGGGCAGCGGTTTCCCATAGGAATGCATTGAAAATCAATTAATCCATTCCGGAGGGAATGGACCTCAATGCATTCCTATGGGAAACTGCTTTAAACAACGCCTGCCTTTCCCCCGCAACGCGGAGGGGTCGGGAGAAACAGCACACCATGTTTAAAAGTGTGCTGCTTCTCCCAATCCCTACTCCCCATGGCACGTGGGAAAGGCGCACTATGTTTAAAATGACTTTTATCAGCTGAGGCAAGAGCTCGGTTCGATGTCTCAAAGACATCGATCCATCCACAATCGTTAGTCAGGCAAACCCTATCTTGCTCGTAAGGCGTTGAGGGGGGAACACAACGGAAGTGTGCTCGGAAGTCGGGATTCTCATTTGTCAGGTGTGTCGGAAATTGGGGTACCACTGTATGGATAGACTGTACACCGCTGTACTAAGAGCTCATGATGTCTTGAAGTGGTGTATCTAATCAGTGCCCCATTCATTTTTTAAATTATATCACAAAGTCCCTGCAACATTCTATTGAGAATCTGCATAGAGATATACAGGCAGCATTGGAATGCCTATAATACAGTACTATATCCAGTAACACTGAAGTTCTTCCAAAAACATTGGGAGTGCCTTGACAGTTTTTTTTCTTTCCCCAAAAACTTCCCCTGTGATAGATGTCGTATTTTCAAAAGAACTGAGAAGATATCTCCAAAATAAGAACCAATAGTTTTCTTCCTCTCCTAAGAATGCTTCCCAATGCAGTTACTGGTGAACAAATGCTTCTAAATATATAGTATAAATAAATAGACAGGGTGGATAAAAAACTTTTTAATATCAAATTGATTTAAATCACAATTAATTTTTTTGAAAACCATGTTTTTATTTAGATTGTAAAAAATATTAAATCATGACTCAAACCATGATTTAAATAGAATGCACCCTAGATATACAAATTTTTAGGTAGCCTGGAGCTGTGCGGTGCAGGATGTTACACAGCACTTTGAAAGGGGGCTGAAAAGGGGACAGAACAGTTTTATCAGGGCAGTTGAAGCTCCATGCAACCACCCTGATCAGCAGTCTGCCTACAGTGTTTCGGATCAGCCAACATTTCCAGAGCTAGCCCAAACACAGCATTTTACAATGATTTAAATGGGATGTTTGGATTATTGTAAAGTGACTAAAGCTTTTTCTGTTGCAAACTGGGCCTAAAAATCAAAGTGAATTGAATTTATTTATTTAATTTTTTATTTATTTTATTTATACAACTTATATGACGCCTACTACCCAAAGGTCTCTGGGCAGCCTACAATTTAAATGAACAGTTAAAACACTTAAAATGTTAAAAAGGCAATGGACAATTAAAACAATAAAAACTTTAAAACACAAAACAGTAAAATTGCCACCAGAACCCACAATCTATGTCAGGCCTGCCCAACAAGTAGACCGTGGTCTACCGGTAGCCCGCGAAGGGTTCAAAAGTAGCCCTCCGGCCATTAATTTAAAAAGTGAGAGGATAAGTTCTCCACCCCTCCCTCCCCCATCCCAAGGACGACCACTGTCCTAGCAAAGTTCTGGGTCAGTCCCCTGTTCCCCCAACCAGCCAGATGATTGGTGTGCCACTGTCTTGTGACCAGCTGAGTCGCTGGTGCGGAGTAGAGGGAGAAGAGGGGAGGAGAGGGGGGAGAGGTGGCGTTGCAGGTGTGCCCATCTCCTTTGTGCAGTGGCATCTCCCTTCTTCTTCCCCCCTGGAAAATTCCCCCCATAATGGATTAATTGATTTTCAACGCATTCCTGTGGGCACCTATACTTACAATTTTTTTACTTATGACCATGTGCTCGGAAGGAATGGATAAAATTCGTAAGTAGAAGTTTTAGTGTAGTAGCCCTCAGGCACTTTGGGCCAGAAAAAGTAGACCTTGGCCTGTTCAAAGTTGGACAGCCCTGATCTATGTTATGACAATTAAAAAACTTCAGAAACAGGAAGGTTTTTACCTGGCGTCGAAAGGTCATCAGCGTTGACGCCAGGCGGATGTCACTTGAGAGGGCATTCTATAACCTGGGGGCAGCTGCCGAAAAGGCCCTAGACCTACAAGCCATCCCTTTCACCTCCTTCAGGGATGGCTCTCTCAGGAGGGCTCCCTGGCTAGATCTTAGTTGCCGGGTAGGTTCATATGGAAGGAGGCGGTCCTTCAGCTATCTAGGTCCTAAGCCATTTAGGGCTTTATATGCCAAAACAAGCACTTTGAATTGGGCTCAGGCAAGAACTAGTAACCAATGCAGGTTGCGTAGAATCGGTGTAATATGATCCCATGCAGCTCCACCACTCACCAGCCAGGCTGCACGATTCTGAACCAGTTGCAGTCACCGAACCGTCTCCAAAGGCTGCCCCACGTAGAGCGCATTGTAGTAATCAATACAGGATGTTACCAGTGCATGAGTAACTGTCATGAGGCTCTGTTCGTCCAGGTAGGGGCGTAGCTAGTATATTTTCCACAGCTGTAGAAAGGCACCCCTGGCCACTGAGTCCACCTGGGCTTCCACAGTTAGACTGGGGTCCAGGAGTACCCCCAAGCTGTGGACCCTGTCCCTTAGAGGGAGTGCAACCCAGTCTAGAACAGGGAGATGGCCCTCTAACCTGTCTGGTGGAGCACCCACTAACAGCACTTCCATCTTGTCTGTATTAAGTTTCAATTCATTAACCTTCATCCAGTCCATTATCTGGCCCAGGCATGAGTTCAGTATAAAGATAGCTGAGGTCCCCCAGCACCAGGTCCGAGACCTTTAATCTATTTCAATTGAGAACTTGCCACATGCTCTATTTCCTTAGTAGAGATGGGCAGTTCTTGCTTTGCACAAAGCACCACCCAATAAGTGTTTCCAAGTATCATCTCCCCTTTTCAGCCTGGTCCACTTACTGGGTTTCTACTGCTGCCAGGAGACCTTCTTTGGCAGTGGCGTGCCAATCCACACTGCAGCTGAGCCACTGCTTCCCTGTTGTCTCCCTGCACAGGGGATGCGACTCAGAAACACTTGTTGGATGACACTTCATGCGGAGCATGAAGCACCCATCTCTATACCTGACATATAAAATGCATACTGGACACTGGATAGGAGTTACCTAGTACAGTGGAATTCAGTGATGTGCTTACTGCAGCCTTATTCGGGCATGGTGGGATCATGTCCTGCTGCAAGGAGGCATTAATGAGTTCTCTTATTCACTCAGCCAGCTCACTTCTCCCCTGCTTTTTTTTAAGTCAAAAGAAGTAAGCGTATAGAACACACAGTTGCTCTCATCTTTCCCACGAGGCGGCACATATCTTCTGGCTATACAACTTGAAATATCATGGGACATGTTGCATCCACAGGATGTGCACCTGATCTAAGACTGAGTTTATCCTAGCAATTTTGTTTGCAGAGTGATGTGCAAGTTCTTCACAGAAGACTCTGCACCTGAGTAGATCTCTGAGTGCATCTTGTGGACAAACATGTGAGAGGTCTAAACAGTTCCACAGGATAGTTCTCATATATAGTGGTGGCAGAATTATTACTTTGCTAATGTTACGAAGTAGGCATTCCAGTAAGCTCTGCTCTGTGTCGGGTCACATCTGTCCTGAGTTTAATGCCATTGCCATGTTAGTTTCTGTCCCACTTATTTCATCACCAACAGTTCTTTAGTAAAGTCATCAAAGCACCATTTTGCATCCATAACTACTTTACTTGCTCTGTGAGTCTCAATGAGTTTAAATGAGTTTAAATGGTTTCAAATAGAGTTCTGTACCGATCAGAAGAGGTCTATAATGTGACCTGCAGCATGAGTGAGACCAAAAAAAAAAAAAAAACTTATTTATTTGCTTATTTTTTAATCAATTTATATATTGCCCATACTTGGGCCAGGCTCATGATTGTCATGGGGGACGTTAAACCTGAACTGCTCTAGGTAAGGTAATCTTAGCATGGATATTGAAGTCCCACAACACAACAACCTGAGTGGCACTCCAGTACTACTTCAACTCAGCTAGTTCAGAAGATAGGAAGTTTGCTCATGCAGTGGATCATGCACCAACAGAACCCTATTCTGCCCCAGGCAACCACTTTCAGGTGTAGACATTCAGACACAGCAGATGATGGGACAAGGCATCTGGTGATAGAATCTCAATAGATCAAGGCAATTTCAGTACCCCTGCCTCCCAGGTCTGTCTTGGTACTGCAGAGATATCCCAGGTGGATTTTCCAAAGCACTACACCAGGCCTGGCCAAACTTCGGCCCTCCTGATGTTTTGGATCACAACTCCCAGAATTCTAAGCTTAGCTTGCCAATGGCAAAGGACTGTGGGAGTTGTGGTCCAAAACATCTGGAGGGGTGAAATTTGGGCATGCCTGCACTACACCAACTTCATCCAATCAGAATTACAGCTCTCTAATGCAAGCTGGGTTGGAGTGTACAAGCCAAGATCAAGTCCTTGATGTTTTTTGCCCTTTGCCAGCCTGGAATTTAGCAGAACTGGCAACTTGGGCTGTCTGCCACCAAATAAGCAAGGTTATTTTAAACATTTTGTTGTGTCACTATGCTTTCCAAGTCACTAACTGGTGTTTCTTACACCCTCAGCTGACAGTGCCCTGGCTTGAATTTTACTGTCCCTGACCCATGTACTCCCAGCCTCTAGTTCCCTGGTAGACTCTGTATTACTAGTACTTTGGGTACACTTGTTAAGTGCTGGTGTGTAAATAACCATGACTAAATGAATTACATTTTTCTGTTCGGAAAGCTCAGCATTTTCTTACTGAACATGTTTATGCAGAGTTGGAGTTACTCAGCTGCTATTTACTGTTGCCATGACATAGTTTTATAAATGAAAGGCTTTCTTCAAACATTCCATCCTGAATGGAAATTGTGTACAGTTTCTATGCTGATCCTCCATTGGGGATCAATGCAAATGGTGTGAAAAATGAACTGCCACCCAGGTGATCAGTGAGTAGCTGGAAACTGCTTTTCCCACAAAGTGGTTAACGGGTGTAATTGCCCCCCCCAATCATCCCAATTTGGCCAAATACATACATGGACTGGGATTAGAAAAACAATAAGTAGTTGTACAAAGTTGTATGTCATTGTTTTTCATGACAAACAGAACTAATTAACAGAAAGAGGGCTTCTCGTCCTCTTAAAAAACACATACTGTATGCTCACCACAAAACAAATGAAAGCCTACTATTATTAGAAAGAGCCATTCTAATAGACTAAAATTACCAGAAAGTCAGAAGTGGCAACAGCATTAATACATTTGAAGTAAGTTAGTAGGCTACCTTCTCTTTCTATTAGTCACCAGCAGTTTTCAGAGTCTACATAAAATGCAGTGTTGTTTAGAGGAAAAGCACTTTTGGGCAATCTGTTTCTGTTTGTTGTTTTTGGAAGGAGGCATCATCTCTGCTAATTTCACCTTCAGCCTGAAGGGATTAGTACAGATATCTGTAGTTCAATTGCTCAACCTTATTGCAGCTTCTGTTCTACATAAATGGTTTTTCCTAAGTGGGTCAGTAGAATGCCACATCAGTTCTAGAAAGAAAAGTTTGGTCACCCTATATGTGAGTCCCACCAGCCCTGGCAGGGGCCATAGGATCCTCCTCCATTCCTTGGACCAAATATTCAACCAGAGATTTCAAAGATGGAGAGGGGGGCTTGAGAGAAGCAGTGCACCACTACTGAATTGCCTTCCAGTCACCGAGGCAGAGTTTGCCTCAGTGACTGGAAGGCAGTTCAAATCCTGTCACCCCCCACCCGCTGCTTGCAAGACAGAGAATCCCCAATCTTGCTTGTAAGCAGCCAGTGGGGGGGGGAGTGCTGAAGAGCACTCGTAAGTCAGGATTTTCATAGGTCAGGCCCCTCGTAAGTCGGGGTACCACTGTATTATGCTTCTGTACCCAGTAATTCAACACTGTATTGTGCCGGTGTTGCCAGCAGGAAAAAGGATGCCAAGCTTTACATCGCAAAGGGTGGCTTGAAGGATGTCAACACTGGTGGCAGCAGTCAAGATGATCTAGAGCAGGGGTCCTCAACCTAAGGCCTGGGGGCCAGATGCGCCCCCCCTAGGGTCCTGAATCTGGCCCCCGGGACCAATTGCAACCCCCCCTTCCCCTTGCTTTGTGAGCAAGCCAGTCTCCACAGCTGCTTCTATTGCTGAGGCAGTTCAAAGTGATGGGCTATGTCACTTCCTCTGCACCCCCCACCCACCGCCCAGATGATCGGCACGTTGGCTAGTGGGGCAGTTCAAAGTGGGAGGGCCATGGCAAGGTTCCCTGCTTCCCCCACCCGCTGCCCAGATGGTCGGGGAACCAGATGCAGCCGAGCAGGGCAATTTAAAATGGGAGGGCTGCAGCAAGGTCTCCCACTCCCTCCATAGCCCTGAGGCCATGCTCCTGCTCCTCCTCCATTCCACCCACCTGCCTTCCTTGTGTGGCTGCCGCCTGTATTGTTGTGGTTGAGAGGAAGGAAGGGGGCAGGCAGAGGCAGCGCCAGCCAACCTTCTGAGCCGGAGTAGCTGCGGCGGTGGACCGACAGAGGAATGGACTCAGGTGACCAAGGGGGAAACAGAGCTACTTCCCACCCACCCAACCCCATCCCAGCTGCTGCCTTGCTCCATGGAGTGAGGGAGGGGAGGAGGGAACCCAGCCATGGTCAGAGGCTGAGTCTGCTGCCATCACTACTGGGTTAGAGACCAGCAAAGAGGAGGTGGCAGAGAAAGAAGGGAAGGGAAGGGAAGGCCAACGGTGGCCCGGGCCTGGTTCCCGGGAAGCTGGTGGGGCTGCATTTGTCCCCGCTTGGTGATTGGCGGGCTAGCAAGCCAACAGAGCACCGCAGCCTGGCTGGGCTCGGCCAGTGAGCGGGCTGTGGGTGGCTTTGGGCAGGTCTTCCTGCCTCCCCTCCCTCCTTCCCAGTCTTTGCTCCCTCCCTCCCTCACTTGCAGTGCACCTTTTGGACAGGCTGGGCCAGGCCAAGAGAGGAAGCAGTTTTCCCTCTGGGGCACAGCAAGGGTGTGATGGCCAGGGCAAACGGCTGGATCCGCACGCAGTGGCACCAGCCTTGCTGCCCCTGCTGCGGCTGCTGCTCCTCATCCTGAGTAGCCACCCAGAAGGTGATGAGGGACCTGACTTTGCCTGGGCTGCTGCCTCCTTCCCAACACAATGAAGGAAGGAAGGAGAGCCGCTCCAGCCGCAGCCACTGTAGAAGGAGGAGGAGGCGGCACAGCAGAGGGATCCCAGCGGCGGCACCTCAGGGTGGAGATCTGGAGCAGGAGGCATTGCTGGGGCCGCGGAGATGCACTGATCATGGGATGATCGGGGGCTCCGCCCACTTGCCTCCTCCCTCCCCCCTTTTTTTCATGTTGGCCTTTTTATTATTTTATTTATTTATTTATTTATTTATTTTGGACTGTGGTCTGGCCTCCAGTAGTGTCTGGGTGGTGGTGGTCCGGCCCGTTGTTTGAAAACTTTGAGGACCCTGATATAGAGGATACCATCTTCTGCTCACAACCATTCAGACCTGTTGTAAAACAGCCTGTCTGTTATGTGTTTGGGTGGAGAAATGGTGAACTGATGGATAAAAAAGGAGTCTGCTTCTGGAATTTTTCTTTACAGGGTGTTACTTTGTGAATTTCCCCCCAAGGAAAAAGGTGAATGTGCTATTGTCATAAGTACAATATGAAAGAAATACAGGCTTGTATATATGGAACCTTATAAAGTGGAAAGTCCTCTTCTTTCCGGGAGGAAAGAAGACTTTTATTTTTCCTGAGTTTGCAACTTAGAGTAAGGAGGACTAAGGGTGCTATCTCACGACGGGGAAGATGTGGTTAATGTGAAACTCCGGCTTTTGTCCTTAATTCGTCACATGACTAAAGATGTGGGTTCTGAGTTCCCACATACCTTGGATTATGCTCCGCTTCTGGAATGTCCCCACGGCCCTAACCTGCTTCAAACAGGCAAAATAACGGCTTCTTGTATAGTCTGCAATACTAAGTTTCCTAGGAGATTTGTTTTAGCATCTTAAAGGGATGATGGATTTCCTATAGAACAGTGTGTGGTTTTCTCATGGATAATTTGAGGGGTGACAAAATCAGATGGCCATACTTCAGATTGCCCATCATTCCTCACCAAGTTGAGTTATCTTCAGGGAAGGAAGACAGTCTCAGTTGGAAGGAACTGTCAAGGTCAAATGTATGACTCTTGAGCAATGGCCTCCGAGCGCTAAAAAAAATTATAACACTCTTTGGTAGTTTTAGTCTGTGGGAGGTCCATCACAGCTGACACTTTTCCCCTAAAAGGGTTAATTTCAATGAGCGTTATCCCACGGCCAGAAGATCCAGCTCCTAAGAGAAGGCGGATTCGCTCTGCCAATGATCACATGATTTGGAGCAGGGATTTCTGTGTCCTCATGGATTGTGCTGTATTGTTTTGTTCCCACCACCATGATGCGCATCAGAATGCCAGCTTCTGTGATGATTCCCTGCTTTTTCATTGCAAACTTTTTTTTAATAAAGTTTCTATGCCCACATATCACCTTCCTTGTGTCACTGTGAACTCTGCGCTAACGTGTGCAGTTATAATTATTCTTACATCACAGTGTTTAATAGGGATATTTTCAGCAAATTGTCAGTAATCAGGAGATTTCCAGTAATTTCAGTAGAATATAGGCCAGCGCATATGATGTGGGCTTGCCGGCGTATCGATACCCTGAAACCAAAAATTAAAAGAAAGACAGGAAGTAAGCACAATGGGAGACAAGAGAAAAAGCACCAGCTTTTCAGAGTCCTCACTTAAATTTGTGTTGCCTTAAAAGACACATCGAAAGAGGCTCCAAAAATCAATACCCTCCCCCCAGAGGTGGTTGCTGGAAAACCCACTGGGATGCGCTTAAGGGGACATGGTCAGGGTTTCTTTTTAAAAGCCGTCTGCTTATGGGGGCGCTATTTTTGAATATGGTTTTTCCTGCATTTGGAATAAGGTTCAATGTGAGATCAGATACCTATGTCTATCATGACAAAGCTCATATGAGTATCAATAGTTGTGATATTTCCTTATTTAAATGCTTTCCCTCTCTTCAGAAGACGAGACATTATTTCACTTATAGTAAAGTCAGTCCTTCCCAGACATTCTTGTTATATTCGTTATACTTTTCCTGGATGGAAAATTAATTCTAGGCTGCATAACCTTGTCTAATTATACAAGCTTTAATCATCTAATTGTTTCTGTGTTCCATTTGCATGAAATAAAGCTTCCCAAATCTGAAAACATGTAGCCTTTGTTACAGGTACATTACTTCATATACATGCATTCATGTTCTAATGAATGTTTAAAATCATGTAAAAGTCATCTAGAACTCTTACAGCTATGAAGAACACAAGCACTAATGCTTAAAATACTCCATATGATGATTTAACTTAAGCTGCATGCAAATGCTTAAATCACATTTTAATCTTGTATCAAAATATAAAGGTTCTAAGTATCCCGCAGGTATTGATGTTATAGGCAGATTGTGTCATAATGATTCTGAATTGCAGGAGCATAAAACATACAATAAAATATAAAATGATTTTTAATTACTGTACATCCTATAAATACAGGATCTTATAGTCTTAAAAAGCTACAATCAAAAAGTTCCGAGCATACCTCTCAAAACAGCCAAGTTCTTAAAATTTATAATATATGAAAGTATGTCTGTAAAGATTCTCAGTCATCCAGGTGAGGTTATCTGGAAGTTGAGTCATGGCAACTTGACTTCTTTTCTTGTGAGACTGAAATGTTTTGTTACTCATCTGAGCAGCTTCATCAGTTTGAGGAAAGTTAGTGGTGAGGCCTCAAATTTATAGTTCCCTTGCTTTCATGCCATCCTAGTCTGAATAGTTTCATTAGGTGGACAATGGCCTGAATAGGCTCACTAGATGGACAATTGGCTGGAATGTGTGAAAGTCCCACCTATGCAACCCTTCCCATCACCCATTAAGTATGGGTCTTTAGCCATGGCCTTCCTGGTGGAGGTGTGAAGGGCTTCTGATTTGCCTGGAAATCAATGAAAGGGCAACATGATAGACGTGATCAGAACAAGGAAGCTACTTTGATGAGTAGCAAAATGATGGAGATGTGTCATCTCCAGGCTTAAAACCAGGGTACTTCAAGGGCCAGATGCAGGGGAGTGGTATCAGGAGACAGATACCTAGTCTCATCTGGTGAGGCCACTGTGAGATACGGGAAGCTGGACTAGATGGGCCTTTGGCCTGATTCACCATGGCTCTTCTTATGTTGTTATGTGTCAGTCTCACAAAATAGAAGGTCAGTTGCTATGACTCAAGTTCCAGATATACAAAAGTATATTATTAGCCTTTTAGTACATTTCCCACATAAAATTATACTTATGCAGTCATAGCCAGTCTGCCTGGTTTTATGTGGTCTCCTTGTTTATTTGTCTCTTTGCCTGCCTTGCGTGTTACCTGCTGGCTTCATGCTATGTGTTGCCTGATGGTTTCTCAGCTGCTGCCTGGTGCTCCTTTGTGACTAGTGTTGTGTTGCTGTGCCTTGTGCTCTATCTGTTGTCTCACTTCTGTGTATATTTGTACTTTTCTCAGCTGTCTCTATTATCCTTACCAATGTTTACCTCTTCGTGCTCCACTTGCAACCGGCTGAGAGGGAAATCTAGTCAGTGAGATGATTCACTTATTTTGTGGGGCAAACATTATTTTATATTGACCTAGTTTTCCCTGGATGCTAACTGTGTGAACTACTATGTCAGGAATCTACCTAGTATGTTACCTAGAATGTTTACGATCACAAAATGTGACTGTTTGACTTGATTTTGTTATTTTACAAAGTAAGAAAATTACTGGTGAAACGAAGGGCTTTGCTTGAGGAGCTAACTGATTTCCCTACAGAGAGCTACGTTGCCCCCAAATGTCCCCAGGAACTATTTAGTAAAAGTTAATTCTTAAAAAATGACCATACTGTTGTAGTTTCTGCCACACTGCAACGTGGGAACTCCATGGTGACATTCAGACACTGTCTTCAGTTGTACCTTCAGGTTTTGCAGTTGTATTTTTAAAAGTTGAATCCAGATGTTCTGTTGCCTAATTTCTACCCAGTAAAAGAAGGACCTTCTCCCTTTTCATTTTTCAGCAGTCAATTTGTGCTGTCCTATAACTTCACAACCATCTATGAAAGCTGTTCAGACTAAGCACAGTGCTCCATTCATAGTAGTAGTATCCTGCATGAATAGTATTGGACTATCTATAGAAAACTATAAAGGCATAAGAGGTATTTTCAGCAATTAGGAGATTTCCCAGGCAGCTAATACTACTGAGTTATTTCAGTTTTCAGGAAGGGATACTGTTCCATATTCTGTCACAGGTCTGAACTTTCAACTTTCTGGTTGATCCTGAGCTTCCCCTGCTCTGCCGACCTCCTCCCACCTAATTCTTCCCCTTTCTGCATTTTTTGGCCCTGGCATTCCAAGACCGGAGAGGCAAGAGATAGAGATCTCCCTCTGGGAACAAGGAGGTAGACCTGAGGTCAAATTTCTTCCTTTGAGATTGGAGCTTTACCTTTTAAAGTAGTGGATCATCCTCTTTAAAATACTGCTGTATGGGCTCTATCCCACGTTCTTTAAAATCCAGATCTAATTTACTAATAAACCGCCTCAAAAATTGTGCCCCTACAGTCAGCGGGCTTAAAAAAAACAAACCGGTAACACCCACTTATCTGGGTTCCATTGAGTTTTCCAAGATCCAAGGTGTAGGGTGGGCAGTTTTTGATCCAGTTCCAAATGCGCATTTTTACAAGAGGCAAATGTTAGTGGGGGCACAAAAAACAACAATATTTCCCCCCTTTCGTGTCAGTTTACCAGTTATGTGGGTGGCCAACATCCTATCTTGCTTCCCCCCCCCCCCGACTGCTGTCTCCGATATTCTTTTATTGGTGCTCGGGAGACAGCCAGCAAGGTCGGGGCAGCTTGCTGCTCCACCGCTGCTGGAGCTCCCCATCTGAGTTGCTGCTTGCCCTGGAACTTCTAAGGGCGTTTATACACGACCCCTAAACTCCGGGGCAAATGGCTCCCAGCTCCAGAGCTTAAAAATGTTTCCCCACCAGCTCCGGAGTTTAGAGGAAATTAAGTGCGACCCCGCCCACCTAAGCGCGACCCAGCGCACTTTTCTTGTACCTGCTCTTCTGAGGTGAAAATTGCTTGATGCGGGGTAAGGATAGTGAGTGCGGGGCTCTCCTCGCTTCTGTTTGTTGTTGTTTTGGCTCCCGCCCCTTTAAGAGCTACTTTACAGAGACAGGAATGTTGCTGCGGCAAGAGTGGAGGCAGAACGGAGGTGAGTCACGATCTTTTCTTCCTTTTTTTCCTCCCTCCCCTCACGCAGCCAGCAGCCAGGGTGGGGACACAGGAAGAGCGACAAGCCCCTAAGATCTCTGGTCCGAATTTAAGTGGCCAGCGGATCTTAGGGGTCGTGTGAAAAGGCCCTAAGCTCCGCACCACAGGAACTCCCCCTCAGAACTTATAGTCGTGGCCCCGATCTTTCTATCGTTGCTTGCCCGTGGAAAATGTCCCACAGCTTGGTCAGCCAAGCGGACTGGGAATGGGGGAGGAAAAGAAACTTCCCAACCCCACCTCTCTTGAGTCTCCTGGCTCATTGGCGCTGGTGGCGTTGTGGGGCAGGGTGTCTCCACAAAGCCCCCCCCCCCCGAGGCATCTCTCGCCTGCTCACCTGCTCCACCTCGGCAGTCTATGGGTGAAAAATGGAGAAGGGAGCCGTCATATTTTCCATCAGTCACTTGCCTCCATTTTTTAATTTAGGGTTCTCCCCACATTTGTATTTTGATGACCTCTGTTATAAATGCAAACTGTTTTAGAAAATAAGTTTGAGGTATAGCAATGCCTTGGTAGGCCACAAGAGGGCACTACTACATTATTGGTGGAAATAAGACCCTGGTTTAGTAAAACAAACTGGGTTATATACACACGCATGCTCACTCACTCACTCACTCACTCACTCACTCATTCTCTCTCTCTCTCTCTCTCTCTCTCTCTCTCTCTCTCACACACACACACACACACACACACACACACACACCGAATGAAGCACAACTGTAAAATCTTTATGTGAGACAGTTTTATATCAAAGCTGAATGACATCCAACCTCGCCTCATCTTTGATATTAAGTGGAATTTAATAACAAATTAGTTGCAACACTAGAACTTATTAATCAATGTGATGTTAAGTTACTTTTAAATTATGGCAATCTTCTCGGGTTTTCTAAGCAAAAATCTCTCATAAGTTGTTTACCAGGGTGTCCTTCAAATTCCCGATACATTCTACTTTTTAATGATTTGTGTATTTTTAATCACAAAGTCATGATGCCTCAAATTCCCAGGCACCTTTTGAAGGTCCACCTTCAGTATATTTAAATAATATACATCTAATGGAAAGGATTCTTGTTGATATGGGATAACTTGACAGAGCTATGACTGCTTTAGTCAATATAATACTGTTGCGACCCAGAAGATGCAAATAGGTTTATTTACTGAATTATATCAGACTGAAACCTCACATAGTGTCTCCTCTCTGACTCTGTTAGAAGCACACAGTATGTCTTAAATGGGGTAGCAAGCAACAGTCCTCCTGCTTAGCATCAAAAGAAAAAAGGCCACCCATTATGACCATTCATTAAATCAAAAATAGAAAAGCTGCTGAAATTATTCTTAAATGATACAGTGTCAGAAGTGGTTGGAACATGAGATTTGAGTTGCAGGGAAATAGAGAGGGCTGATTAAGTGTGGGAGCACCATAAGCATGTGTTTACTTAAAACGTTTTTGTTATGCTTGTCAGTTGAAATTGGCTCCTTGAACAATTTCTGAAGATCAGTAATATATCAGTTCTTGCCCTCATGTTTGTTTGTTTGTTAGATTTATAAACTGCCCATCTAGCTGCAGGGCCATTCTGGGCCGTTTCAGAGATCCACATTATTATTGAATTCATTTAATTTCTGTCCCAACTTTCTCCTCTTATGGGGGCCCTAGGTGCTTAGTTTTAAAAAAAAAAAGCATTTCAAAATTCAAATATTTATAGTAATTAAAATTTTAGAACTATAACATGCATATTTTTAAAAAGCCATTATTTTTAAACAATGTGAGTGAGAGTGTTCGGGGATTTGTGTGTGTGTGTGTGTGTGCATGTGTGTGTGTGTGTGTGTGTGTGTGTTGAATCTGGTCTCTGGGTGTCTGAGTTTCATTGTATGCGTATACTGTGTATATACACACAATGACAATAAATTATTATTATTATTTTAAAAAGCCTACTGTTTCTGTGAAAGCCTCTTCGATGAGATAGGTCTTCAGTTGCAGTTGGAAGGGAAAGAGGGAACAGACAAACCACATTTCCCAGGGGAAAGAGTTCAGTAATCTGGGAAAAGATACAGGGAGAAGCACTCTCTTGGGTCCTCCTCACCAAAGGTGTTTGTGCTGCCCTTAATACTTACAGGGACCATGTGCAAGGGGATACAGTCTTTTAGATACTGTATTGTGGACATGAGCCATAAGGTGATTAAATAGAAACAAACTAGCAGCCAATTACAGTAAACTGTTGTCATATATTCCTGGTAACCAACCCCTCTCAACAGCCTAGCTGCAGCAATATTGTAGCAGTTGAAGGTGCCTTTGAACCATCTCCAGGGAATGCATTGCAATAATCCAAATGAGAGGTAATAAAGGTGTGTATCACCACAGTCAAGTCAAGACTCTCAGGGAATAGGCACAAGCTGGCACGTGGGTTTTAACTCAGCAAATCCACTTGTGGCTATGCTGGAGTTTTGGCCATCCTGGTTTATGCGAGGAATCCAGACGTACACCCAGACTATGCCCCTCAGTTTCCATATGGAGTTTCCAATCCCCTTTAGGCCAATTTGAGTGCCTAGTTCCTGGTCTGCCTTTTGAGTGACCAGCAGCAACTCAATCCTGGCTAGATGAAGCTACTGTGTTGCACCCCGATTCTGGTTTAGAACAGAGGCAGCACATTTCAGCTTAAAGGTGTGTGTGTGTGGGTGTGTGTGGAGTTTTATCAGTATGCTAGTGACACTGAACTTCAAAGCTCCAGACAACTACTCCTCTTGGTTTTATATAGATTTTAAGTAGCCCAAGGAATAGTTAGAATACTGAGGGTCCACACCAGCTGATGGCCAAAGGCGTTGAGCAGGAGTTCCCCAGCAGTGCTTTCTGAGGTCATCCCTCCAGGAATGATTGCCACACAGTGCCTCCTAGATGGGCAGCCCAGAAGGATACCATGGATAGTGGTATCAAAAGGGCCACTAAGAGATCCAGGAAAATCAACAGGGACACACTCCCCCTTCTAGTTTCCACTGTACATTATTCACCATAATGACCAAAGGAGTCTCCATTCGATAACCAGGCTAAAGCCCAGTTCAAATGGACTGAGATAATGTATGTCATCTTCAAGCTGAGGAGCCATCACCTGCTCCAGACACTTACTGCAAAATGGTATATTACAGACAGGTAGAGATGGGCACGAAACACCGAAATGGCATTTTGTTTCATTTTTCATTTTGTTTGTTATTGTTTCATTTTGTTTAGAACGAAATGAATTTTTTTTTAAAAAAAAAATTCATTTCGTTGTTTGTTTTGTTGTTCGTTAATTTTTTAAAAAAACTCGTGCTGACCAGCAGGCCGCAGGCCAGATTGGCACATTTTTTATTTTTTTATTTTTTATTTTTTGAAACTTGCGCCAACCAGCTGGCCCAAGGGCTGGCATGTTGTTTTTTATTTCTTTTTTCTTGCACCGACCAGCTGGCCCATGGGCCGGGTTGGCGAATTTTTTATTTTTATTTTTTTTATATATTTTTATATTTTTATATTTCTTTTATCCCCCACTCGATGACGCCCAATCGGGTGGGGGAAAGGGTGGGCTTTTAAAACTTTTCCCCCCACCTCAAGCTCTTCAAGAGCAAAAGATGAAAAACATGAAAGCATTGAATGGGGAAAATTAGACTAAAGAAATTTATCCTCCAAAACTGCTCTTTAAAGGAAAAAATACCCAGACAGTTACTGCTCACCTACAGTAGCCGAAAGGCAGTAGTACAAATCTTAAGGGCACTTTTACACAACCCCTAAAATCTGAGGCAAAGGGGTCCCAGATCCGGAGCTTAAAATTGTTTTCCCACCAGCTCTGGATTTTTTTAAAAAAAGTACAACCACGCCCACCTAAGCGCATCCCAGCGGATTTTCCAAGTACCTGGTCTCCGAAGGTGAAAAATTTCTGATGCAGATGTAAAGCAGTGAGTGCCGGGCTCTCCTCACCTTTTTTTTTTTGCCCCTGCCCCTTTAAGAGATTGGAAGAGACTGGAATGCTTCCTGGGGTAGCTCCCACGCAGAGCGGAGGTGAGCCTGCATGTTTTTCTCCCTTTTTTTCTCCCTCCCCTCACGCAGACAGGAGCAAGGGAGTGTGGAGGGGTGGGAACACAGGAAGAGCGACAAACCCCCAAGATCTCTGGTCCGAATTTAAGTTGCCAGCAGATCTTAGGGGTCATGTAAAAGCGCCCTTAGTGGCAAATTGTCCCTAGTCAGTGTGTCATGGCTGGTCTTTGTCATTCTGCACCACATTATTTGACTGCTATACAACAAATAATACAAGTGTCAGCTTCTTAATAAATGGTAATTTGCTGCTGCAGTTTAGGCTATGGAACTAAATACAGTAAAAATAATCACTAGGATTCTGACACCTCTTAAGAGAAAAACCAGAAACAGGCTACAGCTACACACCTGGTTAAAAGCCAGGTAGAATGTGAAGTCACTTTTTTTTTTGTTTCACAAGCCCCACCGCCCTTTAAATTGTCACCCACTGCAGTTAACTGCAGTAAAGCTTCCTCAGTAGCCAGCCAGGGTAAGATAGTCTTTCTTCTTCCACGTGGCCTGCTTGTCTGCTAAGTGGCTGCCATAGTATATTGCCACAATGTGCTTAGAAAAAACAAACTAAAATTGTAAGACAAGCAGGAAGGTAAAACACTGGAAGTACAAATATCCTAAAATGCAGGCCCCATATAACTAGAAAGATCAAGATCTAGAGCAGTCTGAATAAATCCAAATAAAAAACAAATTTGTAATCCTTTTTTGATAAGTTTCATTTATGGGAGTATATCAGCTTGAACATGAAGATTTAGCTCTTAATTCATAAATCAGTAAGCGTGATCCATTTATTGTCAGGTAGAAAGCACTGTTTGCAGTGGACTGAGAAACGTACATGGCAATATTTACATGAGCAGCACTGTCTGAACTCCCTATGTGCTTAGACACAAATGGGAATATAATGGGATGTGCCCTTTCCCCTCCATTTCCTTTTGAGGGATTCATAGTATCATAGAATCCTAGAATCATAGTAGGGTTGGAAGGGAACTTGGAGCTCTTCTAGCCCAACTCCCTGCCCAAGGCAGGAGACCTCATGCCATCCTGGACAGATGGCTGTCCAATCTTTTCTTGAAAACCTCCAGCAATGAGGAACCCACAACCTTGTGGGGCAAGCTGTTCCACTGTTTAATGGCTCTTTCCATCAAGAAATTTCTACCTATTTCCAGGTTGGTTCTCCCTCTGATGAGTTTCCACCCATTGGTTCTTGTCATGCCTTCATGTGCAACTGAGAATGAATCAATGCCCTCTTCCCTGTGGTAACCCTTCTGGTATTGGAAGGGTGCTATCATGTCTTCCCTCAGTCTTCTCTTGGTCAGTCTAAATATGCCTAGTTCTTTTAGTCATTCTTCATATGATTTAGCCTCCAGTCCCGTTATTATCTGTGTTGCTTTTCTCTGCATTTTTCTAGGGCCTCTGTGTCTTGTTTGTATTGAAGTGACCAGAACTGGACACTGTATTCCAAATGTGGTCTCACCAGGACAGTATAGAGTACTGCCATCTTAGCAAAGTAATGCTACTTAACAAATGCAGAGTTAAGCACTTGACCTCACTGTCCATACTGATGGTGTGTTAATGTGTACAGTGATAAAAGAATCAGTAAACAGGTACTTCTTCTGTGTGCCAGCTTTTGATTAATGTTTATACTTTAGCTCGTTGAAAAAAATGGTACATTTTTCTTGATCTTTTCCTGTTTTTCCTCAGATAACCTAAACAACCAAAGTTAAGTAATTCCATTCACTTATTGCCTGTTCCCTGTTGTTTCAGTGTTCAGACACTGCTCAGAAGACAATTGTTACCTTGGCTTTCAGTGCCTGCTTCCATTATAACCACATCTTCTGCAAGTGGCATCAAGACTGAGTCCCAAAAATTGATGACCTCAGGTGATTCTCCACACATTACAAGAGACATGTAGCCTAGTAGACTTTGGAGGACGATAGAAGACTTGGATGGACTGCTGACACACAGTGATTCTACTTAATTTTTAAGTGCTCATTTCATTCAGTATAATAGTCCATAAAATTAATCTGTGTGGGAAATAGAGATGGGCACGAAATGAACTTTTTAAATTTCCGTTATCTGTTATTCGTTTTGTTACGTAACGAAACGAATAACGAAAATTGTGGTGAAATTGGAATGAACCGAACAGAACCACGAAAATTAGGTTCGTTACATTTTGTTTTCGTTAATGGCAACGTGCAATGAAATGAGCTGTTTTTAAATGTTAAAAAAGTCCTGAATATCTGTAAAAACCCAGCAATAAATATTTATTCTGCCTGATAATACCTACCAGGAGGGTTGAGGTCCTTAAAACGTGCATTTATGTCTTTTCTCAGATCGCTGTATTTTTTTTTCCTTTAAGGGGAGTTAGGGGACATCGACCCAAAATGGCTCCCAGATGCCAAATATTGGTTTCTTGGATATTAAAATGACCTGGACATCCGTAAAAACGCAGTGATAATTATTTGAAATTATTACCTACCAGGGGGTTGGGGTCCTTAAAACGTTTGTTTTTGTCTTCTCCCATTGCAATGTATTTTTCTTTTCCCTTTAAGGATGACAAAATGGATGTTGCCATCACCAGCCATAAAATGGAGGCAAGACATGTGATGGGATCATGTAAATTCTTGGACAACTTCAACCAATAGCATGCCCAGGTTGCAGATTCAGCAGGTCTGGCAGCCACGGAGGGCATAAAAAGCTCTGGCAGCCCCCACCCTCCTTAGGGTGGGATTGCTGTCTCTGCGACTCATTATTTTCACTTTAGGCCAGCCAGGCAGGTGTGTGTCTCTGTGTTCCTGCCAGCTGCAGCCTGGCTCTTAGGGGAGAGAAAGAAGAGATTTCTCTTGCAGCCTCCCTGTGTGTGTGTGTGCGTACCTCTTGGTGAGTACCCTCCCCTGCCCTGCAGTACAGTCACTCTGCAGCTGCCTTGCACCCTGGGCAATGCCCGCCACTGCCTTTGCAGCCCCCCTGCATACCTAGTCTATACTGTGTCTCTGCCAGCACCAATTTTTTAGTGTTTTCCCTCTGGTCTGGGGCATTGGGGGATGCCCGTGCATGGAAATGCTTTAAAAATTGTGCACAGAAATGCTTGAAAAATTGTGCAAAAGCGTGTAAAAACGAAAAATGAAAAACAAAAATATTTTTTTTCAAAGATTCACAAAAAATGAGATCGAACCGAAACGGACCCCCTCATCAAAAAACGAAAAAACAAAATGCCATTTTTTCAATTCGTGCCCATCTCTAGTGGGAAACGTGGGAAGGGTAAAAAAAAATGTGATACATTTCTGATGTGGGGAAATCCAACTTGTAGTTAAATACTTGAAATCTTGCAGATATCATTAGATTCCTTCCTGCCTTCTAGTAGATAGGTTTTCTAAGCATAAAGAATGTGAGGAAATAGTCTGACCACACTAGAAGTAATTATTTTTGACTTTTCTAGGTAATGGACCACAGTTAACCTCATAGGTGGGCTAGAAAGTGACATCAGTGACTAATCCTGGGCAAAATGAGTTACATTCTTAGAAAGCTCCAAGTATTGTTAGACCAATGAATGTGTTCCAGAAGAAATGAAGCCTTAAATATCCCCTAAAAATAAAAGTAGAAGCTATTGGTCTTTGAACATATTGCGGGAAGAATGGTAGACAATGGTAGGAAAAATTAAAGCAGTAGGGGAAAAGGAAGATCTGAGGTGGATTCACTCAGTAATGGTACCATCGCTTTAAGTTGGCAAGACTTGACCAGGGTTGTTAATCATAGGACCATCTGAAGTACATTAATTCACACAGTCACCCTGAGTCAGAAATGATGAAGGCACGTTGCAAGAAAAGATAATCATCCTCAATTTAAAGTTGTCTGTTGCTTTGAAAATGAAAGAAATATCTTGAATCTAGCGGATTCAGTTGATGCATAGTCATAATAACTCTTCAGACATCCATATCTCAATCAAATAATTACTCTTCACAATCGAAACAACGACATTTCTTCAGTGCAGTTTCTATATTGGTGATCTAAAACCCTCACCAAGATATCCTTTGGGTTTGGCTCTGGAAGCAAAAGCAGTGGACAGATGCAAGGAATTCCTTAGGAAAGAAAGAAACAGTTATTGGAAGAACAAAAAGCATAATAAAAACAGTTTCAGAGACTTTACATTTGTAATAATTTTTACTAATCCCTGGCAGGAACACAGCTTTTCTTGTCCTGCCTCCTTGTCTGAATGAGCAATCAGTCAAGCAAGTGGAGCCAAGAAGCCCATGCTCCTGTTAGGGACTGGTCAAACAGCCACGGTGGAAGAGAGAAGTGTGTGGGGGAGGGGGGATTCTAACCAAGGAGGTGGTGGTGGGGAAGGGACTGCCAGTGCACATTGCATCATTTTATAACCCCCGCAGATGAAGGAAGGACCACCACCAGATGAGGGACAGCTAGAGAGGATGCAACAGTAGGAATAATAGAGTGGAAGTTGCAAGGCTCAGGGTCATTTTTGTCAACCATGTCAGATGAAAGGGAGAGGTGGGAGGAGGCAGTCAGACACTGGAAGCCCATATTCTGCACCATAGAGATTCCAGTAGGGATAAAGGATAAGGGGAGCCACGTCCTCATTCTTAACTAGGAACATATACAGTTGCACTATTCGTTAAGTTTACATTAGTTTCAAGGTTACCTATGTTTGCATTAAGCTGGGAAAAAGTATTATTTCCCATTCAGTAGAAGTTTCCTTCAGGTAAATGCATTTGGATTTATTACCTATCTTCATGTTATGTTATGTCGAATAATCCCCTCACTTAGACAGGGAAAAGTAGGGAGTCACTGAATCTTGTGTACCGTATATACTCGAGTATAAGTCGACCCGAGTATAAGTCGCGGCCCCTAATTTAAACCAAAAAAACTGGGAAAATTTATTGACTCAAGTATAAGCCTAGGCTGGGAAATGCAGCAGGGCCTGGTGTGAGCTGTGTGTGTGTGTGATGTGACTTTTAGCCACCGAGGCAAGTGCTTGAGTTGGTGGCTAAAAGTCATTTTAAACATGGGGGGTTAAGGAGAAGTGGTGCACAATGTTTAAAATGACTTTTAGCCACTGACCCAAACTTGCCTCAGTGGCTAAAAGTATTGACTCAAATATAAGCCGAGGACCCCTTTTTTCAGCCCAAAATTACGGCTGAAAAACTAGGCTTATATTCGAGTATATACAGTATCTTACCTGGAATTCAAGGATTTGTCTGTGCTTGTTCTCTTAGAGCTTTAAGTGAAAGTTCATATCCCAGAAACATGGCAGCACTCATTGGGAACCCTCGCACTGCATTCACTGTGAGACCCCTAAAAAATACCTGAGCAGAACAAAGAAGGAACTGTTACTCTTTTTTAAAAAATCAAATAGTTGTACATGGAAAATACCTGAAACGGGTAACAATGAATGGGCATCAGACATTGGGAGGTCTCGATATTTCAACACTATTCTGTGAGGGGGATTTATTTGTTTACATATGTTTGTTTTAACTATTCATTAGCAAAATATATCCTGCATTATTCCAAATTATCAGATCTTACTTTCATGGCAGGGCAAATTTCTAGTCATGTGCTGATTCTGTATGAAGGGCATTGATCAGGATCAAAGCTCCCATAAAATGAGTTCTTGCCATTCCTAAACTTTGAGAATCTGAAAATTTGGACTATTTTTCATTACATCATTTCTTGTTGCAAATATGTTGCAAATATGATTGTTATCTCCTCTGCTCCCCTCCCTGAAATTCTTTTTTTGAACTGGGGTGGGTATGTAGTCCATAGAGATTTCCCCACCCATTCCTAGATGATAGAGTAAAACACCTGCAAGCCACATGCGCGCAGAGAAAGAGAGAGAGAGAGAGAGAGAGAGAGAGAATTTAAACAATTACTCTATGGACAGTGCTTTCTCTAAACTTTTGTGCTATAGCTTGGATGAGAAAGCATTATTTATAAGCATTATTTATCTATTTTTACTTACCTATTTTACCTACTTGTATTGTATCTGTTTCTAAAGTAGCACCTGAGCACATGGAAAGTAATTTACAAATGTTCTATATATTTTGTAGATTTAGGCCAAAATTGCATAACTCTAGAAAAAACAGGTGAAATCTCAATGACTCCTAAGTAGAGATGGGCACAACACAGAAAAATAGTGTTTTGTTTTTTTTTTCCCATTGCATTTTGTTTCATTTCTTAATTAACTATTTTTTAAAAAATTGCTTTTTAAAAAAATAATGAAACAAAATGAAACAAAATGATTCAGTAGTTGCCGCCACCCAACTGGTTTTGACAGCTCTGGTTGTGGGGAGAGAGGTCCCAGCTTTAGGAGTAAAGCTGCAGCCCCCTCCTTACAGCCTGACATGTCAAAACCAGCTGGGTGGTGGTGGTGGGAGAGTGAAGCAGGGTTTTAAATTTGCCAGTGCTTGCTTTGCTCTCCCATTGCTGCCACTGGCACACACAGGTTGGGCTGTGGGGAGGGGGGCAGTCCTGACAATCCACAACCCTGAGCTGTCAAAAAAAAAAAAAAACTACCTGGAGGGCAAGGGCAGGGCAACAATGGGGGAACAGAACAGCATTTTGAATTTACGCCTGCCTGCTTTGTTCACCCTTGTCACCCCTGCCTTCCAGGTTGGTTTTTTTGACAGTTCACACTGTGGAGAGGGGGGTAGTTCTAAGAGTGCACATGGTAGACAGTTAGGAAACTAAATTGGTTCACATCTACTCTCTATTCATATGTGGACTCCCCTCACCTGAAATTGTGTGCAACATTTATTTACATAGTTAATAGAACATAATTAAATAGTTCCCGGTAAGATGAGGTTGTTTTGGTAGCTCTTACTTTTAGACCTTCGTTCTGGTAACTTTGGAGGATGCAATCAATGACTCCTTTGTATTTGTTTAAATAAACTCCATCAGCTTGAAGACGACTCTTCACAACATCCATTGGAGTTGCAGTTCCCCAAGATATTGCTCCTTGGAAAATGAATAAAGCTTATTATAGATACAGAATAGCACTCAAGACGAGAGATGGGGATGAATTGTTAAAAAGGTGATTTGTCATGATTTGTGATTCATCAGAGCTGACAAACTGATGTGTCATTGAATCAATTAATTTCCAGTGATGAATCAACACTTTGGCAAATTGATTTGTCATTGAGTCATAGAATCACAGAGTTGGAAGAGCCCTCAAGGACTATCCAGTCCAACACCTGCCATGCAGGAACCCCCATCACAATATTTCCGACAGATGGCCATCCAGCCTCTGCTTAAAAACCTCCAAAGAAGGAGACTCCACCACCCTCTGTGGTAGCATATTCTACTACTGAGCAGCTCAGTAACTGGGTCCAGTAGGGACCGAACAGAAGCAGAAGAGATCAAGAAGAGATGGCAAGAATATACAGAAGAATTATATCAGAAAGATCTGGATATCCCTGACCTGGAGCGAGATATCCTGGAAAGTGAAGTCAATTGGGCCTTAGGGTATTTGTACACGATCCCTAAACTCCGCCGCAAATGGCTGCCAGCTCCGGAGCTTACAATTGTTTCCCCACCAGCTCCAGAGTTTGCAGGAAATTAAGTGCGACCACGCGCACCTAAGCGCGTCCCAGCGCACTTTTCATGTACCTGCTCTGGGAGGGTGAAAATCCCCAGATCCGGATGTAACCTAGAGTGCCGGGCTCTCCTCGTTTCTGTTTGTTGTTGTTTTTTGCCTCCCGCCCCTTTAAGAGAAGGAATCATTATGATGACGGGGCTCTGGGCGGCTTCTGAGGTGAGCCTGCATTTTTTCCTCTCTTTTTTTCTCCCTCCCCTCACACAGACAGGAGCAAGGAAGTGGAGAGGGGTGGGGACGCAGGAAGAGCAACGAACCCCCAAGATCTCTGGTCCGAATTTAAGTGGCCAGCGGATCTTAGGGGTCGTGTGAAAAGGTCTTTAGAAAGCATTGCAAACAACAAGGCCAGTGGAGGTGACAGCATTCCAATTGAACTCTTTAAAATCTTAAAAGAGGATGTTGTAAAGGTGCTACATGCAATATACCAGCAAATCTGAAAAACTCAGCAGTGGCCAAAGGACTGGAAAAGATCGGTCTACATCCCCATTCCAAAGAAAGGAAACGCCAAAGAATGCTCCAACTATCGCACAATTGCACTCATTTCACACGCTAGCAAGGTTAGGCTCAAAATTCTAAAAGAGAGGCTGGAGCAGTATGTGGACAGAGAACTTCCAGAAGTGTAAGCTGGATTTCGAAGGGGCAGAGGACCTAGAGATCAAATTGCCAACATGTGCTGGATTATGGAGTAAGCTAGAGAGTTCCAGAAAAACATCTACTTCTGCTTCATCGACTATGCCAAAGCCTTTGACTGTGTGGACCAGAACAAACTATGGCAAGTTCTTAAAGGAATGGGAGTGCCTGACCACCTTATCTGTCTCCTAAGAAATCTATATGTGGGACAAGAAACAAAAGTCAGAACTGGACAAGGAACAACAAAATTGGGAAATCAGAACAACAAGGCTGTATACTGTCATATTGCCTATTTAACTTACATGCAGAGCACATCATGCAAAAGGTAGGACTGGATGAATCACAAGCTGGAATTAAGATTTCTGGAAGAAATATCAACAACCTCTGATATTTCTAATAGCAAAAAGTGAGGAGGCATTAAAAGAACCTCTTAATGAGGGTGATAGAGGAGAGTGAAAAATGGTCTGAAGCTCAAAATAAAAAAAACCTAAGATCATGACCACCGGTCCCATCACTTCCTGGCAAATAGAAGAGGAAGAAATGGAGGCAATGACAGAGTTTATTTTCTTGGGCTCCTTGATCACTGTAGATGGTGACTGCAGCAATGAAATTAAAAGACACCTGCTTCTTGGAAGGAACATGATGGCAAACTTAGGCAGCATCTTAAAGAACAGAGACATTACTTTGCCAACAAAGGTCAGGATAGTCAAAGCTATGGTTTTTCCAGTAGCGTTGTATGGAAGTGAGAGCTGGACTATAAAGAAGGCTGATCACCATAGAATTGACACTTTTGAGCTGTGGTACTGGAGGAGACTCTTGAGAGTCCCCTGGAAAGATATCAAACCAATCCATCCTGAAATCAATCAATCCTGAATGTTCACTGGAAGAACATTCGGTGGTACTTTGGCCACCTCATGAGGAGAGAGGATTCCTTGGGAAGTCCCTGATGTGGGAAAGATTGAAGGCAAAAGGAAAAGGGGACAGCAGAGAATGAGATCATTGAATGGTGTCATCGATGCAACCAACATGTATTTGACCAAACTCTAGGAGGTGGTGGATGACAGGCAGGCCTGACATGCTCTGGTCCATGGGGACACAAAGAGTCAGACATGACTTAACAACTGAACAGCAACAAAGGTTCCTTGGGAGGAATTTTAAAAATCACTGAAATTCATCAATTTGTATTCATTGAATGACTCCATTTTTTATGAATACAAATTGACAAATTTTGATAAATAGTCTTCTTTTTCAATTCATCCACATCTCTATTCAGGACTCATTTATTAAAAAGAAATGTAGAAGTCTTTAGGAAACCAGCTATCAAAGTTTGATAGAATTCTAATGATAAAAGAAAGCAATGTGAATTTTGCTACACAAAATTTCCTCAGCTCCCCTATCTCTGATTGATTGGAGTACCTCTAAAACAAGGTTGTCAAATGTAAGCCTTGAGGTTTTGTCAGTTATTTGGGTTTTCCATATAACCAGTAGGAACCAAATGTACTTTATATAGTTCAACCATTATCTGAACTCAAGAAGTGCCTGATGCCAGGCTAATGCACTCAACTGAAAACAGAAGCCCAGTTTCCCATTGAAAATCAACTCAACTGCATGAAGCAAGCTTAGCAAATTCAGTGATTCTTGGTGCAAAAGAGAATTTGGGAAGGCACATGTTGAGAATTTCCCTTTGGTCATGGTACTTCTTACAATGACTCCCTTCTAATTTCCTTGGACCACATAAACAGGGTGGATAGCAGGCAGAAAGAAAAGAAATTTGGGGAAACAAAGGTCAACAAATAGAAGTGACTCATACTGAGAAAGGAATACATAAGAATTCAGTCTTCCAAGTAGTTTGGATTATGTGTCCTTGTTCCAGCTAATATTTTTGCCAAGAATCAATAGATCTTGTAGAAAGGTTTGATGGAATGCAATATTTTTATTCAGATCCTGTGAAATTATTAGATTATAGGGGAAATAGTAAAGTATTAAAATAACTCCACCATTTTGGTATGGTGTTTTGATACTGAATTGGAAATGTGGCCTACGGAGAAATGTGTGCCGTTGCATCCCCATAATTCATCCACAACCTGCAATTCACATGGACAATTTTCATCTCATGGGTGAAAAGGTGTGTGAATTTCTGAATCTAGGGTGAAGATATTTGCTTATTCAGTCTAGTTTTTAAACTGAGCATTTCCATTGACTAATAGGACATCTACACTGGTTATTTACTCTGGAAGTTACATTGGATCTTGACTTGAAATTGAATTTAAAAACCAGCAACTGCAAAATTCAAAGGCAAGCATGGGGAAACCAGTTTTGGAATGGTCATTTTTAAGCGGGACTTATTTATTTTAGCTAAGCCATCAGGAGTGGTTTAAATTTTGCCCTGTGCTGGTATTGCCTCTTTCTTTTTTCTTTTTTGTTCTGCATGATTGCCTCTTCTGATGCAAAGGGGTACTTGTTGGCATATGCCTCTTGCTTCCAAGCAGTTTTTAAAGTCTTTTAAAATCAATATTAGTGCAAAATAACTTTAGAAAATATATTAACAAAAAGAAATGGAAGTAGCCAATTAGCACCTTGTCAGATCAAAATGAAAAGCTTGTTGTAGTTGTTTGGACAGCTACAGCAATTTCACCCATGGAAGCCAGCAAGGACCTTCTGGAAAAACTGTGGATCACAGCAGATCTAATTTTTTCTTTCTGTGTATATTGAGAAATACATATTAAAATCCATTAGACACAAAAATATTTTAGATAAAATTAAAGCAATACTTATGGCTCAATTAGAATTTGTATTTCTGCCAAGAAAACTCCAAGGACATGGAGTCATGAAGAGTTGGTCAAGACTGTAATGACACAACAAACACACACACACACAAAGTGGTGTGAAAAGAAGGAAATAGAAACCTCAGATCTTTGCAGCATTGACAAAATTTTACACATTTTTAAAGACTAGATATTTAAAATTACAAACAAGAAAGCCTTGCTTTTTAAAAACTTTTTCTTCTACTGAAAGGAAGCAATGGCTGCACTTGTAAGGGTGTCTTGGGACATTTTTCACTTTATTGGTGGGCATTATGTTCCATTTTGTCAGACAAAATCAGTGGATCATAGGGTGAGATCCTGTGTTTAGTGTAGTGAGAACTATAACAGCCCCATTAAATCACTAGAATATACAGAGGTGATGGTTAATTAAATCTAAGCTAAACAACAGTGTTTCAGCCATAGAAATTAGTATCCTGATATAAATATGTTTAAATATTTATTGAACACATTACAGTAACACATTATTTAGGGATATCCTGTGCCCCATGTATGTGTTTCCAGCAAATTGTCTTAGAAGAATAGATTTGGGGTTTTGCAACAGATGGCCTTTCAATTATCTGAGACAGTTATCTAGTAACTACCTGATTTCTCAGTGAGCTATTGCCAAAGCACCAAAAATTATTACCTCAGTTAAACTTATGGTCTTAGCAATAATGGAGATGAACAACTGGCAATGCAGATGGTGCTGGCAGGATATATTTGAATTATTGGACCACGGTTTGCTATTTCATTCAGATGGGCTATTGGGGGAGGATGGGGTGCACCTCACCTCTTCTGGAAGGAATATTTTTGTCAAGAGGATTGCAGATTTGATAAGGAGAGCTTTAAACTGAGTTATCAGGGGGAGGGAAAAAACTTTCTTAAAGGTAGAGATCCAGAAGGGGTTGCGGGGAATAGCCCAAATGTTGCAGTAAGAGCAGGACAAGGAGTATTACAGACCATCAATGTGAGGAAAAACAGATTAATCAAAGGGCTTGTAAGAACCACATCCAGCCTCAAATGTCTCTACACCAATGCACAGAGCCTGGGAAACAAACAAGAGGAGCTGGAACTCCTAATATAGCAAAATAAATATAATATAATTGGCATCACTGAAACCTGGTGGGATGAGACTTATGATTGGAATGTAGTCAGTGGAGGGTATAACCTGTTTCAAAGGAACAGACCTAGTAAGAAAGGAGGAGGTGTAGCTTTATATGTTAAGGACATTTATACTGCTGAAGAAATACAAGATATACAACAGGAAAAGCAGGTTGGGAGTATTAGAGTCGGAATTAAGGGTGAGGAAAATGGAAGAATTACACTCAAGGATATTAAAAGAACTGGCAGAAGTAATTTCAGAACCATTGGCAATAATCTTTGGGAAGTCCTGGAGAACAGGAGAAGTCCCCATAGATTGGAGGAGGGTGAATGTTGTCCCCATCTTCAAAACTGGAAAAAAAATGACCCAAATAATTACTGCCCCATCAGTTTGACTTCAGTTTCTGGAAATATTCTAGAGCAGATTATTTAAGAAGTCTGTAATTATTTAATAAGTGATACTACAAGAAATCACGGTTTTCTTATAAACAAGTTTTGCCAAACACATTTGATATCTTTCTTTGATAGAGTTACAGATCTGGTGGATAAGGTGAATGCTCTGGATATTGCTGATCTAGATTTCAGTAAGGCTTTTGGTAATGCTCCCCATGGTGTATTTACAAATAAGTTAGTAGAATGTGGGATATGGGCATAAAACAAAAAACAAAATGCTGTTTTGTCATTTTGTTAAGTAACAAATGTTTCAAAATGTTATGAAACAAAATGCAAACAAGCATTTAATCCTGGCCTGTACCAAACCGCCTTTTTTGGGGGGGGGGGTTGGAATCAAAATCACGGAGCTGCTGCCAGATCCCGTTTCCGGCAATGGGCATACCCCAAGTTGTCAAAACTCAAAACGAGCTGGCTGGTGGTGGCGAGAAGGGAGAGTGGAACAGTTTGTAGGAAATTAAAAACCCGGTTCCGCTCTCCCTTCTTGCCACCACCAGGCAGCTGGTTTAACTCAGGCTCTGGGAGGGGTTAGCAGCTTCTCCAACACAGCAGGAGGCTGAAAGGGTGAGTGCTGATGTCAGCGCTTGCCTTCTCAGCATTGGGGAAGCCTCAGCAGGGGGATTCCACAGCAGGGGGATTTCACAGCAGGGGGCTGAGAGGACAAGCACTGATGTCAGCACTTGCCCTAACTGGAGAGCAGTGGAGGGTGGCTTTTGAATTTTATGCCACACCAGTACCCTCGCTGGTATGGTTGGGCTGTGGTTAGGTGGCGGCAGCATTTTGTTATTCATTCTTTTCCTACTGATGTTTGTAAATTGTTATTTACGAAATGAAATGAAACACAATTAGCAATGAAATGAAATGAAAGAAAAGAAAAACAGTATTTTTCCATTTTGTGCCCATCACTAATAGATGGTGCTACTGTTAGGTGTATTTGTAGCTGGTTGACTGATCGCACCCAAAGGGGTCATACATGGCTTCATTTCAGCTTGGAGAGACATGAACAGTGGGGTGCCTCAGGGTTCTGTTCTGGGTTCAATGCTATTCATTATCTTTATTAATGACCTGGAGGAAGGAATAGAAAGTAGGTGGATTAAATTTGCAAATGACACCAAATTGGGAGGGGTTGCTAATTCCCTAGAGGATAGAATGCAAATCAAAATGACCTTGACACATTGGAGTGCTGAGCCAAATCTAATGGAATGGGTTTCAACAGAGAGAAATGTAGGGTGCTGCATCTGGGTTTAAAAAAATGAATTGCACAGACACAGGATAGGAGACACCTGGCTGGAGAATAGTACATGTGAAAGGGATCTGGGAGTCTGGGTGAACCACAAATTGAACATGAGTCAGCAGTGTGACACAGTGGTCAAGAAAGCCAATGCAATTCTTGGTTGCATCAACAGAAGCATAGTTTCTAGATCAAGGGAAGTGATAGTACCACACTATTCTGCTCTAGTCAGTTAGAACTGCTCAGTAGTGGAATATGCTGCCACGGAGGGTGGTGGAGTCTCCTTCTTTGGAGGTTTTTAAGCAGAGGCTGGATGACCATCTGTCAGAAATACTGTGATGGGGGTTCATGCACGGGACAGAATTGGACTGGATGGCCCTTGAAGTCCCTTCCAATTCTATGATTCTATTATTTTCTAACTGTATGCTTGCCTTCAGTAACAGTAAATTAACATTTTAAAACATCAAAATACCCTAACTTTGTAAACTTGCATTCCATCCTTCATTAGAAATTGTAAGGATATTGTGTAATCAAGGTATCTTACTAGAAAAAATGATATAACTCTAAGAAGTCATGAAAACATATTTGAGATTAAGAATTAAACTAAAAATTATAGTAAACAGTGTTCAGTGGAGATAAAGTCCAGAAGAACTAGAAAAGATAACTAGAACTAGAGATGGGCACGAAACAAACAATTTTTTGTTTCTGTTTTCGTTTTTTCGTTTCGTTACGTAACGAAACGACAAACAAATTTTGTCTCAAAAATGAAACTAAACGAACAGAAACACCAGAAATTTTGTCGTGCGTTTCGTTTCCGTTACTACAATATGGGTGAATTGCTTAAAATCCAAAAAAAATCACAAAAAATGAAATAAATGGTAACAAAATGGTAACAAAACAAACGAAAACGAAAACAATTTTTTGTAAAAATTCACGAAAAAGGAAACGAACTGAAACGGACCCTCCAAACGACAAATGAAATGCCATTTTTTGATTCGTGCCCATCTCTAACTAGAACTGCTCCAGACCCCATACCAATTGGACCCCAATGTTCAGGCATATGTCTTTGCTAAGACTGGAGACATATCATTGCTAATGCTCTGCAGGCATGCCACTTATGACTGAAATTTACCAAGGACAAGAAAGTGCAGTGAGTTCACTCCTGATGTAAATCAGCAATTACGTTTACAGTATCAATTAAAAAGGGGGGCATGATGGGATGTGCTGCCACAGTAAACCCTTCTGGGTTATCATCTCTGTAAATGTGACTGGTTAATGCAACCAGCTTGTAAATGTACTGTACAATGAATTTTTAAAAATCCCTAATGACAATGCGACTGGTTAGAAATCCCCTAGATTTGTGTTTTTGTTCCTAAATTGTCATTTCACATTGAAATGTAAAACAAGTGCAAAATGCCTTATTTAAATTTTCAAATCCCATTGGTCTGAATCATATTTCTTATAAATAGTAGGGCTGTCCTATAAATTTATCCCATGACAATTTAAACTCTTAACTTAGAATTTGACAGGGAAAAATTCTTTTCCACAAAGATGTTCAAGGGTGCGAAGATTTTAGAGAAATTCTCTTACATGAGCTTCAGGATTCTTGTGCTTGCCTTTATTAAGAGCCACACTATTATTAAGAACCTTGTGGCACAGTGGTTAAACAGCTATACTGCAGCTACAACTGCATTACAGCTGTTTCCAGAAAGACACTGATGTCTTTCTGGAAACAGGCAAAGACCTTTCTCTTCAGGCAAGCTTTCCCTGAATGATGGACTACCTATTATGTGACCTTTAGATGAATCTACCATACATGATCACATAGACATTGTGCTTATATATTTTGTGATTGCATCGACACTATGTTTTCAATTGTTATTTCCCCTCACTCATAACTTTCCATGGAATTTTCCCCTCTCTTTGTTCTCTTGTAGCTTTAATTTAATGTTGTATTAGTGTAAGATGTCCCTCAATTCCCTGATCTCAATTACTTGAATATGTCTTAATTGTATTAGACTGTATATTGTCCTTCATTACTGTAAGCCACCTTGGGTCCTTTTCCAAGGAGAATGGCAGGGTAAAAATACTCTAAAATAATAATAAATAATAATAAATAATAACTGTGCTCACAACCTGGGTTTCAATCCCAGGTAGCCGGCTCATGGTTGACTCAGCCTTCTATCCTTCCGAGGTCGGTATAATGAGTTCCCAACTTGCTCTGTGTGTGTGTGTGTGTGTGTGTGTGTGTGTGTGTAGCCTGCATAAGTAAATTGTTAACTGCCCAGAGAGTGCTTCAGTATCTATGGAATGGTACATAAACAGCACACTTTGCTTTTTTTGAGATAGCTGATAATGTATGTAAATATCCCATAGCATAAGCCAATTTGTATCTTTCAGACTGTTCCTCCCAGACAAACAAACTGCCTCTGTCATGGTCAATGGCCAGATACCCTTTAAACAAATATATCAAGCGAATTTATGTTTTGCTATACCATGTTTTTTTCTGCATTTTTAGCACTGGTGTACAGTATTGTTGCCTGTTGAACTGTATGCTTTTGTATGAAGTCAATAAAGGTCTTGACTGCCTGCCTGCCTGCCCCTGCCACAATTCTTGTCAGGGAGAATTTGTTTAACAGTTTTTAGGCATTAAGACACATCCAGGTTAGAACAGGTGAAGGTCTTGCAAGGCCAGGACCCTTCCCAGGTGAATTGTTCTTCAATGGGAGCGGGTAGAGGAACCATGTGCATGCCCAGCTCAAGCCGTCAGCTGATGGGCAGGGTTACAGAATGATGCCCATCCATACAGTTAAAGATGGAAGGGTCAAAGTAAGGGTGCTGTTTTATCTGCATTAATGAAAAAGAGGGATGTCCTGCCTGCCCCTGCCCCCCTCCCATCCCAGGTAGATTGAGTTGGCATCCCTCCTTCAAAACAAATGTGATTTGTTGTCATAGATGCAAATTGTGTAGCAAAATAGGTTTTCTCTTTAAAACAGTACAGTATAAGCTGCATGTGTCCCAGTCCTGGGAGAAACCTCTCATACATCATCATGAATATATAAACTTCTCTCTCTCTCTCTCTCTCTCTCTCACACACACACACACACACACACACACACACACACACCTACTCCTGCTACTGTTCCAAAAACGAGAATTTCAGGAATGTTACAGATAAGTATCCTGGTATTCAATATACAAGTACAGTGTTGCCTCTACCTAAGAGCAATTTGACTTAAGAGCAATTTGACTTAATTGGTTGCCGTTTTAACTTCTGCTTTACAAATTTTAGATGTGTTCTGCTCTACTTACAATATCTATCTATCTATCTATCTATCTATCTATCTATCTATCTATCTATTTTGATTTTTTAAGATAGGGCTCCTCTACTTAAAAGTTGTTCTACTTAAGAGCATTCATTCGGAATGGATTAAATTCGTAAGTAGGGGTACCATTGATGAAGAAGAACAGAACTGTTCAAACCTGCAATGCCACCTGCCAGCCACACAGAAAGGGGACTCGGAGAAAGGCATCCTTCTGGAGTGATCCATCCACAAAGAAATGAGTAAGGGATGAAGTAGAGGCAGTATCCCGGAATATCCCGCAGAAGCATTGCACAAGAACCTCGGTATAATCCTGCAAAGCCTTCCTCCCGAAGGATACTGCCAACACAATGGAGCGGCCCTCTGTAGACAGCCTGTACTGAAAAATCAGTTGTTCTGTCCTTCAAGTGGAGGTTGGCTGTAGAAGCAAAAGAAAGCAAATGATTAATATCCAATACTGAGAAGTAGAGATGGGCACAAACCGAAAACAAATGGCAATTCATTTTGGTTTGGTTCGTTTTAGGTTTGAGTTCGTTTCATTTCATTTTAAACAATTTTTCTGAAAAAAATTGATTCATTGATTCATTATTCATTTTGTGTGTAGAGTGTGTGTATGGTGCTTGTGCACCTTTGGCTGGGGGAAAGAGGGGCTTAATCTCCCCCCCCAGCCACTGTGGGGTAGGGGAAAGAGCTCCCCCAGCCAGGTCTTGGGGCCAGCACATCAGAGAGACCCTTCTTTCTGCCTCCACATGAGGAGGCGAGGAGCGGGGTCTCTTTTCCCCCAGCGGATGGCAGTGCCGAGTGGGCGCTGCCATCCACTGCGGGAAAGATCCCTTTAAGCAGACCCCGCTTCCTGCCTCTGCATGCTGAGGCGAGACGCGGGGTCTCTTTTGACATTTTCCCCTGCAGCGGAGGGTAGCACTGAGCGGGCGCTCGGCGCTGTCATCCACTGCAGGGAAGATCCCTTTAAAGAGACCCTTTCCCCCCTTTCATCGGCCGGTCCCCTTTAAAAATGGCCCAGTCGCCACCAGGGGTTCTCCCCAGTGCCAACTGGGCCATTTTTAAAGGGGTCCAGCCGATGACCGCTCAGCAGGATCCCTCTGAAAATGGTCAGGACACCTGCGGGAGAGCTCCAAACTGGCTCCTGACCATTTTCAGAGGGATCCTGCCAAGCTGTCATCGGCTGGACCCCTACATACCAAACATTATTCAGCAAAAAAGACGTCTTTCTCACATCTGGTATATATGCAGTATATTGTCGTTGTTATCAAATGATCTCCAATTAATGGCACCCCAACAAATGAGTGCCCTCCGTACAGTATGCACACTCTTTATGCAGCATATTTTGTGCTGATATTTATTAATTGGATTGATCCAAATCCAAATCCAAATCCATGGCAAGAAACATCACTTTGTTTTGTGCCCACTTGAGTGTACACATTCTTACACAGAATGCCTAAAGTATTTGCCATTTTAGAACTGGAGGGGAGGTTTTGGTTAGACCATCTTATTTAATAGATTGTCTGAACTGGGGTCCGTGAGGCTGCAAAACTCTGGTATACCCAAGGTCAGTAAGCTTTTCCAAGACCTGTAAGGTTTTGGGTAACACAATTCAAACAGTACAATATACTAGGACAAAAAACGGAGTTCTGTGCTGTATTTTGATGTCACAAGGCCAAAAGCATATGCTTGTTGTCAACAGAAGGGTCCCATTCAACAGTGGAAGGAGAATGGGATTTTCAGTGGGCTTAGGAAATTAAAGACCAATGGATTTTAAAGATAAACCCACCCCTAACTCTCACCCTTCTTCCAGCCCTCCATATACTGCCATTTCCTTGGAATCAGAAAATACCTCAGAAATTATTCAGTGCAAGTAACCAGGGTCAGGGCTGAAGGTATATGCTCTCAGGCTTTGTGTATGTGCTTCCCAGGGACTTGTGGTCAATCACCGAACTTAACCCAGTAGTACACAGGAGGGTCTCTATTTGTTGCAGTCAAAAACTGCCATTTCTGCACACTGTTGAAAGGATACCTTTCTAAAAAGTAAACCATATTTTGCTCTGGCATAGCGAGAACAGTCCACAGTACCATACATATTCACTCAAAATTAAGCCCCGTGGAATCTAAAGTAGTGTCTATTTGGTAATTTGTTGCATGGAGAGCACACCCTTGATAGGGCATGTGCCAGCCCTGTACTTCCCGTCATCACCTATGAAAGCAAGTGGGGAGGCTCGTGGATCTGGGTAGCTGCTCCATGTGAACCAAAACCCTGATTTCCAGACAGGTCCTAAACAGCCAAATCTCTGCCTCTTCAAAGTCAACTGAATTACATGCCATCCAGTTGGAGCTAATGTATAGTGACTCTTACGGAGTTTCAAGGTAAGGGACATAGTTTTTAGGAATAGTTCTACCTGTCTCCCCCTCCCAGATAGAATGCAATCTCAGAAACACAAGCATGGAAGATGTTTAAAAGCCACAAAAACCCAAGAGATTCTTACCTGCCAGAAAAGGTTGTGTCTGCATCTGTAACCTTATTTTGACCAGGTCGACTGGGCCGCCAATTGCTACAGAAAAAGCCCCTGCTGTCATGCTCGCTAAAGCCAAGTCTGTGAGTGCAGGGGGGTGATTAGGGTTCTTATGGCGATGTTGGCTAATGAGTCTTTGGGTATTGCTGAAGACACCAAATACCACTGAGTTGTAGACAGCAATGCTAACTAATGGGAACGACATTCCTTTAAAGAAGCCGGCAATCTGCAGGGGAGATAGGGCAGGTGTAAATCAGAATGGATCTAATTGTCCCTTTTTTAAAAAAGCATTCAAATCACAGCATTACTAGGATGACAAAACAACTCTATATTACAATATATAGATAGCTAGGCTTGTGTTCAGCGGAACACATTTTCTTACCTTTTCATCATACATTCTTTTCCTTAAACTAGATAAACAGGAAATGGTATGCCTGCCTTAGATTCTAATTATTTACATTTGCAACATAGAAAGGAGCTGGTAGGAAAGGCAAACACAGATTGCATAAAACTTGGGAAGCTGACCATACCAATAGAAGGTAAAGGGTGGGGGTTCTCTCCGTACACCTGGTAAGCAGTTGTCTGCCAGAGGAGGTGGGGACCAGCATCCTGAGCTCCTGCCCATCACAGTTTTATGCAGTTCATGTTCACAATCTGTACATGTACAGACTTCATTGCAGGGGTGTATCTGGGTGGGGGCAGAAGGGTACATCTGCCCCGGGCGCATCAATCTGGGGGCACCTGGAGGGGGGACAGGAGAAGGAAGCCGTGCACCCTTCCACCGCCCAGCAGTCCTCCTTTCCCCTAAGCTTGGCAACACCATCCCCTCCGCCACCTCCGCCGCCGTGCACCAGGCAAGTGGTGAAGCAGCCAGGCAGGCAGGAGTGCCGTGGCTGTGGCGCCCTCCTCCTCCTCTTCCTCACCTTGGTGGGAGAGTTGTAAGTCATGCACACGCTACTACACACACACACATCCATCTGCATGCACACATGCACATGCACCCACCCTGTGCCCGCAGGGTTTGGCCCCCCGTTACTGGGTCGGTGCGATGTGGGGGGGCGTTAGGAAGGGCGCAAAAACAAACTTTGACCCCAGGTGCTCCAAATCCTGGTTACTGCTCTGCTTGATTGGACTGAAGAAAAAGAAACAGACAGAGATCCTGTTGAAGGTTTCTTATCTGTCCCTGGCAGGACTCAGAAAGCTAATTCCTCAATGCACATTTTATATTCTTTCTTCTTCCTTTCCTTGGTATACGCTCTATACTATGCATCAAGCAAAACAATGTGCTACTTACACATTCATTTCTGTACACGGTGAGGACACAGTTAAATGTGCTGCCATAACCTTGTCCAGCCTGTAAGCGCGTCTGCAGGAGAATACAATTAAGAAACGTAATTGGAATAGTATGCCTCCAATTGGACAAGAACACATGCCTTGGAAACAATGCACACTTTATTTGACAAGAATTCCTGCTGTGTTCCAAAGTTAACAACAAGGCAATGGGGCAAAAATAATGTGCATTGTACCCAGTTTTCACATTGCCAGAAAGAGAGAAAAACCACACCATAGTTCAAATGCTGTGTAGTCTGAAGAATTATGCAGGACTTTTTGATGGGAACTTTGAGAGCCAGTGCAGAGTAGTGGGTAGTTACGGACTAGGACTTGTGTGACCTTGCTTCAAACCCTCCCATGGCCATGGATTATAGACCTTCAGCTGAAACTAATGGGTGGATGACAGGGGAGAAGGCACTATTTTAATGACTCACATATCTTGGAAACACAACTGTGGTCAGCCACATATAACACAATGCATGTGACTAGTAGGGACTAGCCTTCTAGTTTCATATCTTTGTGGAGTGATTTATTATTAATGGCTTCCAAAGTTCTCCTCCTGTTACTGTGTCTTTCCCCCTCCATAGATGAACTAAATTCAATGTTAGTCCTATGCAGAGAAGACCCGTTGAAAAAGAATCTGGCTTGATAGTCACAAGCAGCTTGTATCTAATTTCTGCTCTGGCTGATCACTTATGTCCATCCTTAAGTTTAAGGCAGATGTAGCGTGCCTCCAGATGGCATCATTAGTGATGAGCAGGACTGGGCACAGTGTGGGATCGTACACAACTTCTTTCACCTGCATTCTGCTTGCACTGCTAAGGACGCCAACTGCAATGTGTTTTTCCTCCTAATTTAGTGCTAGAGCACTGTGGTACTAAACTGTGGTAGAAGTAATTTAAATGCTCACCATGTCTTGCAAGCTTTGCACTATTTCATTTTTTAAAGAACGGATTTGAATGCTGAAGAAAGTGGCAGGTAAGAGGTTAGTGATAATGGCAAGGGGGAGTAAGGGAGAAAAGGGGGCTGCTGTATATGACTTGGCCACTTGAAACCTTCCTGGGACAGTTCACATTTCCATGGGAATGGTGAAAGCAGCTTAAATGCTAAAATGCAGTATAGAACAGTTTACACATGCTTTCATGTGCTCATGCCTAAAGAAAGAAAGAATGAATCTCTAATCTCTCTTACGCACACATGTGCACGCTCACTTACTCACACACACACACACACACACACACACACACACACACACACACACACACACACACACACACACACACACACACACACAC
>JAHTLZ010000010.1:57482763-57493465 GCA_023846285.1 Phrynocephalus versicolor | reverse complement strand
CACACACACACACACACACACACACACACACACACACACACACACACCTCTTAAAGGAAAGAATTGGGGGCTTCTTATATAGATTCCCATAATAAATTGACAGATGGCCTAAAAAGAACTTGAACCCAAACTGCTCTCTGGGAAGGCATGCCAAAATGAGCGAGAAGAAAAGAATGTATGTGGAATTCTGCACCAGTGGTACTTTAACTTCTGTCGTTTATTATCTCCCCAACCTGTTAATGGATTTGTGATTCAAGGATTAATTAAAAGCTGCCGTGCAGGGCTGAGGACTAGCAGATGTGGAGCCTGAAATGCATAGCCACTCATCCACCGACATAAACTGTAACAGCAATAGAGTGTAGTCACATTAAAATCCGGTACGTGCTTAAACTACCTTTGAAATTCCTCTTATTCACGGACCATCACATGGATATCTTCTGTGTCTGGCCGATCTCACAGTGGGCTCAAAGTGTTGCAAAGAGTCTAAAAAGCATTCATTTCAAACATGGTCTACATGGCTTACTTGCCGGATTCAAGAAACCTGCTGTCCTGGAACATAATCCATATTCAGTGCACTCAGCCATTCAGCCCTGTTCCCCATTCTCACTCCCTTACTCCTCAGGATGCGCCTTTTGCTGTGTTCCGTCAGCAAATGCTGAATAACTCTATGACTCCACTTTTTAATTCACTCTTTGGAATCTTTCCCTTCCCCCTCCCGATTTGGACACCTAACAAAGCCGCCTCGTTGCTCTCCTCGAGCTGGGTCCAGATCCAAGGGCGGAGAAAGTGCCAGCTTGACGGTTGTCTTTTAAGTATTGAAAGATGTGTTGCTTGTTTCTTGGCAGTGCTCTGGCCAAAGTAGAAAACGTAGCAAAAATGTTCCCAGAAGAACTATTGTTGGCTTATAGCACACGCACAACCAGCAATGGCACTGAAACCGTCCCTTTGCCAGAACTGGAAGGCAGACGTCCCTTCAGCACTTACTTCCAGGGAAATTCACGGACAGCACAGCAAATTGGAAATACACAAATGTGATCAGTGCCCTGGCACAGCTACGACAGGAAGGGGATTCATTCAGCCAACACACTGTACTGCAGTGCTTTAAGATCCTCCAAGCATACACGGCCACAGCCCAGTTCATGAGAACCAAGACTGAGGCGGTCTTGAGAAATGCCCTGCCTGGCTGATCACTTCGTCAGCATCACAGAACGTACGAGGCTCCAAAGTGTGGGAATCAGTTCGCATTACAAGCACAGGTTGGATCCCACCCCCACCCCCCTTGGACTTTGGGGGGTTCCTTTCCACAATATGTCAGGACATCAATGTGCATTGAAGGGATCCTTCTGATGCACTTTTTATACAGCCCAAAAGATGGCTTGCAGCAGCATGCTGATTCTGCATGCACATGGCGTCTTCTTCGGGATTATTCTCAGACGACGGCAGCCAAAAAGAAGGTGCCTCTCTGAAAGAATTCCCCAAAGGCATAAGGAACAATGTTCACATTTTAACTTCCAGGCCACCAGTAGAACATTCTCCATTGTGGGATTCTGGCTATGGTTTTTAGTATGCAGGCTATCACATTACAGTGGCTTTGAGCCTTTTTGGAAGGGAGATCATAGAATCATAGAATCATAGAGTTGGAAGAGACCTCATGGGCCATCCAGTCCAACCCCCTGCCATGCAGGAACCCAATATTTCAGACAGATGGCCATCCAGCCTCTGCTTAAAAACCTCCAAAGAAGGAGACCCCACCACTCTCCAGACCTTCAACCATCCTGGTCCCCCTCCTCTGCAACTGCTTGAGGTTGTCAACATCCTTTTAAAATTGAAGTGCACAGAACTGGACACAGTATACTCTAGGTGGGGTCTGACCAGAGTAGAATAGAGTGGTACTATCACTTCCCTTGATCTAGACACTATGGTTCTGTTGATGCAACCAAGAATCACATTGGCTTTCCTGGCCACCGCAGAGGGTGGCCTGTGGTGTCCCTTGTTCTGTCCCCTATGCTATTAAACATCTAGGAATCCACTAGGAGAGATTGTCTGGAGCTTTGGGTTCAGTGTCACCAGTATGTAGAAGACAGCCAACTCGATCTCTCCATTCCATCTAACTCCAAGGAAGCTGTCTCAGTTATAAGTCAGTGTCTGTTGAGAGTAGTGGACGGGATTGGGGCATATAAATGGAAGCTTAATCCAGGCAAGACAGCAACCAAGAGTGCCTTTGCACAGTTAAAACTAGTCTACCAGCTGTGTCTGTTTCTTGAGAGAGCCGATGCCCTTGTAACGTACAATAACACACTCTAGGTGGGGCTGCCTTTGGAAAGTGTTTGGAAAGTGTTTTAATTGATACAATATGGATTGTGAGTCCTCTGATGGCAATTTTAGTGAAATGATTTTTGTGTAATGTTTTTATTATTGTTTTAATTATTTATTGATATTTTAGGTTTTAACTGTTTTAATTCTTTTGATTGGTAAGCCGCCCAGAGACCTTGGAGTAGTGGTCGGCATATAAGTTATAAAAATAAAATAAAATAAAATAAAATAAAATAAAATAAAATGCAAAAATTATGTAGCTAGATTTCTAATTAAGGCTGGTTACAGATAACAAGTAACTCCCCTGTTACAACAACTTCAGTGGCTGCCAAACAATTTCTGGTCACCATTCAAAGTGGTGCTTTTAACCTTATAAAGCTCTAAGCAGCTTGGGTTCGAGCTATCTAAAAGACCACATCTCCTACATGAGCCTAACCAGAAATTAAGCTCATCATGGGAGCCTTTCTCTGGGTCCCACCTCCTTCGCAAGTCCACTTTGAGGGTACATAAGAAAGGGCCTTCTCTCTTGCTGCTCACAGACTCTGGAAATCTCCCCCAGGGGAAGCTAGGCTGGTCCCATGTTTGCTGTGTATCGGCAAGCAGGCAAAGACCTTCTAATTATGTAAGCCACCATGGTTCCTTTCAACGGGAAAGGTGGGGTAAAAATATTTTAAATAAATAAATCACCATATTGCTGTTAATTAAATAATTTTTTTCTTGGAATGTTGTGTTCCAGCTGCATGAGAAGAACCACGAGCAACGTGTCAATTATCAGCAATTCGCCACTGTGATTTACTCCCTGGTGCTTATTTATTTATTTATTTATTACTGCACTTATTAACTGCACCGACTTTCCCAAAGGGAGCTCTCGGTGGTGAACAAATAAACATGAAGTACAGCAATACAAACCACTAAAAATAGGCCAATGCAATATTAAAAACAACCATAAATACACCCGGCAAGGCAAGAAGGCAGGCAAACAGCTGGGCAAATAAACATACACACATACAATTAACAATCACCAAAAAAGGTCTTTAAAAAGCCACGTTTTAAGGCTTTCCTGAAAGCTGGCAAAGACTCCACTAGCCGAAACTTGCTAGGAAGTTTGTTCCGGAGCACTGGGCTGGCCACCCGACTATGGATAGAAACCTGCGGGCCTCCCTAGGGCTGGCCACCCGGAGTGAGAGGGCTAGTGATAATCAGTGTTAATAGGATCCTGGCCACAATAAAAAGGCCTTCCTTTCTTTCTACATGTACAGATTGTGGCTTCCCTTTGTCTTGAATAATTTAAGCCCTCATGTCTTGAATAATGTAAGCCCTCATCTCCAAACTTATCTGTCCTACCACTCTGGTTGAACATTGAGAAGAAAAAAGAAGAAAAATATTAAAGTGGAACAGGTGATACCTTTAGGCTACTAGAACATTAACAAAAACGTTACTAATATTTCAAGGGCAAAACCCTCTTCCTCAGAATACGTCTGTGAAGATTCTCAGTCATCCAGGTTCGTTTAACTGGGAGTTGAGTCATGGCGACTGGACTTC
The DNA here is from genome assembly GCA_023846285.1 of Phrynocephalus versicolor. Taxonomy (NCBI): domain Eukaryota; kingdom Metazoa; phylum Chordata; class Lepidosauria; order Squamata; family Agamidae; genus Phrynocephalus; species Phrynocephalus versicolor. The sequence goes on along the minus strand of JAHTLZ010000010.1, from coordinate 57,489,610 downwards.
TTTTTTGAGAGATAGAAACGTTTCGCTGTTCATCCAAACAGCTTCATCGGTCTGAATACAGCTAGTGCAAGAGACCTTCTTATAGTCAGCTTGACCTCTTGTCCCCTGGTCAGATTGGCTCATAAGATGAACAAAGCCTGAATAGGCTCGTTAGGGAGACATTAGTGTCCATGGCCTTAAGGTAAACAATGGCCTAAGGTGCTGAAATCCATCAAGAATGGGTCATTAGCTGTGACCTGGTGGTGAAGGCTCCTTGATTTGCCTGGGTACCCTGGAAAGTACAGCCTGATAAGTAGCAGATAGACTATGCCAGAGCCCACCACCTCTGTTGAGGGAGGGATTTTCAATGCTAACATGGATGGCTTCCCTTACTCCTCTCTCAAACCCCCTCTCTTCTTTGTCTAATATGTGTACATCCTCATCTTTGAAAGAGTGGCCTTTTTCCTTCAAATGGAGGTGTACTGCTGATTCTGGTCCTGAGCTGTTACCTCTCCTATGTTGGGCCAGGCAAATCAAGGAGCCTTCACCACCAGGTCACAGCTAACGACCCATTCTTGATGGGTTTCAGCACCTTAGGCCATTGTTTACCTTAAGGCCATGGACACTAATGTCTCCCTAATGAGCCTATTCAGGCTTTGTTCATCTTATGAGCCAATCAGACCAGGGGACAAGAGGTCAAGCTGACTATAAGAAGGTCTCTTGCACTAGCTGTATTCAGACCAATGAAGCTGTTTGGATGAACAGCGAAACATTTCTATCTCTCAAAAAAGAAGTCCAGTAGCCATGACTCAACTCCCAGTTCTCTTCCTCAGAAGAGTACCAATAGGTTATAACATGGCAAAAGCTGTGCTTGAGATGTAATCATCTGCCCAGGTATCTTTCACGGTACACAAAGGATTACTAAGGGTTCATAATGGTGGTCTGCTACTTCCCTGAAAGTTCTCTGATCACAGCTGTAGTATGTGAATAAATAATGTATATTATTATTATTGCTTATAATGTATAATATTAAGCCCTCTCATATGTGGAAGAAAAGACTGAATCTGTGGACTGAGGACTGCAGTTGAAAACCACTTTACAACAGGAGGAGACCTCACGGGTATATCCCACTGGGCGTTCCAAAGGATCTATTTTTTATTGTGGCTTTCCCCACAGGTTTCTTAATAGAGATGGGCACGAAACGAAATGAACCAAACCCTAAAATGAACCAAACCAAAACGAATCACCATTTTTTTGGTTCATGCCCATCTCTATTTCTTAAGTCTTCAAAATTATGTGTATTGGTTCCCATTGTTAATACCAGGGGAAGGGCAACTATCTTTTATTTATGCTTATCATAGCAATAATGTATATACCCACAACCTGATGAGAAATGATAATAAAGCGATGTTAAACTCCCATCTTTATGGGCTACAATAGTGAATCATTCCTTAAGGATTGCCTTGAAAGGACACAAATATTTGTCTAAAACTACACAGGGTGGGGTTCAGTGCTGCCTAAGTTCATTAAACTCCAGACCTCTTGACTCCTATAAATGGTTTGAAGTACAGTGGTACCTTGTATAAAGGAATTAATTCATTCCAAATGAAATTATGTTAAGCAAATGTTCCTTTATACAAATGCATTGAAAATGGAGTGATCCCATTTTTATGTTGTACAGATTCGCCCCATAGGCAATTCTGTTAAGCAAATTTCCCCTATCTCTGGAATTTTTTATGTTGTACAAATTTCATGTTATACAAACTGTTTGTTATACAAGGGTCCTCTGTACTCATACGCTCAGCACAGATTGGATGTAGGTCTCAATGAAAAGTAATGTGAAATGTTGGTTATAACTAATGATCTTACTGATTTAATGAGAATTTACAATTACTAAATTAGGTACAGAGGTACCGTGGCCTAGATCCAAGTTACATCTCTACCTAACTCAAGATAGTATTTTATTCTGACAGTTTCTCTTTCAGATGTCTTTCACTTCAACAAGGAAACTATATCATAGTTGTGTTCAAGTATAATCTGAAGGCCAAGTGATGTGGTGACCCTGCTAAAGTTAAGAAGGCACACATCTGATGGATGCCAAGGTGACAAAGTACCTTTGAACGTTGTAATTAGTAGTATATCTTTTCTCTTTACACCAGGTCTTTATTCTGTTCTTGATCATTTTCTAAATTCTCTTGCCTTGATAGTGAAGCATGTACTAAGAATATGAGTACCAACATTTATCATATGATGAAGTCAACCTATGCCAACCACCCAAGGTTCTACCTAGGAAACACTGGGGATGGACCATAAAAATCTTTCATCCATTTTTATTGCCTCAAAATAATAAAACAATGAAATAATAAAACAAGACACGCCTTCCAACAAATTTTAAATTACCAATACTATGAAGTAATTCTAGGACAAGAAAATTGCACATCAAAGGCAGAGGAAGATTCTCCTTTCTCTCCCTTCATAATAAATATAGTATATTATTGTGTACAACCTGGGGAAGGGAGGACTAAAGTGAATTGTGAATGTTCATCAGGTTGTTTTATTATTATTATTATTCTACCACGCATCTGGCTGCTAAAGCCACTCTGGGCGGTTCACAACAAAATAAAATACTCATGGCATTAAATAATAGCAACCTAAACTTCACAATAAAATTAAGAGTAAACATTAGCTATTCAATAAACTTTTAAAAGCTAAGAAATACAAACACCAAGGCAATTTAATAAAAGCATTCAAGATGGTAGGAGTCGGAATGTAAGACCTGAAAGAAACTCTGCATTCTCTGGGTATAATATTTTAGAGTGCCTATCTGAAAAGCCTAGTTTTTCAAATATCACCTGAAAGTGAAGGAGCCCAGCAATTATTGGGCAGGACTTTATTTCAGATATGTTGTGCCCCAATTTCTGGTCTTCTCTTTCCGAACCTCTCTCAGGGTCAATGTCAACGGTCTGACCTCGGAAGAATATGTAGGGTGGGCAAATTTCACTGGAGAAAAGCATCCTAACAAGTATCAAGGGTCCAAGCCATCTAGGGCCTTGTATCACCAACTTGACACTGGCCTAGAAGCAAACAGGTAGCCAATGCAATGTGGCAAGAGTGGGGGAGATATGCTCGTATTTATTTACTCCACAGTGTCGCCATACTTTGAACCTGCTGAAGTTTCACAGCAGCCTGATGGGCAGCCCTATATAAAGTGGCTTATAGTAATCTAATCTTGAGGCTACCAGCAACACATGGACCAGCATGGTGAGGAAACCAGTGCCAAAGTGGGCAGCCTACCTAAGTGGGAAAAGGCAGACCAGACCCCAGATGCTATCTACAATTCTGTTGACAGTGCTGAGTCCAAGAGTACATCCAGGCTATGCACCAACTTCCTACGAAAGTACCCTCGCTGCCCAAGAGAGGGATGTACCCAAACCACAGACACTAAGCATAGACTCAGACCCTCTGTCTTTTCGTGGTTCAGCCTATTATCCCCCAACCAGCCTAGCATTGCTCAAGGGATGCGACTGCTTCCACTGCAGAAGAATGGCAGGCGAGATAGAGCTGGTTGTCATCTGTATACTAGTGACACAGAGCTCCAAAACCCATGATGGCCACACCTCGTAGATCTTAAACAGGAATGAGAAAAATGATCAACCCCTGTTGCCCTCTCTGAGGGTGGTCCTTGAGGAAAAACCTGAGTCAGGACAATGCCAGGCCACCAGTCCCCAACCCCAAGAGTTTCTCCAGAAGGATACTGTGGATGAAGGATACTGTGGTCTGCTGGGGGACTGGGAAGAACCAACACACACATTTTACCCCAGTCAGACTCCTTCAAAAGGGCATTTTGCAGGGCCACCAATATTGTCCCCATGTTGTGTTGCGGCCCAAATTCAGACTGGAATGGATCAAGAGCATCCTCGTATGAAAATATATCCCACTGGAAAAAGCGTCATCTTTTTGCATAGACGTGAATTTTGCCATGCCTGTTTGGATGCATTAAACTGAACATTAAATTTTTAAAAAGCACCCACCACTTATTTACCTTTACTGTGTCCAGAGGATATCCCACAAGTACTGCTGCAGCTCCTGGAAATTAGAATAAAGCAACTGCATGAGAAACAAATATATTTCTTTTAACCTCAAGAAATGTTGCCCCCTCAAGGAACTATAGCTCTCATTGTTTTATATTCCTGTGGCATAGTCCAGCCAGCAGGATTATGTCAGCTGTCTCTGAACCATAGGGGGGTCACTGCAGAAACAGACTGAGGAATTGCAGGTCAGCCAAAAATTGTAGTTTTTGAGGGGGGGGGGTCTGAGGAAGGTGGAAGGATGGACAACAAATCAACCTTCAAGAGGCTGGTTCCCTTCAAATTCCCATCAGTCACAATCTAGATGGAAAGAAGATGGAGACCAGTTGCTGGTTTAGTTTTAATTTTGAAAAATGTACTGGTCTTATGTATTCTCAAAGGCTCTCACGGCCAGGATCTGATAGCTGTTGTGAGTTTTTGGGGCTGTTTGGCCGTGTTCTTGAAGAAAAACTTACAAAGCACAGCGAAACAGCCAGAAAAACTAACAGCAACGACTGGTTTTAGCTTTTTCACATCTGGAAACAAAATGACTTATTTTGACTTATGTCAGCTAGTTTTGTCAGAGTAAATGTGTGAAAATATGTAGTTGAGTGCTAATATTTCATTTATTTATTTATTTATTGCTTGTGTTTCTCCTAGAAAGGACTCAAGGTGGTTTATTGTCTGTGAAAGGGCTCCCACAGTCATGCATTTTCAAAAACTAACTGTCCACTTCCAGAGACATTTCTCCTTGCCCTGTCAAATCTTAAAGCAAGCTAATGTGCAAACTTGTGAAAATCTGCTGTGACATTCATAAACCCACAGCATCTAAGGAAATCTCTTTCCTAATTTTAAGAGCACATGTCTGACTTTCTTTCCTTAGAGGTTTGTCTGTCATGTGGCTCTGCAGAACCCATACTTTGCATTCTAAAGGAGTTTCCTCCTCTGGGGGTACTTTATATAGCTATATAATATATTATTTAACCAGCGTGCTAGCAAAGATAACGTACAAGGCAATGATCTTCTTCCTATTATATACACACAGGGCGCTTTTACATGACCCCTAAGATCCACTGGCAACTTAAATTCGGACCAGAGATCGTGGGGGTTTGTTCCTCTTGTTGTGTTCCCACCCCTCCACACACCATGGCTCCTGTCTACGGTGAGGGGAGGGAGAAAAAAAAGAAGAAGAAAAGGGAGAAAAGAATACAGGCTCATCTCCGTCTGCCAGTCGCAGCCCCGGAAGGGGGGCAAAAAACCCAAACAGTACGCAAGGAGAGCCCGACACTCACTGCTTTACAATCTGGATCAGAATTTTTTTTACCTCCGGAGACCAGGTACTTGGAAAATGCGCTGGGGCGCGTTTAGGTGGGCGTGGTCATACTTATTTTTTTTAAAGTATGCAGCTGGTGGGAAAACAATTTTAAGCTCCACATCTGGGAGCCCTATGCCTCAGATTTTAAGGGTCGTGTAAAAGCGCCCATAGACTGTAAAATGAGAACTTTATTTTTTGTAATGTGAGTAGACATCACCATGATAGCTGATGCTGTCCACTACTGTACAGGTCACTTTACATTTTTTACACTTTACATTATCTTCTCAGTTCATAGCCCTACAGTGTAATCAGCTATTGTAACATCTGAGAGCCCCACCTCACAGCTAACAGGATGAACCAGAAATAAGCCAGCGCCAGGAATTTGACAGATAAGAATCTGCTGGTAGAAAAAGAATTCACCAGAAGGACAGAGAAGCACATCCGAATATTTTAAAGGGTTAGGCAAAAATATAAGGAATACAATTTCCTACTGTGTGTGTGTTTTTTTTTTCATGGAATCAAAAAAGGGAGAGATTTGCTAGGGTGTATATGTATCAAACACAGCAGTTACAAAACCTTATATGAAAAAGAATGTAAAATTACAGAGTTTATATACATAAACTCAAGAGTTTGAAAATTGTTACTGGTTTGGACTGAGAATACCAGAAACATACTGCCAGCCTCCTATGAATTGCAGTTTAAAAAAAAACACCCAATTTTTTCTAAGGCATGTGCTCAGCTATATGCAAAACACTGTATTAAAATGCAATATATGTTTAGTATAAAGTTTCTTCCCAAGTTTAGATAGAGCTGTTTGGTTCCATGTATTTCTTGTTGGGTTGTTAATGTTCTTGAATTTGCTACCAAACACCATCTTCTTCTTTCTTAGGACAATAGTGAGTGGCTTTTAAGGCGAAACATGTATATTTTAATATAATCCTCAATCAGAGCTGGTACGAGATATGAAAGTGTGTACGGGCATCAGAGAATAACAATACAAGTGGTGTCATGTAGCCATGAATAGGATATAACAAATTAAACTGGTAGTCCTGGCCAGGACTCCGTGGAATAATTCTGCTGACTGGAGGAATCACGGAACAGTAATTTTAAAAAGAGGGACTTTTCTGGTATTTTATTTGGACATGGCTCTGCTATATATATATATATTTAAAAAACTAATATCAACAAATGCTTGCTTTAGCTTCCACTGGTCACGGATAGGGGAGCCCATACTTATGCAAAAGCATTGTCATCTCAGTTCACAGAGTCATCTCATGACACACGTGACACAGCAGAGGGCAATTCTCAGGGTCTCAGAGAGAAATGTTATAAAAAAATTCCAAATGGAATAAAGACGTGCCTAACATCTTACTCTACAATATGGTATTGTTGCCACCATACTATCTATCAATTTTTGGAAAACAGGGGTGCGCATGGTGTTTCTTTCTTTCTTTCTTTCTTTCTTTCTTTCTTTCTTTCTTTCTTT
>JAHTLZ010000010.1:57448608-57473616 GCA_023846285.1 Phrynocephalus versicolor | reverse complement strand
GATTATTCCCTGTGCTATTGTCAGGGCAGAGTTGTCTTCCCTGTCTATTGGCTTCACATATAAAGGGCAAATAATATTTTGTCCCAATTACTGTACTTCATTTAAGGCAAATTGCTGCTACAAGGCAATTTCAGGGTAACTGTGACTCATATGCAATGCAACAAACTAGTGTGCACCCAGAAATCCTTAAAGAAAGCTTTTATCAGTGGCAACTTGTCTTTGGTGATGACATTACTGCTGCATGAGTGTGTTCCAATGATTTTGTGCTGGCACAGCAAATAAGCATTCTAAAACTAGGGGAAGCTCAAACAAACAATTATAACTTTTAAACTTGGCTTTAGATTAGCACCAAATTTGGCATTCATGCAGATAGTCTGTTTTTATTCTATGCCATACTAGGGCTATTTTAGGCAAAGGGTTTTTAAGTTGTGATTTTTTTAAAAGAAAAAAACCCAGTCAGAAATACATGGACCTAAGCATCTTCAGATTTAAAACAGATTACATATATTGAAAAGATCTGTTTTGCTTATCCTGAAAGAGAATTGTTGGTCCAACCTGTTTTTTGTTTGTTTGTTTGTTTGTTTTTAATTTGGAAAGAATCCAGGCTCTAGGGGCTGAAGTATTAGTCCCCCAAAATATTATTCAAATGGGAAAAGCAACTTTTCCAAAGAGAAAGGTGGGGTAAAAATACTATTTTTTTTAAAAAAAAACTAACTTTGTTATAAGACTGGGCATGTGTGGTACAGGCTAGCCAGAAGTAGTTTAGCAAAATTAAACATTGGATACATTAATAGATGATGATAGGAGATATTTATACGAAAATGTCATAGAAACAGACTGAAAAGACAAGTTGTGTTCAAAGCATAAACCTCCCCCCCACATGTGCACACACACAAACACACAAACCTCTTCCCCATACGTAGACACTACACACACATGTAATGAAATTACAGCCTCCCCAAAAGGCAGATGTTTTACCATATCTATTTAGTAAGCATTTTCTCAGGATTTCTGACACCTAATGATCTCACATATGTTTTCAAAGACATCTGCATTTTTGCCCCTGTTAATCATGATGCAGTTAGCTAACTCTTAGCTAACACTTTAACTTTTTTAACTCCTTCCTAGAAAAGCAGGCTTATCGAAATCATACCTGCGAGGGGATTCCATGTCTCATTGTAAAAATATGGAAAATAAACCAGCCACCTCTTCAATATGACATCCTCTCAGATTTTTAAACATAGCTATCATATCCCCTCTCAGCCTTCTTTTTGAAAGGCTAACCATTCCTAGGTCCCTAAGCCGCTCCTCATAAGACATATGCTCCAGACCGTTAACCATCGTGGTCACCCTCCTCTGGACCCGTTGGAGGTTGTTGACATCTTTTTTTAAATTGAGGAGCTCAGAACTGCACACAGTAGTCCAGGTTGCTATTGTTGTTTTTCAAAGCTTTGTGAAGAGCATATACACAATTAATATTATTACCTCTCTAGGATTTGAAGGTTTGAAACAGCCAAAACATCAGTAAAACACAATGATGGATTTTTAAAATTTAAGGCAGAGATATTCCGAGTAGTTAACCCTTCAACTACTATTATTGTTGTAATCTATATTGAACTTCTGTTGTTAAATTATGTATGCCAATAAAGGCTGATTGATTGATTGATTGAGTGAGTGATAAACATTCACAAACATAATACAATAAAAATACTATATGGTATAAGAATGTATATTATTAAGCCCACACAGTTCTAAATATGGCTTTTTCATAGTATCGTTATGGTTTTCTTCTTTGTTCTCAGCCATTCCTCATATTTCCTTTAGGCAGCAGTATGTGCTTAAATTTGATCATATTTTCTAGCTGGGATCTAGGAAAGAGCTAAGAGAGGAACACATGCTAGTCAAGTCCTTATTACATTAAGACAGGATAGGAAAGAGTCCTACTCTCACAGCAAAATAATTCTGCATAGGCATCAAAGAAAACCTCATTCTACAGGTGCTCTTGAAGAAGCAGCTGTTACCTTTGAAGGCTTTTGCAAACACACAAACCAGCACAGGACCACAAGGAGCATGATCAGTTCTGCTCTGTTGAAGCAGGATCAGACTCTTGGAAATACTGTTTCTCTGACTTTGGCCTTGGAATCATGGAAGCTGCCACCTAGCAGCATCAGAAGGACTATGTTTTCCATCCCTCCCTTAATCGATTAAACCAATAGCTGCACAATATTAGCAAAGGAGCTCCGCAGGCCTAGAGATGTGGCTGAAAGATGCTTCTTGTCCCCCCCCCCATCAAATAACAACCCATGGTCAGGCACCCCAAATTACACAGCTCTTAGTGGCTTCCTAGCCCAGTTAAAAATGTTAGCAGCATACTTATAACACAAGACAAGAACTGGTGGCCTTCAGAGGTTGTTGAACTCTGAACTCTCATCAGACCCCACTAACATTCAGGAATGATTGAGGATGGAGGGAAAGGATCAGTAATTTATGGAGAGAGCTACAAGTTCTCAGATTAGAATATGAATGCTACCACATGGCAAGATTTAGGCCAGAACCCAGATGTTCCATTGAGCTAGAATTACTCTAGGATGGACCTAAGTCCCCAGCTCACTCTGAAGCAGAGTACGCAAGTCTTCTCTGTGTAACCACATATCCATTCAGGACTGCATAATCCGCTATATCATGTGGGCAAACTGTAATAATTTCTTTTCCGGTGTCACAAGAACCTTCCACAACGAAACAAATTTCCTTACTTTTCCCTACTTTTGTGTATACACATTTTTAACTGGGCTAGTTTAACTTGAACATTTCCGCACTTTAGAAGTAGCCACCAGGAATTGCTGACAGAACCTGGAGGCTCTCAGTTCGGCAGACTCTGTCCATATTGGACAGTTCCAGCCTTTGCAATCAGGAGGGACAAAGTTTTATCACAGGAGGACTGTTGGTAGCAGCAAGCCCACCACAACTATAATGTCTATCCTGCCTCTAAGTTGCATTTTGTATTTTCTTGGGGTCTCCATCCCAAACAAAATCCATGCAACTTGCATTTTAAAATCAAACAAATCCTGAGCATTGGGGGGGGGGGGAGATGCATTTAATATACCATGTAGTTTTGTTTTCAATTCTAGTTTTCCCATCTGCAGGTTTTTCCATATACAGTAGGTTTTCTAGGTTTGGCCAGGAGGGGGCATCATTGATTTCTTACTGGAACTGAGATGGTTATTATTACTTCTGCTTCCTGCTGAGTTGTGTAGCAGCCCAACTTTTCACAAAGTCTAATATTAATGGTTCATGTTGCATTTGGGGAGTACTGTGTAATATATGCACACGCATGCACACATGGTTATTATCGTGTAGTAATAACACACCTTAAATCTTACACAAAGTCCTGTTCTGCCACCTTATTCTGATATGGGAGTGACCTTGACCTCACATAGGCTGTGCCAGCCAAGCATAAGATGGAAGTTCTACCAGATCAGTAGGCCTTGAGTAGAGCACCAGCAGAGCAGACTGTACATCCACCAAGAATCAGCCAAATTAAGTACAGAAGTGACCATTCCCAAAGGATGGCCAGCTGATGATGAATTGTCCATGGCCAACATGACACAATGTAGGTTTGGGACAACTGTGGTCTGAGTAAATAGAGAAATTACTTCTACCAATGGTCTCAAATACCTTTTTAAAGTGTTCTAAGGAAAGGCTGCTAAAATACCAATTATCTCTTTTTGAGGTGCGTGAAGATCCATATTTTATCTAAAGTGCTGGATCATCTCATTCATTCATTGAACAGGAGAAGACCTTTAGGGTGAAATGACACATTGTGGTTCCCACACAGCCTCAGCTTTAGGTCTCTGTTCTGTTTCCCTTCCTCTTTTCTCCGCATAGTGTTTAGCAAGGCAAAATATGTGAGCTGGAACAAAAGACAACAAAGTAATGAGTGCAGACATGGAACATTTCATCTCACGAAGCATGCAATGGGGGGAAGAGCTAGTGAAGGACTGCTAGTTGCAGCTGTGGCCATATGTTTAATTTTGGCATTAGACTGAGTCTGGGCCTCAATGTAGTCTCTCCCTTTAATCCGCAGGTAACAACATAATAATTATTGGTCATCATGTCCTGTGAGAAAGAAACAGGATTCTATTCCTTCAGATCACATTCCTAGAAGAATGTGAAAAGGCAAGAATTTAACTTTGAAATTGTCATATTTTAGAGGTAAACAAGATAAAGGAACCACAGGACTGTTTGCTTTTGTTTTGTTTTGTTTGATTGTTGAACTCACTAACCCAAAGTAGTCTAGGCAGTCTATGGCCTTCCACATTTTTCTTAAATTTCAGTTCCCAGAAGCCCCAGCCAACCTGGCGAATTGGGAAACACGATGGGAACAGTAGCACATCAACATCTGGAGAGTCACAGTCACCCCACCTGGCCTAGAATGTTCTTTTTGATAGTGTTTGTGGGCACATGTTTACATATGAAAGGGAAGTTCAACCTCATTACCAACCATCCCATGCAGAACCAATGCCTGAGCTGCTAAGACCTCAGCACCGGGCTGGATTCCATTTTATGGTCACATTTGTGTGTGACTAACAGAAGGAAAGAAGACAACAGCATTTACAGATGAGGGTTGCAAACACCATGGCCGCAAAGGACAAGCGTACTTCAATTGAAAGGAATTTGTCATTTGATACTAGAGATGGGCACGACTTAGCAGTATTCCCGTTTCCGTTTCCGTTACTCGGTTCCGTTACTCTACGGAAACGGTAACGGGAATTACTGCCCCAGACTTCGAGCTCGAACTGACGAATGAACAATTTTGGTCTGATTTGTCGTGCTCGTTAATTGCATCGCGCGATACCACGCGGCACAGAAAAAAAGTTTTTAAAAGTTAAAAAAAAAAAAAACCGGTTCCCGGCCAAAAAGCAGGCGGAAAAATGCCTGCCATGCCTCAGGGCACCTACCGGAGGGATGGTTTGTTTCTGGAGGGGGGGGTCCTGGCCTCCCCCCCTCCGTCCTGGGCTGCTCTGGTCTGGTGGGACTCGCCGCAGGCTCGCAAAAAGCCCAGTCTCGCCGCCGGCCGCCGCAAACACAAGCGGCACGGACGGCGCATAGGAAAAAACTTTTAAACTCTCCCCCCACCCATTCCCGGGCCAAAAAGCAGGCAGAAAAATGCCTGCCGTGCCTCAGGGCACCTACTGGAGGGATGGTTTGTTTCTGGAGGGGGGGGTCCCGCCTCGCCCCCGTCCTGGGCAGCCGGACTCGAGTCGCCATGCCATGCGGTGCGGGCGGGGGATCCAAAATGGGGCGGCGAACGCAATATTGTTTTTGAAATTGTGGTCCAAAAACACACAAGCACAACAGAAACACGCGGAAATTTATAAACTGCCAGATTTTTCACAGTAGCAGTGGGTTTTTTCTTGCAACAAAATGTCTCTCCTCTCCTCCTCTGTCCTCCATTGATTTTATTTTATTTTAATTTTTTTACACCTGCGCAATGATGGGCTGGCCGAGTGGCCATGGCCAGCCATGTGGGAGTGGACGACCATGCAAATTTTTGGAGCCATCCCACCAATCGCATGGCCACTTGGCCATGGAGACTTCTGGGATGTGCCAAAAAGCCCCCTAAAACCTGCCCTAGCCCCCTAGCCCCCTAACCCTAATCCTTGACTCCTTACCCATACGTCACAGACTGTTTTCTTAGTGGGTCAGAGAGGCACCCAGAGGTGCAACCCAATAGCCCACCGTAACCTTACCCGTCACTAGACTAACCCTAGCCCTTGCACTCACCCACCTTAACCCTAAACCAGATCTACTTGCATTGCACTACACGCAAGTACAATTCCCTTCTTTGTGAGACATGGCAGGTGCGACCCAGTCCTCGGAGGGTCGTACCAGTGGACCAGTCTCACTGTCTGCAACTGGCATGCATATCCATATATATGGTTATGCATGCCATTTTGCAGCAGCAGGTGAGGAGGGGAGACCCCCATGTTGAGGGGTCTCTTGGAGCCTGCTGCTGCCCCTTCCTAGTGGGTGAGGATAGGAGGCACCCACGGGTGCCTCCAGGAGCCCACTTTCCCTTTATAGCGGGCCAGAGGAGGCACCCACCCCACAGAGGTGCCTCCAGGAGCCCGCTACCCCCCCAAAACCAGTACTAACGACAACGAAAAAATGAAAAAACGAACCGACTAATTTTTGCGGTTTTTCGCGAAAAACGGAAACGAGCCGAAACGGACTGCCTCCGACACACGACAACTCGAAAACGTCATTTTCCCTAGTCGTGCCCATCTCTATTTGATACTATCAGATCTCTCTCTCTCTCTGTGTCTCTGTCTCTGTCTCTCTCTCTCTCTGTGTGTGTGTGTGTAGCCATGAAAGTACTCCAGTAATCTCTGAAAGATGTTATGTTATAGCCCAGTGTTGAAGAACTTATGGCACGGATGCCAATGGTGGCACTTGGAGCCCTTTCTGTAGGCACCCAACATCACCCCTTCACAGCCACCTCTTTTCAGGTTAAATTGCCATAATGGCAGTTTGCAAAAAATTAGTGGGTTTTAAATTGCAGTTTGGGCACTCGGTTTCTAAAAGGTTCACTATCACTGTTATAGTCCATAGGATTCTGGCAGGGATTAATGCTATCTTTTATAAGCAGTAGGTGATGGTGCTCATGACCTTGCAAATACAGTTCTGAACTGTGCACTTCTTCATCCTTCCCTGCTGAGAGAAAAATTGTGAACACTTTCCTCCTCAGTTTAAGCTAGTAAGGAGTAGTGGTAATGAAGGAAACTGTACAGGCAAGCACCTACACTTTGCTTCACAAAGGGGAAGAAAACAGTAAAACCATCTCTCTTATAAAGTATGCCAAGGTATTAGTTTGCATTCGTGAAACACGGAATGAAAAGACAAGACCTATTGCACCAGAGAGTACAGCTAGGAACCACTGAAGGCAGCAGGAAAAGAGGAAGACTGAGTATGAGATTGATAGACTCACTAAAGGAAGCTAATCTTGAGTTTGCAAGAATTGAGCAGGGCTATAAGCAGTAGGGCCTTCTGGGGGGGACCCTAAGTCATAAAGTTATCATAGGCTCTAAGTCCGCCCGCCCAAAGTCCGGCCCGGGGGCCAAATCCGGCCCATCAGGCCATTCTGAGTGGCCCGCAGATGGCTGGCCCGCCTCTCCCTCCCCCTCCTTCGTCCCATGTTTTTTTTTTTTAAATCTTCTGCCAACACTGACACCACTGGGAAGCTTGGGCGGCTGGGCGGTCTGCCACCATCGTCACTGCAGGGGAATGTTTTGGGGTGGGCAGGCCAGCAGGCCTCTGCCACCGCCAAGGAGCTTTGGTGTGGGCTGGTGGGCGAGCTGTCGCCACCGCTGGGGAGCTTGGGGGGGGGTGCAAGGTCGCACAGATCACTTCTTCCAAGGGGCAACCTGTGGCCAAGGCTCCCTGTGCTACCTTAGGTCCCCACCTTCCTTTTTTCCTCCCTCCCTTGGTCCCCTCCTTCCTCCCTCCCTCCCTTGGTCCCCACCTCCCTCCCTTGGTCCCCGCCTTCCTTCCTGTGGGTAGGATTGCAAGGGGTCAGTGGGTGGGGCTTATGGGTTATTGGGTGGGGCTGTGAATGGCTGGCACATGGCTCCACCACCACCATTTATTTGATTAACACTACATTGCTAAGCTGCCTAGATGCCCTAAGCCAGGGGTGCCCAAACTTTTTGTAAGGAGGGCCAGATTTCGTGGCTGAGAATGTGTCAGGGGCTGGTTGCTCCCCACCCCTGCCACCCCACTGCAAGTCCCACCCACTTTCTTTTAAAAAAACATGGGGTGAAGGAGGGGGAGGGAGGGGTGGGCCAGCCAGCCGCGGGCCACTCAGAATCACCTGGCGGGCCGGATTTGCCCCCCCTCCCCGGGCTGGACTTTGGGCAGGCCTGCCCTAAGCACATCCGATCTCACTTGATTTCGGAAGCTAAGCAGGATCGGCCCTGGTTAGTACTTGGATGGGCGAGCACCAGGGAATACCAGGTGCTGTAGGCACCTGGAGTAGGAATTGGCAAACCACTCCAGTACTCCTGCCAAGAAAAGTCCATGGACATGGTTTCACATAGAGTCGGTCACGACTGTAACAACACAACACGCACACACACATTTCTAAGATCTTATTGCAGCAGAGAAAGCAGCAGCGGGTATAAAAGCCAGAACCAATTTCCTCTGCAAGTTTGAGGGGTGGATGGGTTAAATGCTGAACTATGCCTTGTATTCTTCAGGAAAAAAGTCAGCAAATCAATCAATCAATCCATGCATCCACCCATCTACCCACCCACCCATCTACCCACCCACCCATCCGTCCGTCCATCCATGGGGAAAGCAGAAACAGCAGCAGTTGAGAAGAAGAAGTCAAAGGGTAGGGATATTTTATGTGGAATTAAAATACACCCCACTGATGGTGAGGATGAAAACTACAGTAGCTGTGGAAGAGTGATGAGGCAGCACCAGTATGACTGTTGCCTTTGACTAGTGTATCATCTAACTACTGAAGCGGCTCTTGAACTGAGTACACATGCAAACATGGAACAAGATTCTAGATAGTGCATGATGACAACTTCATTTAGTAAAAGTTTTAAGGTCCATTTAATGCAATTTATCTCTTTTTTCAATCTCTCTCTCTCTCTCTCTCTCTCTCTCTCACACACACACACACACACACATACACACACGTGCACACAATTCTATGACTAGAAATCTTCTCTCTAGGCCAGGCCTGCCCCAAGTCCGGCCCGGGGGCCAAATCCAGCCCGTCAGGCCATTCTGAGTGGCCTGCGGCTGGCTGGCCCGACCCTCCCTTCCCCTCCTCCACCCCATGATTTTTTTAAAATAAAGTGGGTGGGGCTTGCAGTGGGGTGGCACGGTTGGGGAGCAACCGGCCCCTGACATATTCTCAGACACCAAATCTGGCCCTCCTTACAAAAAGTTTGGGCACCCCTGCTCTAGGCTTTTAAAATATGTTCAATTCATTCTTATTATTTGAAGTACTGTAAAATAATTTGGGGGAGAAATGCAGAAAAAGAACATTTTCTTGACTGAAAAAAACGTGGAGACTGGTTTGGAAGCAGCATTGCTTCATAGTTTTGGCCTTCAACATCTGAAGTCAGAATATGCATGATCATGCCTAGTCTCCAGCAGGAGAGAGGAAAAACAAGAAGAATGGATATAATTAAAAATTACACCAGATTTCTTCTACAGTGATGTTTGGGAAACATATCAGATGAATTAGATGTACCAAAACAATGAGAAAAATATAAAAGCACAAATGTGAAATATAAGCCTAGTTATAAATAGAGCTTTAAATAACTGTTTAGATCCAGTCAACATTTCAGTGAATATTCAAATTCATTTAAATAAATATTCACATTGTTGTAAGTGAAAAAAACGAGGGAGTTCACTAGATGCAACCGTCTTACTACTGAATGTATCGTTATATTAAGTCAAGGTGCTGCCCTTAAAATGATTATAATGAAAAGGAAACCCCTGAATGAGAGAAAAGTGACTTCCTTACTGAATCATTCCCCTTTATCTACACAATGAAAGTGGGGGAGAAGGACCTCAGTAAGCCTCTTTGATTGAATGTTGAGTTCTGTTGCTTTGTGATAAGGGTAACATGCCAAAGCTTAGTTTTTAATGAGAGTTCAAAGCTAAGTTATTAAATCAGTTTCATGTGGAAGAGGTGAGAGCTTAGATAGCCTGGCAGTAAGTTTCAATGTACCCACACAGTCAAATCAAGTTCCTTTAAAAAAGCCCTGTTCGTCCTTAGTATAGTTTCTCTGACTTGTACTTTGGATTTTCATGTCTTCAAACTTCGGAGCTTCAAAACAGTTCCGTAAAGACAAAGGAGAATGAAAACCAAATTCGATGTTAAGGCCAAATGTGTTCCCTGTCATGTCAGTGTTTGAAAGTCTGCATTAATAAATTGTAAAAATGATTGGAGGTGAAAACAATAAAATGGAATCTGGAAGTTGAGTCATGGCTACTGGACTTCTTTTTTGAGAGATAGAAATGTTTCGCTGTTCATCCAAACAGCTTCATAGGTCTGAATACTATGCGAGTTAATCCTCCATCATTTTGTATGGTTTAGTACAATTCATCTTATGACTTGCATTCTTCTGAATACAGTTAGTGCAAGTAATCCATCTTATAGTCAGCTTTGACCTCTTCTCACCCTGGTCTGAATTAGGCTCATAAGATCAACAATGGCCTGAATAGGCTCGTTAGGGAGACAATAGTATCCATAGCCTTAAGGTGAACAATGGCCTAAGGCGCTGAAACCTATCAAGAGTGGGTCATTAGCTATGGCCTTGGTGGTGAAGGCTTTTTGATTTGTCTGGGTACTTTGGAAAGCACACCCTGATAAGTAGCAGATAGACTATGCTGGAGCCCACCACCTCTGTTGAGGGAGGGGTTTTCAATGCTCACATGAATGGCTTCCCTTACTCCTCTCTCAAACAACCTCTCTTCTTTGTCTAATATGTGTACATCCTCATCTTTGAAAGAGTGCCCTTTGTCCTTCAAATGGAGGTGTACTGCTGATTCTGGTCCTGATCTGTTAACCCTCCTATGTTGGGCCATCCTGTTTAATGGCTGCTTCGTTTCTCCAATGTAGAGGTCTGACCACTCCTCACTGCATTGGACTGCATATACTATATTGCTCCTTTTATGTTTTGGTATCGGATCCTTTGGGTGGACAAGTCTCTGCCTTAGTGTGTTTGTGGGTTTGAAATAAACAGGGATGTGGTGTTTGCCAAAAATCCTTTTAAGCTTCTCAGACACTCCAGCCATGTAAGGAATGACCAGGTTCTTCCGTCGGGTCTGGGTCTCAGACTGATCCCTTGTTCTTCTGGGATGGCCCACTGCTTTGTTGAAGGCCCACTTTGGATATCCACAGGCCTTAAGTGCTGTCTTCAGGTGCCTGTCTTCCTTCTTCTTGGCTTCTGTGGAGGTGGGGATGCTCTCTGCTCTGTGGCTTAGGGTCCCGATGACTCCTAGTTTGGTGGGACAGCGGGATAGATTTGGCATTGTGTTGGGTTACTGAGCTCCCCGCAACCCAGCACAATCCCTTCCGGAGCTCTCGGAGATCATCGCTGTGGCACTGTTGAAGTCCCCCGCCTGTTGGTGGTTGGGGATTTCAATGTGCATCCCGGTGATGCACTTTCCGCTGCGGCTCTGGAATTCATGGAGTCCATGACCTTCATGGGTCTATCCCAGCATGTTTTTTGCCCCACCCACAGATCAGGGCACACCCTAGACTTGGTATTTACCTCGATGTCGGGGGGTTCCGATCTGGAGGTAGGGGACATTGTCTCCCTGCCTGTGTCATGGTCAGATCATCACCTGCTGTCCTTCTCCCTGTCGGTCATGCCCCCTCCCCGCGGGGACCCCCGGGCACTTGTTTGGGCCCACCCCCGGAGGCTTCTGGACCCTGCTCGGTTCCGGTAAGCCTTCAGGGAGCTTCCTGGTGGCTTGGCTGACGATCCGGCCGAAGCAGCGACCGATCAGTGGTTTGAGTCAGCTTCCCGTGCCGTCGAATGATGAAGCAGGAGCAGAGGAGGCTGAAGTGTAGCTGGAGGAGGAACCGGATGGCATATAATCAGGCTGCGGTTGTTATCCAGACTAGACGCTACATTCGTGTGATCAGGGAGGCCAAAACATCTTACTACTCCCTGAGAATTGGTGAGGCCTTGAACCGCCAGGCGGAACTTTTCCGGGTGGTTCGGGACCTCACCAATCCTAGTCTGGCGAGGCCTCCTCCTACTGAGTTCAGTAGTGAGATGTTTGCAGCCTTTTTTAGATCAAAGATAGAGTCCATCCGGTTGCTCTAGTCTACCCTCGGCACCACCAGACACTGCACCCCCTCGGTCTCCTCGCATGGTCGAGTTTGGGCCTGTTTCCTCCTCGGAGGCCTCCAGGTCAATTGCCCACTGTCAGCCCACGTCCACCCTCTTCGACCCTTGCCCCTCTTGGCTTATAAAAGGAGCTGGAGGGAGTATGCCAGAATGGGCATCCACCATCGCCACGGCCTCCTTTGGTGAGGGTTTTTTCCCCTCTCGCCTGAAGGAGACCGTGGTAAAGCCCATTCTCAAAAAACCAGGCATGGCGTTGGACGTATTGGCCAACTCTCGCCTGATCGCCAACGTTCCCTTCATGGGCAAGGTTCTAGAGAGGGTGGCCACGATCCGACTTCAAACTTTTTTGGAGGAACATCAGCTTCTTGACCCTTGTCAGTATGGGTTCAGGCCTGGCCGGGGAACTGAGACAGCTTTGGTCGCGCTGCAGGATGACCTCATCCGGGGGGCCGACAGGGGTTGCTCTACCCTGCTGGTTCTCCTGGATTTTTCAGCGGCCTTCGATACCGTCGACCACGGTATCCTACTGGATCAGCTCTCTGAGGTAGGTATCGGGGGCACTGTTCGCAGTTGGCTCCAGTCCTTGGAGCGCCGTCCCCAGTATGTGCAGCATGGGGGCGAGTTGTCGGCCCCGTGGACACTTCCTTGTGGGGTTCCGCAGGGCTCGTCTCTCTCCCCCATTCTGTTCAACATCTATGTGAGGCCGCTGGCAGGGGTCATCAGGAGATTTGGAGTCTGCTGTCACCAGTACGCTGATGACACGCAGCTCTTTCTCTCCTTTCTTTCCACCTCTGCAGATGAAGCTGTCCAGACCCTCGACCAGTGCCTGGATGCAGTCATGGCTTGGACCAAGGCTAACAGGCTCAAACTCAACCCCGAGAAGACCGAGGTGCTGTTCTTTGGGTGTTCCCCTTCCGGCTATGGAGGATCTCTCCCCAGCAGGGAGGGTGTTTCCCTCCAGCTGGTGGACAGGGTTCAGAATCTGGGCGTGGTCCTGGACCCGGCCCTCACCATGGAGACCCAGGTGGCAGCCGTGTCCAGAACTGCTTTTTTCTACCTTTGCCAAATCTCCCAGATTCACCCATACCTGGAGGGACTCCCTGAGAACTGTCGTGCAAGCCCTGGTGATCTCGAGACTGGATTATTGCAACACGCTCTACATGGGGTTGCCCTTGAATCTTTTTCGACGTTTGCAGCGGGTGCAAAATGTGGCAGCCAGGCTGGTGGCAGGGGTGCGTCGTTTCGATCACATAACCCCGGTTCTGGCTCGCCTGCATTGGCTACCCGTTGCATCCCGGATTAGATTCAAGGTCATGGTTTTAGTTTATAAAACCTTCCATGGTTTGGGACCTGACTACCTGGCGGAGCGAATCACCCAGTGGTCAATTTCGGCCTGTCCTACGAGGATGTCGGGGGCACACTCACTTCGGGTGCCTACGTCCAGGGAGGCCCAGAAAACCTCTACTTGGAACCAGGCCTTCTCTGTGGCGGCTCCTTTTCTCTGGAACCACCTTCCTTGCGAAGTGCGCCTTGCAGAGTCCCTGCAGGACTTCCAGAGGGCGTTAAAGACCTGGCTCTTCTGGGAGGCCTTTGGTGACCTAGCGTAGGTTTCCCCACCACCACCACCATCCATCAGGACCACTGCCACATGCACTTGCCAGGGTTAGATTTTCTTTTTAACTCTTGTATTTTAATATTGTATGTGTATTGTTGTTTCAGTTTTGCGTTGTTGGCTGGTTGAACCTCTTCAGTCGATGTAAACCGCCCAGAGTTCCCTTTGGGAAAATGGGCGGTATAGAAGCCTAATAAATAAATAAATAAATAAATAAATAAATAAATACTGTAATGGATGGTGGGAGTCAAACAGTAAGTACTGATCTGTGTGGGTGGGTTTCCTGTAAACTTCTACTCCCAGGCCACGGTCAGGTCTGATGATGACTGCACAATCCAGGAAAGCCAGCCTGTTGTCTTGGGTGTCTTCCCTAGTGAACCTAATATTAGGATCCACTGCATTGATGTGGTCTGTAAAGGCCTGTACTTCCTGAGTCTTGATTTTCACCCAGGTATCATCTACATACCTGAACCAGTGGGATGGTGTTGTCCCTGGGAAGTTTTTGAGTGTCTTCTTGTCCACTTCTTCCATGTATAGGTTTGCAACAATTGGTGACACTGGGGAACCCATGGCACAGCCATGCTTCTGTCTGTAGAAGTCCCCTCTGTACATGAAATATGTGGTGTTCAGACACAGGTCTAGGAGCAGGCATATCTGGTCTGGGTTGAGGCAGCTTCTGGAGGTGAGGGTGCTGTCTTCTCTTAGTCTTCTCTTTACCACATATTTCATTGTTAGGGCATCAGTGGTGGGGATGCTGGTAAAGACGTAGAGATGGGCACAAAACAAAAAAAATGGTGTTTTGGTTTTTCATTTGTCATTGAGAGGTCTGTTTCGGTTCATTTTCGTTTGTCACAAATTTTTGGAAAATTTTCGTTTCTGTTTTCCGTTTTTTCGTTTGTCGTTTCTACCTGCTTTTTGTGTGATTTTTAAAGCATTTCCGTGTGCAGGTGTCACCCAATGCCCCAGACCAGAGGGAAAACACTAAAAAAATGTATGCTGGCAGAGACACAGTATAGACTAGGTATGCAGGGAGGCTGCAAAGGCAGCGGCGGGCGTTGCCCAGGGTGCAAGGCAGCTGCAGAGTGACTGTACTGCAGGGCAAGGGAGGGTACTCACCGAGAGGTACGCAGCATGCACACACACAGGGAGGCTGCAGGACTGAAGCTATAGAGTTGCAGAGACAGCAATCCCACCCTAACTCCAACCAGAGACTGCAAGGAGGACGGGGGCTGCCAGAGCTTTTTATGCCCTCTGTGGCTGCCAGATCTGCCCAGTCTGCAACCTGGGCATGCTATTGGTTGAACATGATCCCATCACATGGCTTGCCTCCATTTTGTGGCTGGTGGTGACATCCATTTTAAAGGGAAAATAAAAATACATTGTGATGGGAGAAGACAAAAACAAATGTTTTAAGGACCCCAACCCCCTGGTAGGTAATAATTTTCAAATAATTATCACATTATCGCTGCGTTTTTACAGATGTCCAGGGTGTTTTAATACCCAAGAAATCAATCAATATTAGGTATCTGGGAGCCATTTTGGGTCGATGTCCCCTAACTCCCCTTAAAGGGGAAAAATACAGCAATCTGAGAAAAGACATAAATGCACCTTTTAAGGACCCCCCCGGTAGGTATTATCAGACAATATAAATAATTATCGCTGTGTTTTTATGGATGTCCAGGGTGTTTTTTAACATTTAAAACAGCTCATTTCATTGTGCGTCGCCATTAACAGAAACAAAACGTATCAACCACAATTTTCGTGGTTGTGTTCGTTTCATTGCATTTTCCTCACAATTTTCGTTTGTCGTTTCGTTGCGTAACGGAACGACTAATGAATAACAGAAACGAAAAAATGTTCCTTCCATACCCATCTGTAGTAAAGAGCGATGTAACATCAAAGGATACCATGGTTTCATCTGTATCCAGTTTCAGCTCCCTGACTTTAGAAACAAACTCCTCTGAATTGTGTACGTGGTGGTCCGTGAGTCCAACCAGTGGGGCTAGGATAGGTGCCAGGTATTTTGCGATGTTGTACTCTTGGAGCAGGAAAACACAATTGACAGGGTGACCTACCACCAGTTATATCCAGGAGACCGTTCCCTGCTTCTATGGACTTCCCAAGACCCACAAGCAAGGAATTCCCCTCAGACCTATTGTCAGTAGTATAAATTCAGGGTTAGGGTTGGGGTTAGGGGAAGGGCTAGGCTTAGGGTTACGGTTAAGGTTAGGGTGGGTTAGTGGGCTGCAACTCTGGGTGCCTCTGACCCACTAAGAAGGACAGTGTACTGGTGTATGGGTTAGTGTTAGTGTTAGTGTTAGGATTAGGGTTAGTGGGCTTTTTATGCCCTCCGAGACATCCAGAAGTGTCAGTCAAAAACCTGGCCATGCGATTGGTGGAATGGGTCAAAAAAATTGCATGGTCCCATCCCATGGGCAGCCCATCATTGTGCAGGTGTAAAAGAATAAAAATAAAAATAAAAATAAAATAAAATCAATGGAGACGTTTTATTGCAAGAAAAACCCACTGCTGCTACTATAAAAAATCAGGCATTTTAAATACCTAATTTTCACATGTTTCTGTGGTGCTTTGGTATGTTTTTGGACCACGATTTAAAAATAAATATTGTGGTCGCCATTTTGGATCCCCCCCCACCGCATGGCAAATGGAGACGATGAGGATGCCCCCCCAGCCTGGTACCAGCAGCCCAGGACAGGAGAGGGGAGGAAGGCCGGGGACCACCCCAGAAACCACCCCTCTCTCGTAGGTGCCCTCACTGAGGCAGGCATATTTTCGCCTGCTTTTTTGGCCAGGAATCGGGTTTTTTTTTAAACTTTTTGTCTGTGCTGCTTGGCATCGCGCGATCGCCGTGAACCACGATGCCATGAACGACAACGAAAAATTTATCTTTATTGGGTTGGGTTCGAGCTGGAGTAATTCTCGTTACTGTTATCGTTACGTAACGGAAATGACAAACGGTAACGGAAATGAGAATTTCGCCGCTCCGTGCCCATGTCTAATCAGCAGTACACCTCCATTTGAAGGACAAAGGGCACTCTTTCAAAGATGAGGATGTACACATATTAGACAAAGAAGAGAGGTGGTTTGAGAGAGGAGTAAGGGAAGCCATTCATGTGAGCATTGAAAACGCCTCCCTCAACAAGATGGTGGGCTCCGGCATAGTCTATCTGCTACTTATCAGGGTGTGCTTTCCAAAGTACTGAGACAAACCAAAAAGCCTTCACTTAGGGCATTGTTCACCTTAAGGCTATGGATACTATTGTCTCCCTAACAAGCCTATTCAGGCCATTGTTCATGTTATGAGCCTAATTCAGACCAGGGCAGGAAGAGGTCAAAACTGACTATAAGATGGATTACTTGCACTAGCTGTATTCAGACCGATGAAGCTGTTTGGATGAACAGCGAAACGTTTCTATCTCTCAAAAAAGAAGTCCAGTAGCCATGACTCAACTTCCAGATAAACTCACCTGGATGACTGAAAATCTTCACAGACAATAAAATGGAAGTTTGGACAGCCGTAGACTGAATGCATCTAAAGAACATAAGAACATAAGAACATAAGAAGAGCCATGCTGAATCAGGCCAAAAGCCCATCTAGGCCAGCTTCCTGTATCTCACAGTGGCCCCATCAAATGCGTCCGGGAGCACACGAGACTAGATATCTATCTCTTTATACCACTCCCCTGCATCTGGCCCTTGAAGTACCCTGGTTTTAAGCCTGGAGATTACACATCTCCATCGTGGTTTGTAACCTGTGATGGACTTTTCTTCCAGGAATCTGTCCAATCCCCTTTTGAAGGCATCCAGGCCAGATGCCATCACCACATCCTGTGGCAAGGAGTTCCACAGACTAACAATGCGCTGGGTGAAAAAATATTTTCTTTTGTCTCTTCTCATTCTCCTAACCCTCAATTTGAGTGTATGTCCCCTAGTTCTGGTATTTTGTGAGAGGGAGAACAGTGTCCCTCTATGCACTTTACTCATGCCCTGCATTATTTTGTATGTCTTAGAAGTTGTTGTTGTTGTTGATGATGATGATGATGATGATGTTGTGCTGCTAAGTGAATCCTGACTTAATAGCGATAATTTTCAGG
This sequence comes from Phrynocephalus versicolor, assembly GCA_023846285.1. Classification (NCBI taxonomy): domain Eukaryota; kingdom Metazoa; phylum Chordata; class Lepidosauria; order Squamata; family Agamidae; genus Phrynocephalus; species Phrynocephalus versicolor. The sequence continues at coordinate 57,456,004 of JAHTLZ010000010.1, read as the reverse complement.
ATCTTCCAGGTAGAAAATATTCAGATGTGGTTTACCTTTCCCTTTGGAGGGGGGTACCCTAGGACTGTATAGCTTTCCCAAGGCCACACAGGATGGTTCTACTCATAGGAGACACATTGGAGAAGCCAGCTCCCAACCACTGGCTCTCTAAAACACTGAGCTAACCGGGCAGCTTGTCTTAGAGATCACATCAGGGCAAACAGCTTATTTCACCCAACTGGAAAAAATAAATATATGTAAAAAGCTACTAGCTTCACAGGTGTACACTCTACAATGTTGGTAGAAGCCATAGAAAAAAAGCATGTGGTTTCCTACTACAGCAGAGCCTCTAGAAAAATGCTGCATCCTTACTTCCAGTCTTCCTGTTTACAAAGCAAACTTAGCAACATTACCTGAAGTATAGGGTCAAACAGACTGAAATTTCCATTTTGACCCTGGTGTATAACTGTCAGCCAAATCTGTGGGTAAATATTTGCCTAGCTGTACCAAAACATTGAGGGAAGTATAAATATACAGTGTGAAACAGACTGCAAACCAAGAAGCAAGACACAGCAGCCTAGAGGCAGAGCAGACAAGGATATCATGAATTTCCCTTCATATATGCAAATTGGCAAATGACTATAGTTCGGGTGAGCTGTAATTAAGATAACTTAATATTTTTCAAGTGTGCAATATACAAAGGCCACAATAAAGATGCTTCTTACTTTTAAAAATAATAATAATGTGTTTTAGTGATGTGCAGTATTCCTTTTGAACTCTTAGATTGCACCTTTTAAGGCTTGATTTTTAGAATGTAATTAAAACATTTTCCTTGCTCCTTTCGATTCTTAAAGTGTGTTTCTACTGTCCTTTTATGCTCCTGCATTTCTAAATTGAAATATGACTAAAAGATTTTGCCTGCAGTGTAACATTTGCTTTTGTATACTTGAGATTATTTCTGGAAGGCAACTTTTCATAGTTGTACAAATTTTGGGTGACTGTTACATGATTTAAGCATTTGTGCCTACAGCATTTTTCATAGCTGTTGCAGCCTATGCAGTTTCATAGGCTTGATTTCTGAGTAAATGAAGTAAATGTGCCTGCAACTTCTAAGTTGCATATATTCCATTTGGGGCTTCTGGTATTTTCATGCATATGGAACAAAGAGTCAATTACATTAACAAAACAATACCTGTTTTCGTCCTCTAAAGAGAGAAGGAGTATTTAAACTACATTTATATTGATACTGATATCACAATGGCTTAAGCCAGGCATGTCCAAACTTCAGTCCTCCAGATGTTTTGGACTGCAACTACCACAGTCCTTTGTCATTGGCAATCTAAGCTTAGAATTCTGGGAGTTGTGGCCCAAAACATCAGGAGGGCCAAAGTTTGGACATACCTGGCTTAAGCCTTAATAAGGAATGTTGGTTGCTTCTAGACTGCTCTGTTGCATTTAAAGCACTCTCTGGGTGGTTTATGCTTTAATTATGCAGGCTACACATTGCCCCTCCCTGAATGAGCAGGATGCTAAATTTACTGACCTCAAGAGGATGAAAGGTTGAATCAACCTTGTGCTGGCTATCTGATCAACCCAGGTTGTGAACCACGGCTTGGGTACATACTGCAGATTAATCACTGAACCATGAGGGATAATAGGGATAAATGTGAGATATGACAGACCCCACAGATTCACACTACTAAAGGGTGTTACAAATTATATACTCCTCTGAGGACTCTGAGTACCGTACATTTGATATTGACAGGAATTAACCAGAAATCTAGGGTAAAAGAAATGAATTGAATTAGCCAATTGGTATTTTTTAAATAAAATAAATAGGGGTAAATAAGTTTAACTTTTATTTAAACATTAACTGTGAATTAACTATTTAGAAATAAGTGCCCCATTTTCGTTACCTTATTACACTGAACAGAAAACTGAGAAACAGCAGTGATGGCTAACATGTTCCATCAGCTGTTTCCACTGTATCTCCATCCCACCACATCCCTTTGCTGAAGGACGTCCAGTCTGGTGTTTTTGTTTTGTTTGTTTTGAACTCAAGTTTGCAGGTATGCATTTATGACATTTGTTTTCTTTTGGGGTGAGAAGTGGGTGATTGATGAAAAAAGGAATCAGGATCTAGGGGTTTTTTCCTTGCTTGGGTACTTCACGCATGGCACTGAGGGACCATCTGTGCGGTCAACCTGGAGGCTGTTTTTACTATTTAAAACTTGACCTCCTTTTTTTCCTGCTGGCAATGCAGGAATATCATTGGATGGCAATGCTTGGCCATATCCTGACGTTTTAAATTGCAATCACAGAAGTAATATCCTGCATTCATAAACCAGAGCTTTTTTTTAAAAAATGTACTGAATTAAATACTATACATGGCAATTATCAAATTAGAGTTAGTCAACCTGGGAAAACAAAATCAACACCACCAGTCCTGGTGCCGAAAACAGCAGTGGCAGTTTACAGACATTAAAGGCTTACCAAGATCCCGAAACTCACAGAGGCCTCCCCAGGTGGATAAAGATCACATGGAAAGCTCACAACCTGGATGTTGGGGTGGTGTGGCAGGCAGCTTTTAATTTAAGGCAGAAGGCCATGGCTGATGGTGTTGTCAGACTGACATGCACAGAACCCTACAAACAAAGTTCTAGCCACTGCTTTAGCTTTTGTCACTCTCTGTCTGATTGATGTGACTTTATCTCACTTTATCCTCACAGAAATACATTTCAGGTAGGTCTTACTGACATAATGGGTAGTCCAAAATCTCTTGTAAAACCAATAAAATCTAACCCTTATATCCTTGGTTGGAATGTCATTGAAATCCTGACAAAGAAAGAGAAATCATGGTGACAGACACATTAAATTTGGCTTAAACTTGATCCAATACCCTGTCCTACCAATCTCCCACCACCACCACCCACTGCATTATTAAAAGTCAGCATGTTGTTGAGGCTTGTTTTCAAGAATTAACTTTGTGGATTCATGAGACTAAAGGATTACATGAGATCAATAAAAAAAAACCCAACATGGCCTGCTCCTAAATAATTGTAGATTGTTTTGCAAAACTTGAAAGGTCCATTAACAGTTTGGAAATTTTGTGGTCTCAAAGCAATCATTATGGATTTTTCAACTGGAAAGATAAGGATGTGTTGTATTCTGCCAAGCAATTTTACTAAAATATTTTTCATTCCCTAATGAGGTGTTTTCCATCATTAAGGGTTCTATCATGCCCCTTTGAATGCAGTGAAAATATAAGGAGAATGTTCTGAGAAACTTCTGCAAAGTTAATGAAAATAACAGGGGAAAATAGATGAAAATTAGTTTAGAAGGGTATATCCTATCCAAGAAGAATGCATACTTATTATTTCTTAGCAGCAGTGATCTCTCCTTGCACAGCTGTTTGGGAAATATATTAAATAGCATTATATGATAGAATGAAGCATGGTGCTTAATTATTTCACTTAAGATTTTCTTTCCCAATCCAGAAAGTCTATAATGCACTTCTCTCCAAAATCCTTGATTTCTCAGATTCATTGTTCACCTAAATCATATATCCAGTACAATGGAACTAATTTTAAATATATCCTGTACTAGAAATGAGAGCTTTGCTTGATACTCTGGAAATGGAAAGGAAGAAGAAGAAAAATAAGCTTATTATCATATTTTTAAGCAAGTCTTCAATACCTTTAATAGTGAACTCAGGTCACACACACCCTAACTCCCTCTGTGCTAGACAGAACAGAAGTGGTATTAATGTCAATAATGACACTAAGTCAGTAAATCAATAATTAATTACTGGCTGAAAATTTTGTTCATCACCTTGTATTGGGGGCAGCAAAACATTTACTAAAGCAAAGATTATTTGATCTCTGTGCTCAAACCTGCTCAAACAGGTATAGGCTCTAGGCACCCCAAGATGGCCCTTTATTATAAGAATATTTCACCTTTGCCTTTAATCCTTCCATTTTATTTTGCTGAGCTTTAATCACAGAAAAGCCTTTACTCAGGCTCATCTTGATATGTTGCCACTTGCCAGCCTAAAAGGCCATTATACACAAATCCCATATCATGAGAGAGTCTGTTCTTGGGATCAAAAATATATTGAGAACTTGGTACATGTGTTCTACTGCCCGTTATTTGTGACCCACTGTAAAATACTTTTAAATTCTATCTTGGGTAAATATCCTGGAAGATCCAATCAAGAAAAGCTCAGGATCCTACTCTCTGATGGAGATAAATTTGTCACATTTTGAATGGTAAGGTTCTCTTCCATGCTTGTAAAAATGAAATCTGCTCCCCCTACTACAGTACTGATATTCAAGTTGATACTTAGGTTTAGAGATGGGCACGAATTAAAAAAATGGAGTTTCGTTTGTCGTTTAGGGGGTCCGTTTCGGTTTGTTTCCGTTTTTCGTGAATTTTTGCAAAAAATTGTTTTCATTTTCGTTCATTTTGTTGCCATTTATTTCAATTTTTGTGATTTTTTTTAGCATTTAAAGCAGTTCACTTGTATTGCCTTAACGAGAACAAAACACACGACAAAATTTCCGGTGTTTCTGTTCGTTTCGTTTCATTTTAGAGACAAAATTCGTTTGTCATTTCGTTGCATAACGAAACAAAAAAATGAAAAATGGAAACAAAAAATTGTTTGTTTCGTGCCCATCTCTACTTAGGTTTTTGCACCCTTGGGGCTCCCCTTTTATTTTTGTGATCGGTACTTGCTACTGATATTGATTGTTGATTTTCACTTTACTTTTTTGTTGTTGTTTTAGGTGTTAGACATTTTAGTTGTAACAGGAATTATTTTGATTTGATTTGGTTTGTCTTATTGCATTATATTGTACTGTTTTACTTGATGCATTTTGCAATTGCCCTGTGTGTCATAGAATAAAATTTACATGTGTGTAAATTTAAATTTAAACTCAGGTGGTTTAACTTCGACCTGACTGGAACCAATTGCCATATAACTTGAGAATTTGTCATTATGCTTTGATGAAACCTGAGGGGTTCAGAAGGAGAGATACGATGAACATCTCACAATGTTTTGTTTTTGGTGATTTTTTTTTCCATGTTGATACTCCCCACCAACACTTTTCCCCGCTTCAATAAGATTGACCAGTTTCTTGTAGACTGGATTCTGACTTCTTCAGCGATTCACACAGCTTGTGAATCCAGTTTAAGAAATATGAAATTCTGAACAGGACCTCTTTCTTCTGCCTATTTAGATGAGTCTTGTGCAGGAAAAATGCAATGTTGTACAGGAATTCTTATATTCCTGTGCAGACTGCCCTTTCTTCAAGAACAAAATGAACACAGCATTTTAGGGAAATCTTCTGGGGTTTCCCAGGAGATTTCTATCCCACAAATAGAAACCAGTTATTTATTTCCCCTTAGTTTCCCTCTGGCATTTAGTTTCCCCTTTACATTTCTCTGATATTCACAATAATTATGTGTCATCATGTTGGCTGTTGGCTTCTGGTGTCCCTTTTCCAGGGTTTTCTAAGCACAGAGGACTCAAGAACGAGTTACCATTCCCTTCTTCAAATGAGGCTGTGAAGCTTGCCCAAGGCTACACAGACAGGCAGTTGTCTTGCAGTGCATTGTGGGGAATTGAAGTTCAACCATTGGCTTAAGCTTCCACTTGTTGGGAGTCCATATTGAGGAGAATTTAACCTGGAGCATAAACACCTCTGAGCTGGTGGAAAAGGCCCAACAGAGACTGTACTTTCTGAGAGTGCTCAGAAAGAATAACGTCACTCAGAGATTATTGGTGTCTTTTTATTGTTGTGTAGTAGAAAGTGTACTGATGTACTGCATATGTGTGTGGTATGCCAGTTGCACAGTGGCTCAGAGGAAATCGCTCCAGAGGATTATCAATATGGCACAGAACATCATCGGATGCCCACTCCTCACATTGGAGGAATTACACAGCTCCCGCTGTCTTAAGAAAGCTCAGAATATTGTAGGAGATATTTCTCATCCTGGACACTCTCTATTTGTACCATTACCATCAGGCAGAAGGTATAGATCTATTAGAGATATAGATCTATTAGAAAAGGACAGAAAGATTCAGAAATAGTTTTTTCCCAATAGCAGTAACCATGCTAAATTCTGTTAAAAATTAAGTTGACGGGTAATATTATTGTTGAATGTGTTACATATATATTGTATGGGGGATTGTATATGGCTGTTGTTGTTTTTTAATTGTAGTTTTTATGGATTGGGTATGAATGCTGTCAGGTGAAAGAGTGTAGGGCTGTGTGTGTATGTTTGGTTCTTATGTCAGTTTTAAATGAGTGTAAGTGATGTTAAGGGTGTGAATGTTGGAGTATGTATATGGATGGTTTGTTCTTAAATGGTAGATTTTACATCTTGGATTTTTATGCTGGGGTGTGTGAATGACTGACTGGATGGCACTTTAAATCTCGTTGTATTTATACAATGACAATAAATTCTATTTCAATTCCATTCCATTCCAGATACCTAACTCATTGAACTACCTGGCCAGCTCTTAGATCCCAAAAGGGGATGAAAAAAATAAAGAAAAGCACAAGAAAATAAAGGAAAGGAAACTTTTTAAACAGCCCAATAACCAGGGTGAAAGCCCATATTAATAGAATATTGAGTAGTAACAATTAGAAATAGATATTGAAAAAAATTAGGGAGAGACATCTATGATTGAGTAATGTACAGTTAATTGTATCCTACAGAAATACATGGCTGATTGCCTTCCTAAAAAGGTTTACAACAATTAAACACTCCCTCCATCTCAACTAAAAGTAAACATATAATTGTAACAAACAAACCTCAAAAGGCAACAACTAAATAAAAATAGAATTTAAACCTAATGAGTCAAGACGAGTATTGCAGGGTTCTTAATGTTCTTAAAGGCCTCTTTTAAAAGCACAATTTTAACCAGGTTCCTAAAAGTCAAGAGGGAGAGCACCTGGAGCATATCCATATGCATTGCATTCACACAGTTTTATGGCTACCACCAGGACTGTGAGGTTCCTAGTGGTTGTTTTCTGGTCCTCCCTAGGGGTAGCTACCAGCAACAGTGACGCCTTGGAGGAATGGGTGGTATGAGAAAAATATCTTAAGGAGAAACACCCCGACAGGTAATAAATTCCCAAACTATTAAAGGCATAGGTGAAAATTTAGGTCTGAGGAAATAGCCTGATCTGATAGGTCTGATCAAACTGCTATTTGTTATAGGTGTATACACCCCATTATCTCTTATAGTAAGAGCCCCTAATCTCAGAAGAATACCTTCCCTCCTTTACCCTGTCTATGGGCCTGGTTACATTAATAATAATAATAATAATAATAATAATAATAATAATAATAATAATAATAATAATAATAATAATAATAATAATAATAATAATAATAATAATAATAATAA
>JAHTLZ010000010.1:57405745-57417269 GCA_023846285.1 Phrynocephalus versicolor | reverse complement strand
TCTCTCTCTCTCTCTCTCTCTCTCTCTCTCTCTCTCTCTCTCTGCTGTTTCCCCACCCCCAGAAAAATTCTATTCTATTATACATAATGCACAGATGCTCACTGACCTGTGAGCTGGGGTTGTGTGTATAGTCTACACACATGTAAGTGTTTGTCCTTTTCAAAAGATCACTCTCCACACAGAGAAAAAGACAACAGAGAGGTAAGGGGTGACTTGCTTCTCTGTAACCATGTTCACACACAATCAATATGGAGGCACATATAATGACTGAATAGCTATGACTATGAGGACATCCAAGCTCTGATGGAAAAGGAACAAGAAGAAGTAGAAGCAGTGAATATTTATTCAGTCCCTGTGGTGTGTATTCACACCAGTATGCTTGGCCTGAACTGCTGAATCCACATCTGTGCTTATTCTAATTTCCTATTCCATGTGTATGTATCAGAACAGAGATATCTCCTGCTGTATCTAGAACAAAAAAGTGATGTTTCATGAAATTCTGGATAGCTCAGTGGGTTAGGAGATGTTGGGAGTTTAATTCTCCACTGTGCCTCCTTGACAGGATCTGTACTCAACGAACCATAAGGGCCTTTCCAGCAATGTAGTTAGACATGGGCACGACTTGGCGAAATTCTCGTTTCCGTTTCCGTTCCTCGTTTCTGTTATGCAACGGAAACTGTAACGACAATTAAGCCGTCAGAACTCGAACTCGAACCGATAAAAGAAAAATTGGGTCTGATTTGTCGTCGTTCATGGCATCGTGGAGATCGTGCGATGCCAAGTGGCACAGAAAAAAAGTTTTTAAAAAAACCGATTCCCGGCCCAAAAAGCAGGTGAAAATATGCCTGCCTGAGTGAGGGCACCTACCAGAGGGGTGGTTTCTGGGGGGGGGGTCCCCGGCCTCCCTCCCTCTCCTGTCCTGGGCTGCTCTGGTGGGGGGCATCCTCGTCGTCTCGCCATGCCATGCGGTCCAAAATGGCGATCACAATTTTTTTTTTGAAATCCTGGTCCAAAAGCCCACCAAAGCACCACACAGAAACATGCGAAAATTAGGTATTTTAACTGCCTGAATTTTTACAGTAGCAGCAGTGGGTTTTTCTTGCAATAAACATATGTCTCCAATCCCATTGATTTTATTTTATTTTATTTTTATTTTTATTTTTTTACACCTGCACAATGATGGGCTGGCCATGGGATGGGACCATGCAAATTTTTGGAGCCATTCCACCAATCGCATGGCCACTTGGCCAGGTTTTGACTGAGACTTCTGGGATGTGCCAGTCGGGCATAAAAAGCCCACTAACCCTAGCCCTAACCCTAACCCTAACCCATACGCCAGTACACTGTCCTTCTTAGTGGGTCAGAGGCACCCAGAGGTGCAGCCCACTAACTCACCCTAACCTTACCCGTAACCCTAAGCCTAGCCCTTGCCCTAACCCCAACCCTAAGCCAGATCTGTACTCGCATTGCACTACACGCAAGTACACTTCCCTTCTTAGTGGGCACCCAGCAGAGGCATTCCTCTCTCACCTTGCTCACCAGTCCAAACCTGTATGCCAGTATGCTGTCCTTCTTAGTGAGTCAGAGTAGAGGCACCCAAAAGAGAGGTGCCTCTGCCAGTGCCACTTGGTACACAATGGCTACACGGTCATGTACCCTTCCTTTTCTCTTTGTAGCGGGCCAAGGAGGCATCCACCCCAGAGAGGTGCCTCCAGGAGCCCGCTAAATGCCTTCCCTTCTTAGCGGGCCAGAGGAGGCACCCACCCCAGAGAGGTGCCTCCAGAGCCCGCTACCCTACCCCCCTTAAACCAGTACTAACGACAGACGACAAACGAAACAAAAAATGACATGCTGTTTCATCATTTTGTAAGCTTACGAAACCTTGCAAAACAAAATAAAACAGCAAACAGTGTGTTGTCAAGAAATGAAATGAAACACCTTTTTTGTTTCAGAAATGAAACAATTCATCCTAGCCTCTTGATCCAGCCATCTTGAGAACAGGTGGTTTATTTTTTAAAACTGATTGATTTGTTTTCCTTTCTTCCTGCACCTCATCTGTTGGGATAGCTTATTTCTGATCTTGATCTGCCTGACGCTAGCCAGCCCAGGAGCTGACAGCTGAGCTGTTCCCTTTGCTGGCTTGTCTGCAAGTTGATTTAAATTTATTGTTTTCCTTTCCTTTTAAAGTAGGACTCTGGAGGTTATTTTTAAAATGATTTTCTTTCCTTCCCTCTCTGTGCTGATCAGCTGTTGAGTTTATCTCCCCTAGCTCTCTCTGTGCAGCAACTAGCTATTATGTTTCTAGGGTTCTTTGCTTGAAATCAAACTGTTTGGAAGGTTTGAGGGTTTTTTATTTAGGGCAGTGGGCTCCCTGTTTTTTTTAAAAAAGGAAAGCTCCCCATTATTTATAGTCTTACAAAGCATTTTGTTTCATTGCAAAAATTCTTTTAAAATCCATTATTAATGAAATGAAATGAATTGAAGAAATGGAACAAAACACTATATTTCGATTTTGTGCCCATTTTCAAAATATATTTATTGAATATATTCATTTATTGAATATATTTGTTAGAAGTTCACAATGACATGCCTTATACAAGACTTTTGTTGTCACTGACCACCCAAATGCCTCTATTCTAGGCTTTGATCTCAACTCCTAAAGAATGCCTGTGTGTTTTGCTTTTCAGCACAAGTTACTTGATACAAAGGATGTGAAACCTGGCTGAAGAACAGAGAGTCTAACTCTAACCACCCAAGAGGGAGAAAGAATATGGAGTTGTGTGGTAAACAGAATTCTCTTGTTAGTGAATGCCTTGTGGGACAATCCTTGGGCTGTTGTTACTAACTAAAACTTGGCTGCATTGTGCAAACTTTTATTGCTTCATACAAAATCTAGTTGTTCTTCTCTATATTCATTTTATCTCCTAATAAAAGAGAAAGACAACCTGGGGGTTTCTGTTTTAGATCATATCAATTTTTAAAATGGTAGGAACCAAAACACACAGTCCAAGGTATCTACAAAAGCTCACCTTCAGCAGCATATTTCAAATGAATCAATCTTTCCCCTGTCAACTTCCTTTGCTGACCACCTTTCATACCCACACAGGGTGGTCAGAAATGCAAGAGTGTGGGTGGCTGTAGACTTCATCTCCAGTGACATATCCTTATACTTAGAAGTAAAACGGGGGTGAGCCGTGTGACCCAAAAATCCTAATACAAGGCTAGGCTAGGTGATACCTTTATAGGTCACTAATAAGATAAAATAAAATAAAAATGCAAGCTGAGCTTCCAATAACAGGCTATCTTTATCAAAGCAACTGTACCCAAATACAGTCTTGGTAGACGTAGTCTACCTGGCGCTGAGATCCTTTATGGCAAGATGGTATTCGCTAAATGATGTTCAGATGTTGCAGGAGGCAGGGCTGGTTTTATAATGGCATCTAAGTCCCAGATAAGTTTTCACACACAGCTCTCCAAACAAAGCAGCATAGTCCATGCCCACCGACCCCCTTCCCTCAATTTGGCTCTCTCAAGACCATGGTCCCTGTGGCCTGAAGGAGTGTTGGTGGAGGTAATGCAAAAAGCATTACCTGTATGATTTGGAAGTTGGGTAAAATTTAGTAAAACTCACTATATTCAATTGGGGGCCAGATTAAAAAGAAACAATTGTATCAAGTGGTTGCACCCAAGGCCTCTGGTGTATTCAATGTGCCTCCTATTTCCTTTGCTGACCACCTTTCATACCCACGCAGGGTGGTCAGAAATACAAGAGTGTGGGTGTGGGTGTGGGTGAGGGAGGGGCAGCTCTTACACTAACGCTTGATCATCTTTTCTAATCTCTTAATTGCTACCCTTCCAGGTCTCAGTCTTCTCCTGATTTCTTCGCTGCTATCTCTATTTGGATTGATGGCTGAACCAAGGTACAGTCACCCCCTGCCATTTCGCAATTCATGTACTGCGGTCCCACTACATTGTGGGATTGCAGCACCTGAACCTTGGAGCCACACGGGGGGCAGCAGGGGGCGATCCGGTCACTCCACACCTCCCCTGCACTCCTCTGAGAAGCCTCGGAGCTGTGCGGGGGGGGCAGTGGCAGGGGGCGATCCGGTCGCACTGTGCCCCCCGTGCTCCTCCGAGAAGCCTTGGAGCCGCGCAGGGGGGCAGCGGGGGGTAATTGGGTCACTCTGCACTGCCCCCGCGCTCCTCTGAGAAGCCTCGGACAAGTGTGCAATCGCCCTCCAGCCCCACCCACCCACTTCCGCATATTGCAGATTTTCATGCATCACGGGTGGGGTGGTTCCCTAACCCCCGCGATCAGTGGGGGGTGACTGTATATAGAAGTTCTAGCTATTTCCATTTATTATCAAAGCTAACTCCTTAGCAAAAAGGATATTTAAAAAAAACAGACTGAGAATATTGCAATAATCCTGCAAGTTGATGTTTTGGTATTCAAGCAATTAAAGTGAAATAGTTGTCCTAGCTAAAGCTGTCCTTCAAATGGATGAGCACCTTGTCATTAAAAAAGAAGTAGGGATTGAGTGTGTCAATTTGAACCAGAGGTGGAAGGCTTTTGTGAGGTAATATTTTAATTATAAAGAGAAGATTTGGATTAGCGTTGGAGGGAGAAAATATATGGAAGTTTCTGTAAAACCATATGAATATGTTCTACATGATGAGAGAAACCTAATTATTGGAGAAGTTACACATATATATCTCCTGAACAAATTCAAGACTTTTTGGGGGAAAGGCAGAATGTCTTTATAAGCTCAAAATAGTTGCCAACCTACTTTCCTCCTGACCTCATTTTTTTAAACACAATGTCAAACATTGACAACCTGGTTTGAGAATTATTATATTGTATATCATAGACAGCTTTGAAAAATTTAAGCACTAACAATTTTTATGTTATATCTGTTGTAATTTTAATATGTAGGCTGTAAGGAAGTTGTACTTAGAAAAAGTAACGGAGTGAGAAGTTCATCAGAACACGAACATAAAGAGAAAATTATCAAAGTTTTCTAGATAGTCTTTTCATTCAGTTAAAGTTACACCAAATTGTCAATTCAGAGGCTGTTTCAGAAAGTTAAGGAAAGCAATGACTGACTATGTGTGGCATAGATGTCTTAGACATTTAAAGCATCCTGAGTAGATAGAAACATTTATTAGCTAAATGTAATCATCTCTGCTTTTGTGACTGACATCGAACAGCCTTTAATAGGCCACTGAATCGGCAGACTGATGAATTAGTCTATGATACATTGATAACTTCAGATTTGCTTGACTTCAGGGAAGTCTCGTCCAAAACTCTGGAAAATTTCAAAAATAAACATGCAAACAAACTTTTATCTTTAGAAATGAAACTTATTCAAACAGTAAGGAAATGAGGAGGACAAATTCTGAGGAAAAACAAATGCTGCTTGTCACCACAATGCTTCCTCCTAATAGTTTTCTTACCTCAACCTACCACATGGCCCTGCTTCGCTAATTTTAATATTCTTTGCCTTTCTCTCTCCTTCCTTGCTGCTGCTGCCTTGTCCGCCACTCCCATATGAACATGTTGAGAGATGTCAGCAAACCACCAGAGGCTCACCACCCACCTGTACTGTTGGATACAACCACTATCTTTATCTTGATACTGGCTAAGAAGGAGCATGAGACTTTGTGATGTTACTGTGCTGCCTTTCCATCACGTTTTAATACCACAGTGGAAGGTTCACAGTGGGTCTTTCAGGTGGGGCATTCAGTATTGAAGGCTCCCATGTGAAACTTATAACATCAGAATGAAAATGAATGAAAACATTTTTTTCACTATTTTATGTTCTTTCTCTTCTAGTGGCTAAATTATAAAGTGCCACTATATAGTTAAGAAGAGGGACCTTCCATGTCATATATCTCATAGATAATGATGGTGGTCATTGTTTTCCCCTCCTCAAATGTTCCATTATTACTAGAGATGGGCACAAAATGATTTTTTTTTCATTTTGTTGTTCGTTATTCGGTTCGATACGTAACAAAATGAATAACCACCCTAGGGGCAAATTTAACATGAACTGAACCAAACTGAGAAAAATTGGTTTGGTTCGGTTCGTTTTGTAAAGGGGGGGGGGGGCGGAGATGTCTTCTACCTAGTGCTGGTCCAGAGGTCCGGGCTTCCGGGCTTCTGGGATGGCGACCAGGAAAAAAAAAGCTGATGGCTCTGCTACAGCTGTAATGCGGCCATGTGGTCGCTTAGCACCGTAAAAAAAGGGGGGGGAGCACCGACCAGGCCCCAAGGGGGGGACTAAAATAAAAATAAAATAAAATAAAATAAAATAAAATAAAATAAATTTTAAAAAGGGCGAGCGCCAACCAGGCCCCAAGAGTGGCTTGGTTGGCACCCTAAAATTAAAAAAAAAATTAAAAAACTCAGTGCTGACCGGGCCCCAGGGGCCATGCAGTTGGCACTGAAAGGAAAACAAAAACAAAACAAAGGGGGGGGGGGCTAAAATAAAATAAAAATAAATTTTAAAAAGTGGGAGTGCCAACCAGGCCCCAAGGGTGCCCTGGTTGGCACCCTAAAAAAAGAAAGAAAAAAACAGCGCAGCGCCCAACGGCACTGGTTTTATTACTCTAATCACTCAGGCTGCAGTTCTACTTCTCAGTCCTGCCACCTTCTGAAAAGCTTAAGTGTCTGCTTTCTTGTAAGCATATCGACAATTCCGAGTGTGAATTTTGGGGGTGTTTGTAGTTGTTTAAATCTCATCTTTTGTTAGGACTTGTTTCTCATAGAACATTTCTTATTGGGGAAATCTTTCAACAGCAAACCAACCCTAGTGTGTGGGACATATTCACATAAGGGAGATGCTTAAAAGGCGTCTTTTGGTTGGGGGGGGATGTTATTTTGTTAATTAATTTTTTTTTAAAGAAGAGATCCAAGTATTAGGCAGAATAGTATTTTGTTGCTATTTGGACATTGCTTCCATAAATAAGGGGCAATTACCAAGAAGGCCCAGTTTCTAGTTGATTTTTTTTCAGGCCTCTTTTAGTGTAGGCTCCCTCAAGTGCCAAACTTGAGAAGAACAAGTACTCTGGGCAGTAGGGAAAAGCTGCTCTGACAGATAGTGAGGTCATAGACTCTTTAGGGCTTTGTAAGTTAGCATTAAAACCTTGAAGTCCAGGCAGTAGCATAAGAAAGAAAGAAAGAAAGAAAGAAAGAAAGAAAGAAAGAAAGAAAGAAAGAAAGAAAGAAAGAAAGAAAGAACTGATGGAAGTCTCTAGAAGACTATAAATCTCCAGAATAACACTTCTTCAAATCTGTCAGGGGACTTTTTGTATTTTGGCCAGTCTGCCCTGGTGTAACCCCATCCCTTGAAAGCCTATACAACACCATCAGAAACCTCAGTGAACAGGGCATTTTCCTTGCACTGTAGTACGCACAGAGATATAGCTAATAATTAGAGTAGGTTTGGTGTAGATAATCATTTCAGGTCATTTTTCTCAGAATAGCCAAAATAAAATGAGTACAATAAAATATGCATTTTGTAAAACCTTTGAGACCTCTTATGTGCTGTCAAGTTGGAATTGACTTATAGGGACACAATAGGGCTTTAAAGATAAATCTGGTATTTAAATATGAGTCTGTTTACCAGCTCCACACCCCAGTAACTTTCCATGTCTGAGAGGGGAGTTTGAACCTAGGCTTCCTGGGTCCATCATACTATCTATCCGCTACAACACACTGGTAGAGATGGGCACGACTTAGCGCAATTTTCATTTTCGTTTTCGTTTTTCGTTTTCGTTACGTAACGAAACGAAAAATGAAAAACAGTTCAAAAATGGACCGAAAATGGAAACGAAACAACTAATTTTGAGCCAGTTTTCATTTTTCGTTACTGGAAAAGCACTCAATGGAGCTAAATGGGGAGAAATGAAAAAATTTTCGTTTTCATTTTCGGTTTTCGTTTTCGTTACGTAACGAAACGAAAACAAAAAATTTTGAAAATTAGCTCACGAAAACGGAAACAAAACGAAACGGACCCCTAGCCGAAAACGAAAACGAAAACGAAAAATTTTTCTGAGTCATGCCCATCTCTACACACTGGATTTCCCTTCTTTGGAGACTAACAAATTCAGTTCAGCAAGAACTTTTCTGAATTACAATTTACTTCTCCAGTTGTATCTCAGGATCACACAAAAGATCTTGCTAAAATGTGTGTGCCAAGCTGGGATAATCTTACTTTTTACCATTTATTTATTTATTTATTTATTTATTTATTTATTTATTTATTTATTTATTGTTTACTTACTTAATTACTTACTTACTTACCCATTCGTGCAAAGTACTATTACGGGAGGTTACATATAAAACCAAAAATGGTATAACACCAGCTGCATATACATGGCATTTTAAATAACAAAGTTCACATCAACTGAGCTGCAGTATCATAGCTGAGACAAATGCCAGGCATTTATTATCTTCCAAATAAGTTTCCAGTCAACCATGGTACTCAGAACTCTGCTAGCCTATTTTGTGAAGAGAAGAAGCTCACTTTAGCATTCTTGTGGTCAACCCACTGGGAAACACTGTACAGCCCCAAGACAGTGGAAAACATACGGAATGCATTTGAAGAGCTTGGTAAATAGTTATTGACCTTTATTTCATGTCACATTGCAACCAGAAAGAAAATTTATGGTTGCATTTTGGGGTGGCACTTGCCTGCATCCACTTATACTCATGGACATTTAGTCCTGCATAATATTGTAACAGGTGGCCTTGGTTAAAGTGGCTGCCAATCCTTATTCATGTCCAAAGATGCAGCCAGAAAACTTGCAAACGTTTGAGCAAGCTTCAGGAACCAGTATGGAACATCTACTCAGAAGCAGGTAACACTAAGGTCAATGTAAAGTAATGCATATTGGGGCAAAAAATCAATCAGCTGGTGGACAGCTGAATGAAGGTGTTTCCCCAGTGTGTGGTAGCAGTGAAGAAGGCCAATTCCATGCTAGGAATTATCAAAAAGGGGATCTAAAATAAAACAGCCAACATTATAACACCATTGTACAAAACGATAGTAAGGCCGCACCTGGAGTATTGTGTACAATTCTGGTCTCTGCATCTCAAAAAAGACATAATGGAACTGGAAAAGGTGCAGAAGAAAGCGACTAAAATGATTACTGGCCTGGGGGACCTCCCTTATGAGGAAAGGCTAAAACATATGGGGCTCTTTAGTCTGGAAAAAAAGGCGCCTGAGGGGGGATATGACTGAGACGTACAAATAATGCAGGGCATGAGTCAAGTGGATAGAGGGACGCTCTTCCCCCTCTCACAAAATACCAGACCTAGTGGACATCCACTCAAATTGAGGGTTGGGAGAGTAAGAACAGACAAAAGAAAATATTTTTTCACCCAGCGCGTTGTTAGTCTGTGGAACTCCCTGCCACAGGATGTGGTGATGGCATCTGGCCTGGATACCTTCAAAAGGGGATTGGACAGATTCCTGGAGGAAAAGTCCATCACAGGTTACAAACCATGATAGAAATGTATCATCTCCAGGCTTAAAATCAGGGTACTTCAAGGACCAGATGCAGGGGAGTGGTATCAGGAGACAGATATCCAGACACATTTCGTGGGGCCACTGTGAGATACAGGAAGCTGGACTAGAGGGGCCTTTGGTCTGATCCAGCATGACTCTTCTTATGTTCTTATGTTCTTATCCCACCCACCCATAATTGAGAAGCATAACAAATGTGGAGTCAAGAAAAAACAAGTCTCAAGATAGCCCCTTTGGCTTTGACAAATATGTCACCCAAGAAAAAAGGAGAGTCATGATTATTCTCTGGTTGAAATTCTCTTTCCTCGTCTAGTCACAGCCAGAAAACGCCCATGGAATATCTGGAGGAGATGACTGACCATATCCAGACAGATTCTATGGACCTACTCATTCAAAGCAGAAAGGTATAGCCATCTAATTTAAAAAAAACTCTTCTCATGCAGGTAGTCACTCAGGAAAAGCTTGCCTAAAGAGAAAGATCTTTGCATGCCTTTGGAAAGGACAGTAATGATAGGGTTAGTCTAGCCTACTAGGATTTCAAGTCTGGGAGCAGCTACAGAAAAGGTCCTCTCCCCACAAAACACACCTGTGAAGGTGGTGGGACTGAGAGAAAGACCTCTTCTGATGATCTTAACTCTCATGCAGGCTTATAAAG
The DNA here is from genome assembly GCA_023846285.1 of Phrynocephalus versicolor. Classification (NCBI taxonomy): domain Eukaryota; kingdom Metazoa; phylum Chordata; class Lepidosauria; order Squamata; family Agamidae; genus Phrynocephalus; species Phrynocephalus versicolor. Next base: position 57,407,084 of record JAHTLZ010000010.1, on the reverse strand, counting down.
GGCCTATGGTCCTTGAGATAACTTGGGCACAAGCCATTTAGTGGTTTATAGGTTAGAACCAACACTTGGAATTCTGCCAGATATGGATTGGCAGCCAGTGGAGCTGTTGTAATGGGTGGGACAGATGATCCCTGTAACCAGCTCCAGTTAGCAATCTGGCTGCTGCTCTTTTGTTAGTTTTTTTCCTTTTAATTCTGGGTTCCGCTATTGGTTGTTCACTTTTTACGTATATTCTCTGGAACCAATTATTATTGTTGTTATTCTTATTTTTCCTTTTTGCATCTCATATTGTGATATTTTACATTTGTTAACTGCCTTGAGTTCCCATTAAATAAAATAAAAATAAATACTCTGTTTGTGACTTACTTTGCTTATCAACAGGATTTCAGGCTTTATATGAAGAGGGGAGGAGTATGTAGCAGTTTCCCCACATGGCATCTCTGGTTTCCTCATTTGATGCTTTGTTGTGATTCTTGTCAGGCTATGGATTCTCCTGAACGATCTCTTTGAACATTTAAACAGATGGAGCAGCAGTAAGTCTTATAGCTGAATTCTTATTTTCTCAACACTTTTTAAGGACAATTTCTCACCTTCTTGTTCAGCAAATTTTCAGATTACTTTCTCCCCCTCTTTTCTCATAGCCTTGAAAATTTCTTCTTTCATCTTCCTTTGGTATTTGTCCCAACTACATGGACCAGTCATACTAATTTCTGATTGGAAGAGCCTGCTTAAAAGTTGCAAATCACTTTTCAAATCCTAACAATCCTTTAATACTGCATCTTTTACTTCTGCTACTTAGGCAGTTATAAGCAGTTTTCATTCCAGGGAGCAGGAGCTGCTAAGCCCTTTTCATATTCATGGTCCTGAAATCTAATTTCCAACACTAGTATTCTTCAATCTCTCTCTCTCTCTCTCTTTCTCTCTCTCTCTCTCTCACACACACACCACACACACACACACACACACACACACACACACACACACACACACCTACACCTCACTTCATACTACATTTATTGTAGTGTCCCTGTGACTGTTGTGCTAGATAAAGTATGTAAATGGACAGAGCTTACTCCCTGGACCTCCAGTGTCCTTGAGGCACAGCGGTGATCACAGGGGACGGGGGGAAATCTAGCTACATCCTCACTGAACATTTGGGTAAGGAGACAGGTGAGCTCTGCAACTGCATTCTACCGCATGCCAGCCACTTGGTGCTTGGATCTGGGTGAGGGGGTCCGATTTAGATGACACACAACCGATCCTGTTTCCTGTGTCATTCAAAGCAAACAGGCAAGAAAGAAAGAAAGAAAGAAAGAAAGAAAGAAAGAAAGAAAGAAAG
>JAHTLZ010000010.1:57377706-57387796 GCA_023846285.1 Phrynocephalus versicolor | reverse complement strand
CTCTCTCTCTCTCTCTCTCTCTCTCTCTCTCTCTCTCTCTCTCTCTCCCTCCCTCCCTCCCATGCTTTGGCACAGGGGCTTTTGCCTCTTATGAGTGTTCCCTGAGTGGGAGAAATGCTAGGCGACGGACTGGGCATGTGGGGCAAACTGGGAGCCCAGTGAAAGAAACGGAGTCACCTGAAAGACTGCCCATCTTGCTAATTGAAACGAGGGCAGGTTCACAAAGAAAATATGGGACACAGTGCAGGAAACTGGGACTACTGGCCATACATGTACTTGTTTGTTGTCCTTCTCTCTAATCCAAGCTCCATTTTTTTCTAATCCAAGCTCCAGTTCTTTCCCCACTTCCTGCTGGTTGTGTGAATCCAGTGATGGAAGGTGGGAGCTTGGCAATGCCCTCTGGGGCTGACGAGATTCAGATAAGTATAAAGAGAAAAATTGAGAGGGGGGATTGAAAGGGGGCAAATGAACACAAAAATAAAATACGTTTACAATGTTGTAGTAATATCCAGTCACAAGTAGTAATCTAGCCATGTCTGTACTAATTGGAACTTCTAAATAGTCTTCAAAGGCAGATCCATAATGTGTTAAAGTGACCCTATGTGGAGATTACCAGCACATGAGTAACTGAAACCAGAATTACTGTTTTTCATATTGCACTCTGGTTTTCCAAGTTTCTGGGCCTTATGTGGATGAGAGATACCTCTTACAATTCTAATATTTGTTCATGTGAATAGAAGCACATGTATTCAGTAGATGCACTGATTCATTTATAGCATCTTTGTCTTGCCACATGAGAGTTACAGTTGTTGTTTCCTATGGCTAAGCTTCCCAAAACTAAATGAGTAAATAAATAAGAGGCATGCTTTTGGATACAACTAGGCCACAACTTTATTGAGTACACCATACAGTACTCTAGCTAAGCAATTGGGTTGGATCCCATGCACTGCAGCCCTTTGATTTCCCTGTGTACATTTTTGTTACCTTAATGCAACCCCCTTTTTTAAAATTACAGGATACCCCAGGGTATCCCATGTCCCTCAATCAAATTGTATATTCTTGAGGGGTGTCCACCCCATCATAGGCCACACCTTTTTATTTGCCCCCCCCCCCTATTTTCATGACCACCTCCATCTAGCTTTTTTACTGTATAGCCTGGATCCATCCCAATGCCAGCAGAATCATCAACTCCTTCCAAGTTGTGACAAGCATACATATCTTTAAACATACTACCTACCATAAGCACTATTTGAAATAGAAAGGGGAAAGTGTGTGGGGATGCTCGGCATCCAGGAGGGAAGGAGAAAGGGGGTGTGTTTCCCTGCTTCCCCTTTTTAAATCCTCTGGGGCAGCCCCTTGGGAACGCCATGGTTCCAATGGGCTGCCCCCACCCTGCCTTGTTTTCATGTCCGGGTCATCACCTCTTTTCCCCCTCCTCCCATGCTGGACCCCACGGACCCTTGCTTAGCCCCCATGAGGCACTCACCATTATCCTTTGTTTTGACACCGCCCGGCAACAACTGTAGTGCCTGGTAAGTCATGTCCCTTCTTTCTGGAACACATAGTCCAGAACGTCTGGTTGTATCAAAATGGGATTCTACATGTACTACTACTAAATGGGTACAGGGTTTGGACCAGAGAAGCACCCATTTGCACTTCTCTACATTTGGAACTAAACTGGGTGAGACGTATTTCTGAGTCAAGACACACAAGATTACATCTAAATATAGGGCAATCCAAGGCCCTTTCACCAAGTAGAAAAGAAACATCAGAATGGGGAAGAAGAGCCAAAATAATGTGAACCATAGAGTAAGAATAACTTTTTAAAATGAAGAAGTCATACTAATTATTTCATCTGTGAGATGCTGGAGGGTATGGCATTTTAATTGATTCCTTATAATTTTTTGCACTGTTTCTGGACAATGGCATTTAAAACAAAACAAAACAAAAACATGAACAGGACTTCCATTTATTCCTGTAAAAGTATTTTTTATTTGACAGGGTTGAATTACAAGAGCATTTTTTTGGATGGCCTACGAAAACCCTGTGCCACACTAGGAAGGAAAAGGAATCTCCATTCCCACCCTCTTCCCACGGATCTCACTTGACAGATGTGAACAGGCTGCAAATGAGCTAGCTTGTTTCTAAGGGAAGAGCTGCCAGTCAAAATTGCACAGGTTTCCTGTCAGTTTAATTGCCATGGATTATTCCTGTGAACTTGAGAAATTGCCATTTGATGATTGGACTGGGATATATCTCCAGGAGCTGTCTTTAATTATTAGAATGCCTATAATGTAAGTGATGGAGAGTCATTTCAGATGGCACTGGAAGGTAGAATTTCAACCAATGGCTCCAAGTTAAAGAAACAAGTTATTTTGATTAAGCTTCAAATCTCTGTTGATATAATGTGAAACAGAGTGCCCCTGAAGATGATTCTCTCTCTTATACTAGAATTGTTTTAAACAAGAACAGCAACAAGGTGGATGGCTGCCTATCATGGAAGCAGATTAGTATTCATGGACCTCTTGATTCTATGACTTCAAGCAACCTCATTAGCACTTTGCTAGTCTGAATTGCATTGTCTTACAGTCTTACAAGAAGTTTAAATATTCCATATCTGTTCTGGGGCTTGGGGCTTGGGCAGGTCAATTGGAAAATAATGCCCCCCAAAAAGCAACAAAAAGGGGGGGGAGGCAATCGTTTGGTAGTTCAGACAGCCATGCCTTTGTAAAAACAGAGAGCAGTCTTCCTTCTGAGGAAAACATGAAGTGCAAAGCCACCCTTCCACCACAAGGTTGATTGAGAAAAGGAGGTGATTAACTCTTGGTTCTCTCTTCTGCTTATATCACAGCAATATTAAGAGTAGACTGACCTAGTGTTGGGATTGTTGTATAGGTTATCTTTACATCAATCTGTTTCTGCATGGGTGGCATCTGTCAGCACTCATTCAGTGGGCTAACCAATACCAGAGCCTTTTTCAGTTTCAGAGGTATGCAATATATTATATCCGAGGAACTGTGAGTTATATCAGCTCTAGAAGTGTTCCGTTCCATGTTTTGGGAAGTACATGATGAAGTACATGATGAAGTACATGCCCTCAATCTAGATTTTATAACTACAGATAGATATGCAAGTTCTTTAAAAATAATTAGCATTACATTTATTTTGCTAATCTGATTGAGATAATTAAGCAAAGGTAATACAAGAAATAAAAGTTTCTTATTTTCAGGTGTGTAACCAGTGTGTTGTAGTGGACAGAGTGAGGGATTAGGACTCTGGAGAGCAGGAGTTAAATCCCCTCAACAACCAGAGTGCCTGGTCATGGGAACTCACTGAGGGAGCGGAACTGACATAACCATTCCTTAAATACATCACTTACCTCAAAAACCCTGTTAGGGTCACTGTGATTCAGTTCCAACTTGATAGCACATGATATTTTCCAGTATGATGGACTAGGATGTGGGAGATCTTGATTCAAATCCCCAGATCACATTTGTTAAAAATGTAACTCTGGACATTATACATAGGTCTACAATTTTAGAACAACTCATGAACAAATTGCTCAGTCAGCCAGACACCGAAGGCTTACATATGCCACCAGAAATCAAATAAATCACAATGGCAAATTGCTGTTAATTAAGGAGTCCCATGGCTGGCTGAATAGCTCAGTTAGTAGGGTATTTGGCTGCTGAATCTCAATATTCTTCAATTCAATTCTCCACTGAACTGGTAAGCTACATAGTCCCAGGACACTCCCAGAAGAAGGGTCTAGTAAACTACATCTAAGTACTTGATCTAGAAAACCTTACAAAGGGTTTCTATAAGACTAAATCTACCTGACAGCACATAATTGTTGCTAACTAAGGAGACCATACTTGTTGCCTATACCTGAGCTTCCATATTTGTGTAAAGCAATAACCAGACATGACCCCTTAAATCATTTGGGAAAATATTTTGGCCCCAACTTTATTGGTTACACACAAGCAGTACTCTGCCTGAGTCATTAGGTTGGATCCTACACATCAAGGAGCCCACCTGGCCCTTGATGACACTACATTCCCTGCTGATCTCTTCAGGAATGCCCCCAGCAGGTCTTAGTGGTGGGTTCCCCTTGGGGTGTCCACCCCACAGGTACCCCATGTCCATGATCCCATCAACAGGTCCCCCGAGGGGCGTAGACACCAACATTGGCCTCACTAGATCCTTCCCAAGGTTTTTGGCTGTCCCTTCGTAATCTAGTCCCTGGCCCTTTCCATTGTATGTGACCTGGTTAGTTGTTTCTCCTGACTGCAGGTTCTAGGCTGCTACTCCAAGTGCTTGGATCCATCCCAATGCCTGTAAAACTGCCACAAGAGCCAAACTATGCTTGGTTCCTGCCAGAACACTGCAGCTGCAACCAACCGCTAATGGCCTCCCTAAAGGCCACTACCCATTGTTCATTCCCCAGATCTGATAGTTGCACTCCATCTTCTCTGTACATCTCCAGTGACCTGGCTGTGATGGCTGGGTGTCACACCAGAGCTCCCCAGCTGGTTACTAATAATCCTATGCTCTTGTTGATCTTCTACCGCATCATTTCCACCCATCCTGGGTGCTGTGCCCCTCTCTAACACTTCCTCTGTAGCACTTGGGACCATAATATGGTCACCTTCAGGTAAGAATCGTGAACCACCTGGAGGGAGGTTACTATCTCCATTTTTAAGTCAGTACCCTAGATGAAGTTAAATCATTTCCCCCAAGCTGAATTATTAGAGTGTGCAGGGGTCCACCCCTTCTGAAACACCACCATATGTTCAGTAATGAAGCGCCCCAGCGCATTCCCCTAGCCATGTGATGTGAATGCAGATCTCCATTCCCAGCTGCTGCCCCAAAGGTGAACCTTCTGCCCATGCTTTCACCCAGTGTATGATGCTGTGTCCGACAATCCAAAGCTGGAGAACTGTGCCTGGATGCAGACCTAAAAAAGAACTGAGGTTAATGTTGAGGTAACGGGGAGCATATGTACGCCTGATATGCTTTGGATGTCCACTGTCCCATTTTCTTAATCCCCTCGAGGAGAGGAGCCCTTGGGCTGCTGCCTGTGATGTCACCCCAATTCAGAATGAATGGGTCCCAAAATCCCCTGGGGAAAAGCCTGCTTCGAGTAGGGCCTTCCACATTACCCCAGCAAATTGATAGTGTGTGAGCGGGGTTCCTTTTCTGTGGATTAACAGATAACCTGGTTGATTTCCCCGTTTTGTCAAGTACTTTTGTATCGCCCTTACAGGGCTGAGAGACAGGTCGAATTGCACCTTCAGGGTTACGCACAACCAACAGGCTCTCTGGTTGGTCTTTGACAACCAGAGACTGATACCTAATTCATTCTCCACAAGAGCTCTCATTTCAAAGGGATCCTCTTGTTTATGGAAAAAACATTGGAAAACCTCCCATGCCACCTTGTAAGCCTGTAGAGTTGTGGAAGCCACCAATCCCAGGGCCCCCTGGATCAGGTCTCATCTCAAACGATCCACAGGTAATCCGGGAATGGTTCTGGAGCATTGTTGGCCTGCGGTGCCAATTCCTGAAACCTGTTGGTTTGGAAACAAGATAGTGAGTCTGCAATGCTGTTTTCCAACCCAGGGACGTGCTTTGCTTTAAAGGAGACATTGGCTGTCAAACATAATGACACCAGCCTCCGAACCAGCCTCAGCACCCTGATGGATTTAGATGATTGACAATTCACAATGACCACCACCACCTGGTTATCACACCAGAAGGTTACCTGCTTGTCCTGGAAGAGGTTCCTCCAAATGTCCACTGCTACCACTATGGGAAATAACTCCAGGAAAGTCAAGTCTTTTGCAATCCCTTTCTCAAACCATGTCTGAGGCCACCTCTGAGCAAACCAGCACCTCATGAAATAGACTCCAAAGCCCAGGCTGCCTGCTGCATCTGAGTGTGGCTGTAGCGATGTCCCCGGATGCCATGGGTGCTGCCAAATGGCTGTTACATTAAAGTGTCTCAGGAATTCCAGCCACTCTGCCAAATCCACCTGATACCCTTTTGTAAGGTGGATGTGATGATGCACAGCTGTGACCCCAGCTGTTGGCCTGAACAGCCATGTGCAGAATGCTCTACCCAGTGTGGCCACCAAGCACACAAAGTTGAGGTGGCCTACCAGAGCCTGTGTCTCCTTAAGTGTGCACTTTGTTGTACCTAACAAGCCCTCAATGAGGAGCACCAAACCCAGCACCTTGTCCAGGGGCAGCTGAGAGGTTTCCTGAACAGTGTCTATCTCAATCCCCAAGTAAGTGAGCTATTTCACTTGGGTCCCTCTGTTTTCTCTTGGGCAAGGGGATATCCCCAGATCACTGGCTAGCTGTTGGAAGCCTATGAGTAGGTTTTGGCACTCATTGTCCCATGCCTTCCCATCATTAAAAAAATATCTAAATAATGTGTGATCTTGTTGGCCCCGCACCTGTGGGTTGCTGCCCACTCAAGGAAGGTGCTGCATGGCTCAAATGGTGGATCAACCGGGATTGGCTAGGTGCCTTTTTGGGCACAACCTCCAGTGGGGACACCCTCAGGTTATAGAAGGGAGCGCATCAAAGGGGCCCACCATTCTGCCCACCTGAACCTCCTTAGTGATCTTTCCAGCAACTAAATGTGGCATTTCCACAGCCAACTTAAGTTTAGGTGACATCATGCGGGCCGCTGAAAGGTATTTGAAACCCCTTGGTGAAGCCTTCCCAAAGGTCAAGGACTGATTGTGGGTTCTGATTCCTGCCACCCGTTTAAATGGTGTGCTGACCTGGCCCCGAGACCACATCACCTCTCCCAGCGTCCCAGGTGGATCCAAGCACTGTGTCTATCCATGCCCAGTTATAGGCTCAGGTCTGGCACCTGACCTCTGACACTGTCTCCTTCCCACACGTGGCTGCCACAATTGCCCTTTGTTGTGTCTGGCCACCCCGGCAACAACCAGCAGTCCTGGTAAATCAGGTTCTTCCTTTATTTGTTCAGTTAGACTCAATAAAGTATTATGGATGCTTGTTGTTGCATGAGAAAGAATCATGCCCAAGACTTATAATACAAGTAAACACAGAAAATTTAACTGTGAAAAATTAAATTATGAAAACCTCTATATTACTAAATGAAACAAAAAACTCAGTAACATATGAAAGGATGGGGTGGGTTGCCCAGTAGGACAAGAAGCAAGTAAAATTATGCAAAATGTTAAAGCAAGCAGCAACTTTATTAAGCAAATAAAATATAAAATACAAAGACAGACAGGCAGGCAGGCAGGCAGGCTCTCTCTCTCTCTCTCTCTCTCTCTCTCTCTCTCTCTCTCACACACACACACACACACACACACACACACACACACACACACACACACACACACACACACACCAGTCGACTGGGGTACTCAAGCTAGCAGAGACACAAGGCTATGTGTTCCTCAACAGCTTGCACCCTCCAACATAGCTCTGCATGATATTTTATGCCTTCAGCTGTCCTATCTCAACGCTGAATTCCATTTTTACTTCATTTTAAATGATTGCTGGTGTTAGCATATTTTTATCTAGTCACGTTTTCAAGAGGCTCAGGAACAGGTCAGTGTGATCCATTGTGTCTAGGGATGGGCATTTCATTTTCAAATTAGTAGGTTACGAAATGAATCACATGAGCCCAGGTGGTGCTTGAAACCCTCTGACACATACACAGCCAATCATCTTACCTTATTCTCTGCTGCACCAAGGTGAGCTGCAATGAAGAAGTACACTGTGACATCATCTTTTCTCCTCTGTGGGTGCTGGCTAATCAGGAGCTGTAAAGGGAAAATCATCGTCCTGCCTCCCTGTCTGATTGGCCAGCACCACGAGGGTGGAAACATGAGGAAAGATGACATCGCAGCGTGCTTCCTCATTGCAGTTTAACCCCATGTGAGCCTAGAGAAAGGTAAAGCAATTGGCTCCGTGTGTATCAGATGGTTCCAAGCACCACCTGGACTCGTATGGTTCATTTAGTAATCTACTGGCTCTGAAACAAAATGCCCATCCCTAAATGTGACATTTTTTCTTAGAAGCGCTCTCGCCCAAGATGACCTTCCAGACAGCAGAAGTTAAACTGACCTTTACTCTCAGTTGCCTCACTCCTGCTCTGTGTTAATGCATTTCAATGGATACAGAATACAACATATTAAATTGGACACCTTATATAATTGAATAAATCATATCTTCACATGTATAATAGGTTAAGATGGCTGCTTATGATGATGGCTCCTCACAAAGCTAAAATATCTATATGGTGGGAAATGCTTACCAGTAGAATTAAGTTGAAAACATCCAAGAGGTGCTTGTAATTGCCATGAAAAGACTAGTGTTAAGACTAGAGATGGGCACGACTCAGAAAAATTTTTTTGTTTTTGTTTTCGTTTTCGGCTAGGGTCCGTTTCATTTCGTTTCCGTTTTCGTGAGCTAATTTCAAAATTTTTCGTTTTCGTTTCGTTACGTAATGAAAACGAAAAATGAAAACGAAAATTTTTTCGTTTCTCCCCATTTAGCTCCATTATGTGTTTTTCCAGTAACGAAAAATGAAAATTGGCTCAAAATTAGTCGTTTTGTTTCCGTTTTCGGTCCATTTTTGAACCGTTTTTCGTTTTCGTTTCATTACGTAACGAAAACGAAAAAACGAAAACGAAAACGAAAATACCGCTAAGTCGTGCCCATCTCTAGTTAAGACTGTGTTTCAAGCCAAGATGATATTCCACTGACTAATATTAATCACTAATCAGACAAATCAACAACGATTCACACCAAGGTGTTGCCATTTGGTGGTTAACTGTTACTAAGATGGCAACCCCTGAAAGTGAGATTTCAAGAAGAATAGTGATACTCAGGTATAGATTAAAACCAGTACCTGAGGACAGGTATGTCCGAACCCATACCTCCTGTGTTTTCAGTCTCTCTTTTCACTTTCTAGGAAGGGGAGCCTCTTTCCTCTATCTCTGAAAGTTGTGTACATGCTAAGGAACCCTGGATCCTTTAAAAGATACTTTCCCCATCAGACTATTGAAAGGAAGGATGATGAAAACAGATGAAACTGCCATGCTCTATTTTTGGATAGCTGATTTTTACTGATTTACAGAATGGCTGTAAAGAAATTTGTAGCATATGTGTGCATATATCTAGAGGAAACTATTGGTGCTTCATTTGCCCCTCTCCAATAAGCCCACATAGCATTGTAACCTTTATATTTACTCTGAACTGAGAGTAAGTCCCATTAAACACAGTAGAATGTTCTTGAAGGCATAAAGTCAAGCTGTAACGTGTTGTGAAAGTCTTCACTGATTAACCTTGATGTGAAGAAAATACCAAACTCCTATGATGCAGTGCAGCCAAAACGCAACTGTGAATCGGTTTACTTCAAAATGCAAAAGAACTCAGAATATAAGTTTCAGCAGTGAGGTGGTTGAGGCCAAACTTTCAACTCTGAAGGTTAAAACAACTTCCAAGCTGTGAAGGTGACAGGAAAGGACCCTCAGTTCATAACCGACATCTTCAGCTCAAGCTTTTCATTAATTTTCTCAGGCACCATGACTAATTGTTTTTAATAAAAATAACCACAGTGTTTTGCCAGCAGGCATAAGCCTTTCAAAAACTACCAAGGGAAAACTCGGAGAACTTAGTAGAAAATGTTGTAAACAGATGTCTTTTAACAACTGCAAGATACTTATACTTCGTACACTGAAGAACAGTAAAAGACTTAAGGGGGGGGGGAATTGTAGGAATATTGCCGTGCCTCCTAGAAGAAGGGTCAGCCTCTGTGACATTGAGCAAGCTGCACAATTCCAGGATGATCCCCACCCCACAGGAGAAAGGAGTCATCCATCATTTTAAAACTGCAGAGCTGGAAGGGATCCTACAGATCATAGAGTTGAGTAGGCACAGTGGGGAACTGAACTCCCAGCCTCTGGCTCCACAGCCAGGTACCTGAGCCACTTAGCTGTCTACCTGGAAAAACTTGAAAAATGTCACCATAATTCAGAATTGACTTGACTGAGTAGTAGTAGTAGTAGTAGTAGTAGTAGTAGTAGTAGTAGTAGTAG
>JAHTLZ010000010.1:57359830-57374898 GCA_023846285.1 Phrynocephalus versicolor | reverse complement strand
GATAGATAGATAGATAGATAGATAGATAGATAGATAGATAGATAGATGATCCTAAAAGTCTAGGCTGCAGTGTCCCAGTTATTCACTATGTTACAATGTTCGTTCCCCAGGTTACCAAAGATTCTAAGCAGCATAATATCCGCTTTGAGTTTCCTGGCCAAGAAAATGTGAACCCAGCGATGTTGAAGAACAGTATGTTGCAATTGTCCAAAATGTCAGGCTTCAAGCCTTGTGGAATTTTGCATTAATCATCCCAACACTCCAAAAATTAATCACAGTAACTTTATTGAAATGGGAGTGGGATTGTAAGATATGTTCCACTTGAGCAATTGTACAATGATTACACGGCCCTGAGCAAATGAGAAGTGACCTCTTGGATACCTTAGAAGTTGATCTCTGATGGATTCGTGTTTTTGAGCTTGCAGGCCAAGCTTTGTACTTAGGTTCCAGTTTCGTCTTCATACAAGAGCTGGTCAGCCCTGCAGCTGTACTCTGAACACTCCCAACCTCAATTAGGAAAAATAAAAACAAAACGAACAGCTGGGGTTTCAAAGCAAGCTGCCTTTGAATGATTTGGTAGATTTCTCCTCCTTCATAAGCTGGAAAAGCAGACAACCCAGACTAATCAAAAAATGATGGTGTAAAAACAAAACTTGCACAGGGCATGGCTGGTTAAAAAGTTCAAAGATCTTTCACCTAAAATATGTGAAAATTTTATGTTAGTCTTGGGAGTACTTTTCTGTATCTATACCAATCCATTTTTAGATTAGCATCTTCTTAAATCTATAATTCATCTGTGTTGTAGGCTATCTGTTGAAGACATCTTGTTTTGTAGCAATGCCTCTCAACGTTGGTTCTCCGGACTGTTCTTGGAGTACAGCTCCCAGAAAGTCCGAGCAGCAGAGCTAGTCTCAGTCTCAGTCAAGACATCCCAAAAGCTATTCCTAAAGAACCACTGTTCTATAGGAATTGAGTTTGGGATGTTCAAACTGAGGATTGAAATAACTGCTTCCACTGCAATTCCAAATCAAAGTTTGAAAGTGATGAAACGAGAGACTAAAATGCTTTCTTCCTTTTCTTTTTTAAAAAAATTACTGAATTACTTTTGCCGTGTTCTATAATAAGAACACAGAATTAGCAGTGTATAAAATCATATGCAATCAGGGTTAGCTAAAGTTCCGGTAACATTGCTGTACGTACAATACTTTCCAAAGTAGCACCCAACAACTTCTAAGAAGAGCCATGCTGGATCAGGCCAAAGGCCCATCTAGTCCAGCTTCCTGTATCTCACAGTGGCCCCACCAGATGTGTCAGGGAGTGCATGCGACTAGATATCTGTCTCCTGATACCACTACCCTGCATCTGGCCCTTGAAGTACCCCAGTTTTAAGCCTGGAGATTACACATCTCCATCATGGTCTGTGATGGACTTTTCCTCCAGGAATCTGACCAATCCCCTTTTGAAGGCATCCAGGCCAGATGCCATCACCACATCCTGTGGCAGGGAGTTCCACAGACTAACAACGCGCTGGGTGAAAAAATATTTTCTTTTGGCTGTTCTTACTCCCCCAGCCCTCAATTTGAGGGTATGTCCCCTAGTTCTGGTATTTCGTGAGAGGGAGAAGAGCTTCCCTCTATCCACTTTACTCATGCCCTGCATTAGTTTGTACGTCTCAATCATATCCCCCCTCAGGCACCTTTTTTCCAGACTAAAGAGCCCCAAATGTTTTAGCCTTTCCTCATAAGGGAGGTGCCCCAGCCCAGTAATCATTTTAGTCACTCTCTTCTGCACCTTTTCCAGTTCCACTATGTCTTTCTTGAGATGCGGTGACCAGAATTGTATACAATACTCCAGGTGCGGCCTTACTATTGTTTTGTATAATGGCATTATAATGTTGGTATCTAGCTTATTTATTTACTAATTTAAAATATTTTATCCCCCTTTCTCCTTAAGAGGTCCCAAAGTGGCTTACATGATTTAAAAAGGCAATATTTAAATGCTAAGCACAGTAGGTTTACAAATATTTAAAAAGAATCACACACATATATTCAAATTGGTAAATAAAATCAATGAGAAAAACACATTTAAAAGCAACAGAGCACAACAATCCATTAAAAACAATACTCTCAGGGGGTGATCCTACTGACACTCTCTTGTAACACATTCTGCTTTAAAAATATTTAAAATACAGTAATCCGAAACATTGATTAATTTGTCAGTGAAGCATGCTTTCTGTTAGAAAGTGAAGTAAAAGATTGTTCCATTGGAGGATCATTTATTTTAGATGCATATGAAGTATGAACTCCTGATTTATTTCATTTGTTTCTAGTAGAGATGGGGGTGATGTTTTATAGTTTGTCAAGGTTGACGAACCAAGACCAGCTCACCCTAGGCCTGCCTGCATTGGTTGCCCATTGCCTCCTGATTGAATAAGGTTCAAGGTAAAGGTTTTGATTTACAAAACCTTCCACAGATGTTAGGACCCTAAGGTTAACTGTGGCTCAACCCACCACAGCCTCACTTAGGGTGGCCACATATAAGGAGGCTCGGAAAACAGCTGCTTGAAACCAGTCCTTCTCTGGTCGCCCCTACACTCTGGAACAAACTGCCCGGTGAGATCCGCCTTGCACAGTCCCGGCTTGCATTTAAGAGAGCTATTAAGTCTCTGCTTTTTAAAGAGGTGTTCGGTGACAACTAGTGTGTTTCTGTTCTTTCATCGTTTGTTTGTGTCCTGGGGTTATAAGTCTGCCTTGCCGGTTTTCTTTGTCGGTTTTTGTCGTTTTGTCGTTTTCTGACTTGATTTTATATTATTATGTTTTATATTGCTATATTTGGTGATTGCTGTAAACTGCCCGGAGTTCCCTTTGAAAGAAGTTTTTTTTTTAAAAAATGTATAAATAAATAAATAAATAAATAAATAAATAAATAAATAAATAAATAAAAAGTAAGTAAGAAAGAATCACAAATTCCCCCATGAATGGACACATTGGTTAATTAGTGGGGTTTGTTGGTTTTTTAAGACAACCCATGGAAAAAAATTGCATGTCTTCTGGATCTGGCTCTCCACCCGCTCCCATTGTGCAAGTGCCCACCTCTCACCTGAAAGACAAATAGATTTTGAATATTTACAGAACTAGGAAAAAGTGTGATATTGGTGGTAGAACAAAGGAGTGACTTGAATGTTGTGAATATGTCTTTATCAATCCATCTTGACATTCATGTTTAACTGTACCATCTGCAGGCATGATTGATTTAAATTGAAATTCTGCCCTTAGAGGCGGTAGAATTCAGGGTGTTTGTTTTGGTTTCCTTTGGTTTGGTTTGGCTTTTGTCTTCTGGTGCATTTTTTCTATTGGTTGAGTTAACTTTTTGCTCCTGAGGACATGGTGTTTGTCTCCCTTAAACTTCTCTCTTGGAATGAAGGTATGGCCCAAGTTATGGATACAATCAATTCCAAAAGGCATATGACATCTCAACACTAGTGGAACAGGACTGCAACCATGTGTCTGTTTCAAAGAAGAGCCAAATAGATGGGAGACGTATGTATGTGTGTATTCCCGGAGCCCCTTTGTTTGAATAACTAGGGTGTGAAATTCAACCGTTGTCCCAGCCACAATTTTAAAACAGCAACCTTACTGCTTTCAGCCTTATGGAAGACATAGGTGCCTGGTGAAATCCATCTTGCCAAGAACATTACATTGAAGAGCAACCTCCTTCCAAACTCCATCTTGCTACAAACATTTGGAATTTTGGTACTCACTTTGAAGAACTGTAATTTTCCCACAAAGGCAGTCATGCAGTATGTTTTTGCTTTTTTATAAGTGGGCTGCAAAGGTATCTATCACCTATTGCATATTCCTGTAATTGTAGAGTCTGTTGACCTTGTTTGTATTATAAGGAGCTGAGGGTGATAAAATTACAGGGTCAATGATTAAAATATGAATGGTGTTTAACTTTAAACAAATGTGAAGAAATAACCGGTAAGAATTCATCTTATTCTGTGAGGCAAGAGTAGCAGAGAGATCTTTCATTACTCTCACATTGTATTTGGTCTCTGTCACCCACTGGAGTATTTTTCATTGGTGAATTGCCTCCTTGTATTTGAAAAAAATGGATTATTTGAAACCGTTCCATCCAATTTAAGGACTGCTTTGGGGATTATGAACTGCCTTGGTCAACTCAATGGATGGCTAACAACAGTGGTACCGTTCAGCACTTTCAGTATGGTGTGATATCATTGAACATGGTGTCCTTCTGGATCATCTAGAACAGTGGTTCTCAACCTGTGGGTCCCCAGATATTCCTGGACTGCAACTCCCAGAAATCCTGGCCAGCTCAGCTAGTGATGAAGACTTCTGGGAGATGGAGTCCAGGAACATCTGGGGACCCACAGGTTGAGAATCACTGATCTAGAAGCATGCTGTCATGTTGACTCCAGGCCTTTCTCAACAAGTGATTTCAGAAG
The DNA here is from genome assembly GCA_023846285.1 of Phrynocephalus versicolor. Taxonomy (NCBI): domain Eukaryota; kingdom Metazoa; phylum Chordata; class Lepidosauria; order Squamata; family Agamidae; genus Phrynocephalus; species Phrynocephalus versicolor. The sequence goes on along the minus strand of JAHTLZ010000010.1, from coordinate 57,370,433 downwards.
AAGGACTTGTGTCCAGTCTCACAACTATTAACCTATATAGAGATCCAATGTTTCATCCTGTATCCTAACCCTTTTTACCATTTATGCAAAACCAGAATGGAAAGGCATCAGAGATTTGGAACCAGTATGATATTCAGCTTGATCTAATTTTTAACTACTTTAAACAGGGAAGCTGCAAAACTCTTGATGTAGTATTCTAGCACAGTATTGAGGTGGGCTGTGGACCGTCTATTCCACACACTGAATGGACATGCAAGAGTGTTTGTGCTCTTCTATCTAGTATGGTTCATCTGGCAGCTCCACCACATCACGTGGCAAAAGAGATTCTACAAATATAATGTGAGATAATGAAACTCTTCCAAGTGAGGTGAATCAATGGCCCCATCAGATGGAGGAGTCATACCCATATGCATTAATACTTGTGCATAGTCATATTGCCTTCCAAACATATGGCATTCATGAGAGTCAGCTGTGTTGGTGTTGAAGGCAGGCATAGTGGCATCCCCCTTCTGCATTCTTCCAGCGCATGGTGGAACTTGGTTGAATTCATCTAAGCAGTTTGGATTCATACACCCACATTGTTTACAACCAGAACAACTTTGGCACAATCCTATTTGTTTTCTGTTCAATGTGGTTTTAAAATCAAAGGGCTTTCTGACTTTCATGGAACTGTTCTTTGCTCAAATGGAATATTTAAAAAAACATAATGTTCATCATTTTGTCATCTCACTCAGTCATGGAAGTCTTCGTTCCTCCTATCACATAGCTCGAACAAGAAATGAGTGACCAAACATAATTCATGAATGATCTGAATGTCAAATGTCAGGCAGACAGAACCAATTATTTTGAAACAAGAAGAAACACAGCTGTTCTTTTAAACCTTCCAGTGGGGAAAAAGAAGTTCACTAAGCTTTTCTATGTGCCATACATCTCCTGATTAGATGCATGTTGCAAACACATAGACGTGTGAAGCTTTATTCTCCCACAGCTGTGATACCCTTGGGCACAGAAGCAGATAGATTCAGAACTTTAACAAATGTCATGTGAAGTATAACATGTCCTAACTAATTAACTACTGTGGGCGTTGATGGCAAAATTATTTTAAGTTCTCCTGAGCAGTGTTATTTTGATTTGTCTGTCAACGCTCAGCATTTCAGAGAGTCTGTTTAGCCTTTGCCATATCTTTGATGCTATCAGCACATAAATATTACAGCATGGAACCATTTTGTAATGTGGAAATAAAATGAGGCAAGCCATTCCAGTACTTGCTTGTGGTCCCAGTGTCTATGACCTTGAGTCCCTCTGAAACACAAATAGGTTCGATGATTGAAAGTAGAATGTGAATAATTGGGCTTTATGGGACTAATTCATTTAAACTGTACTTTGCTTTTATTTAAATAATATTACCCTAAACGTTTGGCTTCTCAATTATTTCTTTGTGTCAACAGAGACTTGTCCTCAAATCTCATATTACACTTTTAGCAGCAATACTCTGTTATTCAGGTCCTCAGTAGTGCTGCAATTCTCCTTGATCCTGTGTGAAACAATTTGTTTCAATAGGTCTGTGAAGATTGAAGACTCTCAGTCATTAAGGTGAGGTTATCTGGAAGCTGAATCATGGCAACTGGACTTCTTTTCTTATGAGATCAAAGCTACTCATTCAAGTAGCTTCACCAATCTGAAAAAAGTTAGTGCAAGGCTATGGATCATTGAATCCAGCCCCTATCAAGGAGGTACAGTGAGCAACTGAACTCCCAATCTATCTAGACCAGTGCTCCCCAACCTTTTTATCACCGTGGACCGGTAAATCCCCGATAACCTTTCCCTGGCCCGCCCACGGGGGGAGGGGCGCGGCGGTGGCGGCGGCAGGGCGCGGGCGACCGCGGGGTGGGGAAAACATCCAGGCCGGCCCGTGACACCCCCCCCGCCCGCCCCCAACACAGGTGCAGTCCGGCCGCGAGAAAAACATCCGGGCCGGCCCGCGACGCTCCCCGCCCGCCCCCAACACAGGTGCGGTCCGGCGGCGGTGGCAGCGGGGGGGCTCCACCCTGGAGCGCGGCCGCAGGGAGGGGCCAAAGGGCGCGCACCCCGGGGGAGGAGGAGGAGGAGGGGCACCCACCTGCTCTTCCGACCGAGGGGACCCCCACGCTGCGGCGGCTGTGTGCGCATGTGGGGGGGCTCACCAGCGCCTCCTGCGTGCACCCCCTCCTCCCCGCTGGCCCCCGTGCGCCCGGCCCCCAGGGCAGGGGGGAGGGGCCGGGAGGAGGCGAGGAGGGGCAAGCGGGCCAAACGGGGTTGCTGCTGCTGCTGGTGGTGGTGGTGGAGGGCGAGGAGGAGGAGGGCGGAGGAGGAGGAGGAGGATGTGCCGCCACCACCGTGGCTGCTGCTGCTGGTGGTGGAGGGTGAGGAGGAGGAGGGCAGAGGAGGAGGAGGATGCGCCGCCGCCGGCGGGCAGAGGAGGGAGGCAAAGGCAAAGGCGGCGGCGGCGGCTCCTCCAGCCTTCCTCCTCCACCGGCCGCCCGCGGGAGAGAAGAGGAGGAGGAGGAGGGTGGCGGAGGAAAAGGGGAGGAGCCTCCCCGGCCTCCCCAGGTGGCCCGGTGCCGACCGGTCCACGGACCGGCACCGGTCCGCGGCCCGGGGGTTGGGGACCACCGATCTAGACCACTGAGCTATCCAGCAGTTCATTTGATAGACATGCATCTTTCCATTGAAATATCTCGTGAGTGACCTTCAGCAGGAGGTTTCTTAAAGCATTTGGAAGTGAGAAATGCATTTCTCAAAATCTTGTCTCTTGTGGAGTTGAGTAACAGGCAAAATAACTGCCGGAGTGATTTTCATCATTTCCCACAAATCTTCATAGAAAGATGGTGAATACTGCAACACCGGTGAAGTCTCCAACACTGGGGGTGGACAAAAACAATTTTAGACAACCACCTGACAAATCTACTTTAACCTGTATTCCTGCATTGACCAGGGAGTTGGACTTGGTGGTCTTATAGGCCCCTCTCAACTTCATAATACTATGATTCAATGGTTATTTATATCGTTATATCACCATCCTTGAGCACTATCTCTTCCCAGGCTTTATTTCAGGTATATGTTAACAGTTATCAGTCAAAAAAAAAGAGGGGGGAGAGAAGTGCTGATTAGTAGTAATAATAATATCTTTATGGGGAGAGCTCAGCACTTTTTGTAGAAATAATCTGCATGGCACAGTACCTCTGTACTCTCTTTTTGAGAGAAAATAGAAGGCAGGGATAAAGCTGGAGGTTGCTTCTAAGCTTGTTCTGCCTGTTAAGCCTCTTTTGCATATACAAGTGCTGGCAAGCATAGGATTTTTTTAAAAAAAATATTTTTACTAATTTACTGAGCAGAATGATTTTTTTAAAATCCTTTTATTTTCAGACCCAGTCTAATGCCAGAATCAAAGGCTGGCTTTTCCAAAGTATGCACAAGGAAGCACCTCATGTCTCCCTATGATGGTGGCTTGCCTGTTTGTCAGCCTGACAGCTGGGCATCCATCTGCCAGCTAAAACCAGTGAAACGGCCACTGATGAGCTCAGGAGTTCCTCATGTCAACTCTGCAATGGCTGTTCCAGCTACAGGTTGACTTTTCCATCTTCCTGCATGAGCCCGTGATCCCACATAAATACATTTAGCTCCCTAATACTGCCGAGATCTGTTTTTTCATTTCAGCTCTTCATATTCATTGTGCAAACAGAAGCCAAAAAAAACTATTATTAGTCATTAAGGACATCTGAAAATGCATCAACATCGGAGAGAGGTGACAGACACATTATTTTGATGACAAAATCAGATTTCAAACCTATACTCAGTTTAAGGCCTGAAGATCAGTCACCAGTCAAAACAAGCTAATTTGCATATTCCCAGGGGCAGAAAACACTTAGATGCTTTCATTTGTCAGTATTTGCTCATATTATATCTTACACCTCATTCTGCTGCTATATATGTCTGAAGAAGTTCACATGTGAACGAAACGTTACATTAAAATATGAAAGTTAGTCTTTAAGGTGCCACATGTTTGAGTTTTTCTAATTTTGGATTCTTTAACATCAGTTTTAATTTTCAGTGCATGTTGCTGACTGCAAAATATAGCATTTTGTACCACCTTATGTACTTTATCTGGCTAGATGCCCTAAGCACATCTGATCTTGCCTGATTTTGCAAGCTAAGCAGGGTCAGCCCGAGCTAGTACTTGGATGGGAGACCAGCAGGGAATACCAGGTGCTGTAGGCACCTGGAGTAGGAACTGGAAAACCATTCCAATATTCCTGCCAAGAAAACTCCATGGACATGGAGTCACGAAGAGTCGGTCACGACTATAACAACACAACACAGACACACAAACACAGGAGGAAGAAACATCTAGAGTTCTTTGAGCTGAAGCATCTCAACTTTCAATAATTTGGAGGAGAAATAGGGTTTCTTTTTCCAAAAGTGTCCAAACCAAAACTGTGTCAGATCCAGATAGACCAAATGTAGCTATTGCTCCACTATTGCCCCTACCGTGCTTGTGTGCACACCTTTTCTCAAACGTCTTGCAAAGTCAAGTCAGGGATAATATAGGGAAATCTACCTAAAATAGGAACTGTTCCAGGAGAATAGAAAAACAAAGAGAGGTGTTGCATGGAAATAGTCTTAAAACTGTGGGATATTTAGGAGAGCCAATCTTTCTTCCCAGTCTCCTTACTTCTTTGTGCCACCAAAACAACCCAAAAACAAAACAACACATCTCTGAAGTGTTTCTCAGGCTTTGCGGTCTTGTTGTTGAAGGTGATTCCGTGTTTGGTAGGAAACTGGCCACAGTTAGGGAGTCGAGGATAAAGGACACATGAGGAGAGAAAACTGAGAACAAACCTGTTTCAACCTATAAACACTTATTCAAAACTGTTGGTCATCTGTATGGGATGTATTGATATGATTTGATGAATTTTATTACTTTCCTGGTATGAAGGAACCATTCGGAGTGGTTTAGAAGACATAGCATTACAAATTATTAACAGTGGGAATAGGAAATGACCAAGAAGACACAAGACTGTAGCTGAAGCAAACATGTAGAAGTCACTCTTGAATTACGGTGCCTAAGAGGTGACCTGATAGAAGTTTATAAAATCATACACGGCATGGACAAAGTAGATAAGGAAAAACTGTTTTCCCTGCTGCACAACATTAGAACTAAGGGGGAACTCCATGAAACTTTTGGGTGCTAGATCTCAAACAAATAAGAGAAAGTACCTTTTCACGCAGAGGATCACTGCTCTGTGGAAGTGGTGAAAGCTGTCAGCCTTTGACAGATTTAAGAAAGAATTAGACAAGTTCATGGAGAACAAGGGTATCAATGGCTATCATTATGGATGCCTAAGGACAACCTCTGGGTTGCAGAGAGAGCCAGGATATCTCTCTATGCCATTTGTGGGGAATCATAAGCAGGTGAAGACATCTGTTTGGGAACACCCTGAAGCAAATGTTGAGCCACTGTGTGAGACAGAATGATGGACTGGTGGGGCTTTGACCTGTTCCAGCAAGGCTGTTCTTATGTTTTTAAGTCTGACTTTTTAAACAAAACTTGGCTGAAATAAAATGGGCTTTGGCAGCTGGGGGAGAAATCAGCTGAGGGAAAGGGGCAACTGCACACCCAAGCAAGGCGGCAGCTCCCACGGGAGTCAACCAAGATTCTAGCCTTTGCTGTGCTTCATAGTTTGTGGACTATATGTACCTTAACAGCCAAGAATGACCATTTATTAGAATTTTGCAAGGACTTGGGTTCTCCCAAAGCAATGCAGTATTGGTTGCAAACATCAGGCTTTTGTAGTCTCCATTTTTCCTATGTCTTTCCTTTTCAGGCTTACTAAAGCCTGGAAGACATTGGTCCCTTTTGTGCTTCTGTCTACTACCTGGAAGTTGAGTCATGGCAACTGGACTTCTTTGTCATGACTCAACCTCCAGATAATCTCACCTGGATGACTGAGAATCTTCAGAAACGTCTCTCTACTATCTTTTTTCCTTTGGTATGAGAAGATTATTCTTTTTTTAAAAAAAGTAGCCTGTCCTAAGCTTTTACAGTGGCTCCAGTGTAACCAGAAGCAATTGTTCTATACGTTCTAACACATTACTGTACTTGAACATTCAGATAAAAGCAAATGCCCTGGCTACCAAAGAAGAATTATGTGGAGAAATGAGCCTGGAGCTATTTTGTCTTTCTGAAAGAGAACAAGATCAAGGGGGAAAGTTTTTTTTAAACCCCTACTCATTCTAGAGCAACGTTTCATAGAAACAGAAAAGAATTTTTGGCCATTTCAAATCATACCGATTCAGAGTCATCCTGATCTCAGGTTACAACACTGCAATGTTAAACTATGAAATATTTATCTTCTTGTAATGTGTTTAAAGGAAATGAATGCCTGTCTAAAGTAACGGCCGGGGTCATAAATGTACAGTTGGATCACACAACGTGCCAAGCTTCTGGTCTTGTTTCCCATCTTTTAAAATATACCACATCCAGCAGTTTATATCTAGCAGCAATGAACACAAGCATCACAATCAATTAATACCATTACAGTAGTTCTGTATTATTCATCCTAGACAGCCATTTCTCCCTACAGTATAATTATAATTTGATCTTGTTTTAGGCAAGCACAGAAGCTCACCATCATTATAACGCTATACATTTTGAGTAATAGTTCATCTTTAATCAAACAATGAGTTTGATTTATATTAAATCAAACAATTATTTGATTTATATTAAAACATATATACTAGATTTTCCCCAGTACTGTATATAACTTTCAGCCAAAGGTGGTGAAAATAATCAAGGATGTATCCCTAGCAATAAGCACCTGCTTTCCACTGCTTGGGCTTGTTTGCTGTGCATGAACCAAACACCATTGGGGTTTTATTAGAAGCTCTTGGTCTTAACATCTGTGTTGCCTCTAAGAATTTCTGAGGCCAGACCTTGAATTAGGGAATCTTTTCTTTCCCCTGAAGGTTTAATACATGTCAAGCATGAACCTCTAAAACAAACCAAAATACCTTTGAATATTTGAACGTGTTGATGTATGTGTGTGTCTATATGTGCATACATATATTTGAAATATTAGCACAGCTTCTATACAGAGCTGAAATAGGAGTGTTGGCTCCCACGGCAGAGTTGTAGATTATGCAAAATAAATTCCTAAGGAAATGGTTAGCACTGTGTTAGCATTATGATAACATCTGACACATCTTTGCTTTCTCTATGGACAAGTGGTTAATTGCTTGAGCTCCATTTCTGGCAGAGGATGAGCCAGCTTGATGATAAGCATCTTCCCAGATATTCCTGGCCTGAGCAAATATGTAAGGAGGGGGTGGTCCAGGATTGTATCTCAAGAACAGCAGAGTCTAGACTTGCATTTGTGGTAAAATGGTCATCTTAGACAACTGAAAAAACAGAAGACCTCCTTCGTTACCCTTTTCACTGCCTTCTGGACAATTCTCCCAGAGAGATTTTAGTTATTTATTTATTTATTTATTTATGCTGCCTATCTAGCAAATCGCTACTCAGGATATTGTACAATAGTGTATTCAACAGTACCGATTCATATTGGCCATTAGCGTGGTATGGAAAGTCCTGCCCTTACAGATATAAGCAGTATAACATAGCCCATATTGCACTTGGAACAAGGAACAACAACAGCAACAATCTTTATTTGCGGCCACAAGCCCAACCAATAAGATAAAAAATACATACATGTAGTTTTAAAAGGATAAAAGAGTAAAGCCATTACAAAATTTCAAGATACAGTGGTACCTTGTATAAAGGAATTAATTTGTTCCAAATGAAATTATGTTAAACAAATTTTCCTTTATACAAATTCCCATAGGAATGCATTGAAAACGGAGTGATCCCATTTTTATGTTGTACGGATTTTCCCCATAGGCGATTATGTTAAGCAAATTTCCCCTATCTCCAAAAATTTTTATGTTGTACAAATTTTATGTTATACAAGCTGTCTGTTATACAAGGGTCCACTGTAGTTAAAATAGTTTAGGTGGTAAAACTGAATTACACAAACATCGTGCAATTCACGATTATTATATTAAGAGCTAACAGAGCCAAGGTTGTCTTCCCTATTCTTTGGGCAGAGAAAAGAAACTTGGCCACAGATTCAGTGGTCCCCTTGTTTGTGTCACTTAATAAATATTTTAAATACCAGTTCAACGTCCTACCTGGGAAGACACTCATTATGGGCTTGAGTAATTTATTATGCTTATTTCTATAACAAGGAACAAGGAACAATGAGCTGAGCTTTATGAAAACCCATTGGTGTTCTGAGTCACAGCACTTTTCATGTTCTCCTACCGGTTGCTCATAAATTGAGTGTTTCAAACCTTTGATTTTGATGTTTGGCCAACATATGCTAAGCCTCTGGGCCTGTTAAAATTTGGCTTTCAGATCAATGGTACTTTGGGCTCAAGAAACATAGCTAATTATGAAATGCTTAAAATAAAGTATACGGCTTTGCAGACAGCTGTATATCTCGGGGATTTATCTATCTGTCAGCAGACCCATCTTTCCCCACTGTGCATTGCAGAACAGCAAGGCGGTGTTGCCTTAGCCTTGGGCATGGGACATAGTCCCAGGGTGTTCTCAGCGGTCACCAAACCACTTCTGATTACTCTACACCTAGAAAACTCTAAAAATGGTTGGCGCAAGTCAGAATTGGCTTTATGGCACGCGGTTATTATGAGATACATTTGTTAACGGTGAAATCCTGCACCCTTTTCTTGGAAAATGTTCAATATGCAAAAAGGTTATCTTATATACTTTATAGATCTCGTGTGTTTTTGTATTTTTTCAGCTGGTGGCAGTTAGAAGGAGGAATCATTGACAAATGCCTTTCATCACTGAGAGTAATTAAGGACCAGAATTCTGATTATGAGGTCTTTTGATATTGGTAGCATTTTGTTATTGCCATTGGTATGCTGTCCTCGGTCTCGTTGTGCTAGGGGCCAATCTACTGTACATACTCAGTTGATACGTACATGCAGCTATACACTATGTGTTGTTTTCCTTAAACAAATCACAAATCAAATCCAGGTGGGGATGAGATTGTCATCGGAAAGGTCCATTCTGGGACAGGAAGGCGGATGGCATCTTACCATCTGGTGACTGGAAATGAAAGCACCTTTCTGAATACATGTAATGCAGAACCACATGTGCTTCCCAACATCTGTAGGAATGGTGTGTGCTCACTAGATGACATGGGCTCTACCCTAAGACCACAAAGAAGTGGTAATTGGGATGCTTTCAAAACCAGAGAGAACTGCAGAAACCACAAACTGGCTTCTACCCAGATCCATCAAGCACCAACCTTGAGGGGGTTGCTATTACAATCCAGGCCTGCCAATAAAAGATACTGTGTCTGGAATACTTAGAGGGGAAATTTCTATTAGCCTGGTAAGTGTTCCTTCCCTCCACCCTGTTGTAGAGTTTGGATGGGGGGGGGAATTCCTCCAGATGTGCAGCAAAAATGCAGGGATCCACAGAACAGAAATAGCTTCAAGTTCCCCAAAGTAGCCCATCCTTTTTCTCATTAAGCTGGCACTTACAGACTCAGTAAGAAGAACACAATGACCGCAGCTGGTCTGTTTAGCCTTAGATAGAAACCAGTTTGGGCTACTGATTGCCAATGTTCTACGAGGACATGGCCCTTCAAGAAGAAGTAGTTTTGGGTACTAATTCATGACAGTGCAGATCTGGCAGAAATCCATCCAGCCTGAACTCCATATTAGAAATGGCTGCATTTTCTGTAGATAACCTTATATAAATCACACATTATATTGGTTCCAAAGCCCTCTGTGGAAAAAGGGAGATTGAAAAGGTTGGTCTTCACAATAAGGCAGAGTAGCCAGTGCAGTGGAGAATTTTTTACACAACTATATACAGATGACCCCCTGGCGTTGGCAAGAATTTCCACCTTTAGGATTCTCCACTTCCCAACATACTCTCCTACACCATAGAGCAGTTTAAGTTCAACTCCCATTATTCCTTGCCATAGGAATCCTGCACTATCGGTCACAATCACTAATATTGATTTCCCTGTCAACACAGCCAAGTTGGTGTCACAACGGGCTTGAGGTGGGATTGAGCTTCGCTGCACTTGAGTGGGCCAACTGCACTTCCTCATGGCCACTGGATCATGGACAAGGATGTTCTATGCAAGGTTCCTCAAGCCATAACAGGAGAGAATCTCCAGGTCCCAACGGGCCATCTTGGAACTCCAGAGCATCACTCCACATCCTCTGTCTTCTCCTCTTTACTACTCTCCTTGCCAAACCGGGTTCCTCTTGTTTTAGAGCTCCCCACACCTCCCTGCTTGAAACTTCCCTGTATTTCAGGCCTTTCTGTGCAACTGCTGCTGTGCTTCCCAGTGAAGACTCCACCCTGCATGGGTAGAGAGTCTTGGTGATGGATGCCACGTAGCTCTCTCCCTTTCAGGTGCTCCATGGGGTTGTGGAAGCATCACAATTGACCTTTGCTCTAGGACATTGGCCTTTCTCTCTCTCTCTCTCTCTCTCTCTCTCTCTCTCTCTCTCTCTCTCT
>JAHTLZ010000010.1:57346849-57359820 GCA_023846285.1 Phrynocephalus versicolor | reverse complement strand
CTCTCTCTCTCTCTCTCTCTCTCTCTCTCTCTCTCTCTCTCTCTCTCACACACACACACACACACACACACACACACACACACACACACACAAGATTATGAGTAGTAAAACAAAGTTCCTGCAACCTTCCTGCAAAACACAGCCATCACAATAGTAGAGGAATTTAAACAACCATGGCTTAATCCACAAAGGAGATTTGATCTAGTCATGGTCTGTGATAGTTAATGAGTGACTTGTATCAACAACTCCAGGGCTGACTTCTGTATTTATCTGAAAAAAGAGGAAGAGGACTCGGAGAAAGGAACAATTAGGGCAGATAAACATTGGCATCATTCCAATAGGAAAGCAATGTCATCAGGGTGAAACTTTGTTCCAAATATAATATATCTGTTACTCTTCCCAGGTTTCTGTTCATTATGATTGAAACATTGAGCTGTAAATTACAGAAGAATGCCAGCATCTCATGCCAACTAGGTTTCTCCCAATCCCATGCTTCATTGTGGACAAAGAAACTCCTTCCACCTCTGCAGTGTCAACATAACTGCCTTTGATCTAATGAAATTGTTTTATGTGGTTTTTCCTCCCCCCCCCTCCATTGAAGGCAATTAACATAATTGAGAAGTTGGAACACTATTCATACCGGTAATAATGTCCTTCTCTCAGACTCCCTCCCCCAACTTTAACTACATCATGTTATCAACCACAATTTGCTGATACATCACGTAGTCTAAATGCTTGGAAAGCATTCCACTAGTAATTTATAATACACAATACAGTGTAGTTATCTTGTCTGCTATGTGATGATGATGATGATGATGATGATGATGAATAAATAAATAAATAAATAAATAAATAAATAAATAAATAAATAAATAAATAAATAAATAAATGGTGGCAATGGCCAAGCCTTCTCGTAGTTCTACTGAAAACTCTCTGTCCCAAACAGGGTGAGCTGAATTCAGACCAGACAGGCAACAGGCCCCTGCAACCGGCCGGCTGATCTCTCCAAAGTCACATCAAACAATAGATCTGCCCACTGATAGAGTGTGCTTCAGAAACACGGCATGGCCTGGGTGAAAAATGGGCTAGGGTTCTTGATGCAAGGACAGCATCGAGACACAAGTGAACAAGTCCAAGTCCATGTCGTAACCACCAATATTGGCACACTGACTAAAAGAGTAACAAACTTCGCAGCTGTTTTCAAACAGTAGCGAATCGAAAACTGTGTCCTTCAGGAGACAAGATGCAGTGGAAGGAAGTCATACAACATCAACCATGGGTACAAGGTCATCCATTTCAGTGAACCCAAGACACAAAACAGGGTTGGTATTGCTTTATCGCATTTTTCATAACGCTGTGGCAGAAGTTGAGCAATTTGATGACCGACTGATGAAGATTGTCATTGTAATGACAAAGTGGCACATCTACTGCTTCACTGCATATATACCACAGACTGGTTGCCCCAACAGTGTCAAAGTTCTTCTGGAATCTTCTTGAAGAGAAGCCCCAGCCAAGGACTACCTTATCGTCATGGGAGATTTAAATGGCCACATTGTAGCAAGGGCAGATGGCTTCAGCTGTCATGGTGGGGATGGTTTCAACACCCCAAAACAAAGTTGGTGAATGAATCCTTGACTTTTCTGATGCTCAAATCCTTGTCGTTGCCAACACATGGTTTTTCAAGCGCCCATCACGCCTCATGACCTGCTACAGTGGCAACACTTCATCCTAGCTTGACTTTGTACTTGTCCAGAGACAAGGCCTTAAAGCAGTACTTGATGCCAAAGTCATCAGATATGTGATAATTGCTCCCCAACACCGTCCACTTATCTGTGACCTCTGCATTGACCCAGGGAAAGCAGAGCAGAACATAATGGTCTGACGAGAATCAAGTGCTGAATGCACCAACTACAGACTGATTAGATTACTTTCACATACTCTTAAAATCGTTGAGTGAGTTATCAACACACAAATCCCCACCATACTCAAACTGTCAATGATCTGATCTGCCTGGATTTTGAGATAATCTATTCCAGGAGCCTAGTGTCTGAATGGGGATGGGGAGCACTGTGTTAGGTGGCTGGTCAGTCTCAAAAGATGATAATGGGGGATTCTGTTCTGATCATCAGTCTTGGGCCTTTTGGTACAGTGAGATTTTATCTTGTCTCCCATGCTCTTAGCATGAAACCACCTATAAAAGTCATCCCATATCCAGACAACACACAACAATACTTCTGCCCCAGGCAATTTGTAGAGACCCCCTGAACAGTTTTTTGGTTGTTGTGGTGGTTTGAGGATGTGTAAGAGAAAATAAGCAGAAGTAGGTGTTAATCTAGACAGAAGTATATTACATAGTGAATTCTCACTTCAGTTAGTGGGAAGTGTTGAACCCCTTATGAACCTAGTTTGTTGCTCAAATCTGTCTGTACTTGCTGCCAACTTGGGAGGTTCAGATGGTAGCAGTAGTCAAGAGCAGCCTGTTTCATGAGCCTCAGTTGGTACATCAGTTGCAGTCCCTGTTAGGCTTCAGTTATGCATGTCCTAGATTCATTCAGACCCATATATTCAACTCTAGCTGGGACAGACTTTGAACTTCCACTGATACGAGTTTTCAGTACTTGGGCTTTTGTTGGATTAGATCATCAAAATATGGTACATAGTATCCTAATCCTGTGCGTTTATGGAAGCTTTTCAAAGTGCGGCTTCTAGATAAATTTTTGAAGTAGGGATATGAATCTTACAGCCTGTTGCTCCCACTGAGAAGCTGGGGAAGGGATCAATCTTTCTACTCACTGCAAGATTTTATTGTGCAAGTATCCTTTGTATTTTCCTCCTGAAATAATTTCCAAGAAAGTTCATGTGATTATTGGTTGGTCCTCCTCCTCCTCCTCCTCCTCCTCCTCCTCCTCCATCATCATCGTTGGTTGTTGTTGTTGTTGTTGTTGTTGTGGTTGTTGTTGTTGAGGTATTGTGCAAAATGGCATCTTTCCGATGCAAGATTCCCCAGAAAAAGCATGGCATTGCACATCATTTGGCAATATATTTGCACAACAACAACAATCATGGAAGAATACACCCAAGGGGAAAAGAAGCAAGCAAGAACCAAAACACCTAGAACAACAATAACAACGGTGGTGGAAGGAAGATCATAGTTCTGTCCGTGTCAGTGTAATTTAAAGTTCTCTGGGGCTATTTGCTTACTAGTGGTGCAGTGGTTAAATGCCTGTACTGCAACTAAAACTGTGCTCACAACCTTGTGTTCAATCCCAGGTAGCCAGCTCATGGTTGACTCAGCCTTCCATCCTTCCAAGGTCGGTAAAATGAGTACCCAGCTTGCTGGGGTGGTGGGAGGGGGGCAATGTGTAGCCTGCATAGTGTAATTAAACTGCAAACTACCCAGAGACTACTTGAGCTGGTATGGGGCGGTGTATGAGCAGAACACTTTGCTTTTTGCTTTTGCTTTTAATTTCGCAAAAACAACTTCACAAAATGAGTCTCTTATTTACAGTTATATAACAGATAACCTGATCAAATGTAACAGCAAGAAAATATCAAAATTTCTGCATGCAAGGCCTTGGCAACAATGCCAATATAGGAGTTACTTGTGAATAGAGATGGGCATGAAATGAACTTTTAATTTGTTTTGTTATTTGTTATTTGTTTCATTAGCTAACGAAATGAATAACGAACCAACCCATCAAAGAAAAACAAAACCCCCCTGAAATTTCCGTTTTGTTTGCTTCGTTTTTCGTTACCCCTCCTACCTTGTTGCCGCCACCGGAACTCCTGGAACTCCGACAGCCACTGTGGGCCAGGAGGGGGGGGGAAGCCCCACATCAGGGACTTTTAAAAATAATAAAATAAAATAAAGTCCCTCAGGCCTGGGAGCCAGCCAGCCCGGCCCATGGCTAGCTGGTTTGGCCAACGAAGAGAAAATAAAATAATTTTTAAAAACCCAGGCACAGGGAAGCTAATGCCAGTAGAGGCACTGGCCCTAAGACAGCACCTCAAAAAGCCCCTGGCTGGGGACTTTTAAAAATAAAATAAAATAATTAATTTTTTTTTAAAAAAGTGCTGACCCCAGCCACTGGGGCTGCATGGTCAGCACTAAAAATAAGGAAAAATAATAAAAATAAAAAACGCCAACCCAGCCCCTTGGTTGGCACTGGGGGGGGACAGGTGCGGGGAAGCCAGCTATTAAAATCCCCTGGCTGGGGACTTTTTAAAATAAATAAACAATTAAAAATTAAAAATAATAATAAAAAAGTGCCGACTCAGCCCCTGGGTCAGTGCTGGGGTCAAAAACAGGCACAGGGAAGCCAGCTCTACAGCCCTGGGACTCTTAATTATTATTATTATTTTTAAAAGCACTGGGCTCTGGAGGTGGCGGCCGAGGCTCCATGAGGCCTCCTGCTGCCTGGCATGGCTGCTCCTCAGCCTCCGGAGATGGCTGTCGCCACCGCCGCCACCTCCACTGCCAGGATCGCCGCTGCCCCCGCTGCTGAAATTGCTGCTGCCACTTCCAGGATCACCACCACCATCGCCATCAGGTAAGATGAACCGGTTCGGTTCGGTCCGGGTTCATACTATTAAATTCATACCACCCGAACCAAGGGTGGACCCGAAACCAACAGTTTTCTGTTTCATGCCCACCTCTACTTGTGGAGTTTGCAAAATTCAAGTGTCTCTTTCATTAGAAAGTCAGACCAAAAAGAAAAATCAAGATATTTTCCTCAACTGACTATTTATCTATCCTTCTTTCCCTCCTTTCTTCTTAAGAAGGACCCAAAGTAGTTTGCAATGTTTAAAATACAGTAAAACAACAAAAGTAAGGATACAACTACAAAAAGGACCAAAAAATACCATACAAAAAAAAAAAAAAACCAAGGAACACCAAACCACAGTCAAGCAGTAAGATACAACAATCCACGTAGGTTCATTCAGGCAACCAAGCACTCAAAGAAACATTGCCTGAAGAAAATTATCTGATTTTTCACCCCCTTGCAGAAGGACAGCAGCAATGGAGCTGGTCTGTTCTCCTGTGGCAGGGAGTTCCACAGTATGGGATGGATGGCAGAGAAGGCATTCTCCTGTGTAGCCATGAAATGCACCAGTGAATGTGTTGGGAACTGAGAGAAAGGTCTCTCTTGATTATCCTAACACTTGAGTAGACTCATAAAGGGAGATATGGTCCCTGAGATAGCTTGAGCGCAAACTGTTTAGGGTGTTATAAGTTAGAACCAGTACATCCCAGAAATGTATTTATGTGTTCAAAAGTAATGCTTAAAAACAAGCAATTAAGAATCAAAAACCAATATGCAAGGTGTGTCATCTATCTTTACTTATGAGCCTCATGGCACAGTGGTTAAATGGCTGTATTGTGGTTATAACTGTGCTCACGACCTGGGGTTCAATCCCAGGTAGCAGGCTCATGGTTGACTCAGCCTTCTGTCCTTCCGAGGTCGATAGAATGAGTACCCAGCATGCTCTGTGAGGGGGGCAATGTGTAACCTGCATAAATAAATTGAAAACTGCCCAGAGTGTGCTTTAAACACTATTGGGGAATATATAAGCAGATTACTTTGCTTTTTTTTTTTGTTTTTTTTTTTTTTTTTGCTTTGCTTTTACTGACAAAAATAGAAATGAAAAAATGTTTACTACAAAGTTCTGTTCTGAAAGCCAGTTTCAATGAGGTGTGAAAGCAAAGTCAGAGATGTGGACAATACGGTCTACCAGGAAGGGCATCCCCTGATATTACTGACAAGATGGAAGAGGCCTGCCCCTTCCTCTCCGCTCCACTGCCAGGGCTCTGGCTCTCAAACCAAATGCGGAATGACTGAGGCATTACATCCCCTCCAATTATATTTTCATTTAAATATCTTATAATATGTATGAATAGTAGATAGTATAGACTAGAGATGGGCACGACTCAAAGAAATAATTTTTCATTTTTCGTTTTTCGTTTAGGGGTCTGTTTTGGTTCGTTTTCGTTTTTCGGGGGGTTGCGCATTTTTCATTTTCGTTTTCATTAGCATTCTTTTCAATGCAATGTGTCTGCCGTAACAAAAACAAAAAAACGGCAAAATTTTTCGTTTCGTTTTTGTTTTCATTTCGTTTTCTGGAAAATTTTCGTTTTCGTTTTCGTTGTGTAACGAAAACGAAAAATGAAAACGAAAACTAAAATTTCGCTGAGTCGTGCCCATCTCTAGTATAGACTCTCTGCTTCCCAAAATACCTGCCTATGAGGTCATCCATGGAAATTTTTATTAAACCACAGATTGATATTTACTGGTGCTTAGAATCATAATTTAGTATACACTCAACAGCTCAGTGAGCTCTTCTTTCACTCCTTATTGAGAATTGTACTTGGACACTTGAGCCTTTGCCAGCTCCACCTTAATTTCAGTCCCTTCATTGTTTTCTATATCTCCTTTACCAAGCCAAGCTAAAAAGAAGAAACTAGCCGAAAAAGCCAGGCCACATTGCATTTTTAACATGTGCGTGGAGGTTTAACTCTTACAGGAGCAAACCATTTAACTTTTATTGGTGTAAATTTCAAAGCAGTCTCCTTTTGGTCTTTTTGCAACCTCGCTACATCAAGAATGATTTGGGTTCATGACATAGATGCTCATCCTCCTTCCAGTCCATGTTCTAGCTCTTTAGGTCCAGGATGGCTTCTCAGGACCAGAGAATAATTTCCTCCTTGGCCTCTTTTCATAATCTCGTTTTTCAGTTGATCATGAATTACCTGACCTTTGGATCCCAAGAACCTCTCTCTTGAGGAGCTCTTTGGATTCCATCAATGGTTAGAGCTTCTGGCTCCTTGTTGACCCAATTCATAACACGTTGGCCAGTGGATACAGAAGCCCTAAACTTTGAAACAGAGATTTCACCACCAGGGGCTTAACAATTCCCTGTCGATAATAGGAAGCACAGAAGCAGAAGCACAAACGCATATGATATAACATTTTGTCTAAACAATATATATTTATACAATGCTTTTTTAAATCATCAAAAACATTTCATATTGTCCCAAGTCAATCTCTCCATTCTTATAATAAAATAGAGTATGAGTGACTACTGCCTACAACCCATCTTTAACAGTGTTCAGTCAAATGCAGCAGTCCACATGTCCCAGGCCAGAAAGAAATTAAACATGCTTTTTAAATCTTCTTGAAAGACATGATATCCCCTTCCACACAAATATTCTCAACGGTGTCTAAGCAACTGGTAATGATTTTCTCTTCAGCTGACTTTAATTTTCATCTACATTCTTTCTCAACCCACAAAGTACAAATAGCAATTCCAGAAATGTTTGCTGGGCTTTATTGATTCTAATAACATGCTTTTGATTTCTTTGCTGTTAAATGGGCACATGTGTGTCTTCTCATGCTCTGCGTGCCTTATTGCCAAGCGCTGCTTATTCCAAAAGCCTCCGATGATTCCCAGGGGAATGTGCTCCCCAGCAACTGAGAACGCTGGACTGGATATGTGCTAACTCTTATTGCTGATGCACCCAGTAGGAAGCTACTGTTTGGGCCAATGGTACTTCTCCTTTATAGCAAATGGCAGCATCCTGGTTGCTGATTTATTTGGTCTCAGCATACTTTCAGGTATGCATTAGTTCCACAGGCCATCTCAGCTAGGGATAGTGGTGCAAATGGTTCTGGGAATCTGCAGTCCCAATAAAAGTCTCTCTCTCACACATATCCCAAACTGGTATCTTAGCTAAGACACTAAAGGCCGGGTCAAACAGCCAAAATACCTGGAACTGACCTCTGTTAAAAACCATGCTGAATTTCATATTCACACAATTAATTTGATAGGGAATATTGATTTTGCCTTGACTCGTTTTATTTTCTTAGGGAAATAAAAGGGCTGTTTATTTTAGCACACTGTCTTCTTAACCAACTTACGCCCACTGTGAGCCTTAGAGTCAGTTTTAAAGAGGGGGGCGCTCCATGCACACCAAATTTAAGAACATAAGCTGAAAATATGTAGCCTCCTTCCCAAACTGGCATATTAACAGAAGAACATACACATTTCAATTGCTCTGTAGGAACACGGGAAATTACTCAGATCCATGTTGCTTGAGTTGGCTAAAATTAAAGCGCTACATATTGTGGGTTTTTGAGACCCCATAGCTTAGAACAGTGTTGGTGAACCTATGGCATGGGTGCCAAAGGTGGCACTCGGAGCCCTTTCTGTGGGCACCCCACATTGCCCCTTCATATCCACCTATGTTTAGGTTAAATTGCTGTATGGGCACTTTGTGTAAAATTAGTGGGTTTTGAATTGCATTTTGGGCACTTGGTCTCTAAAAGGTTCATCATCACTGGCTTAGGACCTAAGTTGTGAATCATGGGGTGCTACTAAGATGTTGCTACAGCCAATGACTCACTATATAGTCTAAGCCAGGCCTGCCCAAAGTCTGGCCCGGGGGCCAAATCTGGCCCGCCAGGCCATTCTGAGTGGCCCATGGCTGGCTGTCCCGCCCCTCCCCTCCCTCCCCCTCCTTTGCCCCGTGTTTTTTTTTTTAAAAAAAAAATCTTGCGGCAACACTGACACTGCCAGGAAGCTTGTGGGGCTGGGCCAGCCGGCCAGCCAGCCATTGCACGGGCTGCTGCCACCAGCACCGCCGGCAACCATGTCAGGCTGGGAGCGCGCAGGGGGGTGGTGCGCGGGCAGGCCGCCGCCACCATCGGCAACACTGGGAACCTTGTGAAGCTCGGCGCGCGGGCAGGCCGCCGCCACCGGCACCGCTAGGAACCTTGTGAAGCTCAGGAACACTGGCACAGCTGGGAAGCTTGGGCGGACGGGCGGTCTGCCGCCACCGGCACCACAGGGGAAAGTGTGGGGGTGGGCAGGCCAGCGGGCCTCTGCCACCGCCAAGGAGCTTTGGGGTGGGGTGGTGGGCGAGTCGTCGCCTCCGCTGGGGAGGTTGGGGGGTTGCAAGGTCACACAGATCGCCTCTTCCAAAGGGCGACCTGTGGCCACGGCTCCCTGTGCTTCCTTTGGTCCCCACCTTCCTTCTTTCCTCCCTCTCTTGGTCCCCACCTTCCTTCCTTCTTTCCTCCCTCCCTTGGTCCCCACCTACCTACCTCTGTCCCTTCCTTGTTCCCCACTTTGCTTCCTTCCTCTCTTGGTTTCCACCTTCCTCCCTCCCTCCCTTGGTTCCCGCCTTCCTTCCTGTGGGTGGGGTTGCAATGGGTCAGTGGGTGGGGCTTATGGGTCAGTGGGTGGGTCTTGCAGTGGGGTGGCAGGGTCGGGGAGCAACCGGCCCCTGACACATTCTCAGCCACCAGATCTGGCCCTCCTTACAAAAAGTTTGGGCACCCCTGGTCTAAGCTTTCTTGAGCCCTTTAGAACATTGTCCTAGATGTGGGCTATTATTTTGATTTCATAATAATCAATAACTTTAATGTTTTTTTAAAAAGGATATAAATTTATCTTGCTTTTTGACAGAATTAGATCAATTGAAGGAAGGTCTCTCATTTTACTCTCCAAATATTTGCATGCAGAACATACTATTTCTGTTGTCATGGTAGATGTGAACAATGTTTTACGCAGTGTTGCTAATACCTGTCCAAAGAGATTAAGTCGTTTTAAAAAATTCTTCTGCCCCTGGGGAAGACTATATTTGCACAGTCTTATTCTGTTTGGTAGGATTTATTTGTAATATTTTGAAAGACAAAACAAGGGACATTAATTTTTAGTGCCAGTGTCATACTGTTTAGACAGTTCATTGTCTTGTTCTTTTTGTTTTGTTTTATGTTATTGCATTGTGATTGTTATTTATTGAAGAAGAAATATATATTGTATATTTACAATGAAAGAAAATGATTTTCCATTAGGATTTTCTATTTGGCATTCAAGGAACATTTTCCACAAACCTACCAATGATATACTCATGACTGTGTATGTGTGTGCATATGTAGTTTCCCAATTCCTTGCAAATTCACGAGCAAAATGACCAACTGTAGCCAAGTAGTGTCTTTCTATATATAATGGACATGTTTCTTACCTTTTAAATTGTAAGATTGGTCTGAAATGTTTTCTGTTGCTGAGATAGGATATATAAAATTTAAACATAATATACTGTATATAAATGGAACATGATTGAGTCAAAGCTAAATATTTTTTAAAATATTTTATTTCAATTGGAAAGATATATACATTTACTACGAGAGTACTAATTTGGAGAGTTAGAATATGAATGCCCACTATAAAGCAAGTGGGATATGATCTCAACCAATCTTAAAGACAGTGTTTTATAAATATACAGATTGTATCTATAGATTATATCAGACGCCTTCATGACAGATAAAGAGGTTTTATGATTTACAGGGTAATAGATTTTCAAAACATCAAACCTTAGGGAGAGTTGTGTTCTGAAGACTATACAGTAATTTCTGACAGCACATTTTGAGAATTATGAAACATTTAATGATGTATATTCATCTTCTAAAAGTGCAATTCTAGGTGATTCATTTAAAAGATTTATATTAGTGAAATGTTTAGGTATTTCTGTGAGGCAAGTTACTGCGAGTTGGTGGAAACCTTTCAATTTTTGTTCCCTACTGGGGTGCAAGCATATGGCCCATTCAATAAAACTTACATATTTACAGTAACTAAACTTGCAAAAATAAATCCAGGGGGGGAAGCATATACCCAATCCATTTAGAGAAATAGAGTTAATTATTAATAAGTAGATTATTGACTTTCATGATTGTGTATCTCCTTATGTATTCTTATTACTTCCTCTTATGCAGTTTTGTTGGTGATTTAGGAGGTGATTTACATTTGGGATGATGATGATGATGATGATGATGATGATGATGATGATCTTGAAAAAAAATGGTTTTTCTTTTCAGAAAGAAATCTACTTATATGGATTCCAAGTGTTGGAAATACAGTACCTGCGAAATAAAGTTTTAAATAAATAAATAAATAAATCTTTTAAATGAATTTTATATGGCAAGAGTGCTCATCTTTTTCCATATTGCTCACTTTTTACCACCTACTAAAAGTGAATTAATTCTCACCCCAAGCTTGTTCCTCTAAAGTTCACAATCCACATACTCTTCTAATGAAAACCACAATTGCTTACATTTTGTGTGCATCTGGGTGCTCTGATTTCCAGTCTACAGACTGTTCATTCTCCCTTCATGCAAATCTCATTTAAATGGCTTTATGTGTGTTTATTATTAATATCTGAAACACATTTACGGTGTGTGCGAGAGAATTAAAATGAGCATCCATGCATATTCCAAAAGCCATCACATAGTATAATGCAAACACAGATTGAAACCACTCACTCCATAACTCATGGAAAATAACATTTCCATTGTAAGTGATATTAAAACTCATGAATCAAATGCCTGACTGCCAAAGAGGGGAAGCGTGTCCATGAATCATTGAGCCCCCAGTCAGTGATCAAGGGCTTTGCTGCTGAAATTACAACCTGGTATTTATGAACAGAAAAGAAAGAGCAGTTCTGACAACATTTCAGCTCACTTGCACCTGATTTTACAAAGTCTGACTTTTTGCCTCAGGGCATAACAATATACTCAAAGCAACTCAAAATAATTGCAGGCTGGGCTGAAATCAGAAACTCACTTGGAAGCGCACCTCGGGCTCCCTTGGCATTGTCAGGTGACACCAAAAGGTTTCTTTTGTCTTTGCATCTCTTCCAGAAAAGCAAGGAAGGCTGTGTGCAGTCTAACACCTATTGAATACCCCTCTTGAACTTGATGGGACATATCATTGAGCAGAATTTCACATGGCTCAGCAATAAATCTCTTTAAAAAAAAAACCCTCCTATGCATCCAGACCAAGGTCTGGAGTACATGAATCCCTGGGTTTTGCCGCTTTTTTAATTTTAAAATTGCTGTTGTCGCCTAGCAACAGTAGGATTGAGTGAAAAGGGACAGGTACTACACAAGCTTGTGTGCCTGGGAGGACTCGTCTTCACATGTTCATCATGAAGGCCTGGAAAGGAGCTTGGAAGCAGACCACGTTGCACTGCTTCCAAAATGGGATACACGATAGGTCCCTCGTGTCGCTAGTGAACCTTTGAATAGGGCTGAACTATTTCTCGAGTTGCTGCCTAGATGCCCTAAGCACTTCTGATCTCGCCTGATTTCGGAAGCTAAGCAGGGTCGGGCCTGGTTAGTACTTGGATGGGTGACCACCAGGGAATACCATGTGCCTGGAGTAGGAAATGACAAACCACTCCAGTATTCCTGCCAAGAAAACTCCACCAACATGGGGTCACAGAGAGTTGGTCATGACTGTAACAACACAATACACACATTTCCTGAGTTATGATTCCATGCTTATGGTGTGGTTGCTGCTTCTGTGCTGTTATTCTTCATGTCAGCTAGTGACAATCCTCCTCCTAGATGGCACACCCTACTGAGTTTAAGTCAAACTCCTAAGTGCTGGTAAGGTAACCATGTGGTGTACTTTACAGAGGGCAGTCCTCTCTTTGAACACATCCTCACTTTGAGAGTCTATCAAGTCCAAGTGTAGTATAAATTGGAAGAAGAGACAGCACATCTAGAGCAGGCCTGCCCAAAGTCCAGCCCGGGGGCCAAATCCAGCCCGTCAGGCCATTCTGAGTGGTCCGTGGCTGGCTGGCCCACCCCTCCCTCCCCCTCCTTCACCCCATGTTTTTTTAAATGGGCTCCCTGTGATTCCTTTGGTCACCACCTTGCTTCCTTCCTCCCTTCCTTGTTTTCCAACTTCCTTCCTTCCTCCCTTGGTCCCCGCCTTCCTTCCTGCGGGTGGGGTTGCAAGGGGTCAGTGGGTGGGGCTTGCAGTGGGGTGGCAGGGTCGGGGAGCAAGTAGAATTGCTTGAAGAAGCTAACCCTGAAAT
Organism: Phrynocephalus versicolor; assembly: GCA_023846285.1. Classification (NCBI taxonomy): domain Eukaryota; kingdom Metazoa; phylum Chordata; class Lepidosauria; order Squamata; family Agamidae; genus Phrynocephalus; species Phrynocephalus versicolor. Next base: position 57,346,940 of record JAHTLZ010000010.1, on the reverse strand, counting down.
TTCCATGCCAAAATATGGCTGCCATCCATATTTTGATTGATTGATTGATTGATTGATTGATTGATTGATTGATTGATTGATTGATTGATTG
>JAHTLZ010000010.1:57306409-57329898 GCA_023846285.1 Phrynocephalus versicolor | reverse complement strand
TTTTAGTATTTATTGCTGCTATTAACTTCAATATTATATTTTAATAATGTACACTTCCTTGTGTCCCCTTTAAGGAGAAACATAGGGTAAAATATTTTAAATAAATAAATAAATAATTCTCTCTTTGACTTTCATATATCCCAAATGTAACAAAGTGTGTGGGGGGAGGGGAGAATCCCACAGTACAACAAATTTATCTCCACTTCCTGCCTAGCCTGAGAGGTGGCTGGCTGTCTATTAAAAGGAGAGATGTTCAGCTAATAGCATTAATAATTTTGACTTCACCCAAAGACTGATTACTGGAAGCCATTCCAGCTTCTAATCTGAGTAGGGCCTAAGGGGTAGCAATGCCGTATCATAGCATGGTACATAAGAACATAAGAGCCATACTAGATCAGGCCAAGGGCCCATCTAGTCCAGCTTCCTGTATCTGACAGTGGCCCCACCAGATGTGTTTGGGAGCGCATGAGACTAGATATCTGTCTCCTGATACCACTCCTCTGCATCTGGCCCTTGAAGTAGACTAACAACACGCTGGGTAAAAAAATATTTTCTTTTGTCTGTTCTCACTCTGTTTGAGTGTATGTCCCCTAGTTCTGGTATTTTGTGAGAGGGTGTCCCTCTATCCACATTACTCAGGCCCTGCATTATTTTGTACATCTCAATCATATGCCCCCTCAGGCACCTTTTTTCTAGACTAAAGAGCCCCAAATGTTTAAGCCTTTCCTTATAAGGGAGGTCCCCCAGCCCAGTAATCATTTTAGTCGCTCTCTTTTGCATCTTTCCAATACAATTCTTCTTAGGGATTTATCCTGCACTGCCTCAAGAGGCTGGATGTCTTTATATATACATAGGCCTCGGGGCTGCAACTGGAAGTGGAGGGCAAGCAGGGCATGTGCCCTGGGCACTGCAAAGAGGTGGAGGGGCAGGCACACCAAAATGACAAAATTCTATTTGTACTATTGCTACAAATATTATTTGTACTTTGTACCACTCCATGCCCTCTTGCCAAGCATGTTTGCCCCTGGTAACATAGACTCTAGTTGAGGGCTGATAGGCCTGAGCCCTACAGAAGTTGGGCCAGTATCTTGTCTTGGAAGATGTTTGGTCTGGATGGTATGTAGCCCACTTCTGAAAGAAGACTGTCAAGATGGTGGTGGGAGTACTTTGAGCATTTTCAGCAACACAAGTATTGTTTTCAAGACAGGCTTAGAGACAGGATGTGGCAGGAAGAGATGGAACCTAATCCCTCCAGGGTCCAGAGGCTACTCCATTGCTCTATGGCTGGGATGGACGTTAGAAAAAAGTGCCCACGGATTACATTTACATATTGCTTGCCACATTTAGTTCAGCCCTCTGTTGCTAAGGCCAGTGCTTTTTTTGCAGAAGCAATGAGTAGAAGTAATGAACATTACCACTTCCGCAAAGACTGGCGATCGCCCCAACGGTAGTCTCCAAGAAGAAACTCCACTCTCTCTGTCTGTTTACATGAGTGAAGCAATCCTACGTCAATGTGATTATGTTAGCATGTTAAATGAAATTGCCTTTCATTACAAGGTGCTGATGCTGAATCATGGTTGATTATGCAAAATCAAAACAGGAAGGTTGCTGCCAACAATCTCCCAGAAAACACTCCTGATAAGTTCTTTATCACTACAGGGCTAATGTCAGTTTATCTAATCTTCCGCAATCAATCTCTTTCTATCCCCATCCTCTATCATGGGGCGGGGGAGATGCCTTAAAATTGGACTGTTGTTTTACTGTTGTTTTTAATGTGTTTTAGTATTGTTTTTAACTACCAATTTTAATACGAGATTTGCTTAATTTTTTTAAAATGTTGTAAATAATGTATTGTTCTTCGCTTTTAATACAGTAGCACCCCCGTATCCACTGATTCACCAACCGCGGATTCAGTTATCTGTGGTTGGTGATCAGCAGGGTGGGGGAGGGGTGCTGGGGGTAAGAGCTGTGCCTCGCGACCCACCCCTTTTGCTCCCAGCAAGCCACCATGCCCTGCAACTGAGCAGAGCAGCAGATCGGCTGATGCACCACTCAGTCTGCCACCAGGAAGTTCAAATGGTTGGATACACCCCTGGCCATTCAAACTTCCCAGGCTGTGGACCAAATGGTGCAGTACCCGATCCGCTGCTCAGCTCAGCCGTGTGGTTGATCAGAGCAGTGGATCAGGTCTGCTGCCCCAGAAGTTTTGAACTTCCCACTCAGTCTGCTGCCCATGTGGGAAGTTCACCCCCTGACCCCCTCCCCAGTTGCCACCTCCAACTCCTTCTGGTGGGTTCCTGTAGATCTCCCTGCCCTTGGCTGGCTGAGCAGCTGCGCCAGAGACTTGCCTCTGTTCAGTGGCCCCTGGCTCCCCGGCAGAGAGTCAAACTCCACATCGCCACATTGCCACTGTCACCTGCCTCCTCCAACCGTCTGAGATTTCCAGCTCCAGGCATGGCAGATCCAATCATGGGCTGGGCACAGCTTTTTAAGGTAGACTGGAAGACAGCAGCTTAGCAACCTGCGCAGCTGGTGTGTGCCCAATCCACAAACCAGTCCACCTTAAAAAAAAACTCTGCCCAGCTCATGAATGGAGGTGGTGACCAGGGAGGGAATCTGGGGAGGGGGCCTCAACTTCCTGCTCAGGCAGCAGACTGAGTGGGAAGTTCAAAACTTCTGGGCAGCAGACCTGATCCACTGCTCTGGCCAGCCACATGGCTGGGCCAAGCAGCAGATTGGGTGCTGTGCCATTCAGTCTGATGCCTGGGAAGTTCAAACGGCCAGGGGTGTAACCAGCCATTTGAAGATCCTGGCGGCAGACTGAGTGGTGTAGCACCCGATCCGTTGCTCTGTCCAGCCACGGGGGGGGGGGGGGGGGTGGGGGTGGAATGTCTGGGACAAAAGCTTTCTCCCTGGGAACCCCACAATTAGTGTCACCATCATCACCCCAGATAAGAGTGTTTGCTTTTATTTGCGGTTTTCATTATCCGTGGGCGGACCCGGAACTGATCCCCTGCAGATCCTACTGTACTTTTTAAAAATACTATAAGTGGCATTGGGTCCTTTTAGGACAAACAAACAAACAAACAAACAAAAACAACAAACAAACAAAAACAAAAAACAAGATATGCTATGGGTATCTGTTGTATGCCTCTTTTCCTTATTTCTGACATGACAATATTCTCTAGTTCTATGCAGATGTTGATTTCATGTCAAAATGAATGGGTGGGGAGGGCAGTATATTGTATACAATTGATTATAATTCTGATTATTTTTATGGTACATTATTTATATTTTATGAACCTTTTTGGAAGCCACTTCTCAAGAAAATTGAGACTTACTGTACTTTTTAAAAAGATGCAATAAAATTGAAATCCCACTCGACATCCCTTTAACATTTTTATTTAAAAAATTACACGTTACTTTCATTAAAATGAGATGAAAGAGCAAATTTCAATGTAATTGGGATGACAGTAGCAAGAGCAACACAGGGGATGTCAGGTCTTTCTTTATTCATGTCAAAAGCACCAACAAATTATCTGGATAGATAAACATACACAACTAAGCAGAATATAAATACATAATAAAAATTATATCTAAAAAGGTATATGAAATTAATAACATTTAAAAATAAAAAAGCTACTGAAGTGTGTTCTGCTTATATACCACCCCATACCACTTCAAGTAGTCTCTGGGCAGTTTACAGTTTGTTTTTAATTACAGTATGCAGGCTACACATAGCCCCCCCCCCACCAGCAAGCTGGGTACTCATTTTACCAACTTTGGAAGGATGGAAGGCTGAGTCAACCATAAGCCTGCTACCTGGGATTGAACCCCAGGTCATGAGCACAGTTTTACCTTCAGTACAGGCATTTAACCACTGCGCCATGAGACTCCTGAACTAAATGACATTTTGCCCAACACAGGGCCAAATCAATAGCATTCCCTCTTGCTAACATAAGATCTTCCTCCGTGCATGTTGAAGGACATTGTATGCACTGTAATATGTGTGAGATGGTTTGTTCTTCTTCACATTCACACAGGTTGTCTTCCATAGGGAAGCCCCATTTTCTCAGATTATCCTTTGATCTTCTGACCCCAGCAAGCAGGTTGTTTAATGTTTTCCATTTGGGCTAAGGTTGTCCTTGGCCAGGCATGGGGTTCTGCCCAGTTACCCAGTAGCTTCTTGTTTGCTTTCCATAGTTCTGGTCTGGTCTGTGAGGGCTGATTGTTGGGAGGGGCAGAGGTTTTGAGGAAACTATACCTTGATTTCAGTCTCGGCTTTGGTGGTTGATGGCCGAATAACAAATGTGTTTCTGAGGACATCACTTTGACCTACTCTTCCTGTGCAGCATTTTCCCAGTGGAGATTTGGTGGAGGAATACCAGCTAAGTAAGCCACCTTTGGTATTGGGGTGGTTTTAAACATCCCGTGATCAATCTTGTAGTTTCATTTAAGGCCACATCCACCTGTTTTGTATGTGTGTGTGTTTTGATCTATACCAAACAGGGTTGCATATTATTCTAAAGAGTAACATAGAACAAGTGCAGAAGTTCTTAATGTGTATGGTTGGGTACCCTATATTTTACTTATTATTTTCCTCGGAATGTTTCTTCCTAGCAAAAGCTTTCTGTTTGGTATTAAATCAGTGATTCTAGAAAGTGAGGGTTCAATCCAGTGGAAATCCCAAGTATTTTGGAGTAGCACCGTGTTCTAGACTGGTACCATCCCATGTTACCTGCACTGTTCTTGATGCCTCACAGTTTTTCAAGGGGAAAGCACGGAGTTACGTTTTTAGGCAGTTTGGCTTCAACTGATTATCAGTGCAATATATCGCCATTAGTGTCAGAGCCTTAGCTAGCTTTTTTCTTGACAGCCTCAAAGGTTGTGTTGCGTGTGGCAGTTGCCAGGTCCTCAGCAAACAGAAAACTCATAGTGGCTTCTGGCCATGGTTGGTGCATGGTACTGTATATACATTAAAATGTCAGGTAGTGAGATATTTAAGAGAAATCTTTCTATCACCACCCCAAAATATGGCAAACAATACATTCCCGGTAAGAAACTATATTTCAAATAGTAATTGCTGGTCTCCTAATGCTTTGGAAAAAGTAAAATGGTTCTCTGATTTTGAGTTTTTCCAGACTAATTCACGGGACAATGGAATGTACCTATTGGGGGGGGATGAACATAAATCAGCACAATGAGCATGAAACAACATTTACAAGTGTGCAAAAAGACAAAATCACCCTTTGAGATTACCATCCATCCCGCACTTGCTTGACGTTTAACAGTTAGCATGCATGCATGCGAGTGTGTGCTATCAACGCCGGCCATAATCTAAAGAACAGGCTAATTAGGATTATGCCCCAAGCAGGTCTGCTGATTCTTGCTTTGCCAGAAAGGTGACTTTTGAATCTTCAATAATTTATTATCCAGTTTCCCTGGAAAGCTAGTGGTAAAGGCTTGGGGCGGGGGGTGGGGGTCGAAGCCAAGAATCTTTACTAAAGAATGCAACCTCCTCTGTGCACCTCATGATTTGTCTTTTATTTTGCCAGGGACACATTTTCTTATTTTGGGAGAGATGGAAGACCTTTATGTCTGTTCTTCTTTATCCGTAAGTTATAGTCATTGAAGTGAAGTGCTTTATGGCTTTGTTCGGTGAGTACTGGATTTCCATGGTTACCAGTCAAGCATAAACATTTAGACTATCTCTCAAACAAAATGTGCCCTTAAAAGCCACGCCTGTGTGCATAAACTATGAAGCAAGTGCCTGCCGTTTGTAGAGAAAGGGATTATTCGGTCAGGAGAGCGAACCACCTGTCCTACTAACTCCGACTACAAAAGGAAGTATTTATTTTAGTTAATTTCCATCTTGTCATATTGAAATAATCAGGGTGGATTGTGCTGTCAGAAGTGCAAAATTATGCTGTTGTTTTATGTACTTCCCACAATGCCTTGGCTCCTAGAAGTCTCCATTATTTATGGAAAAGATTGTGCCACAGTGGGGTTGACTGCATAGGGCTGACCAAGGGCCGTTCACCAAATTTCTGTACTGATATGCAGAGTCCTCATCAAAGTAGGACAACTCAAGAGTAGAGATGGGCACGACTCAGAAAAATTTTTCGTTTTTGTTTTCATTTTCGTTTTCGTCTAGGGGTCCGTTTCGTTTCCGTTTTCGTGAGCTAATTTTCAAAATTTTTTGTTTTCGTTTCGTTACGTAACGAAAATGAAATTTTTTCGTTTCTTCCCATTTAGCTCCATTAAGTGCTTTTCCAGTAACGAAAAACGAAAAACGGCTCAAAATTAGTCGTTTCGTTTCCGTTTTCGTTCCATTTTTGAACCGTTTTTCATTTTTCGGTTCATTACGTAACGAAAACGAAAAACGGAAATGGAAACGAAAATTTCGCTAAGTCGTGCCCATCTCTACTCAAGAGCACAAAACCCCAACCTTCTTCCTATCCCCATTTAATAAGCCTGACTGCATTGCCTAACAGATTGGGAAGCTTAGGGAGGCACAAAGCAACCATCTTCCTTCAATAAGCTAAAGAATCATCCAGTTACTGATTTTTCCCCTCACAACTCCTTCTGCATGCTCTGTCCATTACTGAGCAAATTTCTTTGGGGCCCCAACGCTTCCTGGTTCCAAAGATAAAGAGGTTTTTTTTTGTACACACGTCCCAAAGATTGCTGACTCTTCCTACTTTTGCCTACAGTTTTAGTTCCTTAAGAACCAGTACTCACAGAATTGATTCTCCCACTTGTATATCCCATCTCCCAATGTTGGTTGATGTAGTGGATTGGGAGAGGACATTTCTTCTAGAAAAACACTGTGCATATTCAACAAACCGCAGCCTGGTTGGCTTACTTTTTTGCTTTTGCTTTTTTACTGAAATTATGAAGTAGTTAGCCTACACTATGCTAAGAAGTATAAGCCACAATGTTTTGAGACAGTCTAGTACTGACTATTATGAGCTGTCTGCTTTTGCATTCATATTCATTATCTCTTTTCCCTTGCTTGTGATAATTGGATTGGATCATGATTTGGGGCATTAAGTTACTAAACATTTGTCTCACAACAAAGCCAATCATGAAAATGTAGAAGTGGTGCTCTAGTATTACTAAACCCTTGGCAGGTACATAAAAAGAGCCACCCATGATCAGATCAAAGGCTCATCCAGTCCAGTGTTCTGTTCCCACAGTGGCCAGCCAGATGTTTATGGGCAGCCCACAAGCAGAGCACAAGACACCCAAGTCCTCAAGCCATGGGTATTGATAGACATACTGCCTCTGGTATGGGTGGAGACCTCAGGACCTGTAGCCACTGACTGATTCATCCTTCATGAAGGGAATATCCATTATGCTTGCATCATTAGAGATCTGTTTGGCAAGCATGCAAAACTGGAATCAGATGAAGGTAAATCTAATAAAGTAGCATGATCAACAACAGCCCATTCCCTAAGAATTTAGGAACAAGATTTGAAATTGAGCATTTGGAGTGGGGGAGGAGAAGAACCATTACAGGTGCAATCTCTAGTGATGCCACAACCACGAGGGAGGGGACACTTCCTTCCAGGCATTGCCCTGCTGCTGCTAGATGCACAACAAGACTCCATGAGTCATAAGACTGGTGTTCAAAATGGCATAATGGATCTGGAAAGCCTGGAGCAAAGGGAAAAGAGTGAAGAAAGAGCCAGTGGCTACATGCTCTTAGGTTCAACTGGGCATTTTAGAGCAACACTCAAATAAGCATTTTCATCCCCTGCCAGTACACTCTGGGGCCAATCAGGAACAGGTGAAGTTGGGTGTTGTTGACATCATTACCGTCAAGTTGCTTCCAAATTACAGTGAGACTAACAAGGCTTCTGAGGTAAATGAGATGTTGAAAGAGTTGTTTACCAGCGCCAGCTTCCAGAGTTCCTATGGCCAGGTGGGGATATAAAGCCACATCTTCCGAGTCCTTGTCCATCACTCTGTGCACTAGAACATTTGGTTCTCGACTCAACACTGCTTCTCTCTCAGTGCTGTTCATCCTGAGACATGCCTCCCTACCTGGAGAACCAGGAAAATCCTGACAATTTGCTGATACTGCAACTGGCACCTTGGCAACCCTAAATGTCATAGTTGAAGATGACATTATGATGAGTCTACCTAAGAGTACATCCAAAACCTCCCCATGGTTCTGAATTGCTCCTCATACTGGTAGTCACTCTTAAGAGTGTTTTACAGGCAAAGGACATTCACATTGAAATTAATGGGTTGCAAAATGGATGCAGGATGCCCTTAGCAAGACGGCTTTAGCTAAAACTGTGATGATAGATGACAAAAACAATGATCCCCGAACAACTAGATGTGCTTTACCATAAGGAACACTAATGGAATGGTCTCTTTCTCTCTTTACTTCCCTGCATTTTTCTTTTGCTTTTAAAGGCGACAATTATAACATTGACTAATTGTGTACGTTCTTCTGAGACCATAATCACTAGATGGTTGTTCACAATTGTTTCATCTGCTTTCCATTCTCAATTAATGCCTCTGTGTGCAGCCCTGTAAAGATGGGAAATGAAGCAGCCACTCAGCCGACTTGGGTCGTAGGGGAATGAGTGTCCTAGATCACATGATCTGTTGCACCAAGCTTTTATTCATTTGCTAAGCTCTGTCTAGTGTTTTTGGTGGTTTAGTTTTCACCATTGGGCACTGCAGCCAAGAAACTGTATCTTGAGGACAAACTCTGAAAAGAAAAGCTGAAAAGAATTTTTAATGAGAATAAACATTCAGTCTGTCATGCTTCTCAAAGAAGGAAACAAAACAGGGTATTTTTAATCTATTCTAAAAATTGTGTGGTGCTTTTCTTCCCTGAGAAAACTGTGGCGGCCAAAGGATAAGTGATACAGTCTGGTATCATCACAGGAACACTTTGCAGGAACAATACTCACAACAAAAGTGAGCCCTGCCAACATTGTTCAATACCAACCAGGTAAAAAGACTACTGTACTAGCAGGAAGAACATAAGTACAGCTCTAGAGTTGTGGGGGTGGGGAGTACCTGACTTGGAAGATACCCTCAACCTGTGCCTTAAAAAGGAAGACAGGAGGAAAGCCACCAAATTTTGCATTCACCAAGTCTTCTGCCATGTGGCAGGAGGCACTGCTCTTTGAACAGCATTTGTTATCAATGAAGACATTTCATTGCATAGGTGTATACAGTATATATTCATCTCATTTGTGGATCCCAAAAGCTCTCTGAGCATTTTTCAAAAATTATTTTTTAAACATTGAAAATGCAAAAGTCAAGTGAAAAGAACGTGCATGGGGATCAGCAATAAGGGATAGAAACAATGCAGCACTTGAACAGAGCTCATTGCGGATGGGGGTTGTACCACAAACCCCAGAATCCTCCAGACAACACTGGCAATAGCTATGCTGCCTATGAAATCCTGGAAGAAATTGCCTATCCAAAGTGGGCCTTCAACAAAGCAGTGGGCCATCCCAGAAGAACAAGGGATCAGTCTGAGACCCAGACCCAGTGGAAGAACCTGGTCATTCCTTACATGGCTGGAGTGTCAGAGAAGCTTAAAAGGATTTTTGGCAAACACCACATCCCTGTTTATTTCAAACCCACAAACACACTAAGGCAGAGACTTGTCCACCCAAAGGATCCGGTACCCAACCATAAAAGGAGCAATATAGTATATGCGGTCCAATGCAGTGAGGAGTGTTCAGACCTCTACATTGGGGAAACCAAACAGCCATTAAACAGAAGGATGGCCCAACATAGGATAGGTAACAGCTCAGGACCAGAATCAGCAGTACACCTCCATTTGAAGGAGAAAGGGCACTCTTTCAAAGATGAGGATGTACACATATTAGACAAAGAAGAGAGGTGGTTTGAAAGAGGAGTAAGGGAGGCCATTCGTGTGAGCATTGAAAACCCCTCCCTCAACAGAGGTGGTGGCCTCCGGCATAGTTTATCTGCTACTTATCAAGCTGTGCTTTCCAGACTACCGAGACAAATCAAAAAGCCTTTACCACCAAGGCCATAGCTAACGACCCTTTCTTGATAGGTTTCAGCACCTTAAGCCATGGTTCACCTCAAGGCTAAGGATACCATTGTCTCCCTAACGAGCCTATTTAGGCCATTGTTCATCTGATGAGCCTAATTAAGGCCAGGGTGACTAGAGGTCAAAGCTGCCTATAAGAGTCAGGATTTGCACCAGCTGTATTCAGACCAATGAAGCTGTTTGGATGAACAGCAAAACATTTCTATCTCTCAAAAAAGAAGTCCAGTAGCCATGACTCAACTTCCAGATGCCTTTTCAAAAGTAACGTTTACAAGGTCTGCTCTTAATAAAACAGACAAAAACAAGCAAAAACAGGACTCCTGTAAATGCACAGAATACAGGATAGGACTCTATGAAAGAAACTTTAAAATGTCTGGACTGACTTGGTGAACCCAAGAATTAGACTCCATCTAGTGCAGCATTCTGGCACATTTACTTGCCTGGTAGCAGCTGCTTTGGAGAATCTTTCCAGCAGGGCACGACAGCTTCTTTCGGGCATCTCTTCATCATGCAGAAGATGGAGTCGTCTTGTTCTGTGTCATTCCACTGGGCAGGGCCAGAGCCAAGATGTAAAAATAATACAGATGCAGATTTTTTGACATCACTAGGAAGGCCTCATTCCTCTTGAGACCAGATTGCCTTGGGAAGCAGTGGTTGCCTCTTCTTCACTGGACATATTTAAGTCAAGGCCATCTCTCAGGGGAAGGCTCAGTATGCTGTCTATGCTACAAAGCATGAACTGGGGGGGGGGGTTTGCTGGCCTTCGGGACACGCCCGCCTACTCCAGTTCCTTCTGGTTCTAGAATTCTCCTACTTGAGTCGTTAAAAATAATAATAACAACAAAATGGAGCTATGAGTTAAAACAAACAGAAACACCAGAAATTTTGTTGTGCGTTTCGTTTCCGTTACTGCAATATGAGTAAATTGCTTAAAATCCTTTAAAAAATCACAAAAAATTGAAATAAATGGTAACAAAATGGTAACGAAATGAACGAAAATGAAAATGAATTTTGAGATGACGAAAAACGGAAACGAACCGAAACGGACCCTCCAAACAACAAACGACAAACGAAATGCCATTTTTTTTATTTGTGCCCATCTCTAGAGCCTGGCCCTAATCTCACTCAAGGGAATACTTCGTGGAGAAGGCTTCGGCTCTATGGAAAAATGTCACAAGCGCCCCATTCCAAACCTCAGATGCTACTGGATGTTGAAAGGACACTTTCCCCCTCCCATGTGTCAACATGGTGTAGGACAGCCTGCTATCCCTTCCTAGGCTGAACTCTTCTTCACCTAATTCATAGATTAGCTTAACTCACACCTGGAGGGTCCAAATGTTACTTCCAGAAAAGTAGCTTTTGCGAGCTCTAGATTATCGTGAAGAAATCAGAGATGAAGAACTTTAAGTGACAGCAAAAGGGTATGATCCAACATGATGAATTGGGTGACCTTTCTGCCATCCAGGCAGGGTGGGTGTTTTCCATTTTCCATGTTTCCTGCCACATGCTTCAACTGGTGAGTGCTTGCCTTGTCACACGCACGCACATACACACACCAGTACTTGATGGTACAAAAAAAGCACGTCTCGGAAAGTGTGTGTGGGGGACTGCTCACAGATTTGCATTAGCAAAGCCTCAAGGATATTTTGGATGTTCCAAGCATGTCAGCAGCACGTCTCACATGAACAATATACAACATGCGGAGGGGGGAGAAATGGATTCAGCCTCTTCTTTGTGCGTGTGGTATGCATGTACTCCTTAACCTGCCAACACCCAGTCATTGAAAACAATACTGCACGCCGGCTCTATGTGAGGGGAAACTTCCATATTAACAGATTTACAAGCACTGCCATTCTGCTGGTTTGGTTCTGCTTCATGATGACCCATTACTGAATGTAGATATAGAACCAGGACTGTTGTGCAAGCGCTGCATTCATGTTCAGGTATGGGGCCAAGACTCCCTGATCTGAGTTCTTTAAGTACAGTAGAAGTAAGAACCCAACTAGGAAGGCCATTGGAGCATTAGACAACAATGGGAGGCAAGGGATTATTAAAGAGGAAACAGAGATTGCAGAGAGACTCAATGAATTCTTTGCTTCAGTATTCACTGAAAAAGACACATGCTCAAAGCAGAGCCTATTTTTGCAGGGAGAGAAACCGAAGAATTAAGCCAGGTAGAAATAACCAGGGAGGAGGTCCTTGCATGTCTTGTTAAACTAAATGCTAATAAATCACCGGGACCAGACAGCATCCATCCACGAGTTCTCAAGGAACTTAAAGATGAAATTGCTGGTATATATAATATATATAATTTTTCCCTCAACTCAGGTGTTGTGCCTGATGACTGGAAGATAGACTGGATCAAAAAAGGATCCAGAGGTGATCAAGGAAATTACCCACCTATCAGCTTGACATGTGTCCCAGGTAAAGTGATGGAAACCATCCTAAAAGATAAAATTAATAGGCAGACATGTGTCCCAGATAAAGTGATGGAAACCATCCTAAAAGATAAAATTAATAGGCACATAGAAGAGAAGGCACTGCTGCAGAAGAGTCAATGTGGCTTCTGCAACGGCTCTCTCATCTGTTGGAATTTTTCAGAGTGTCAACAAGCATGTGAATAAGGGAGATCCAGTTGACATTGTTTATCTGGATTTTCAGAAGGCTTATGACAAGGTCATGCACCAAAGGCTCTTGAATAAATTTGTCAGTCATTGAATCAAGGGACAGGTCTTGTCCTGGGTCAGCAACTGGCTAAGGGACAGGAAACCAAGGGTAGCACTAAATGGACATTTCTCCAAGTGGAGGGAGGTAAAGAGTGGGGTTCCCCAAGGTTCATTATTGGGACCTCTGTTTTTCAATCTCTTCATAAATGATCTAGAAGTAGGAGTAAATAGCAAGGTAGCCAAATTGGCTGACAACACTAAATTATACAGGGTAGTAAAAACTGAGAGAGATTGTGAGGAGCTCCAGAGGGATCTCTTGACACTAGGGGAGTGGGCAAACCAGTGGCAAATGAGCTTCAACATTAGCAAGTGCAGAGTGATGCACGTTGGGGCAAAAAAAAAAAACCCAACAACAATTACATTTATAAACTGATGGGGTCTGAAATCTCTGCAACAAACCAGGAAAAGGACCTTGGTGTCCTGGTGGACAGCTCAATCAAAGTGTCAACCCAGTGTGTCACAGCAGTGAAAATAGCAAACTCAATGCTAGGAATCATTAGAAAGGGTATAGAAAATAAGTCAGCAAGTGTCATTTTGCCTCTTTTTAAATCTATGGTGAGGCCCCATCTGCAGTATTGTGTACAGTTCTGGTCACCATACCTCCAGAAGGATATTATGGAAATGGAAAAATTGCAGAGGAGGGCAACCAGAATGATATGGGGACTGGAACACCTTCCTTACCATCTGAGGCTGAAACGGCTGAGACTCTTCATTCTTGAACAACGGCGCCTAAGAGGTGACCTGACTTGAGTTTATAAAATCATACATGGTGTGGATAAAGTAGATAAGGATAAACTGTTTTCCCTATCACACAACACTAGAACTAGGGGGAACTCCATGGAATTTTGAGGTGCTTGATCTCAAACAAATAAGAGGAAGTACTTTTTCACCCAAAGGATCACTGGTCTAGGGAACTCCCTGCCAGAAGAAGTGGTGACAGCTGTCAGCCCTGACAGCTTTAGGAAAAGATTCGACAAGTCCATGGAGAACAAGGGTATCAATGGCTATCATTATGGACGCCTAAGGACAACCTCCAGGTTGGAGAGATAGGCAGGATATCTCTCAATGCCATTTGCAGGGAATTGTAAGCAAGTGAATACATGTGCTTGAGAATACCCTGAAGCAAATGATGAGCCGCTGTGTGAGACAGAATGCTGGACTGGATGGGCTTTGGCCTTTTCCAGCAGGCTGTTCTTATGTTCTTACACATTATATGAGATAGATACACACACACACACACACCACTGCCTATCCTAAGTCCTGTCACCAGCACTTTCATCCTAATTGGGAGTCAAGTGGTGGCCCAGACTCCTGCTTTAGAGTCTACTACTTCTCCAGAGTACCAGACTCAGCAACAACCAGTCACCATTTAATATCCTTGTGGATATTGCACCCACGATCATGATACCACCTTTGGGGAATTAAAAGGTGATTCCCTGCCAAGCTGGGAATCATCTGTGGGGTGTTGAAAATAGGGGTTTCTTACTGTGGAATCAGCACGTCACCATCAGCCATTTTGTGCAGTGGTATGACTGTGTGTGGCTGGCCGTGAATAAGCTGGAGCAATGTGGGGTGAAGGTTCAACTGGAGAAATGACCTTTTTTTGCCCATATCAGATGACAGTATGCTTTAGGACAGTCCTAGGTAATGCATGTTACATAAAGTTGAATATGGACCTCTGAAAAATGAGATCCTTTGCAATGGTAGACAAATCTAGAAGATAACGTGGGACACAGTGCAATGCATGTGTAGTCCTTTGTGTGTGTTTGCGTGTTCCTCAGCACACACTTGCAATGGCCTTTATGGACAAGGAAAGACATTCATTAAAAGACATGAAAGGAAGTCATGTTCCGTCCCAAGAACAATGTGCTCATAGACATTATAGTTCTCTGAATAACTATCAGAGAAGAACTGTTCCTCAGTTTATTTCTTTGATATACTCATGCACTTGACACTCAGCATCACAGCTCCTCCTCAACACAACTGCATGGAGACTGGTTTGTGTTCCAAACAAAGCAAAGCAAAGTGTTCTGCTTGTGTACCACCCCATACCACTTCAAGTAGTCTCTAGGTGGTTTACAGTTTAATAACATTATGCAGGCTACACATTGCACCACCAGCAAGATGGGGACTCATTTTACCAACCTCAGAAGGATAGAAGACTGAGTCAACCTTGAGCCTGCTACCTGGGATTGAACACCAGGTCATGAGTACATTTTTAGCTGCACTAAAAGCATTTAAACACTGCGCCACAAGTCAAATTGCTTATATGACCTGGCACCCATGTGGGTTTGAACTGTTTGACAAGGCTCTGAAAAAATGACATGGGCAGATGTTGACCAGGCATGGCTTAATAGTAGAACAGTATCACAATGATTTTTGAAGGTGTTCTGGCAACTCTTTGAAGTCTGACCTTTGCACTCACATTGGGCTAGGAAGATGGGAAGCTAACTTGTGTCATGTCAGACCACTGGTCCCTGGGGGTCTCTGACTAGTAGTGGCTTGCCAGTATCTAAAGCAGAGAACTTTCTCCAGCCCTAACTAGAGATGTCAGTAATTAAATTGGGGGGGGGTGCTTTTGCTTGCAATTAAACCATGTAATCTTTCGAAGTGCAATATTCCTGCCATCCCATATAAAATCAGTGTCTGGGAAACCCACTTTCTGCAAAAGAATCCCAGAATCACTCAAGTAGAATGCTTCTTGATCCTTCATCCAGCACAACGCCTGGAAGTAATGACTGGGAGACGCTGGGAGCAGTGGTCCAAAACAGGAAATTTTCTAACCACTGCATGCTATTGGCTATAATCACTGGTCCATTAAAGAGTTTAGCAGCAGCAAAACGACTAATCACCATCAGAGAGAAGAGGTAACAAAAAATACCCCCAGGCCATGATCAAAACCCACATTCCAGAGACAGAAAAATCCTAACAGATAATAAAAATCCTAATCCTAATATTAAATTTCTGGAATCACACCCTAGTTTGTCAGGATTAGACTATTAAAGTGCACCCGGAATAGTATATTAATTTAGGGAACATTATTAATGTGTACCCCTACAAGATCAAGACTTTTTCCAAATAAGGGGCTGCCTTTATATTCTGTGGACTTTGACAAAGAGTGAAGTCCTATAGCAGAGAGGTGGATAAACCATGGCTCTCCCCAGGCAATCTGAACTGCCAACCAAATCAGGCCTAGGAAGATTGTGGCAAAGGGAACTGTGGATTAGCAGAGGGAACCGACTAAAGAAAAACTGGGTCTGATTTGTCGTGGTCGTTCCTGGCATTGCAGCGATCGCGCAATGCCAAGCGGCACAGAAAAAAAGTTTTAAAAAGTAAAAAAAAACCGATTCCTGGCCAAAAAAGCAGGCAAAAATATGCCTGCCTGAGTGAGGGCACCTACCAGAGGGGTGGTTTCTTGGGGGGGGGAGGTTCCCGGCCTCCCCCCCTCCTCTCCTGGGCTGCGCATCCTCCTCGTCTCGCCAACTCGCCAAGCGGTGCGGCACAGAAAAAAAGTTTTAAAAATTAAAAAAAAACCGATTCCCGGCCAAAAAAGCAGGCGAAAATATGCCTGCCTGCCTGAGTGAGGGCACCTACCAGAGGGGTGGTTTCTGGGGGGGGGTCCCCGGCCTCCCCCCTCTCCTGTCCTGGGCTGCTCTGGTGGGGGGGGGCATCCTCGTCGTCTTGCCAACTCGCCATGCCATGCGGTGCAGGCGGGGGATCCAAAATGGGGCGACCACAAGCAATATTTATTTTGAAATCGTGGTGGTCCAAAAACACACGAAACACCACAGAAACATGCAAAAATAGCTATTTTAAAACTGCCTGAATCTTTTACAGTAGCAGCAGTGGGTTTTTCTTGCAACAAAACGTCTCCATTGATTTTATTTTATTTTTATTTTTATTTTTATTTTTTTACACCTGCGCAGTGCGCAATGATGGGCTGGCCATGGGAGTGGACCATGCAAATTTTTGGAGCCATTCCACCAACTGCATGGCCACTTGACCAGGTTTTGACCGAGACTTCTGGGATGTGCCAGTCGGGCATAAAAAGCTCACTAACCGTAGCCCGAACCCAAACCCTAACCCTAAGCCTAACCCATACGCCAGTACACTGTCCTTCTTAGTGGGTCAGAGAGGCACCCAGAGGTGCACCCCACGAACTCACCCTAACCTTACCCGTAACCCTAAGCCTAGCCCTTGCTCTAACCCTAACCTAACCCTAAGCCAGATCTGTGTACTCGCATTGCACTACAAACGCAAGTACACTTCCCTTCTTAGTGGACCACAGAGCGCCCAGATTGATGCAATATCAGCAGTGGGCCTGCGGTCTTCAGAGAGGCACCCAAAAGAGAGGTGTCTCTGCCACTCAACTTGGTATGCATATCCAATTGGCTATGCATGCCATTTTGTAGCGGGCCATAGGAGGCACCCACCCACAGAGGTGCCTCCAGGAGCCCGCTTTCCCTTCATAGCGGGCCAGAGGAGGCACCCACCCCAGAGAGGTGCCTCCAGGAGACCGCTCCCCCCCAAACCAGTACTAACGACAGACTAAAAACGACACACGAAACGATTTTTGAAAAATTTCGCGATAAACGGAAACGAGCCGAAATGGCTCCGACACACGACAACTCGAAAATGTCATTTTCCCTGGTCGTGCCCATCTCTAGTCTCTATTGGTTGGCACCACAGCATAGCAACCCCCTGACTACATCACCATCATCATCTATTGCAATGAGTTAACAACTCTATAAGGATGTTCTGGTCACTTCTTTTGTTTGCACATGGGGAGGGGGGGAGTCACATGGATTTTGCTCAACCAAAACTATCATTCTATGGGTCCATCCATTTGGTATAGCCAAGTATAATATTTTTGCAAGACCTGCCCTGTCATATATTGGGACATGAGGGAGCTTAACCATGTACCTCTCTAGTTCTCCCTACCTTCTTTTCTACAATAAGTGTTACCCTCTTTTAAAACAACAACCACAACCCAAATTCAGCAGTCTTCAACAGAATCAGCTATTTTCTGCTCCCTCTAAGCCCCTCCCCTTTGAGTGTGTGTGTGTCGGGGGGGGGGAGAGATTGCGAAAATGCTGAAAGTAATTGAGTCTCTCTGCATATTAATGAGCTTGAGGAATGGGCAGTGGGAGCTGTTTTAAAAGAGGAGGGAAGCTCCCGGTGCTCAGGCAGAGAGCAGCTGGGAGACTGATAGGGCTGCTGCTACAGAGCAGCACCACCACCAGCAGCCCTAGCAGCAGTCAGAGTAACCAAGAGAGCAGATTAGAGTTAGAGACACCTTACAAAAATCCATAGCCGGGCTGGCAACATTCAAGTCCCACTGTGAGTGTTGCATCTGACCCAAGAGCAGAGGCAAGAAGAGAGAGGAGATAATCTAAGTTATATCTAAGAGAACATACCTTTAGGTTCTTTCGAGGTCTTCTCAGTATGAAGCTCTTGACGGCAATCGTCCTTTTACTGTTCATTGTAATCTGCTTTACAAGTGTAGAAGGTAAGTTGCAGGTTATTCTTTCACAATCCATTCCATGTTTCTCGCTCTCTCTTTTTTTCTCCCTCCCTTCCCTCGTCTCGCCTTTCCTGCTTGTGGAAATAGTTGAATGAAAGATGATTCATTTTTTTAAATTAAAAAATATTGAGACATGGTGGGTGCTGTAAAAAGAATAAAAGACAAGCATCATGTTGAAATAAGGGTTTGTAATAAATTTTGCAAGGCTAAAATAATCCAAAAAAGGTCAGCTTCTCGCTGCACTAAACTTGTTAATTTCTGAGCAAAAAGAAACATTAGGGGAGATGTTTCACTCGGATTTAATCAGGTCTGAGCTTCTTACGAAATGATAAATCCAGGCACTTGATGGCACTGTGCAGAAAGTGAACTGGAATCAAACTGGCACAGTCAGGTTCAGCAACCCATAAAGTTTCAGTTCCATGATTTTGTGAGTTTCTTGCATAGTAATACAAACATTTTGAGTTTGCTCTGCTCACTGCTATTTGACTATAGCTTGTGGAAGAAAGAATGCTAGAGAGTAATTTGCATTCTCTTTGAAGCTGAAGCAAAAGAGAATGTGCAAGCAAAAGTTAAAACCTACCAACTTTATTGTATTATTTTTATTTCTATTTTCTTGTTCTCAGTTCTTATCTGTCAGTAAGTCTGATCCCAGCAGGTGCCTTTTAAGAGATAGGATTGCAACATGGTTCCAAGCCCAAAAAGCTATCATCCTGTACAAAGGTACTTTAAAGTGACGTCCCTTAATAGGTCATACATGTACTATTTAGACATGCATGAAATGACTCCATCTGAATTTCATTAATTTCCAAGGGATTTAAAACACCTAAGCATATACAATGAAAAATTGTTGAGGTGGTTTTTGGGCAATACCTTTAACAGGAATATGGTGAGCTTACTTAGAATTAAAAATTAAATTCTAGATAGACTGCTTGTACGTATGGTAAAATAGCTTTGGGGCATGCTAGAAGGAGCAAGCATAATGTAAGGAAAGCCATGTAGAGAGAGTTGGGATAATTCTATTAAGAGGATATGCTGTGCAATGACTTCTGTACACAAATAGATAAAGACATTTTCTTGTAGGATCAAAATGCAGATGCTTACGGAAGGGTCCCAAGATAAGATTTTCTGACATACAAAAACTTGAAGAGAGGCCAAAGTATCCCTACTGCAAGGAAAGGATGATCATGTAAGTCTTGCTTCTTCTTTTTTAACACCTATATTTTGTAGACTTCAGGGTTAAAAACCAAATGTTCGTGGCATGCTAAAACCTGAAAAACCAACTATTGTTAACTGTTTGATATATGTTCTGTCTGTCTCTGGCATAGTTAGGAAGAAATCATTTAGCTGTCTATTCAGAATAAGTCTCATTTCTGTGGGGTGTACAGTCATTGGCAGCCGAAATATGCTTAATATGTACCGTGAGAAAAGAACATAAAGATTAATTCCAATAAACATGAACAACATAAGCTTGCGTCCCTCCATCTCTCTCTGTGCCTGTGCCATATATATGATTTCATCGAAGCAAGGAACTCAAGTATCTGCTATAAAAGATTACAATATACTGAAAGTACTTGTTTTCCACAGCATTAGAGCAATTTAATTATGTGGAGGATGGTATTTAAAAAACCCTAATTGTGTACAAAAAAACCTAATTGTGTACAATGCTGGAATTCCCTTTGGAGTAGCTCCATTAAACATTTTTTCCACATAAATATTATGCCTGTGCATGAGGAACTCC
The DNA here is from genome assembly GCA_023846285.1 of Phrynocephalus versicolor. Lineage (NCBI taxonomy): Eukaryota > Metazoa > Chordata > Lepidosauria > Squamata > Agamidae > Phrynocephalus > Phrynocephalus versicolor. The sequence continues at coordinate 57,309,853 of JAHTLZ010000010.1, read as the reverse complement.
GCTTAGCGGAGCAGAGTAACTGGTTTTAATAAATCAACCAACTTGGTCTCAACATAAACATTACATTGATTCCTTTGGAGACATGCCTTAACTTGCACTATTTTGAATGAGATCATTTCAGCTCATTGTTAGGCATGCCAATTCCCCCCCCCCCCAAAAAAAATTAAAACATTTATTCATACTGCCATGTCATTGGTGAGAAATGTGCCAAGCCAACCATACCAGGTAAAATAATTAGAATTCCGACTCCTCTGGAGGATGCTGCCTTTAGAACTAGTTACGTAACCAGTGTAACCAACCTGTTGTCTGCCTAGAAAGAGAGAGAGAGAGAAAGAGAGAGAATGCCGTGGTTCCTCATCATCACAGTTGTGCGTCAGGTCTGCCAGCTGAGCCTCAGAACACTACTATCCGCCTGAGGCATCGAAGTCCTTTCAGAAGGAATGGCGCTCTACTGAAGGAGCCGGTTTCTATCCAAATTGTAACTTAGAGCAGCACAAATGGGGGGGGGGCATCTCCAGGCACTCTCACAACGTTGTTGCTTTGTAGACAATGCCGCTCCTTTTATGGTCCACTGAGAGGGTCCAAAATGGTTAGCCTTTAATAACTTGGGCATCTCTGAGTCAAACGTTCTGATTCAAAAAGGAGCCAACACAATTGGGGGTGGGGCAGGGGAGATCTCAACACAGTTCCTAATCCCTCTCTCTTTATACACAGCAAATCTCCAATGGGCTTGCTTGTTGAATAGACCTCCTTTCTCCCAACAAAGGGACCTACAGCAGCTTACAAAGCATTTACAAAAAAAAGACAATAAAGTACAATTTTGAAACAATTTAACATACTGCAAATAGATAATTTTTTAAAAAAAAAACACCTTGAAAAGCACAGTTTAAAAGATTTTAAAAATATAACTTGCTCATTGAAACCCCTTCCTTGCACCGGGTTGCTTAGTCAAATGTTGCTTTAAAAGGGGACGTGTTGTAGCTTTATAATATTTAATAAAAACTTTACAAAAAAAAAGTGGTGTCTGCCTGCTGGTGGAAGAACCGCAGGCAGGGAGCCAGCTTTGTCTCCTGTGGAAGCAACCTTCAAAGAAAGTCTTCTCTCATGTCCGCACAAGTGTGTCTGGCGAGTGATGATACTATGAAGCTTTCTTCAAAGATCTTGGCATGTAGAGAGGTTCATATGGAGGGATGTGGTCCTTCAGATAGCCTGGATCCAAGTCATTTCGAACTTGATAGATCAAAACTAGTATTTGGAGAAGTGCCTAGAGATGGGCTTGTACCTATGCCTATTCTACCTGTAACAAGCTCTGGAGGAGTCCAGTTTTAATTTCCTGGACCTGTTGATGTTTCCAAACACTTTTCAAGGGCATCCCCATATGCAACACAATGTTAATCATATGAGCCTAATTCAGACCAGGGTGACAAGAGATCAAAGCTGACTATAAGATGGAGGACCTGTACTAGCTGTATTCAGACCGATGAAGCTGTTTGGATGAACAGAGAAACGTTTCTGTCTCTCAAAAAAGAAGTCCAGTAGCCATGACTCAACTTCCAGATAAACTCACCTGGATGACTGAGAATCTTCACAGACAATGTTACGTTGTGTGCCACCAAGTCCTTATTGACTCACATTAGCAATCTTAATAATGGTGAGTTATTTAAATAGTGGTATTTCCAGTTTCACCCCAGTGTGTTTCCCTAGCACAGCTGGGGAAATGAATCCAGGTCTCCTGGGTCCTAGTCCTTTAATCTGTCCCCTGCACCACACAGTACAGTAATCTGCACCGCACAGTACAGTAATCAAAATAGAAAGTAACTGAAATATGTGTTGCTGTGACCACTTCAAAGGTCTTGCAGAATGGGTATATCTGGCATATTAGTTGAAACTTTGGAAATACATTCCTAATAACTGCTGGAACCTGGATCCCCAAGCTTAGAGATGAATCTAAGACCATGCCTAAGTTATAAGCTTGAGTTTTCTTGGAGAGTATAACCCCATCCAGTATGGGCTGGATCCCTGTTCCTTAATATTCCTTTCAATGTATAGTATTTTTTCCATGTATGTGACTATATTTTTGGCTAAAATTGTTAGAGTGGAAATTGGGGGGGGTGTTCTTTTATACACAGAATGAGCTCAGGAGAGAACCATGTGGCTGCAAAACTTTAATTTTGGGTTGGAAAAGCAGGGGCTGTCTTATACATGGGTGTGTCTTATACACGGGAAAAACCAGCACCTCTGTTTTTTTTCTGAAGTGAGCCTCAGTTTGTTTTCTCCTCACATGGCCCCTTACTGGTACAAGACACAATTTAAAACACCAACAGCTGATTAATATAGTTGGGTTTTAGCTGGCCATCACTGAGACCAGATCTCCAAGCTCTAGACAACTTCTTCCAACAGCATTGTGTGGATGTTCAATTGCATAAGGGACAGGACAGGATCCTGAGGGCCTCCACAGGTCAACAGCAAGGACACCAAAACAAGAGTCTCCCAGCACTGTTTTCCTGACCTGACCCCTGAGGAATGACTAGACTCGCTATCAAACAATGAGATAAATGATTGCGAAGGTTATTGTATATGGTATTCAAAACCAATGAGAGGTTCACCAGGACAAAACCTGGATGCATTCTTTTGTCTAGGTGTGGATTTTCCATTAAGGGAACTGAAGTTGTTCTCCCATAGACATGCTTATTGTCAAAATCTATTTCAGCTTGATCAAATTATGAGCTCCTGGATTTGAGTAGATACCATGAGCTCCAGAAACTTGCCCAAGAATGGAATATTGGAGACTAACCAGTAACTATCCACTATAGAGGGTGTCCAAGGGGAGAGGGCTTTTTCAACAGTGGGTTTATCACTGGCTGTTTTAGGCTGATTGGTAGTGTGTGTGTGGGGGGGGGTCCTGCATGGCATGGGGTTGGACTGGTTGGCCCTTGAGGTCTCTTCCAACTCTATGATTCTATGATCTCTCAACCATTTGAGCCAACCCTTTCCAGCTGCTTTTAGCAGTCAGGATCTAGTATAAATGCAGTTGCTTCGGTTCCTCCAGGGACTCTGCCCACATCCTCAGGCTGTGCAAACCATCAGCACGGAACAAGCACAGGCAAACGTTACACCCACATGACGGTGTGAGATGAATCAGAGTGGCTCTGACTGATTTGACCTGTCAAGTGTCACAGAAAATTCTTCACAGTGGGCTAATGAATGTTCCATGGCCTTCTTTTGTGGCCCTGTAATAGGCCTTCAAGCCTCTCTATCACGTTACCCACAGAAGCTTACACAGGGGCAGTGGTAGGCCATGAATGTCACATTTTCCACTGATTCTGACTCTGGTGTAGTAAATCCAGGAAACGTGGGGTCAAATTCCTGCTTAGCATGTGGGGCTAATAAATAAATAAATAAATAAATAAATAAATAAATAAATAAATAAATAAATAAATAAAT
>JAHTLZ010000010.1:57288381-57306399 GCA_023846285.1 Phrynocephalus versicolor | reverse complement strand
AATAAATAAATAAATAAATAAATAAATAAATAAATAAATAAATAAATGTTGTTGATGATGAACAACATTTTGGTTGTATCTTGTATTGGTTACATAATACTAGTCAATGTTTTTATAATTGTGATTGACTCTGCCTGGTAACTTTGAATCATCACCACTGCCATTTTAGAACTACAGAGCTGGAAGGGATGCTTTGGATCATTTAAGTCCAGCCCCTGACAAGGAGATATGGTGGAGAATCAAACTCCCAATCTCTGGCTTCGCAACCAGATACTTAAGCCACTGAGCTATCAAGATGTTGTTTTGTGCGGTCCAGTTGTTTCCCACATATGGTGACCCTAACAGAGTTTTCCCAGTATATGAGATGCTGATGGAGTGGCTCACCACTGCATTCCCCTTCCCTTCCCCCATGAGTTTCCATGACTGAGGAAGGGTCTGAACTCACTCCAACACACTAGCCCTTATACCACACTGGCTCAATTTGTACGTTATGTTCACATTATTTAGTAAGAAGAGGAGCCTTCCTGCTCTTTCGTTATCTGGCAGTACTTGGCTTCCCCCTTCTGAGGAGTTTTGCCATTCAAACGAACGGAAGTCCTTAGTTTACTGGGGTTCAATGGATTGGGTTCCTCCACGCCATTCCATTCCTTAACTCAACGTTTACGTTGTCCATTCAGTGCATTCTTCTTTAAACTTTGGAACTGTCATGTGTGGTTTGCCATACTTCAGTGTTCATGTATTTATATTGTTTTGCTTTTGCAACAGTTCAGCAAGGTAGCATGGTTAATTTATTTCAATGTAATGAAATGTAAAAGAGGGGGGAGGAATGAAGGCTCTTGTTCAGACAAATGTTTGTTTCAGTGTGGTTGTCATGTCTTCTCATCCATTTCAATGTGGGTTAACAAAGCAGAGCAGCAGCCTTGCTCGTTGATTAAAACTCAACACAAAAAGAGGTCTCCCTTTCATTGGGCATCCCTCTTGTGATGCCCTTTTGACCTTGGGCACTTAAGGAAGACACATCTGTTCTTCCAGGTGCTGGGGATCAAGAAAGGCAGCAGAAGCAGCCTGAGTGCATTGGTGGTTAGGTTATGTGTTGCCACAGCGCTTCCAACTGACGCAACCCTATGAATGACACCTCTTCTCCAAAATAGCCTTGTCCTTTTAACTGCCCTTCCCAAGTCTTGCTAGCTCAAGGCCCTAGCGTCCTTTTAGCGAATCAGTCCATCTCACAATAGATACAGTATTCTTTTCCTATTGGTCTCAGTCTTCACTATGAGCATGATTGACTCTTTCATTGAGTCTTGTCTTCTCACCCTATGGCTTATAAAACACAATAGCCTCAGTTTAGTAATTTTTGCTTCCAATAAGACTTAGGCTTGATTTGACCCAATAAAGAATAATGTGCCTTCAACTTGATTCCACATTATAAACATCATTCTATGGTCTTGGGGTACAAAGTACACAAAAGTTATTTCCTCTCCCTGGTTGAGCTCTGGGATAGTGCAGTTTGCCCAAAACTGTTGGAGGGTCCCATTCCCAGAAGGCACCAGGGACATATCCATACACAGATAGTTTTAGTTCCCTAATAGCTGCTCTTCCAAGTCTCAGCATTCTTTAGATTTCTTGGCTGCAGTCTCCATCTGGATAGATACTAGTGTGGAGTTCTAAACAAAATCCATAAGTAAAAAACAAAAACATGATAGATCTCTCACATACTTTCTCTGAAAGCAGGACCATGGAATCTCAGGAAGATGGGAGTATATTTGTTTATTTATATTATTTATATGCCACTTTTCTCCCCACAGGGGACCCAAGGTGGCTCACAACAGATTTAAATAAGCACTATATAAATATTGCATTTCTAAAATAATTAACAATATATTTAAAAATCAAGCTTAAAAACAATTCAAAACATTTGTAAATTTTCATTCAGACTTTTATTCTCACCGGAGGAGTTACATTTATGTTCTGGATCCCTACATTTTCCTCCCAGTCTTTCTAGCTGAGTTTTATCTACTTGCTATTAATTATATGGTACAATGTATCACATTATATGATACATTGCAACTGTAGCAAGCAATAGGCTTGCTACAATTGCACTCTTAGAGATGCCAAAGGTGAAAGTTGAACGCAGATGGGATCACAATTTTGAAATAAATAAAATAATATTATTTGCTAAAAATGGTAATTGAAGGTGACTGGGGTCATACAACATCCATAAAATGTCGCAAAGCACAGTAACATGCATGCAAAGCAACCATTGCCCAATCCAACAACAGCATAAATAAAGATAACCTCACAGTATCCGTAACAGCTTCAACAAAACAGACGGCTCAGTGGTTAGAAAATGCCTTCTGAAAGGAAAAAATGAAGTCAGTGAGATGACCAAACAGCTTTCCCTGGGACAAAGATGCCCCAAGAATTTACAAACTCAATGTCGAATAGGCCAAAGGCCATTAAACCCAGCATTTTCTTGCATGTCCACTGCTTCTCACCAGGATCCGGCATCCCTGGTATATATACTAGGCAGAGCATTTCATGCAATGAAGTGTTCTGTGATTGACATCTGATCACCTCCTACCATTATCACAGAGCAGGGTGATACCACCGGTGCCTGCATAGGTGCAGGGCAGCCATTATGAGATGTGTGGGAAGTCCATAGCCAGGACAGCGGCTGGTGGGCAAGGGCTGGGCCACTGAAGATGAATTTCAGAACTCCATTGAGTTGTCACCTGCCCAGTCCCAGGGGCTCGAGAGTCCTGCGAATATACAATCAAGAGATTAAGGACATACGGTGAGAACTATGCCTTCCAAGATGAGAACCGTCTCAATTCCCAGAGTTTAATTGGCATGATGAATGGAGAGCTGGAAGTGAGAATTGTGGCCAGGGAAGTGGTGGCTTGGGCAGGAAAGGGATCGCTGCCGTGTGCTCAAATAGAAGTGGAGAATGTGAGGTCTGTGTGTCCAAGGGAGGAGGATGCCCCTGCCTTCTCGCCGCCTCTCTCCTCGGCACAAAAAATATGAGCCAAAAGTTCTGTGTGAATATCAGGAAATGGGCACCCCGGCCTCCCTCCTGGCTCACCAGTGTGCCAGTGACCTCTTTTTCCTGACAGGTCCTTACAAATCAGCAACACCCCCTCCCCCACCCCCCAATAAGGTGCAGAGGTAGCCATTTCCCAGTCAACTTGCATCCACAGTTGTGTCTCCATTCCCTCAGGAACCCAAGAGCTGACAAAGCGTTCAGAAACGTGGATCAGCATAACAAAAGCGGTGCAAGGCTTTCCTGCCCAACTGCTTGGCTGCCAAGGACTTCAGTCTGGGGCTCGAGGTTTGCTTGCCTGATGGGAAAACCAAACAGCAGCATGCTCTCACAAACAAGATGCCAACAGCAGCCGGATGTTGAAAGGCAGTCAGGAAAACAATCGCACGCCTTTTCTAGGATGGGTATGAGTGGGACGTGCGGTTCAGGCCTGTAAAAGCTCAGCCAGATTCAGCTGTTGAAGGAAAACTAGGAGGTACAAATGTAAATGAAAACCCCATTGATTGGTGGGGGCAGGAATCATTATCGGTGAAAATCATCAAGAAAACACACAATTTTGTATGGAGGGTTTTACAGGGATCATTACCTGGGTCTTACATTTCTGCCTTCTCATCTGTAAAAATGGCCAAGTTTTCCTCTGCTTTCCAGCACTTTTCAGCAATGCCTGCCTGCCTGCCTGTCTTCGAATGCACTCCACTGAAAAACCTGCATTTCCTTGCTTTTTAAAAAGCCACTTCCGACCATCCTCAGATGAATGTGTATAGGATTGTAACTTGAAGCAGCAATCCTGCATTTACTTATTTGAGATGCTATAAATAGCCTTGTCTATAAATTAGGTGTCATGTGGCTGAGGCTCTTTTCCTGTTTGAAGGCAGGAACAGACATTATAGACAGCCTGTAATTAGAAGCAGAAAGGCCCTTAAGGGCACTTCACATGTGATTGTTTTTGCAAGAGTCACTTCTGCAAGAACACAAGTAGTTTACTTTGTTTTGTGATTGGTCTTTGACTTAAGCATGGATTTTTTTTTAAGGCTCATTTTTCAAACACAAAAAAATTACCTCAGTCATGTCTCTCTAATACTAACCTGTTTTCAGCTGCCATCTGCCATCTGTGCAGGCCCTTTAATCTGCTTCCCTGTTCATTTCTGCTCTGAGACTTCAGAGAGATTCCATGCTTAAGTCCTAAAAACCAGTTATAGAGCTACTTTTTATACTCCCAGAGGCGGGAAATGTCTCCTGTTGTGACACTGACACACAATCAGCCCTTAAGGATATGAACAATGATTATTTGTTACGAATTCAGTAAACCTTACTTCTGAATAGACCCATGTTGGATTGACTGGTTAATTTTTATGTTATTGAGATTAGCATGCCTAATGATCTCCTCCATCATTTTAAGATATAATAAAGAGATGATCTAATATTTTACAAAACATTTTAATGAAGATATCATGTCATTATTAAAATATTCCATCTTGACATTTTGGCTGCAATCAGTTTTGATAATATAAAGAGGTTCCTCTGCAATAAAACCTCTACACACCCAGAATTAACTTAACAACACTTATTAGAACCTTCTGCTCTGTAATGAAATGGCTGCAGTTGACAGGGATTGTGTCTTGTTTTGCCATTAAGATGTTGCACTTTATAAGGTGTAATCAAGGGAATGAGGGAGTGGAGAAGTAGAAGGTTGGTGAAGACTGTGTGGAGTGATTTATCTGGCTTGGTATGAGCCTGGGTGGTGGTGGTGCCTCACAGGAAGGCAAGAATACCAGTGCTGAAAGGAAGCTCTGGCGAGAGAGTGAGTATACAAACAGGAAGGAGGGAAGGATGTAAAGCAAATTCATCCATGATGGGATGCTTGATTGAGGCTAGTGGGCCAATGGGATTAGATGGCCACTCAACTGAAGGTACTGTAATCCAACAAGGAGGCGCGCTCAGTAAGATTGTTCAGAAACATGCCAAGTTGTCACATCCATTGGTGTCCCAGGGGTTCACACTGCATGTAGTAAATAGAGCTGGTAAGCTCTGGTAATCAAAGCGTAGGGAAAGACATGGGTTCAGATCTCCATATGGCCATATGGTGTGTGTGTGTGTGTCAATCCTTGGTGGTTCAAAGTTACGCTATCCGCTTCCTGTACTGACAGTTTGTTTTTTGTTTCAGAGTCACAATGAAATCACGGTTCCGAGGTGGCCATCAGTACTGCTTGCATCCCAAACTCCCGAGTACAAAAAGATTACTTAAATGGTACACAATATGGAAAGAGAAGGAGAGGTGTGTATTAATCATGGCCACCACAGGGGAAAGAGGCATTTTGTTAAATGTTGCTATGTGTCGTCATCGTGTTACTTCTCAGTGAGTGTCTGTGGCCCAGTGGGATTCAAAACCAAGATTCTAAAGGCTTAATCTGACACTTTCTCCATTACCCCTCAGTGAGTCTCATGTGTGTAAATTAACTAATTCTCTTCATTTCAGAAAAGTTGTTTCCTTGAGAGCTTGGCCAATTACAGTGACATAGCAGCTCCTGGCTGAGTTCAATATAATTTGAGATGGAAAATACTTTGACATCAACTTAGATCCCAGTATTTTAAGCATTGTACCGTTTCAGTTGCTGGTTTATGGACCAGTATATATCGGCAGTGCATTGACTCCAATATACACTCAAGGATATATATATTGTTCTGTTTAAGACCATGAATATATTGGGAGTCAATGGGTAAAGCATAAATCCAGGCCCCTTTAAGAAAATAAGGCCTGAATCCTGCTTGTTTTTCCAGTATGTGCAAGAGTTCATGGCACATATGGTCCCCCTATGCTGCCATTTGTGCAAGGGGTTACTCTTGTGTGAGTGAAAGCCATGTTGTCACAAAGGGCACCATCTCTGACTTGTGCAGCTGCTAGTTCTTATAGTTCTCTCGTCAAATGGGTAACTTTTGCTAAATCTCTTGAGCAGCATTGTAAATGTGCTGATACTGGCATTTGACTATTCCTTAGAGAAAGTTGGTATAGTACCTATGGTGCACATTAGTACTTTTGAAATGCCACTTTAACTGAGGGCGCTTTTACACAACCCCTAAGATCCACTGGCCACTTAAATTCGGACCAGAGATCTTGGGGGTTTGTCGCTCTTCCTGTGTTCCCACCCCTCCGCACGCCCTTGCTCCCATCTGTGTGAGGGGAGGGAGAAAAAAAGGGAGAAAAAATGCAGGCTCACCTCCGTCTGCTGGGTCGCAGCCCCGGAAGCAAGTTTTCCAGTCTCTTAAGGTCTCTTAAAGGGGTGGGGGCAAAAAAAACCAAACACAAGGCGAGGAGAGCCCGGCACTCACTGCTTTACATCCGCATCAGAAATTTTCCACCTTAGGAGACCAGGTACTTGGAAAATGCGCTGGGACGTGCTTAGGTGGGCGTGGTCACACTTAATTTTCTTTAAAGTCCGGAGCTGGTGGGAAAACAATTTTAAGCTATGCATCTGGGAGCCCTTTGCCTCGGATTTTAGGGGTCGTGTAAAAGCGCCCTGACATGGCTGTATCCACAGCGATTCCAGGATTCTCCATTGGGTGAGGTGCATAAAATTATCTGTTGTAGTCCAGGTGAGTGTTCTGGAACATTCCAGAGAAGTCCACTTATTTCACCCAAGGACAAATCACATCAAGCTCCTATAATGGCACTCCAGTTCTTCAGTAGGGCAGTCAGATGCAGGAGATGACAGGATTCCTGTGCCATTGCTACATTTGAAATAACAGGGAAGTTCATCAGATGCAGCAGCCCTGTCCTGTCTTGTATCTAGGGATCCTAATTCTTTTGGGAAGTAATTTAGGTTAGAGCTTGAGTGTGTCTGGCATGACCTGGACCCAAAGCCCCATTCTACTGCAAAAACAAAAACAAACAAAAAAACTATTGGGTAATCCTGAGCTAGACATCTTTTTTCTTCTTTTTTCTTCTTTTTGCGCACTCAGCCTCGTCGATTTGTGAATCTAAACTGGAATACATGGTGTCCTGAACTCCTTGGCTGGTGGACGAGTGAAATGCAAAACAACAAAATTAAAATTAAAATTAATTTCAAGAGCCATATCAAGGGCATTAAGAGGCACCAAGGCAATTTCTAAGATCTTGGGAGGAATCAACCCAAATTCTAGGACTGGAATTTAGCCTATTCCCAAATTGAAGCTGTTTACCCAGAAGTATGTTCCACGCAATTCAGTAGGATGTATTTCCTAATGAGCCTTATTGTGCTTCTCATCCCCACGCCACACTGACAGTTTCGCCTGATTATTTGCCAGTGTTCTTGCCGCAGTTCTTTGGTAGCCAGAGAGAAAATACTTTGTACCGCTAAATGCCAACTATTATGTAACCTCATTTCCCCTTGTTTACTGTTGAAAGGCAACCCTTTATAACAACGGAAATGACATGCTCAAAAGCTTATGTTTCAGTAGTGCTAAGGATCTGCTTTAGGGAGACAAAAGGCAAGGCACGTCAGATGGAAGCCTGCCTAAACAGATGTCCAGATGCCACACATTGTACCTCCCGCTGTGGTGGTTAGTGATAATAGATCCACTCTTGGGTTCTGTATTTCTCCAGCCCATCACATTTATAATGTCAGATCTCTCTCTCTCTCTCTCTTTCTGTGTGTGTGTGTGTTTGTGTGTGTCACACACACACACACACACACACAATTCATTGCAATTTAAATATCAAAATAAAAAACAAAAGAAACCAACAAAAAAAACCCCACACATACAACATGCCTTTGCCTGACTTACAACAACCAGCCATTTATTCCTGTGTTGGCATAACTCAGTAAAGAACTCTCTGTGTGGGTCTTAGAATCCAAAAACTCATGTTTTGCCTTTCTCCCCATTATGAGATGGAGTGGAAATACAGTGGAACCTTGACTTACATACTGCTTGAGTTTCATCATATTTGACTTGCAACAAGAAGGGGCCTGTTTGACTTGAGTCGCAGGCTTTGACTTACATCTCGGAGCCCCGGAGCAAGGCACCGGAATCGGGCGGCAGCCACAACCCAGCATCGCGGCTGCTACCTCCAAACTGCTCCTGCTTTCTTCCTCTCCTCCGGCAGCGGCGGCTTCGGCGAGGCCAGCTCAGAGCACCTGGGGCTGGTCCTCAGCCTCACCGAAGCCGCCGCTGCTGCTAGAGGAAAAGAAGGGCCAGGAGCTCGGGGCTAGCCTCGCTGGTTAGACAGTTGGCTCAGTCTTGTAAAAAATCTGGCTGCAGAAGTCTGGTCCACAATGGAAGCATTTTAGTTGGGGAGCTGTAAAGTTGTGGGACTCTAATGGTAAGCACAGAGTTGTTCAGAACTTGGAACGTCAGGTTAAAAATCAGTAAAACCTAAATCTTAGACAATAGACATTGTTGCTGTGAACATTAAAAAAGTGGAGGCATATAACTTATGGACTATAATTCCACTGCCTCCTCCTCTCTTTGAAGAGACATTTCATTTACATCCCCAGAAGGAATCTCCTATCTCAGTCAAATTTGTGTTAAATTGCTGTTTTCGGGGGTCTTTTTCATCATCTGGAACGGATTAATCTGCTTTCCCATTACTTTCTATGGGAAAAGTTCATTTGACTTAAGTCATGTTTGACTTAAGTCTAGACCACTGGAACGGATTAATGACGTAAGTCAAGGTTCCACTGTAATGGAATCTGAGGCCTCCTTATATCCACTGCAAAATCCTGAATGAAGTTCAGAGGAGCATGTAGTAAACCATGCCTATTTCGAGAGGCACAGGGCTGACTGGAAGAGAAAATAGGGACCTGATTGTCCAGCATTTGCTGCTGGAAGGAAGGATGGATGGACCTCTGATTTCCCTAGAAACCAAGGAGGCACCCTATAGCTATCCCAGTCCAATTTTCATGCGGTCGTCTTCAAGGGATTAATTCAGGTCTCTGACGAGAGCAATGTTCCCTTCTGTCCAATAACCTTCTGAACAATCAGAGAGAGAGAAGTGTGTAGTAGGGGTCAATGACACAAAGAGGGGTTTGAGGTAGATGAAGACAAAGGGATCTGGGCCTACCCACTTGTGGCTCTGCTCCTACACATTCCTGCCTTCTGCCTTCCTCCTGAGCACCATACATCATGCACAGATTATCCCAAAGAAAATGCTGCCCTTGGCCTGGGCAGTAGGTGCAAGGAGACAGAGGGGAGGAGAGAGAGAGAGGTTCTGTATTCCTCTTCTAATATCTGACCTATTCCTAGAAGTGCAAGAGATAGCTCTAGAAGGCTGTTCATTATGCACGTTCGAAAAATTTTAACGTTATTTGCTTCTCAGGTTCCAAGGCTGAACCTAGAGCCTCTGCTCTGTGGCCTGTGTTTGGAATTTAATAATGACGCAGAGTCCAGGCTAAATCTGAATTAAACGGTGTGCTCTAATGACAGGCTGTAATTTCCAATGGTCTGTGGGCAGAGTGGTTGCAATAAGCTCTTGCTGAGTCTAGCTCTGCTAACGCAGTGGGTGGGAATCTGGATCTGAAACTATCTTAATGTTCCCCTCTACATTGTTTTGTTTTCTGCACGAAGTCTCACAAGGTGGAAAAGAAAAGTCATGTTTTTGTTTCTCAGGCTCAGAAAGCAGAATATTGATCACAGGAACACTCTTCCTTGTCGGTACAGCATGGATGAATAGAGGCTTATGTAAACAGCTATTTTCCTTTTACCATCAGGGTTCATTGAACTTTGGAGCACCTGCCTTGGGGTGGAATAACAGAAGCAGATGAACTTTTCAAAAGAATTACATGCAAGCTGTCCCAGTAATAAGGCATTTGAGGGCCAGGCAAAACATTGAACACAGGCCAGCCGTGGAACCAACCCCATAGCCTAGGGAGAGGTCAGTGGGGATTTGGCCAAGAGACACTGTGCAGAGCTCACAGCTTGGTTTTTAAATTAGGTACTAAGAAGTTTTTGGGAGAAATGCCCTAAAATCTGCCTCTTTGCCAGAAATAATGCTGTTCCCAGTTATGACTGTATTGCTTTCACTGCTTTGCATAATGACAAGACCACAAGACCTGGAGTTTCTTTGTTTGTTTCTATCAAGTTGCAAACAAGAGCAGTTTTCAGACAGCAAACCTTTGAGTCCATGTATGGCAGGGGTGCCCAAACTTCAGCCTTCCAGATGTTTTGGACCACAACTCCCAGAATTCTGAGCCTAGATTGCCAACGACAAAGGATTGTGGGGGTTGTGGTCCAAAACATCTGGAGGGCCAAAGTCTGGACACCACTACTGTATGGAGACTGAAGTTTTGCCATACACAGCAGGACACCTCTCTCAGAAAATTTGCAGATAATTGCCGAATAAACATATGGGGCAGCTGAAGACATAGTTTCAAGGATGTCACAAAAAACCCAGAGAGGTTGCTGGTTTTGTGTACTCTTGAGTTCTCAGGCATCAGCATCATCTTAGGACGGCCTAGCTGGAAGGGATGCTACGGATCATCAAGCCCCACCCCTGTCAGAGAGGCACAGTGGGGAGGTTCGTGCTGCCAACCTCTGGCTCCACAGCCAGGCTCATAAACCACTGAACTATCCAGCAGTTCTCCGCAGTGTGTGCTTCCGAGACAGTTAAAAAAAATAGATGGACATCCAGATCATCTATGTTCTTTGCTTGGTCCAGGTCAAGGACCATGCTTTGTAAGTTATTAAAGAGTTCCCCTTGCCGCTTTACAACATAAATAAAAGAAGTTGAGAATTCTCTACAATAAAATTAAATTGTTTCACGAGGTTTCACGTGATGCCTGTCTACCACTGGCAGCAATGGTAGAAGAAGGCCAAGGTCTTTGCTCCCTTTCAGAAGCAACTGGTTGTCGACTTTAGGGGAAAGGGTTATTGATGAAGTCTATCCTCATATTATATTTTTAAGGTAAACTATGCTGATTTGAATAGGCACCAACCTGTTGACTCAAGGTGTTTGCCTCAACAAACTGACAACAACTTTCAGAAAAGTTACTTTTTGGGGGGACATCTTTTCCAACTTTTCCCTGCAAGGGGAAAGATCATAGGGCTCCAATTTTCCCTGTGGTTGTTGCCTGGAAAGGCGCTGCTCACCAGTGTTTTGCATTTAGTGGTGTTTGTCTTTTTTCAAACCATTCATCTCAAAACTGGTTTGTTTATTTTTATTTTCTCAGAGTTTATGAAGAGTGAGAAGGCTACAGCTTGGAAAAAGAACCGGGACTGCATGATGGACATGACAAAAATAAAATCTGTGGAAGAGATGACTTCTTACAAGCCGCAACACAAAATCTATTTTGTTTAAAAAAGCACTTTTTACCAAGGATCACTTTTTACATTTTATAGCTGTTTAAAAAGAACAACCAGATTTCATAAGTGTCTTTGACACACTAGATTTCATACATACCTTCTTTGTAGTTCATGAGATATAATCCTCATTTAAAAGTTGTTTTGTTTTGTTGAAATCTTTCTTTGATAGTTGTTTGTGTATCACTATGACTGGAAACTGGGCTTTATAAGCTCATTTGGTGAACCATAATTTGTTTTGAAATGTATAAAATAATGTGGGGGGTTTGGTGATTGTGGAGAATCTATTATTCCATTATAAAGATTTCTCATAGCAGAATACATGGTTTTTGCTACAATGAGAGGAGGCTGAGGTATGGTGTGCTTTGCGGAATGATACACACTGCAATAAAGTTTCAAAAAAATCTTAGTGGTTATCATGTAGATATAAGCTGTTCAGTTTTTAATCCCTATATACAGGTGGCTTTTGATCATGTATATTATTGAGGTCCCCTCTTCCCAATTTGATCCCTAGGCCACCCTTGTCTATAGAGGGTGTAATATGCAAAATTCCCTTCTGAAAAATTTTGTACAAGAAAAACAATTCTATAGCAATTTAATACAAAGAAAGCACATTTTTCCACCAGAGAGTCTTATTAAAATTTGTATCTTACATATTGAGATATTTTAAGCTTTGGAAATGTTGTATAGGGTTCCGTAGATTTGTAGCTTGAGATTCTCAAAAATATATCCATCTATTGAAAAAAAACTCTGATAGGGGAATTGATACATTTCTTGTAGTGACAAAGCAATACAGTAGGACCCCCGTATCCACTGGTTCAGTTATCCACAGTTAGCAGAGGAAAAATTAAATAATTCAGCAGCCACAAAGCAAGCTGTAAAGCAAGCTGCTGTCACAAACAGCAGCTGTAAAGCAAACTATTTTCTCAAATAGCATCTGCAAAGCAAGCTACTGTCACAAACAGCGGCCATAAAGCAAACTACTATCTCAAAACAGCAGTCATAAAGCAAGCTTCTGTCAGGAAACAGCAGTTTGGGGTGGATGGGCAGGCGTTCTCTCTTATCCACGTTTTTCATTATCCTTGAGAAGGCCTAGAACCAATCCCCAGCAGATACCGGGGTCCTACTGTACCTTCATTATTTTGAATGTAATCCTTTCAGTGGAAAGCAGTGTATTCCTTTTTTAAAAAATTAAAAATAACAAAAACTACCTTTTGAAATGTAAATATACTACAGGAGATTCCCCTATATTCTCTTTCTGTATAATGTATTGTACTGCTAAATTATCATATGCTATTTAAATGTTTGAAATATTTAGGAAGTTGCATGCAGGTTTCATATTTCTTTCTATGACAAATGGAAAAATTAAGGAATAAAATATGTTTTAAATGTGTTGAGGATCTTTTTCTCTTGATCAAAGTAGCTGGGGTCTCATGAGTAAGAATCTATAATTTGTATACTTGCCTTAATTCTCAATGTGAGCTCCCTGAACACATACCATTGAAAATGCTGTGTACGTCATGTGTGTAAATAGAAGAGATGGCAGATCCTGGGAAGTGAACCTTCCCTCTGCTGGTAAACATGGAAGTTCTAAAACATACAGAAACATGCATGTATGCATGCAAGCACACATGCATATGAAGAGGAGACCCATCTTCAAATTTGCCTGTTACCATAGCAACTTTCATTCTCAGTTTTTACTACTGCCTGTATCAGAAAGAGAATGAAAGATGGACGTCAGGCAAGGGGATCACATTAAGAGTGAAACATAGCTTAAATTAGAGGTCACAGTGATTAGTATTTACAGTAGGACCCCCGTATCCACTGATTCATTATCCACTGATTCAGTTATCCATGGTTGGCAGGGGGGGGATTAAATAAATAATTCAGCAGCCACAAAGCAAGCTACAGTCACAAAAAGCAGCTGTAAAGCAAGCTACTATCATAAAACAGCATGCGTAAAGCAGCTGTAAAGCAAGCTACTGTTACAAAACAGCAGCCATAAGGTAAGCTACTGCCACGAAACAGAAGTTTTGGGGATTTGGGGGGGTGTTCTCTCTTATCCATGGTTTTTATTATTCATGGGAAGGCCTGGAACCAATCCCCAGCGGGTACCGGGGTCCTACTGTAATTCTGTTTGAAATTCTGTCTTTTTCCTCCTGCCTATTCTGAATCAGAAGAGGACATTCTTCCATGCTTAATGTTTTTTTAAAACTCTCTCCATTGAAAAACACAGTGGACCCTTGTATAACAAACAGCTTGTATAAAATAAAATCTACAACATAAAAAATTCTGGATATAGGGGAAATTTGCTTAACATAATCGCCTATGGGGAAAATCTGTACAACATAAAAATGGGATTACTCCATTTTCAATGCATTCCTATGGGAATTTGTATAAAGGAAATTTTGCTTAACATAATTTTATTTGGAACGAATTAATTACTTTATACAAGGTACGACTGTACATAGACCAGAGTCTGGCAAAGCACTAGCCCCATTCATTTCAATATGATTTTGAGGTGGCCTTTGGGAAATAAGACAAGTTGAGATTGCCTTTGGTTCAGTAAATTATCTCTTGACATATGGCCAAGGCCCATTTGGGTCATTATTGAGCATAACGGATTAATCAGGCCCCAATTTAAGGCAGAGGGGAGCGAGGGCAATGATCTCGGGAGAGCCAAGAGCCATTTTGCAAATCTGTCAGCAGCCCAAGGGTCACATTTGTAGTTCTTATTTTGTAAAACACTATTAAACCAGTTGTTGTACAGTAGGAATGCACCCCACAGCCACATCTGTGGGATCAGCATCTGCTGCCACACTAATCTGCTGCCTTGCTGCTAAATAAAAACCCCACCAATATGTATTTCCATGTGCTTCCACGGTGTTTACTAGAACCGGCCACTAAATAGAGAGCCAGAGACTATTGAACGTATCACGTTCCATACTTCTGCATCTTTCAGAATCTGTGGGGGAGCTTGAAACTGATCCCCTGTGGTACTGCAGTCCTGTAATAGTTTCTACAATGTTTGTTAAGTATCCAGAAGCTGAACCATGACAACTGGACTTCTTTTCTTGCCAGATTAAAACATTTCACTACTCATCCAAGTAGCTTTGTCAGTCAAAGGCAATCACTGATCCCCAGACAAATCAGAACCTCTTCACACCTCCACCAGGAAGGCCACTGCTAACGACCCCATACTTAATGGATATTGGGAAGGGTTGCATAGGTAGGACTTTCACAAACCACTGGCCATTGTCCACTTAAAGAGCCTATTCAGACAAGGGTGGTGTAAAACCAAGGTGAACTATAAATTGGAAGCTTCCCGCCAACTTTCCTTAGACTGACAAAGCTACTTGGATGAATAGCAAGACATTTAGACCCTACAAAAAAGAAGAAGTCAGGTTTCCACAACTCAACTCGCAGATAACCTCACCTGGATGACGGAGAATCTCCACAGACTTTTTTTTTTGTTAAATGAAATACAGCTTTAACTTTTAAAACTGTATGATTAGTTGAAGATGCTGCCTTGCACCCTCTAATTGTGTGTGTGTGTGTGTGTGTGTGTGTGTGTGTGTGTGTGTGTGTGTGTGTGTGTTTGTGTAAGCAGTCAGGGCTGGGCTGCCTTCAGAACACAGCCAAGCCAAACTAATGACACAAAGGAGGCAGGTGCTGAGAAACAAGTTTTATTCCAATTTTAAACACTTTTTAAGCTAAGTACCTGGTAGCTGCAAAAATGGCACTGAAATGGCATGTAGCTCATTGTCTTGAAGTTATTCCCCACCGAAATAAAGGGTCAAAAACATGAATTAATGAGAAAATGGAGATATGGGCCACACCCAGCACAGCGTCTGTCAGGAAACACAGCTGAATGGCGGGACAAGACTTGGAAGAAGCAAAGACAATAATCGTGTGGATCTGAGGAGAGAGAAAAAAGCAGAGGCCACAGGAAAGGAAGGCGGAGCAAAGCCAGCTGGCAAGGGAAATGCGGGCTGGTAACTGCCGAGTGACTCAGTTCCAGGTCTTGCTTAGGGTCATATGTTCACACACACTGTTAACATGTGTGGGTGTGACAGAAGCCAAGTGAGTGAAAGTGTGCATGTGTTTAAAAGAGAAATTTTATACGCCTTAAGTGCGCAAAAGCCGCCCTTAAACATTCTCAAGCTGTTCAGGTTAAAGGCATCACATGAAGGGACCATGCCAGCAGCCTCTTTTGCACCCTTCTTTCTCTTTTACAGGCATTTCTGAAGGACAGAGTCTGTTTGTCAGGGCTGGCGCTAGGGTTTTTTGCGCCCTAGGCGAGGCGCGGGTGGCGGCGGGGTGGGCAGGCAGCGGCAGTGGCGGGGGGTGGTGGTGACGGGCATGGGGGGTGGGCAGTGATGGGCACGGGGGCAGCGGGTGGACAGTGACGGGCAGCGGGCGGATGGATGGCGGTGGCCAGTGGCAGGGGGGTGGGGAGGCAGCAGGCTGGCCAGCGCCCCCTCTCCATTTTGCCACCCTAGGCAACTGCCTAGTTCACCTTAATGGACGTGCCGGCTCTGCTATTTGTCCATGGATATTTTTGTATGGAAAGGTACATGGGCAGCCTTCACCCACAGAGGAGGCTCTCCATTCTATAGATCAAGGGAAAGCAGAGAGGAGAGGAAGGGTGACAGAATTATTTGCACCTGTGTGATCCCAGGCTGCATCATTTCACAGAGTGACACTATTCCCAACACCCCCTTGGCCTACTTTTTACTGTCCTCAGCAGATGGTCTCTCTGGCTTTTTTTCCTCACTTGCTTGGGACATGATTTCACTCCCTGCTGCCCCCCCCCCAAAAAAAAACAAAATGGCAGAGGAGGTAATTCATTTTGGATTCAGGCTAAAATCACGTGGACTTGCCTGACTCCAAAATGTCGGTGTGTCTTGTGTCCTCCTCACCTTTGCCGCTGCCTCTGCCACCTTTGCCCACAGATGCTACCACCACTTGCTAAAACAAGGTCAGTCACAGGTGGCAGGGCTGACCGAGGGGCAATCAGGTGAGAGAGCAAGTAGCGAGTGAGCAAGACCATGCTTTTCTGTTCCTATTAGGGGTGTTCACGTATGTGGAATCAATTAGGATATCCAGGAGTTGGGTTATCCAAGGATAGGAGCCACTGACCTAGATCAATGAGGCACCAGCACTAGGCAAACTAGTATCTCAATGCAAAAAATGCTAAAACTGAGGAGACCACCAGGGTTGTTCCTGACAGACAGAACCTGGGTGCATGCTGCTGTTTGAATATCATTCCGTTCTCTCTGTCCTTCCTTTATTGATTCTCTTAATGTCTGCTCTGCTCATTCTAGCTCCCTCTCCCCTTTTAATTTTTCTGCATTGTGTGTCATCTGGGCTGTATTCATTTTTTTTTTTTTGAACTAGGCTATATCAAGTTCCTTTTTTAATAAGAGTGCCAGAGCAACCCCTGCAGCTGTGCTAAAAGCACGCCACAGTAATAGGGGGGGAAAAGAAGTGGAAACATTTCCTTGCCTTTTGACAACGTTAAGTACTCTGTGGAATTAGTAATGGGATACAGAACCTGTCAGCACTTCCATGTCACTTGTTCTTATATGGTCTAGGGCAGAAGTGGCCAAAACTTTATTAACAATTGTCTAGTAAAGTTTCACTCTTACTCTCCAGATGTCACCCATGCCTCAAGTTACCAGGAAGCCACTGGGACACACGTACTTGTGAGGTGCACAGCACTAGAAATTCATTCAGCGACGCTGAAGAACCAATCTCCATTGCACTTACCAACTTCCCATGGTCCACTGGTGTGAAACTAATTAACCACACTAAAACCTCCAATAGGAGTCTACAAACGTCTCCTTGCTCCCTTACAATTTGCTTTGCATTTGCAAAACAAGATGGACACCATGCAGGATAATTGTTGTGACAACCACCAAAAGGAAGGCACCTATTTAAAATAGCACCTAAATAAAAATAAATAAATATTTGGATAAAGAACAACAGCCACCTTACTGTTAGAGCTAATGGAATTTAGTCTGCCATCTTGCTTCCTGTGGGCATCTGTGCCCAGCAGAGTACAAACATGGGATGACAATTGTGCCAGGCCTAAGTAATTCATGTTGCACAGAGGTCAAAAGATGCATGGGAAAGGCTGTGATTTTAGGTTACATCTAGGACAGTGATGGCGAACCTATGGCACGGGTGCTAAAGGTAGCACTCGGAGCCCTTTCTGTGGGCACCCAACATCGCCTTTTCATAACCACCTGTATACAGGTTAAATTATTATATTGGCACTTTGCAAAAAAAATAGTGGGTTTTGAATTGCAGTTTGGGCACTCGGTCTCTAAAAGGTTCGCCATCACTGATCTAGGAGAATGTGCAGCCCATGTGAGACATCTAGATAGTACACATGACTAGAGTCTTAATGTATCTGCTTAAAAGTAAATGTCAGTGTATACAGTATAATGTAACTTGCTCCAAGGTTATGTGTGGATAAGAGAGTCTTCCTCAAGTGTGTTTTGACTTGGGAACAGCTGTAGTTTGGAAGTGTGGCCACTAGATTGTGGTCTTTTCTCAGGTAACCATAATT
This sequence comes from Phrynocephalus versicolor, assembly GCA_023846285.1. Taxonomy (NCBI): domain Eukaryota; kingdom Metazoa; phylum Chordata; class Lepidosauria; order Squamata; family Agamidae; genus Phrynocephalus; species Phrynocephalus versicolor. The sequence continues at coordinate 57,288,511 of JAHTLZ010000010.1, read as the reverse complement.
ATACTTACTATGGCATTTGTTATGTCTGGCTTTTTTGCATTCATGTGATGTGACTTAGACAAAGAAAGAAAGAAAGAAAGAAAGAAAGAAAGAAAGAAAGAAAGAAAGAAAGAAAGAAAGAAAGAAAGAA
>JAHTLZ010000010.1:57253985-57268719 GCA_023846285.1 Phrynocephalus versicolor | reverse complement strand
AATAAATAAATAAATAAATAAATAAATAAATAAATAAATAAATAAATAAATAAATAAATAAATACTTTGTTTGTTGTGGGCTGTTTTTCTTTTTCAGTTTTGGTTTGGTTTTTTTTGGTTTGATGGCTCTTTAGATTTCATTCTCGGAACAGCCATTTTCCTGTAGGGCCCAATTCAGATGGCTGAGTTCAATGTTGAGGAATACAGCTTGACACTTTTGGTTTGCATGGTCTACAAGTGTTTTGATTATGGCTCTTTTTTGTTGTGGGTGGGAATGGCTGCAGGGCCTCCTTCCCAATCTACTGCATAACCCCAACAGTCCCCTCTCCCCCCTTCTTCCTTAAATCCAAGCCCCACCATGGCAACCCCTGTGGCATCAAGGGTGTCAATAGCCTCTGCCCCAACAATGACCCAGTCCACAGGTATGCTGCAGGTAAGAAATCTAGCCAGAGTTCTCGAGGCAATGGAAAGCCCACTCTTGCAGCTGGGGAGACCCTCACTGGTCCCACAATGAACAAAATAATAATTCACTTATCACTTAGGTCTGATAAATTAATGAAATAACATTTAAAACTTCCATTACGAAATGCCTCTGCAATACCTTAAATGTGGCTTAATTGTAACTATTTGTAGTAAGTAATGAGAAAAGCTAGTGGTTACATACATACATAAAATAACTTTGCAACAGCTTGTTGCATTCCTTTTGAAATGTAATTTAGCAGCAGCCTGGGTATCCTGGAAAGTAACTATTTACAGGTAACCAAGTGACCTCTGAATGCACGGATAGGGAAGAGGGAGTTGAGGATCCCTCAGTGGACCTCTGGTGATTTGAAACAGATTGGCAACCAATAATGGCAGCACCACAATCACTTCCTCTTCTCATGCATCGCTAAATTTTCCTGCAAAACCTATGAAGGCTGGAGTAAGGGAAAATAAGAATTGGTTTGTATGGGGAGGGAAGGGATTGCAAGAACTGTGATCACAGTTCTGTCGTGAAATTCAGAACAAATGCCAAATCTCAGGATTCTTTTGTTCTTAGGGCAAAGCCTTTCACACACAACTGGGGGTGTTCATGTCAGACAATGAAGGAGATCCACACAGTGGAATGGATGGCTCATGGTAGGTTGTGGGGCTGGGTGCCTCCATTGTACAAAACAGCAGATCTGGTGTTTGAAAAATCTGCTGCTCTCTGGGCCATTCCACACAATTCTGGCTTCAAGATAAAGAACGATCAGAAGGAAGAGCAAGGGCCACGGCACCACCCATTAAGAGTACCTGGTCAGTTGACTGAGCAGCGGCACAAATCAACCAGTCACACTGCTTCCCTGCTGTGGTAAAACGGATGGAAGTTTTGTTTACAGATCCCTTACTAATCTTTATGGTTTTTGATGAGCTTCACATTCTGAATCTTCCACAACCTCAAAGCTTTCCTTTCTCCTCACATCCCGTCAGTAGAGGAAAACAGAGATAGGCTCAAGGCCCTCCTTGAAAATGAGCTTCATGGCTGAAAGGGACCTTGAACCAGGGTCTCCAAGTCTGGGAGGCTAAACACTAGGCCTCAAGACTGGTGAAATTAACAGTGTAGGTTGTGTGGCTGGGTGCCTCTGTTGTATAAACAGCCACCCAACCTACTATAACTGTCCTTTCTAAAAGGACAGTTGTGCATGAAAATCTGCACCCTCTTTTTCGAGGGCTCAAGGGGGGGGGTCTGAATAATCAGCCAGGCAACATTAGTCTTTCTGAAAGGGCCTCTCAACCACACTGGGCACCTGAACTCCATCCCCTTTGCCCTCAGGGGCCTTGAGAGGACAAACAGGACCTCTTTCTGAAGAAGGAGAAAACAAGCTCTCCTCGCTCTCCTCTCGTGCCCCACAAAAGATGCAGGGATGCTTTCTTTGATTGGGTACCATACAAACAACAGCCTGCTCGTATTCACCCCAGGACTTAATGGATCTCGCCTTTTAAACACACCAGTGGATTGCTTATGAGGCATTTGTCTTGCTCAGCATAGGATGCAAAGACCCAGACCTGAGTACACAGAGGGAACAGTTACTGCTCCCATTGTAACTTTTGTTAGGATTCACATTTTTTTTGCTCTCATTGCACCATGGAGACGTCCATCAATGGTTAGCCCAAGGCGTTAGGAATGTGGTTTCATCACTCAGCGGTGTTCTTTTCTTCTAGACTCATTCCTCACTTCCTCCTCAGATCAAGAAACACAGATGGCATGATCATTTAGATAATCAGCTTCAATACTTGATCCTCGCTATAACATTGTTATTTTTAAGCCCAGTAGTCAGCTAATAATCAGCTGTGTTGTGCATCAGTGCTGGGTGTTTGATATTTATTTACACACAATATTGCCTCAGATATGTTTAAGCGACAAACATATAAATAGTTAGAGTCTGGTTACACTACCACCTAACATACTGGGGCGGGGCGAGGGGAATGATAAATCAGGACTGAGGAGACTTGGGTTCAAGTACCATTGACCAATGGAAATGGTGGGGGAATGGAATTGGTAACATAACTCCTTAAAGATCTAACTTACCTTGAAGGACCCACCTATTAGGATTACTCTAAGTCAAAGGCATGCTGACAGCACATGATGTACAGTGAGCCGAACTTAGATCAAACCCTCTGAAATCAGCGGGATTCAGGGCTGGCATGAGTTAGCTCTACTCTGAATGAGATTAAAACTGAAGCCTGTAGAATTCAGTTTTAGTGAAATTAAATTGTGCTAGATTAGACTAAAAATGGGTCCATGGCCTAGAAGGGACAATGGCATCCCAGAAAGGCAGAAGGAAAAGAACACCGTTGATGACTAGGAGCCAGACATCCACAAACACAAGGAAACCAATCCCTATAATAACTGAACGCCAGAAAGGTTAGAAGCCTCTCCGCATCCCCTCTTCACATCCAGGGAGATGGGATTTAATACAAATTAGGCACACATGAAATCTGAGTCGATAATGGAGAGCATGCCTGAAGCTTTGCCAGAAACGGTGCCCTGTAAAGCATCTCCTCCCTCCCTCCCTCCCCACTCTTCAGATGCAAAGCAAGGGGACATATGGCTCATCTCCATCTTGAAGGGGCGTCTCCCTTCCTCGCAAAGTTTCAGATTGTATGACAAATCACGTCCTCAGGAGAGAGAAAGAGAGAGAGAGAGAGAGACTCTCACACCAAGCCGAAGGGGTTGAGGCGTGTGCCTCATTACCCCCAGACAACAGCTTCATTAGACTGGAAGCGGCCCTTGCAGCCCCACCCGCTCAGCCCCTACTGACCTCTCCTTCTCAATTTCCCTATTGTTTGGGCATTGCTGGTTACTGCTCTCCAAAGCATATGGTTCAACGGAACTCCCCCCCACACACACACACAAACACACTCATACACAGCTTAAGATCCAGCCAAATCTCAATCAGGAGTGTTCAAAAAAAAATCCTTTTGCAAGCTAGAGATGAAAACTCGTCTCAAGATGTAGCAGCCGGGGCATTCTTGAACACCCATTGACTGGACAGCTCCTTTCCTGTAGGAAAACTGCTCATAACTTTGGGCACGTTGCATAGATGGGGGTGCGTTTGGAGAGGTGGAAGGGAGGGAAATAAACACATCCATGTGCAAGGAAGCAAGAACTGTCAGTCTTACCCACATCAAGTCCACATCCTTGCCTGAATTTATCCAGAGAAAGATGTATGTTGATATTTTATTATGATACTTATCCTTGCAAAACAACAACAACAGCAAAGGCCTAATGATGAGATAATCTGAACAAGCACAGAATGTAGGATCGGAATAGTCACTGGTTTCAACAGGGTGCTCATGTCTCTCTTTAAGTAGGCATCTTTACATCACTACCTGCAGTGATGGTATTGATACAATGCGATATGATGCAAGGCTCTTGGAGGTCCACATTCAGCAGTTGTTCCATTAACTCCTCCTGTGCAAGCCCCAGGTCCTATTAGGAGAATGGAAAAAGAAGTGACTCCTGGCTTGCCACAGATACCAACGTTCCCATGACAGCCATCAGAGTCTTGGTGCATTCAGGGGCTGCAGGAGAGAAGTAAGGCTCAGAAACCTCCACTGCACAAGCCACAGTCTCCTCAATGTGCTACAACCAGGACCGTTTAATACCTGTGTCTGCAAAGTGCTCATAAGCCCAACTCTATTCTGCTGAATGTGATGTTTTATAAGACAGGCTGGGGTAAAAGCTATAGATATATAGAGAAGAGAAGAGTACCCAAAAAGGAGGGAGATGTCCTTTAAAAAGACAACAAAACATCTGATTCTGCTTCAGATTTCCAGAAAGCCAGTAGCCTTTCCATTGGTGACTTTGCTTAAAATGCAGAGAATGAGAATCCATGGAGCATAAGACACTTACTTTTTTTGGCAGAATCCCCCAGAAATCGTGGCCAGTGGATGTCAAGCAATCCCTTCTCATGTGTTAAATAATATTTTGTCTATCTGCAGTACATGTTACACGTTAACATTGGAGATGGGCACAAAATGAAAAACAAAACACTGTTTCAACATTTTGTTACATAACAAATCATTTTGTTATGAAACGAAACGGTGGAACACATTTTGTGACGAAACAAAACAAACCACCATTTTTGTTCTAGAAACAAAACAATTTGTCCTAGAGGCACCAAATTTGGTGAGTAGCTTCCCTGGACTCTTCCCTTTAAGCCCTCCAAATTTGGAGAGGTTTGGGATTCAGGGGCCAAGTTATTAAACTCCAAAGTGGGTTCCCCATGGAAAAAGAGGAAGAAGAAGTGGGTTTTTGTTGGTTTATCGCTTAGCAACCCTTCCAAGCAAGACCTATCAGCACTCTCCTCAACCCCCACGGGCCAGCTGGTTGGTGCGAGGGGAAAAAAAGAAAAAATAAATTTAAAAAATACATCGACCTGACCCACAGGCCAACTGGTCAGAAAAAAAGGAGAAAAAAGCACACTGACCCAGGCTGTGGGCCAGCTGATCAGTGTGATAAGGGGAGGGGGGAATAAAAAAATAAAAAACGTGCCGACCTGGCCTGCAGGCCAGCTAGTCAGTGCAAGGGGGGAAAGAATGTTTTTTTTTTTTTTAAAAAAAAAAAAATAACACCGACCTGGCCTACGGGCCAGCTGGGTGGCACGATAAGGAAAAAAACACACCGACCCAGCCTGCAAGCCAAATGGTCGGCACGAGTTTAAAAGCTTAAAAAATTAAAAAAATTAAAATGAAACAAACCTAAAATGAAACTTTTTTTAAAAAAATTCATTTCATTTTAAACAACCCCCCCAATTTTTTAAAAAATGAAATGAAACACCATTTTGGCGTTTCGTGCCCATCTCTATTATTTATATCTTACCAATGTCACCAAAAAGGCCACTCTGGGAGGCTTCAACATTCAATTATGCAAATACAATATACACAAATAATATAAAACAAAGATAATAAAATATAAATTATACAATCAAGGACAAAAAATAACAAAATGAATAACATTATTACAGATACAAATATCTCAATTTTAAATATCAATAGCACAGAAATAGATTGCTTGAGTGAAGAGGCTATTATAATCTAAATTACTTGGGAATTAACTGACAAACTTGCCATGTTTTTAGTTACCTTTTAAAAGGAGAGGTCGAGACAGATATTGGGCAAGTCAATCCAAATCTATGTCTGGGGATTGTTGAAATCACTGCCTGATAAGTAGCAGATAGACTGTGCCTGAGCCCCCCACCTGTTGAGAGAGGGGTTTTCAATACTCACATGAATGGCTTCCCTCATCCATCTCTCAAACCACCTATCTTCTCTGTCTAATATGTGTACATCTCTGCTATATGTCTGAAGAAGTGGACATGTAGCCCATGAAATGTTACATTAAAATATGAAAGTTAGTATTTAAGGTGTCACATGGTTTGTGTCTTTTGTTTGGTTTTTCTTTGATTTTTGCCTGAAAATCTTTGAATGAGTGCCCTTTGTCCCTCAAGTGGAGATATACTGCTGACTCTGGTCCTGAGCTGTTGTCCCTCCTATGTTGGGCCATACTTCTGTTTAATGTCTGTTTAATTTCTCCAATGTAGAGGTCTACACACTCCTCACTGCACTGGACTGCATATACTATACAGTATTGCTCTTTTTGTGTCCAGCTGGAGCTTCCACATCAGCCTCAAAGGTAACCCCACATAGAGGCCATTACTGTAGTTGAGTCTTGAGACTACCAACACATTGATTGAGGTGATGAGAACCCCAGTGTCCAGGAAGGGATGCAGTTTGGCTAGATGCCTGAGGTGAAAATAGGGTTCTGGAACCACAGATGCCACCTGGGCTTCCATAGATAGTGTATGGTCCAGGACCACACTCGGGCTGCAAACCTCAGCTTTCACAAAGAGAGACACCTCCCCAAAAGAGAGGTTGCTTCCCAACCTGAATACACTTGGGGCCAAACATGCAGGATCTCTTTCTTGTCCGAATTCAGCCCCTGTCTATTTCCCCTCATACTTCCCAGCATAACCCCTAGGCAGCACTCAAGGCACTGGGTGGCATCATCTAAAGAAGGATGGAAGGAGATCTAGAGCTGCCTCTCAGCAGCACATTGATGGCACAAAGCTCCAAATCCCTGGATGACCTGACCCAGAGGTCTCATAAACATATTAAATAGCATTGGTAATGTGTGCAATCTATGGGCAAAGATGGGGTCTAGGATGGGACAGTGGTTTGTGGGATAGAAATCAAGTAGATCCAGGAGGATCTGTGCCTTGGATCCAGGTTTTTATGCCACTCTGGGGCCATGTGGTGACGGACCCATGATTTTTGGTGCGCAATCTGTGGGCTGGGGGCTTAAGGTGGGACAGTGATTTGTGGGCAATCCTGAATAAACATCAGGTATATCCGTGAGGATCCGTGCCTTGGATCCCTGTTTTTGCGGCACTGTGGGGTCATGCACTGATGGGCCCATGATTTTTGGTGCAGTGTGTGAACCAATATGGCACCTAACACAAGGCAGTGATTTTAGTGTGATCCAATGTAAAAATCATATGAAACCAAGTGGATTGGTGTTGTGGATCCATGTTTTGCACCACTGCAAAGCCATGCACTGGAGGACCCATGGTTCTTACCATATAATATTTGGACATTAATGAGATGTATGATTTGATTTTGAATTGAGAAGGATCCCATGCAAAAGTCAAATGAAATCAAGAGGATCCTTCTTGATTTCAAAGATCCACCTTTGACTTTCTTCCTGTCCCACCCTCCTTCTCTTGTCTAGTGCCAGATAGCAATTGGGGGGGGGTTCCTTCCGAGGAGTCCTCCGGAGGACACAAGTGACATCTGGCCCCTGCGGGTTAGGAGATCAAGTGGGGGGTGGGGTGGGAGGTTAATGATGTGGAGTGGGGGGTGACAAGACCTGGGCACCTCTGTCTCACCACCCTTGGACAAGGAGGAGGAGCAGAAGAAGACCCATTCTGGCAGCCAGGCAAGTCTCGGAGTGCAAGGCTACCTGATGCCTGGGGTTTGGGGGCATGCTGTTGAGGAGAAGGGCCTAGCTGGGGGGGGGGGGCAACAAGCACTCACCCTGGACTCCACCCTCTAGCACTTCACCCTCTATTGGCTGATTGATTAACAGACCCCCTTATGGCTCACACCTTGTCATGAGGGGGCCAGGAGGGGGCATGAAAACTGACTCCCCACCACCACCAGGCACTGAAAACCCTAGCTCCTCCTCTAGGTTTAACCTACTGGTTTTCAAACCATAATTCTTAGTTCAAATGTTATTTCACAGTAAACCATCATCATCTCAACTCTCCCTAGCTAAACTGTTTGGTCTCATGAGTCTCTCTCTCTCTCTCTCTCTCTCTCTCTGTGTGTGTGTGTGTGCGTGTGTGTGTACAAAATGCCTGAACAGGGTATGGTGGCATTTAAAGAGTTCAGCTGTAGCCTATGTATGACTTGATTCTTACTCAAATGGATCAGACAGTAATTATTTTTATTTTTATTTAATGGTTAGTTTGCTGTTTATTATTCCTATTTTTAATATCTGTGAACTGCTCAGTGTTGCCCTTGAGCTCGATGAAAACTATAAAAATCAGTCAAACAAATAAACAAACAAATATATTCCTGGAAATGTAAGCAATATAGTGTTATTTTAAGTTCCTGAGCATTCAGTTGCCGGGATGCAGGATTTTTAACAGTCACCCAGACAGCCAATTTCACAATGTCATACAGTACACAAAAATAATTCACCAAGACAAGGCTAAATCCCAGAACCCAACTTCATCATTGAAAACCACTTCTCCTCAAAGCACAGAGCCATTGTCAGGGCTGCTTTTCACCAAGTTGTTCGGGTCTCCTGCAGACCATCTTAACCATTTCAAAATTGGTGTCATCATCACCATTCACGATGGCATCTGCTATGGAAAGCTCGTGGCCCCTTTTTTCCCCTGCTGGCAATGCGGAAACAATATTACAAGGCAATGCTGGACAATTTCCTGGCATTTTGAATCATGGATACAGAAGCAATAAGTTGCGTTCATAACCCTGACGTTTTGGGAAGGACTGAGTTTCCTAGTTATTCAAAATTGAAATCCAAGTATATGTGCACTCTGCAGAAATGCCAGAAGATGATCACATGTCTTGTACTAAAACAGCTGGGAAATATTACCTGCAGTCCCTCTGTACCAAAATACTTTGAGGTGCCCCTCTGGACATAATGGAATCATGAAGCAACTGTGTGAGATGTTGCGGCATATACCAGGGGAGAGACATATACATTTTTTAACCTTTCGCCCCAGTACCTAGATATAACCCAAGACTTGTGTTTGTTTGCCCACCCACTGACAGACAAAAAGGACAAACTGCCTCTTGAATATTATTCACAAACCCCATAAACCTATTAGGGTTTTCATAAGTTGGAAGTGGATTGATGGTTCTGTACATTAAAACAAGATAGGTCTAGGATAGTATCTTTCTTTGAGAGTAACCTCCACTGTGTTTTAGGAGCACCTGTCCCCTTCTATATTATCCAATCAGGTTACAGGCCTTCAATGTGGGAACAGGATGATGGCCAGTGAGGAGGCTCAGTTACAAATTCTCTTCTTGTTATTTGGAAATAACTCCTCTGCTTTCTCTCTCTGCCTAGGTGATATTTTCTCCAAACTAGCAGAGAGAGAAGGGCAAATCTGACCTGCCAATTCCATCCAACGTCGATCCATGTGTTCGCTTGAAACTACGAAGCACCACAAAATGGCTGTCAAAGTATTCACTCTATAGGAAGACAGTGCTGAACAGGGAAGCAGAGGTAATACTGTACAGTATTTTAGAAATTCACTGTCTGCTGTCTCTAGCTTAGCATACAGCTAAGTGGGGATTAAACAGAAGAAGCTGCAAAGAAAGAAAGAAAGAAAGAAAGAAAGAAAGAAAGAAAGAAAGAAAGAAAGAAAGAAAGAAAGAAAGAAAGAAAGAAAGAAAGAAAGAAAGAAAGAAAGAAATTCTTTTTTAAATGAAACATTTAAATGAAACTCTTTGTTCTACCTTCCTCAAACTGACAGAATAAGATCAGAATACCTGTTACTATTGTGAAAAATGTGGTACTGATCTGAACTCCAATTAGAAAACCTTATAATTTTGTTGCGATGTCCCCTTGTTTGTCATGGCTTGTGGAATGTTGTTTGACTCATCTGTGTGAATATTGTGGTTGGATACCTTTTTTTGGCTATAATCCCAACTTCTGCTTGTTGCCTTGGTTCCATTCCCCTTAGTTTAATTGGAGTTTAATGCACATCTTCTTAGAAGAATTTGGCCTGAGCCACAGTTGTGAATCAGCTCAGCCCATGAATTAATTGGGCTTATAAATATCATGGATTAAGGACAGTTTAACACGCGCACACACACACACACACACACACACACACACACACAGAGAGAGAGAGAGAGAGAGAGAGAGAGAGAGACTATAAAGAATGTCCTCCAGGTTGATTTATTCATGCCTTTTGACTACAGTACTCATTTACTTTCTCCAGTATTCCTTGAGGAATTAACGGTACTCTTTTTAAGAAGCCTCTCCACCTAGTGAAAAAACTGACAACCTGGATGGACAACCATAGGATTTTGGGCCCGGAACAAATTGGTTTTTGTAAAAGTAGACATACACTAGACCACTGCTCAGTATTGGCCCACCTTGCAGAGAAGAACAATGTCATGGGTGGGAGGAGACTGTTTGTAGCCTTTTTCGACCTAAAAGGGGCTTTCGACTCAATCTCAAGGACCCTACTGTGGGCCAAACTGGAAAAATCCTCAATTGATAGGAGACTGCTGTTCCTCATTCAAAAGCTATATCTTAATACGAGCTGCCAGGTGCGCTATGGCCCTGCCGGGGAACTGTCGGATGGCATCCCAAATAACAAGGGGGTTAAACAGGGTTGCATCCTGGCACCCTATTTATTTAACCTTTTTATCAATGACTTGAGCGATTCCTTGAAACAAGTTCAGGGCCACCCCCCCAAGTTAGGTTCCCAGCAAATTTCACTACTCCTTTATGCAGACGATGCAGCAGTTCTATCCCAAACCCAATTGGGTCTTAAGAGGCTCATTACAGCTTTTCAACTTATTGCGATAGCAACAGCCTGTCCATCAACACCCAGAAATCTAAGATTTTAGTTTTCTCAAAGAGGTGGAAAAGACTGCGTTGGTTTCTACACAATGACACTCTAGAGCAGGTTAAGGAATATAAATACCTTGGGATTACTTTTAGATACAACATGAGCTGGGCAACTCATAGAAGCCACGCCCTTAATCTTGCTAAATGTAGTTCACAAGCAGTGGCTCGGTTTTTCTACAGAAGCGGAGGTCGCCATGTCCCATCAGCCATTCAAGTTTTTCAAGCAAAAACAAGGGCTCAATTATTATATGGCACCCCAGTTTGGATCAAAGCATTCAACTCTGAGGTTGAAAAAATTCAATCTGCTTTTTTGCGTCAGATTCTGGGGGTCCCAAACTGTGTACCCTATGCAGTGTTGAGCCTCGAGGCAGGAGTGGGTAGATTGGAATTCAACGCCTGGACCCAGACCCTAAAGTACTGGCTTAGAATCCTTTTTTGTGCAGACCAACTGGGGTACATAGCTGACATGCTGTCTGATTCTTACCAAAGCCGCTGGCAATCCTTCATTAACCAAAAAGTCAGGTCTGTAGGTGTCCCGCTTGACCATATCTTGACGTTAGGGCAGAAACAGGCTCTAAGAATCCTTACCCAGAGGCTAAGTGACATAGAGAGGCAGGAACTTTTCTCCCTGGCACATAGAACCTGCTCCCCTTTGTCACAAGGCGTGTTTCCAACGTATAAGACCCCTGCGGCATATTTAACTTCACTTAGTTCACCACAGGCTTGTAGAGCTTTCATGCTGGCCAGGATGAATGTATTGCCATCAGCACTCCTTCAGGGTAGGTTTACGGGGATTCCGCGCCAAGAAAGTTTTTGCCCATGTGGAAACCAGTCCCCAGAATTTATCCAACACGTGCTCTTATTTTGCCCTTTCTATGATCATATTAGAAACAACTTAATTGCCCCATTGCTGAAGAAGTTCCAAGGCCACCCTTCTAGATGGTTAGTCCAATACTGTTTATTAGACAAGAACTCTTATGTTACAGCCCAGGTAGCAAAGTTTTTTATGGCCGCTATACGCAAGAGAGCAGAGATTACCTCGACCATCCATCCATCTTCCTGATGTTTTTACCCATCCACAGTTTTACTCTTTTTCACTGTTTTAAGATTCATTGTATATTTGCTTATATGGGTCATACGACCACAATAAACTTGAAACAAACAAACAAGAAGCCAGTCAATGCCCCAAGGCTGTCCTTTCTGGAAAAGTAAGTTGAACATTCACACTGGAAACCCCTTGCTCTTGTGTCTATCCTCAAGTTTGCAGCGTATTCTACTGAAATAGATCGCTTAACTCTCTGCTGTGCAGATAAATGCTTTCTTTTGTCTGTCCTGAAATTCCCACCATTTACACTGAGTGGATGAAACATAACTATAGGTAATAGCATCAAGAGACAGAGAGAAACAAGTTCATGTAATTAATAAACTACATATTCCATACTGAGCAGTAGTTAAGCATTTAGCTAGGCCCAAATGAAAACACTGAATATTATAGGTTTTAATCTATTGGCATGGTAGGCTTTTGGCTTCTTTTCATGCTTAGACATTCTGACTATATAGTTGACACTTCCCAATTTCTGTTCAATGACTCCTGGACCTGGCCAATGTAATGTACTTAGGCTAGACAGAGTGGAACCATAACATATATTTGACAGAGTGGAACCATAACATATAAACTGGCTCTGCATGATCTATACTGTCAGTAAAGATATCATTGAATTTTTCTCTTTGTCTGTGCACTTATTTCTTCACATTCCAATTTTATGTATTTCATGATGATGATGATGATGATGATGATAATTTGCTTGATAGAGAATTAGTGAATTCAGCTGTACCTGGGTTAAGGACCATAATGGTGCAGTGGTTAAACTCTTGAACTGCAGCCAAAACTGTGCTCACAAACAGGGGTGCAATCCCAGATAACTGGCTCATGGTTGATTCCACCTTCTGTCTTTCCAAAGTTGGTAAAATGAGTACCCAATGCACTGGGGGAAAATGTGTAGCCTGCCTAATTAAACTGTAAAGTGCCCAGGGAGTGCTTTAAGCGCTATGTGGTGGTATAGAAGCAGCACACTTCTTTTTTACTTTGCTTTTGTTAAAGGAGCTCCAGTCCTACCTTTGTCAGTGCCTTCTCTGATCCTTCTGTCCCACCTTCTTTCTTTTGCATCATATGACCCCTCCCTCCCTCCATCTTGATATTCATTCAGTTTACCAATGGATACAATGCCTAGAATTCCACAGCTAGCATTGCTTGTCATTAGAGATGGGCACGACTCGGGAAAATGACATTTTCGAGTTGTCGTGTGTCGAAGGCAGCCCGTGTCGGCTCGTTTCCGTTTTTCGCGAAAATTCGCAAAAATTAGTCGGTTCGTTTTTTCATTTTTTCGTTATCGTTATACTGGTTTGGGGGGGTAGCGGGCTCCTGGAGGCACCTCTGTGGGGTGGGTGCCTCCTCTGGCCCGCCATAAAGGGAAAGTGGGCTCCTGGAGGCACCCGTGGGTGCCTCCTATCCTCACCCACTAGGAAGGGACAGCAGCAGCAGGCTCCAAGAGACCCCTCAACATGGGGGTCTCCCCTCCTCACCTGCTGCTGCTGCAAAATGGCATGCATAACCATATGGATATGCATACCATTTGCAGGCAGTGAGACCAGCACCTGGTCCTCTGGTACGAACCACCAAGGAGTGTGTCGCACCTGCCATGTCCCACAAAGAAGGGAATCGTACTTGCGTGTGTAGTGCAATGCAAGTAGATCTGGCTATGGGCTAAGGTGGGTTAGTGCAAGGGCTAGGGTTAGGCTAATGACGGGTAAGGTTACGGTGGGCTATTGGGTTGCACCTCTGGGTGCCTCTCTGACCCACTAAGAAGACAGTCTGTGACGTATGGGTAAGGAGTCAAGGATTAGGGTTAGGGGGTTAGGGGGCTAGGGCAGGTTTTAGGGGGCTTTTTGGCACATCCCAGAAGTCTCAGTGGCCAAGTGGCCATGCGATTGGTGGGATGGCTCCAAAAATTTGCATGGTCGTCCACTCCCACATGGCTGGCCAGGCCACTGGGCCAGCCCATCATTGTGCACTGCGCAGGTGTAAAAAAATAAAATAAAATAAAATCAATGGAGGACAGAGGAGGAGAGGAGAGACATTTTGTTGCAAGAAAAAACCCACTGCTACTGTGAAAAATCTGGCAGTTTATAAATTTCCGCGTGTTTCTGTTGTGCTTGTGTGTTTTTGGACCACGATTTCAAAAACAATATTGCGTTCGCCGCCCCATTTTGGATCCCCCGCCCGCACCGCATGGCATGGCAACTCGAGTCCGACTGCCCAGGATGGGGGGGAGGCGGGACCACCCCTCCAGAAACAATCCCTCCGGTAGGTGCCCTGCGCCCTTAGTCAAGCAGGCATTTTTCTTCCTGCTTTTTGGCCCGGGAATGGGTGGGGGGGAGACCCAGAAGAGTTTAAAAAAGTTTTTTCCTGTGCCGCCCATGCCGCTTGCTTGCGCTTTGGCGGCCGGCGGCGAGACTGGGCTTTTTGCGGCGGGCGAGTCCCACCACCAGAGCATCCCAGGACAGAGGGGGGGAGGCCGGGGGGGGACCTCCAGAAACCACCCCTCTGGTAGGTGCCCTGAGGCACGGCAGGCATATTTCTGCCTGCTTTTTGGCCGGGAACCGGGTTTTTTAACTTTTAAAAACTTTTTTTCTGTGCCGCTTGGCATCACGCGCGATCGCGCGATGCAAGTAACGAGCACGACAAATCAGACCAAATTGTTCGTTCGTCGGTTCGAGCTCGAAGTCTGGCGGAGTAATTCCCGTTACCGTTTCCGTAGAGTAACGGAACCGAGTAACGGAAACGGAAACGGAAATACCGCTAAGTCGTGCCCATCTCTACTTGTCATTAGTGAAATGGAGCTTTCCTCCCACTCCACCAAATTATGATATGAGTCAAAACACATCACCTTATGAACTCACTTCATCAAAATCTTTAAACGGACATGCCACATAGCTCTGTAGGCAGCAGCAGCAGCAGCAGCAGCAGCAGCAGCAGCAGCAGCAGCAACAACAACAACAACAACAACAACAACAACAACAACAACAACAACA
>JAHTLZ010000010.1:57221534-57236755 GCA_023846285.1 Phrynocephalus versicolor | reverse complement strand
CACACACACACACACACACACACACACACACACACACACACACACACCACAATTGTATTGTGGTCACTGTTCCCTATTGGATCAGTCACATTAACATTTTGCACCAGCTCCTGTGTTACTCAGGATCTAGTCAAGGATTCTTGTACTTCTAGTTGGGTCTTCAACCATCTGTTTCAGGGAAGAATCATTTAGCATATCTAGGAACTTTATCTCTTTATCATGTGCTGAACAACAGTTCACCCAGTCTATGTGAGGGTGATTGAAGTCCTCCATTATAATCAGGCTTCCCTTCTTGGTTGCCTCCTTTACAACATTCTCCATCTGCCTATCTCCCTCAGGGGCTTGGGTCAGAGACCGATAGCACATGTCTACTGTTAGAGTGACCATCCTTGTGGCCTGATACTCTTGTCCATAGAGTTTCTAATGGTGACTCCAAATCACCTGGATATTCCAATTCGTACTATTTTACCACTTCTTTGACATACAAGGCTACGCCACCTCCCGTTTGCCCCTTCCTGTCCTTCCCATACAGTTTATAGCCTGGGATAACTGTATCCCATTGGTTATCATCTGTTTACCAGATTTCAGTGATTCCAATAATATCAATATTTTTATCTATTACTAAGTATTCCAGCTCCCCTATTTTGTTATGGAGGCTTCTGGCATCTGCATACAAGCATTTATAGATGCTTTTCTGATGCAGTCTTTTGATTCCAGTTGCATCATTAGCCTGCCTCTTGCATACTTCTGTTGGAGTGCTGATGACTAGCTCCTTGCTTTGCTCAGTAATTATTGCATCTTTCTCACTATACAAGTAGACACTTTCCCAAACCGGATGCTGTCCAGCTCCTCTTGGCTTTCTCCCAGTAATCGGTTTAAAAGCTGCTCTGCAGCCTTTTTGATGTTGAGTGCCAGCAATCTGGTCCCATCATGGTTCAAGTGCAACCCATCCCTCCTGAACAGGTTTGGCTTGTCCCAAAATGTTCTCCAGTTCCTGACAAATGTGAAGCCCTCCTCTCGACACCATTGCTTCATCCACACATTGAGGCTTCTGAGTTCTGCCTGCCTGGCGGGTCCTGCACAAGGAACAGGCAGCACTTTTGAAAATGCTACCTTGGAAGTCTGGGACTTCAATCTTCTTCCTAACAACCTGAATTTGGCTTTGTGTAAAGCCAAAGTGTACCACGACCACTGGCTCCTTCCCAGTTCTCTCTAACAAACTATCTAGATTTCTCATGATGTCTGCAACCTTTGCACTTGGCAGGCAAGTCACCATACGGATATCATGCACATCACAAATCCATCCCTCTGTATTTCTAATAATTGAATCAACTCAGAAGTATGTCCTACTGCTTTCCCAACATAAGCTCAATCAAAATTTCAGGCACTGATTGGTGGTAATAAAAATCTTAAGCAAAATCAACATTTCCCCAGATTTGTCTAGATCTATAGCATGTTACTGAATGGCACCTTTCAGTGGCTCATGCACTC
This sequence comes from Phrynocephalus versicolor, assembly GCA_023846285.1. NCBI lineage: Eukaryota > Metazoa > Chordata > Lepidosauria > Squamata > Agamidae > Phrynocephalus > Phrynocephalus versicolor. Next base: position 57,235,264 of record JAHTLZ010000010.1, on the reverse strand, counting down.
CATAATCTCTTAAAAAGGAACACCTGGGACATCTCCCAGCCTAGAATTAGGTCCCATTATTATATACAAAATTCAATACTTCCTATCACTTGCAGGTTCACTGCTCAAAACTAGGATATTACTTGTAAAACCAAAGAATATATGTCGCTGGTATTAAACCCTAAATAATGCTTGAATTTCAACAATTAAAGAGAACATCTTTATAAGGGATCCTCTTGAATGATAATCTGCTGTAGAGGGGATTTACTGTCAACTCTTCCCCCTTAAAGCCTCCTTTAGTACCTATGCTCACATGAAAGGTAATACTATAATTATAGATCTCAGTCACTCTAATAGCCCATTAAGATTGATTGGTGTCATGGGTGCCGATTATAAAGGAAGGAGCAGGTGACAACTAGATGTTCAGTGCAGAGACCTTCCTCACTCATGGTGAATGTAACCCAAAATAAATAGTCTGGCAAATTAAAACAACTATAAAACGACAACTTCTTGAACTTAGTGGTAAGTCAGACAACAGGATAGCAATGGCATGGTTCAAGTTTATTTATTTAATATTCAGGCCACATTTCATATCTGACTCATTAAAAAGAGTGTTCCAGTGCAACTAAAAATCAAATGCAGATAAGAACTACTCTGGCTTCCCTTGATGGGGAACTCTAGTGCCAAGGAGTTCCAGAGTACAGAGAAAACTGTTTCTTACGTTCCTGTCAAATGCGCCTCAGCAACTTTCTCAGGAAAATGAATGCCCAGGCAGGTTCATAAAAAGGGAACTGTTGTTTTGGGAGATAAATCCCACAGGCAACGTGGCCTCCACCATGCCGGCTCCGAGATTCAGGAAGCTGCAGTGCCATCCAATCCCACCCCACCCCATATTTCCAGCCTCTGTGGAAGATTGGAGCCCACAACCACATGTAGTGGTGCAATCTCACATGTATGGACTGTGAAATGGGCCTCTACTGATAGGTGTCTACTCAGGAGACCGTCCTATGCTTTTCATTATTTATCTATTTGTTCATTGCTTTAAGATTCTTTTCCTGATCTCTGAGAAGAGGAGGTAGGCTGGACCAATTAGGCTTTAAGGGCAAGACATAGGATGAATCTGATCACAGCAACTGAGCAGCATAATCTTATCAGTTCCATTTTCTCACTGTTGATCTCTGTGCTATTATTAAGTAGACAAGACTGTAGGAGTGCAGCCATCCTCATTAAGCACCCACACCCACACCCACACATGTTGTTGCTCACTCTTATGCCATGTGGCAGACCTTTATTTTAATGCAGTTCCTTTCATTCATTTGTTTTAAGATTCAGGTTGGTAAGTTCAATGGAACCAGTGCTTGACAAAGTTACTGTTTGGACTCTGTTCCATTAGCTCTAATATACACTCTCTTCTCTCCTTTTCATTTAGGTTTCCACTTTTGATATTGTTGTGGGTCACATCCCACAGATCTCTCAGTTCAAAGCAGGATGTCAGCGTATTCATGCTGGGTTTATTTATTTATTTATTTATTTATTTATTATTGTATTTATATCCCGCCTATCTTCGGGAACGAACTCTAGGCAGCTTACAACAAAGAGCTTGTATACAATAAAGGGACAAACAAATCTATATCACAGTATAAACAATTAAAAACAGGGACGCCCCAGCGTCACCACATGCAGTAATCCTAATAAATAGTGTCGTAAACAGTCTATTCTGTTGATGGCGGGTTAAAAAAAAAATCTAGGTCTCGCCAAAGGCCTCTCGGAAGAGAAAGGTTTTTAATGCCTTCCGAAAGGCCAGCAGGGACTCTGCAGAGCGCACCTCGCTAGGGATGGCATTCCACAGAATGGGGGCTGCCACCGAAAAGGCCCAATTCCGCGTACACGTTTTACGGGCCTCACGTGGTGTGGCAACCGGAAGCGAGTGTGCTCGCGACTGCCGGACAGGTCGGGCCGAGGTGGATCGCTGGGCGATACGCTCCGACAGGTAGTCTGGTCCCATGCCATGGAGGGTTTTATAAATTAAAACCAAGACCTTGAATCTAATCCGGGCTGCAACGGGCAACCAGTGCAAGCGAGCCAGGACTGGGGTGATGTGGTCGTAACGACGCACACCAGCCACCAGCCTGGCCGCCACATTTTGTACCCGCTGCAGGCGCCGGAGAAGAGTCAAGGGCAGCCCCATGTAGAGCGCGTTGCAGTAGTCCAGCCTCAAGATCACCAGCGCTTGGACCACTGTTCTCAGAGAGTCACCGTCCAGGTACGGGCGGATCTGGGCGATTTGACGAAGATGGGAATAGGTGGACCTGGTCACCGATGCCACCTGGGCCTCCATGGTGAGCGCCGGGTCCAGGACCACACCCAGAGTCCGCACCCTTTCTGCGAGCTGAAGGGAGACTCCCCCCAGGCGCGGAAGAGGGCCTCCATACCCAGACGGCGAGCTCCCAAAGAACATAACCTCCGTCTTCTCGGGGTTGAGCTTAAGCCTGTTCGCCCCGGTCCAAGTCAGCACAGCGTCCAGGCACCCATCAAGGATCCTCACAGCTTCCACTGCAGAGGTGGAAAAGGAGAGATAGAGCTGCGTGTCATCAGCGTATTGATGACAGCACACTCCAAAACTCCTAATGACCCCAGCCAATGGCCTTACATAGATGTTAAACAGCAGAGGGGACAGTGACGACCCCTGTGGGACCCCACAAGGGAGAACCCACGGGGCCGACAACTCCCCCCCCATGCTGAACATACTGGGGATGGCCCTCCAGGAAGGAACGGAGCCAACTGCAAGCAGTGCCCCCGATTCCGTCCTCAGAGAGCCGATCCAGTAAGATACTGTGGTCGACGGTATCAAAGGCCACTGACAGATCCAGGAGAACCAACAGGGTAGAGCAACCCCTGTCGGCCGCCCGGAATAGGTCATCTTGCAGCGCGACCAAAGCTGTTTCGGTCCCCCGATGGGGCCTGAACCCTGACTGGCATGGATCGAGGCACTGCCGATCCTCCAGGTACGACTGCAGCCGGACCGCCGCCACCCTCTCGATTACCTTGCCCATGAACGGGACATTAGCAATCGGACGATAGTTCACCAAATCGTCCGACGCAAGGCCAGTTTCCAAAGTATTGTAATCTTTAATACAAGATATCTGTGAAGAAGGCTGTACGCCTAATTGACCTTGGCAAGAAGCAAGAGATTCAAGGTTTCAAAAGTGGATGGACAGACATAATGGACGTACAAGAGCGAAGGCTCAGAATGTTCAGTTATGAGTGCCAAGTTATGGAGTAAAAAGTAGCAAATGTGATTGGTTAACAATATTATAAACGCTTGACATGAAAAAGGGATTTTGTACAGTTGGAAAGGTTTGGAAGTTGGCTGTGCAAGTTGTTGCTTTATTGTTGTACGCAAGCTGGAATCTTATGTTGGATGTTCTACAACTTAAAGATTGAAATGGAAAGTTACTTTGCTGAATGCTGAACTTGGATATAAAGTTACTTGACTGTATATATGTAAATAGATTACTGAAACAAAGAAACTTGTCTGTCTTCACTGAAGAAATTTTGTTTTAACTCAAGGGAGCAGGCTATGCTGATAATTGTGGTGGACTACATATTCCATAGTCCACCCTTAGACAGGACACAGTGGGCCATTTGACTGGGCAGTCTTACAGATAGCATTGTGAACCATGTTCTTAAAAATAGCATAGAGTACAGATGGATCACTTAGTGTGATCTTAGTCTTTTTTTGGCATTCCTGCTCTTTTTAAAACAGTCTTAGGCAAATTCCAACAAAGACAGGATTACAATCTGAATTTACACCAGGTGTAAATTTAAACAATTTTAACACTAATATGGAACCTTTGATAGACTTTCAGATACTCTTGGGCTAAAACTCCCAGTAGCCTCCACCACTAGCTGCAAGGAAACTTCAGCTCCCTACCTTTCCAAGTTCCAACTCCTCCACAAACTAGGAAGGGTGCAATACATCCTGGGTACACTTTTGTTTTTGCAAGGCATTATGGAAAATTCATTATCCAAGGCAGCCCACAGGGAAAATTCATTATCCAAGGCAACCCTATTCCCAGAAATTTCCATTTACTATCTGAATTATTCGTTATCAGGGGCATATCTATCTATCTGTCTGTCTGTCTGTCTGTCTGTCTGTCTGTCTGTCTGTCTATCTATCTATCTATCGATCGATCGATCGATCGATCGATAGATAGATAGATAGATAGATAGATAGATAGACAGACAGACTGTGTGTGAGTGTACATAATTTTCACTGTCATTTATTTATTTATTTATTTATTTATTTATTTATTGAATTTATACCCCGCCCATCTTCCCAAGGGAACTCTGGGTGGCTTACAGGCTGAAAATTCAACAGCGATCAGTAATACAAACACAGAAAAACACATAGACAATTATCATAAAAATGATAGATAAAAACATATGGCACCCTTGTAAAACCTTATCTCATTCAATGAGGTCTAGCAATGGAAATAACCACGGCAGATGGCGAAAAAAAAAAACTATTTAAACTAGGTCACCAAAGGCCTCGCGGAATAAGATGGTCTTCACCGCTCTGCGAAAGGCCAGCAGGGACTCTGCAGAGCGCACTTCACAGGGGAGGCTGTTCCACAACAATGGGGCCGCCACCGAGAAAGCCCGATTACGGGTGGAGGTTCGTCTGGTTTCTCGAGGGGTGGCAACCCAGAGTGAGTGTGCTCGCGACTGCCGAACTGGTCGAGGTTGATCGCTGGGCGATCCGCTTTGCCAGGTAGTCCGGGCCCAAGCCATGGAGGGTTTTATAAACTAAAACCAAGACCTTGAATCTGATCCGGGATGCAACGGGCAACCAATGTTGCAGAGCCAAGACTGGGGTGATGTGGTCAAAGCGATGTGCACCCACCACCAGTCTGGCTGCTGTATTTTGTACCCGCTGCAATCGCCGGAGGAGAGTCAAGGGCAACCCCATATAGAGGGTGTTGCAATAGTCCAGCCTCGAGATCACCAGCGCCTGTACCACTGTTCTCAGAGAGTCGCCGTCTAGATACGGGCGGATCTGGGCAATTTGTCGTAGATGGTAAAACACTGTCCAGGTCACAGCAGCCACCTGGGCATCCAGGGACAACGCTGGATCCAGGACCATGCCCAGATTTCTAACCCTGTCTGCCAACTGGAGAGAAACTCCCTCCAAGTTGGGGAGAGGGCCTCCGTACCCAGACGCCGAATTTCCAAAGAACATCACCTCGGTCTTCCTGGGGTTGAGCCTGAGCCTGTTGGCCCTGGTCCAGGCCATGACTGCCTCCAGGCACTGGTTGAGGGTCCGAACAGCTTCCACTGCAGAGGTGGAAAAGGAGAGATAGAGCTGCGTGTCATCAGCGTACTGCTGACAGCAGACTCCAAATCTCCGAATGACCCCAGCCAGCGGCCTTACATAGATGTTGAACAGCATGGGGGAGAGAGGCGACCCCTGTGGAATGCCACATGGGAGCATCCAAGGAGCTGACAACTCCCCGCCATGCTGCACATACTGGAACTGACCCTCCAAGAAAGACCGGAGCCAACTGCAAACAGTGCCTCCGATACCTACCTCAGAGAGCCGGTCCAGCAAGATACTGTGGTCGATGGTATCGAAGGCCGCTCACAAATCCAGGAGGACCAACAGGTTAGAGCAACCCCTGTCAGCCGCCCGGATTAAGTCATCTTGCAGCGTGACCAGAGCTGTCTCGGTCCCCCGGCCAGGCCTGAAACCAGACTGGCAAGGATCAAGGCACCGCTGTTCCTCCAAGAATGACTGTATCCGAATCACACCCACCATCTCGATGACCTTGCCCATAAAGGGAACATTGGCAATCGGACGATAGTTCGCCAATTGGTCTGATGCCAAGCCCGTTTTTTTCAAAATGGGCTTTACCACCATCTCCTTCAGGCGAGAGGGAAAAAACCCCTTGCTGAAGGAGGCAGTGGCAATGACAGAAGCCCATTCAGGTATGCTCCCTCCGGCAGTTTTTATGAGCCAAGACGGGCAAGGATCGAAGGCGGGGGACGCGGGTCGGCAATGGGCTATCGCCCTGGAGGCCTCAGGGAGGGAGACAGGCCCAAACTCAACCAGACAAGGAGAACCGGGGGGTAAGGCAACTGGGGATGGCGAGGGGTGGGGCTAGTGCAACCAGATTCGAAGCCGGCCCGTATGGCCTCTATCTTAGTTCTAAAGTAGACTGCGAAATTCTCACTACTGAAATCAATAGGAGGAGGCCTAGCCAGACTAGGATTGGTAAGGTCTCGAACCACGCGGAAAAGTTCCGCCTGGAGGCTCGAGGCCTCATCAATTCTCAGGGAGTAGTAAGATCTTTTAGCCTCCCTGATTGCTCGCAAGTAGCGCCTAGTCTGGTTAACAATAGCAGTCTTATTAGTAACTGTCCGGCTCCGGCTCCGGCTCCGGCTGCTCTCAAGCCTCCTCCACTCATGCTTCATCGCTCTTAACCCCGCCGTGAACCACAGTGAAGATCGAGCTCTGCCACGGAGGAGGCGCTTGGGGGCAATTCAGTCGACGGCAGAGGAAGCCGACTCAAACCATCAGTCAGCTATGGCCTTGGCTGAATCGTCAGTCAGACCACCAGGAAGCTCCCCGAATGCTTCACGGAACCGAGAGGGGTCCAGAAGCCTCCGGGGGCGGGCCCAGACAAGGGGCCGGTGGTCCCCGCGAGAAGGGGCAGCGATTGACAGGGAAAAGGACAACAGGTGGTGGTCTGACCATGACACAGGTAAGGAGACAAAGGTCCAGGGTATGCCCACAGCTGTGGGTAGGGCAAGAAACATGCTGAGATAGACCCATGGAGGTCATGGACTCCATGAATTCCAGAGCTGCACCAGATAGCCCATTGCCAGCATGCACGTTGAAGTCCCCGACGACTAAAAGCCGGGGGGATTTCAACAGTGCTGCGGCTATGAACTCTGAGAGCTCTGGTAGGGATTGTGCTGGGTGGCGGGGAGCACGGTAAACCAGCACAATGCCAAATCTATCTCTCTGACCTACCAGCAGGTGGAGGCATTCTAACCCCGGACTAACCAGTGTCAAGGCCCTGGTCACAGAAAGTGTTTCCCTGTAAACAATGGCAACCCACCTCCTTTCTGACCCTCCAATCTGCCCAGTCCCTGAACCAGAAACCCAGGCGGGCACAGCTGAGCGAGCAAAGCTCCCCCCTCGGCACCCGCCCAGGTTTCCGTAATACAGGCCAGGTCGGCCCTCCCATCAGTGATGGAGTCATAGATGATGGCGATCTTATTATGGACCAACCTGGCATTCAAAAGGAGGCAGGACAGGTTGGAGGCGCTGGTGGGATGACGTGAGGACACGTGACAGTGAGTCGGAGGGTCAGAACGTGGGACAGGCACCAACTGCCTGACCTGGGTTCTTCTTATCCGACTAACCCTCCGACTCCAAGCGGGTCGTCCATGGCTCAACACAGTCAGTATAGGAGCCCCTGCCAACATGGTGACCTAGGGGAGGGGGAGAAAAAAAAGCAATAATCAAACGGACCAGTAAAAATATAAATCAATCTCAAAGTGATTACAGTCAGGGTAAAACAAATTACACAAGTAAAATAAAACAAGGTGAAGCACAGCAAACAAAGCACAGCAAAATAAACTAAGAGAGCTCATAGGCCAGGGCGCCGGTACCAGGTTGGGGGGGGAGGGGCAGGTGGAAGGGTCCAAACACCACCTCTCAGGAGTAAGTGGCTGATCTTGACTGAGCCATGCGGGGGGGAGGCAGTGATGGTAAGATAAAGTGATATGGGGGGAGGGCAGATGGGAGTAAGATTGACATTCTCAACCCAACTCCATAAGGGCTCATAAAGGTTGTCATAAAGGTTGTGTCCCCCCCCCCCCGTCATGGTGTATGTTCTGCTCTAGCAGAATCAGATGCTATTCTTTGGTTGGAGTATTCAGGCAGTATGAAACATCGGTGTGGCAGAAGAAGTAGGCACTTGAAGAAGGCTGCACCCACAGCAGCAGCTTCTACTGAGATGAAGTGGAAGAAGTGGGAAAAGAGAGCCTACAACTGCTATTATGAGCCCCCCCCCCCCCAAAAAAAATCTGCCTTGTTCACCAATTACACTGCGAAAGATCAGCAGCCAGCAGGACAGGCTATGTACATCTCTGCCCAGGAGACAGATGATTATGCCTCTGGTTCAAGGTTAGACAGAGATGGGTGAAACTTGAGGAATATTCCAGTGACATCTGTGTGCAATCCTTCCAACTCAGTCAGAGCAAGATGTTGCAGCAAAAAAGATGTTGAGGAAGACACTTTCTCCCAAAGAGCTGATGTGCCAGAGAAGGACAGCGTCAACAATCAGATTAACAATTTTAACTTGGGCAGCAGCAGTAGTGCTGCTCTCCTGTGTTTAGAAAATAGATTTATGAAGAGCACTAGACATTGCCTTGCACATCTCTATCTGGTAGCTCCATCATATTCAAGCCCCATTCCCAGAAAATCTCTCCTGTGAAACATAGCCTTGTGGTTACATACACATCTGACATGGGGGAGGAAGAGACCAAAAATACCCAGGTGCACACCCTTTCAGAAGCATGTGACATGGAAGTCACCCCTGCCCCTCCAACTGCACTCGCCCCACCAGTTTCCAGAACTGGGAGTGCTGACAAGTTATAACTATCTATCTCTGCTAGGTTCATGAAGTCACAAACTGGAGCTCCGAAGAAGTCAAGCATTTGGAAGCATTTTCAGTGGTGTGCAACAGATGCTCACATGGCTAAGTGCATGCACTGCAAGCAAGTGCTCAACCATAAGCAGGACTATGGCCAACGCGGCCTCAGGAGCATGCTCAGCCACCTGAAGACCCAGCACAGGGCATTGCTGCTGACAGATGGATGTGGGTACTGTAGGGGGAAAGTGGCTTTCTCATTGTGAAGGGGAAGAGTCATCAGAAGCAGAGGTTGAGCCAGAAGTGGTTGGCTGTACGGGGAGGTGGAGAAGGGCCACCCAAGCTTCTTCTGGGTTTGGCACAATGACAATGATGACACATGGACACAATAATGACACCAGTAGTCCAGTAAGTGGCCCAGGCAATTCTGGGGGTTGGGACTGGGCCACTATGACACCTCGGAGAAGAACATACTGTACTAAATTCCCACCTCTAATATCTAATATAAACAATTCTTTCTGGCTTTAAGCAGTGGTCCTGGCCAAAAAGCTTAAGGATTGTTCCACTACAGATTTGTTTCCCTGTGGAGAAAAGAAGAGAACATTTTAGCAACCCTCGTTGACTTACAAATTCAATAGCAGGCAGTGGATATTAACCAGCAGTGAGGGAGGGGGGCAGCGCCAGCCAACATTCCATCATAGGCAGCACTGGCTGGTGAAGAAGGTCTAGTTAGCACTGAGAAGTCCCACCGAAGAGGAATAAACTACTAACTAGCCATGTTCCTAGCACCCCAAACAGCAGTACCAGCCGCTGTATTCTACAGTTGGTCTCTCAGCCCTACAAAAACAGGACTTCTTTTGGGGGGTTTTATTGGATGCTATCTTTACAAGCATTCCTAGTATCTGGGAATTCTGAATTTGTCCAGTTCTAAATTCTAAAAAATGATTAGCTGCAATTCCAAATCCAAATTCTGGTGATAGTTGTGTCGTTATACTCGTGACCGACTCTTCATGATTCCATGTCCATGGTTTGCCAGCACCTGGTATTCCCTGGTGGTCTCCCATCCAAGTACTAACCAGGGCTGACCCTGCTTAGCTTCCGAAATCAGGAGAGATCGTGCACATCCCTAATCCACAGGAGACTCTCACACAAGTCTGTCTAGAGCTCTAGGTATTGCTCTTTTGGCTTTCACAGATAACACAATACAGTATGTTCTTTCAGCTGTTTTTGAGTGAGAAAAAGTCCTTGACCTTCTGCATCAAAATTGAGTGGTGGTGGTGGGGGGAAATTCTTCTACAAACATCTGCTGCCTTTTCTCTGTTCCAAAAGTGCTCATCTGGAACGAAATTCTCTGAAAGCCAATGGGACTAATTTGACACTTTTGTGTCGGTCCGCCATGAAAACATCCCTGTCAAGTCCTTGGGTAGTGCTTTTCCTTTTCCCTTATCCCTCTCTTTTCAGGAGATGAACGACGTCACCTGTTTGTTTACACAGAAGCTTCAAAGAGACTGAAGGGAGAGGCTAACGAGCCTTTAATCAGTTTCTGAAGTCCTGTCCTATTTCCTCTCCGCTTGTTTGTACTCCGCTTGTGCGGCCATTCCTCAAGAACCATCGTGTTCCCAATGGAGGGACAATGGGCCCTTGATAAGTCAAGTGGCAGTTAATTAGTCCTGAGTGGCTCGAGAGGAGGAGGACCCATGTTACCTGAATAGCTGAGCATCATCACCTGCGGCACTCTCAGTGTCACATATTAAATGAGAAACACTTGTTCAGTCCCTTGGAGAGTCACAGCGGCGTATCGGGTGCATCAGCCTGGCAAAAAGAATTGTCAATCAAAGCCCAGACGGCAGCAGCTGCTCTCATTCAGCCTCAGCCAACAGAGGCCCTGATTGTGTGTCCTCCTGGATGGCATGGATTTCTAGAAGGAGATACATAGATACCTCTTGTCCTACTAGGAGATCATATTCTATACACCATCCAAGATCTCCAAATAAATAAGCATGCCTTTTTATTGATCTTATTAAGGGTATAACATCCTAGACACCATTTGCACTGGACTGGAGAGATGGGGTTACTAAATATTTCAGATGAACAACTGCAATAAATATGTTAATGATTATTTTGTTTATTTTATTTGAAATATTTTTACCCTGCCCTTCTGCTTAGGAAGCAGCCAAGTGACTCGCATAATTAAAAGTCTTTGCCTGCTTCCATAGACTAAAATATTTAGAATGAACACATTTATTTATTTTTTTAAAAATGTCCTGTTTATTCTGGTGCACAATATGTTTAAATTTCAAGAAAACTCATCACTCTAAATTCAAGGTTCTTTATTCAAAAATTATGTTCATTTTTTTACTTGAGAGAAAGCATGTGCTACAAATTGTTGCCTATATTCTACTCTTTCAGGGATTAAAAAGTATTAAAAAGTATTAAATCCCAGTAGGAGAATGAAAGTAGGTTTTGATTAGTTCAGGTGTTCTATTTGGATAGCCATTTATAAAAAATATCTATCTATCTATCTATCTATCTATCTATCTATCTATCTATCTATCTATCTATCTATCTATCTATCTATCTATCTATCTATCTATCTATCTATCTATCTATCTATCTAAAGCAATGCCACCTCCACTGCCTCAGAGTAAGAACTGGCTTTGGGACCGCACGGAGGGACATGCACTCACCCACATACCTGCCCCCCACCCATGGTCTTTGGCCTTAGAAGCCATGGGTGGGCAGGTGGGGGGGGGAGATGGCAAGAAGCAGTGGGTAGGTGGGGGACGGGGATCACTGCTGCCCTCCCGTTTGCCACTGCCACACCAGCTTGCAAGACAGGCAGCAAGATAGGTGATATATGGAAGAAGCTCAAACGCTCCTCGGGGGGGGGGGCTTGTTGCCCACTCTTCCTCACTGCCGCCTCCCCACCTCCTTTGGCCTTGCAGCTCCCTCAGGATGCTGCAGCCACCATTCCAAGCCCACAGGCCGGGCTCCGCCACCCTGCAGATCCCGCTGCACCACCTCCCTGGGTGCCTTCTCTGCAATCCCTGGGCAAGGAGCGCCGCGGCAGGAGATTTTTTTTAAAATATGGGACGGCTGGAAAGAGGAGTAAAAAATTGGAGTTTCCTGGCTGGCGGGGACCTGGCGGGTGACTTCTCATGGCCCTGTGGGCTACCAGGCACCCAGAGTTGACAGTTTGTGCAGGCCTGTGCTATACTAAATGCTATCTTACATTTTCATCTATAGCTGTTATGTAGTTTCTCATGGCAGTGGCTGGGGTCTCTTCCAATTCTCTAGACAGGGAGACAATTTCCAATAAAAGTGGTTCCCTGCCTTGGGTAACCCAGGTATTCTTGCACTACAACTCCCAGAAACCCCATCCAGCACAGCTACTGGGGTTGAGAACCACTGCTTTAGAGTTCCAGCATATCTCTCCACCAATGCCAACTGTTTCCAGGGCTCACTGACTCTATTACACACCTCTTTTTTGAGATATATGAGGGGCCAGCAGTGGAGGAAGGACCAGCGACACAAGAACTTGGGCCCCTTCTGTCTTCTGAAGCAACATCCCTGGTCAGGGATGTGAATGTCACTGAGCCTCTGGGGAACAGTGACCATGCTGCAATCTCCTTTGCCATACATGTCGGGAGAAGAGCGTCAAGCAAATCAAACACAAAAACCCTTGATTTCCGAAGGGCAGATTTCCCTCAGATGAGGAAACTAGTTAGAAGGACATTGAAAAGGAAGATAAAAAGAATCCAGTCTCTTTAGAGTGCATGGAGCCTGTTTAAAACAACGGTAGTAGAGGCCCAGCACAAGTGCATACCGCAAAGAAAAAATTGCTCATAGAAGTCCAAGAGGGCACCGGCGAGTGGAGTTGGAGAGGCCCTAAAGTGCAAGGAGAGGTCTTTCCGTAAATGGAAATCCTCCCCAAATGAGAAAAATAAAAAGGAACACAAACTCTTGCAAAAAAATGTAAGAAGATGATAAGGGAGGCAAAGAAAGACTTTGAGGAATGTATGGCTAGCAATATAAAGGGTAATAATAAAAGCTTCTTTAAATATGTTAGAAGTAAAAAACCTGCCAGACAACCGGTTGGCCCTCTGGACCGTGAGGGAGGAAAAGGGGAGACAAAGGAGGACTTGGAAATTGCAGAAAAATTAAATGAGTTCTTTGCACCTGTCTTCACGACAGAGGACCTTGAGCGGATTCCGCTGCCTCAGCCGCCCCTCTTGACTAAAGAATTAAATCAAATACAGGTTAAAAGAGAAGGAGGTTTTAGGACTAATTGATAAATTGAGGATTAACAAGTCACAGGGGGCAGATGGCATCCACCCAAGGGTTATTAAGAAACTGAGAAATGAAATTGCAGATCTCTTAACGGTAATATGCAACTTGTATCTTAAAATGGCCACAGCACTGGAGGACTGGAGGACAGCAGGATGTCACACCAATTTTTAAAAAAAGGAAGGAGGGGGGACCCGGGAAACTACAGGCCGGTTAGCCTTACGTCTGTTTCAGGGAAGATGTTGGAAAGCCTCATCCAAGAGAAAATCTTAAAACACATAGAACAAACCTTGCTGAGAGAAAATCAGCATGGCTTCTGTAAGGGTAAGTCTTGCCTGACAAACTTTTTAGAATTCTTTGTAAAGGTCAACAGGCATGTAGATTTGGGTGAACTAGTGGATATTATCTATCTTGATTTTCAGAAGGCTTTTGACACAGTCCCTCACCAAAGGCTGCTGAGAAAATTGCACAGTCAAGGGATAAGAGGGCAGGTCCTCTTATGGACTGAGAACTGGTTGAGATCCAGGAAACAAAGAGTAGGTGTCAATGGGAAATTTTCACAATGGAGAGAGGTGAAAAGTGGTGTGCCCCAGGGATCTGTCCTGGATCCGGTGCTTTTCAATCTGTTCATAATTGACCTGGAGACAGGGATAAGCAGTGAGGTGACCAAGTTTGCAGATGACACAAAACTTTTATGTGTGGTAAAAACCAGAGAAGATTGTGAGGAGCTCCAGAAAGATCTCTCCAAAGTGGGGGAATGGGCTGCAAAATGGCAAATGCATTTCAATGTAGCAAAATGTA
>JAHTLZ010000010.1:57203513-57214415 GCA_023846285.1 Phrynocephalus versicolor | reverse complement strand
TCTATCTATCTATCTATCTATCTATCTATCTATCTATCTATCTATCTATCTATCTATCTATCTATCTATCTATCTATCTATCTATCTATCTATCTATCATTAGCACTTTATTGTTGAACATTTAAAACAGATGGAAAACATAATTAAAATTAACTTCAGATTACATTTAATTCATGTTTATGATTTTATTAAATAAAAATATTTCCAGCAGGACATTTTAAATTTGCTTATTGGGGTACAAGTCCAGACTAGGAATAGTAGCAATTTAAGGAGCCTCTGATCCATAGAAGAACTTGTGTTCCAGGATTACAGAAACCAGGAGGAATATAGCAAGCCTTCCAAAGAGGAAGTTGCTGCAGGAAGCTTCTTCAACCAGAAAATTAATCATTTTACAAACATGGGGGAAACACTGAAAATGTCCTTATCCAATATATGCATGCTAATAACATGCTTGCAAAACACTTCAGCACGATGAAGAGTTCTGCACTTTACTAATAGCAAATTTTATGGCAGATCTTGTGCTGCAGATTTTTGGCTGTATACTTTAGAGACCTTTTTTTCTCTCTTGAGAGTACAGCTGGCAGCAAAAAAAGACAGGTTGGGGGGTCTGGTGCTGCTCTTTCTGCTTTAACGGGACATTCATCAGAAATTCTTTTCTGATATCCTTGTGGCAATTAAACTACTGGTTTGTGTGTGCTCTGTGTCCCCTAGTCAGAAGTGACTTATAGCGATTCTAATAAGGCTTTCAAGGTCAGTAAGATATTTAAGGAGTGGTTCTACTAGTTCCCCTCCACCAGTGAGTTTCCATGGCCAAGCAGAGATTTGAACCCTGTTCCCCATCATCCTTGTCTGCCACTCTATCCACTACACCACACTGGGAATTAATCTACTATACTTGCATAAGTGGTGCATTTAGCAGTATGTGAAAGCTCTTTTTTTCGGGGGGGGGGGGGGACATACACTCTTGAGCTATTTACAGACATGTAAAATATAAGATACTTTTTCTGAAGAGGGCTGGTCTCAGGTTTGATGAGCCCCTTGGCAAATTACATGCTTGGCAGTGCTTTTCCTGGCCCTCTCCTAGGTGGTCCCCTTGTCAACAGCACACCCCCATGGGTGCATTCCCAGCACACTCCTGTGCGCTCCCTCCTTTAACCTCTACAGGGTTGATACAACACCAGCCACTGAAAGGAAAGAACGAGGGCCCAGGCAGCGTTTGCTGCTGCTTGTGCTTCTCTTTTTAATTCCTCGCCGCTGTCTCTTCAACTCCAAGACCAATTTCTCCTAGAAGATGAGTGAATGAAGTGAGCGCCTCTACGGGTTACCAGGTGAAAGCTCCCAGCACTCCTCAGTTATTCTGGGTGGGGTTCATGGGAGTTGCAGTTGATAAACTGCTCATCCTTGATCTGGACTTCATGTCCAAACTTCGGCCCTCCAGATGTTTTGGACTGCAACTCCCACAGTCCTTTGCCATTGGCAATCTAAGCTTAGAATTCTGGGAGTTGTGGTCCAAAACATCAGGAGGGCCAAAGTTTGGACATGCACCTGGAGCAAGTGTGTTTCAGGGCCTCAAGGCATGGTGGCTCCAGGCTAAAAGCTACAGTGTCCCTTGAGGTCTGTGGCAAAGGAGGCAGTTGACTCTCCTGGTAGTGCTAATTCCATTCCAGCTCAATGCAGAGCTTGGAAGAACCTCTTATTTTTGGCCTTGACAAAGGATCAGTGGTTATGACAGAAGAATTATTGGAGTCTAAAACAGGATTTTATTCAAGATTTCCCTGAGGGACTGAAATATCTGTGAGGCAGCACGTTAGCATAGCACCAACTACTGATGCAGGCTTCCAATCTGTGAAATTCAAAATATTGCAGAAATAATTGTGCACTTTCTATGGTCTTTAAGCATTAATTTAAAATTCAGTGGCAATTTTCTGCTCACTGTTGTTTCTCTACTACTAGAGTTATAAAATCATCATAGTCACTGCATTTTCTGTCTATAAGATGCCCCCATGTATAAGACGGATCTCAAATTTTAGTCCAACAATTTTAGACAAAAATATAGTCTTATACATGGAAAAAACATTGTATTTTGGATTTGGGAGTGGTAGCTCTGAACAATGGTGTTGTCCTTCATCTAAATGAGTCTCCTTGGTTCTTCAGTCAATAGGTTCTTTGTCTTTATGAACCTTTCCCTGATTTATTTTACCTTGAATGATCCAAGGTTGTTGTTGTTCAGTCGTTCAGTTGTGTCCGACTCTTCATGGCCCATGGACCAGAGCTCGCCAGGTCTTCCTATCTTCCACTGCCTCCCGGAGTTTGGTCAAATCCATATTGGTTGCATCGATGACACCGTCCAACCATCTCATTCTCTGCCGTCCTCTTTTCCTTTTGCCTTCAATCTTTCCCAACATCAGGGACTTTTCCAAGGAGTCCTCTCTCCTCATGAGGTGGCCAAAGTACTGGAGCCTCAGCTTCAAAATCTGTCCTTCCAGTGAACATTCAGGGTTGATTTCTTTCAGGATGGATAGGTTTGATCTCCTTGCAGTCCAGGGGGCTCTCAAGACTCTCCTCCAGCACCACAGCTCAAAAGCATCGATTCTGCGGCAATCAGCCTTCTTTATAGTCCAGCTCTCACTTCCATACATCACTACTGGAAAAACCATAGCTTTGACTATGCTGGCAAAGTGATGTCTCTGCTCTTATGATGCTATCTAGGTTTGTCATTGCTTTCCTCCCAAGAAGCAGGCGTCTTTTTATTTCGTTGCTGCAGTCGCCATCTGCAGTGATCAAGGAGCCCAAGAAAATAAACTCTGTCATTGCCTCCATTTCTTCCCCTTCTATTTGCCAGGAGGTGATGGGACTGGTGGCCATGATCTTAGTTTTTTTGATGTTGAGCTTCAGCCCATTTTTTCACTCTCCTCTTTAACCCTCATTAAGAGGTTCTTTAATTCCTCCTCACTTTCTGCTATTAGAGTAGTATCATCTGCGTATCTGAGGCGGTTGATATTTCTTCCGGCAATCTTAATTCCGGCTTGTGTTTCATCCAGACCTGCCTTTCACATGATGTACTCTGCATATAAATTAAATAGGCAAGGTGACAGTATACAGCCTTGTCATACTCCTTTCCCAATTTTAAACCAGTTAGTTGTTCCATATCCAGTTCTGACAGTTGTTGCTTGTCCCACATATAGATTTCTTAGGAGACAGATAAGGTGGTCAGGCACTCCCATTCCTTTAAGGACTTCCCATAGTTTGTTATGGTCCACACAATCAAAGGCTTTGGCATAGTCAATGAAGCAGAAGTAGATGTTTTTCTGGAACTCTCTGGCTTTCTCCATAATCCAGCGTATGTTGGCGATTTGATCTCTAGTTCCTCTGCCCCTTCGAAATCCAGCTTGCACTTCTGGAAGTTCTCTTTCCACATACTGCTGAAGCCTGCCTTGTAGAATTTTGAGCATAACCTTGCGAGCGTATGAAATGAGTGCAATTGTGCGATTGTTGAAGCATTCTTTGGCGTTTCCTGAGAAATGTTTACTCTGCACACTACACCTCATCCCCTACAAAAACCTCCAAATGTTACATTTTCTGACATTTTATTAAAATGCAAATACAGTATATTTTCTTTCTACGTATAATGCACTTTCTTTCCTACAACCCTTGCTGAGACAAAACAGTTGTTTTTAACATGCTATTTTATAACTGAATTGGGAACATGCTGGACTGGGCTGGACTGTGTTCCACATTGAATTCTTGTCTGGAGGCATGCTTGTAAATACAGTACATTATTGTATGTGTACATATATGTGTGTGTCCCTCTACGGTTCCAAGGACTGGTAGCCGCTGTTTCATTTTGTTTCTCTTGAGAACACACCATGTTTGTGTTCTTCTTTCTCTAAGACACAATAGCGCTCTCCATCTCATGCGATGATGGTCACAGTGCCTTCAGATCTTTACAGAGGGAAGATGCAGGGGTTAAAGGTCAGACCAGGGCACTGGGAGGGGGCAAAGTCCCTTCAGCTGCCAGTGTAAGCTGTGATAACAGTGTGCTCAAAGCACATCCACTTGAAACTATCTGTAAGACACTCAAACCTTTCTAAGAGCTTGTGATGTTGACCTTCCTGTCATGAGATTCAGCTTTTTTTCTTTTTCTTTCTTTTTTTTTGGGGGGGGGAACCCTGAAGGTATAAAGGAGACCTCGGAAACAATTTATTTAAAAGTCACCTTGTTCCACAAAAGTGAAATACTGCACCTGGATAAAAAGGCAAAATGACTGCATACCCATCTTAATCAGAAACATGAGACAAAGCTTCAGACATTAGGCTATAAGAATAAAACTTCCCATCCTTTTGGTCAGGACAGGCGATAGTTGTTGGTGGTGTGTGTTATGCACACATGTGCACATGAGAGAGAAAGGGGGAAAAAAGATGTACAATTGTTCACCTAGATGTTGGAAATGTAAACATTAGAGATGGGCACGACCAGGGAAAATGACGTTTTCGAGTTGTCGTGTGTCGGAGCCGGCCCGTTTCGGCTCATTTCCGTTTTTCGCGAAATTTTTCAAAAATTTGTCATTTCGTTTGTCGTTTTTCGTCTGTCGTTAGTACTGGTTTGGGGGGGAGTGGGCTCCTGGAGGCACCTCTCTGGGGTGGGTGCCTCCTCTGGCCCGCTATGAAGGGAAAGCGGGCTCCTGGAGGCACCTCTGTGGGTGGGTGCCTCCTCTGGCCCGCTACAAAATGGCATGCATAGCCAATTGGATATGCATACCAAGTTGAGTGGCAGAGGCACCTCTCTTTTGGGTGCCTCTCTGTAGACCGCAGGCCCACTGCTGATATTGCATCTGGGCGCTCTGTGGTCCACTAAGAAGGGAACTGTACTTGCGTGTGTATAGTGAAATGCGAGTACAGATTTGGCTTAGGGTTAGGGTTAGCGCAAGGGCTAGGTTTAGGGTTATGGGTAAGGTTAGGGTGAGTTCGTGGGGTGCACCTCTGGGTGCCTCTCTGTCCCACTAAGAAGGACAGTGTACTGGCGTATGGGTTAGGCTTAGGGTTCGGGTTCGGGTTCGGGCTACGGTTAGTGGGCTTTTTATGCCCGAATGGCACATCTCAGAAGTCTCGGTCAAAACCTGGTCAAGTGGCCATGCAATTGGTGGAATGGCTCCAAAAATTTGCATGGTCCACTCCCATGGCCAGCCCATCATTGCACACTGCGCAGGTGTAAAAAAATAAAAATAAAAATAAAAATAAAATAAAATAAAATCAATGGAATTGGAGACGTTTTGTTGCAAGAAAAACCCACTGCTGCTACTGTAAAAATTCAGGCAGTTTTAAAATAGCTCTTTTCGCATGTTTCTGTGGTGCTTTGGTGTGTTTTTGGACCACCACGATTTCAAAACAAATATTGCTTGCGGTTGCCCCATTTTGGATCCCCTGCCCGCACCGCATGGCATGGCGAGTTGGTGAGACGATGAGGATGC
Source organism: Phrynocephalus versicolor (assembly GCA_023846285.1). Taxonomy (NCBI): domain Eukaryota; kingdom Metazoa; phylum Chordata; class Lepidosauria; order Squamata; family Agamidae; genus Phrynocephalus; species Phrynocephalus versicolor. Next base: position 57,208,948 of record JAHTLZ010000010.1, on the reverse strand, counting down.
GCAGCCCAGGAGAGGAGGGGGGAGGCCAGGGACCCCCCCCCCAGAAACCACCCCTCTGGTAGGTGCCCTCACTCAGGCAGGCATATTTTCGCCTGCTTTTTGGCCAGGAATCGGTTTTTTTTTTTACTTTTTAAAACTTTTTTTCTGTGCCACTTGGCATCGCGCGATCGCTGCGATGCCAGGAACAACAACACGACAAATCAGACCCAATTTTTCTTTAGTCGGTTCCAGTTCGAGTTCTGGCGGAGTAATGGTTGTTCTTCGTTCTGTTATGTAACAGAAACGAGGAACGGAAACGGAAATGAGGATTTCGCCGAGTCGTGCCCATGTCTAGTAAACATGATAGCGGTACTTTCTACCACATGTGGTGGACATGTAAGGAGGTAAACACATATTGGAGAATGGTAAAACTATTTATAGAGAGATCTTTGAAGATTAAGTTAGAGCTTCGACCAGAACTTTTCGTATTAAATATAATAGACATAAATATTTCCTTTGATCAAAAATATGTACTCCATCATGTAATAGTTGCGGCAAGGATTCTATATGCAAAGTTTTGGAAACAACCTGAAGCGCCTACTGAGAGAAATCTTCATGACAAAATAAGAGAACGTATCGAAATTGACAGGCTTTCTGGATTCCTGAAGGGAGAATATGAAGAGATCTCCAAAAGAAGATGGCAAGAAGTAGTTAACCTACTAACACTTTGATAATACTTTGTGATATCCTGTTATGTATGATCATTATCTTTTGGCTTGATGTATTCAATGTAACTTCTTATACTGTACCCCTTTCCCCCTTTCCCCTTCTTTCCCCTTCCTCTTCCCCCTAAAACCAATAAAACTCCTTAATAGCAAAAAAGAGAAAAGGGGAGAATGTGTCCAATACTTCTTGAGAGGGCTGTTGTGGTTGTTTCCATTCATACATTACATTCGAGAACAAACTGAGTTCCCATGGAATTTCTCTGTATTCCAAGTTCTGCCAAATATTATACCACAAAGGGAAAATGAAGAACACAAGCTAAAATCCAGTGCAGGAAATCCTTTTGGTTACCTGTTTTTACCATGTCTGTTCCTGCATAATGTTAGTCAAGATTACAGCCTCTGACACTATCCCCCCTCCCAACACAGCTGGCCTCCATATATTGGAAGTTCCATAGGCAAACAGGGATACAGTATATGCAAAATTTCACAGAATCGCTTTTGCATTTCAGACCGCGAGTTTCTCTTCTAAAATCTTTAGACCACAAAATGGCCAATCTAGCTGCAAAAGCATCCAGGAGATGTGACTGGCCATTATTTACGGTATTTATTTATTTAAAACATTTTTTACTTTGCCTTCCTCCTTGAAAGAACCTACGGTAGCATTAGGGTCCCATTTAAGAGGTTTGAACCTAGGAGGTGATAAGGTACCTAATAACAGTACAGTAGTTTATTGTTTTGGATCTGAAAGGATTAACAGCAGCCAGTGTGTTACTGGTCATGAGATGGAGACTCACTTCCAAGGGAGGAATGTTTCCGCATCTACTAGGGCCTTTCCTGAAGCTACAGTGTCAAACTTTGACACTTTGTATGTATAAAGTGTGAAAAAAATTAAGGGGTGACACATTGCTTGAGGAAAGGAAGTGGTCTTTCCATTCTGCAATTTTTTTGTGGCTCTGTCATGCACGAGGTTTCTCTAGAACCCTGCTATCTGATGAAGTGCCCTGAAGTCTACATGCCAAAGAGCATCTTTGAAGAACAACAGTTTGTGCTGTTGTGATAGTGATGTGCTTTAATAGGGAATGACGTGGTTAGCTGAATGATTATATACTTTTTATTGGTGGCAGAAGTTAGAGTACTGTAGATCAAAGGTACTTCAAATGCCTACATACTGAGTGTATGCATGAGTGTGTGTCAGGAGTGGGATCTACAGTATGTACTGACTTTCATTCCTTTTGGGAGTACTGTACAACTTTGCCTAACCTTTTTTCATTAAAATCAGTTTTCTTTCTTTCAGAAGCTGAATTTTTACTTCCATGGAACAAGCTGTTCAACTAAAGCTTTCTATTAACACTGGCACACAACATTCGATTGTTTTTGTTTCACTGAATGTGACTACAAAGGGACACTAACCCAGTTTTATTCAAGTCAATTGGATGTTTCTTCTGAAGTTTCCACAGCAGAAAATGTTTTAGTCATCCCCAGAGACACTGGATTCCTGGGAGCAGAAAGACCAATGGAGCCCAGCTTTCTTCTCTCCAAATAGTTGGCGGGGGAGGAGGGGAGAGTGGGGGGGGCAGAGGGAGGGAGAGAGAGAGAGAAGAAGGGAACCGAAGATGGTCCCGGAGGTGACCAGCAGCAGCTGTATATGTGTCCAAGAGCCTCTTGGCAAGGTTGCCATGTTTGGCTCCCCCCCCCGCACACACACTTCCTCCTCTTTGGCTTTGGGGGCATCTGCTGTGCTTGCTTGATGGATTCAAGGCACCCCTGACTTCCGGCGCTTCTTCACACTGGTAGCCTCTGACTGCTGTTCCGTTATTCTCCTGATCAGCAGCCCTCACACAAGAGAAAGGGTGGGTCTGGTGTCTGTTGGGGCCATTACCAACAGCCTGATGAGGTGGTGGCAGGCAAACACTCAGCCCACGCCAATAGCAAAACGAGGCTGGGAGAGACCTTCCCAAGACCCTCTTCAGTGAACTTAGGAAATGAACTGGAGGAGGGGGAGCGGCAGGAGCATCCTCACAGTGCTCTGCACATGGGGACACATGTAAACAGCTGGCATGCCCCCAGGAGTTTCCTTCCACCCACCTGGCAAGACTCAAGAGCGACCCAAGAAAATTTGGGAGCAGGCTGCCCTGCCTACAAGAGGTACGTTGCCTCTCTCCTTAAGTAGGGAGTAAGACTCGATGGCCTCCAGGATCCTTCCCAGCTCCACCCTACCCCTACAAAACAGCCCTAGTGGTGGGGTTTCTTTCAGGGCCTCTTACCACCTCCCCATTCATGACAAGGTGCGGGACCACCTACCAGGAAGGCTTTGTCTCTCCCCCGTCCCTCCCACAACCCTCTTCCTCTCGGCATGCTTGCTTCCAGAGGAGGAAAGGGGGCAGAGGTGGTGCCCACCGAGGAGGGAGCAGGCAGGGAGCTCCACCAAGAAGATATGGGGGCCAGCCGGCCAGGCAGGCAAGGCGAGGCCACCAGCATCTTTCTGGCCGGACTTGCTCCAGGTCGTTGCTGCTGCTGCTGCTCTTCTGGAGACCAATGGCCTGCCTTGCGGGGTGGCAAGTGTGTGTGCGGGGCAGAGAGAGCGTACCCATGTGTGCATGTGCACACATGTGGTAGGGCAACGCAAGTGTGCTCCTAATTACAGCTGAGGCCCGCAGGCCCCCCTTGGGGGGGGCGCAAAAATGACTTTTGCCCCAGGCTCTGGAAGCCCTAGTTACACCTCTGACATTATTTAGGTGATATGACAACTAGAAATGATTGAGACTAGAGATGGGCACGACTCAGAAAAATTGTTCGTTTTCGTTTTCGTTTTCGGCTAGGGGTCCGTTTCGGCTCGTTTCCATTTTCGTGAGCTAATTTCAAAAATTTTCGTTTTCGTTTCGTTACGTAACGAAAATGAAAAAAATGAAAAAATGAAAACGAAAACAAAAACGAAAATTTTTTCGTTTCTTCCCATTTAGCTCCATTATGTGTTTTTCCAGTAACGAAAAACGAAAATTGGCTCGAAATTAGTTGTTTCGTTTCCGTTTTCGTTCCAGTTCTGAGCCATTTTTTGTTTTTCGTTTCGTTACGTAATGGAAATGAAAAACGAAAATGAAAACGGAAATTCCGCTAAGTCGTGCCCATCTCTAATTGAGACCACAGTCATCCTTTCTCTCTCACACAAGCATAATACCAAACCAGTCTTAACATAATGTGCAACACAAAAATGGAGCCTTCAGAGTTCTCTCTCTTCTTCTCTTGTAAATCCATAAAGAAGACAGTAGAACCTCTCTGCAGGAGAAGGTAATGCCGAATCCTCAATGCCAAATCCAGCATTCAGCTCCTTTAATTAATTAATTAAGATAATAGTTAATTAAAATTAATAATTAATCAACTGTTAAGTTGATTCAAGACTTAAAAATACCCCTTCCATGATTTCCTAGGTGTAGAGTAGAAGTAGCTTTCCATCCTCTTCATCTGAAGGTGTTCTGGAACCGTGCAGCTTGCCCAAGGCCACACAGGCTGGCTCTTCTCCCACGAGGCCCAATGTGGAATTGAACTCCCAACCTCTGGCTCTGCAGCCAGGTACCCAGTTCACAGAGTTATGCAACCAGCCCACTGAACAATGGGCCATATAACTGAAAGATGAAAGAAAACGCCCCCCCTCTCTCTTTCTCCATGTGATTGGGTTTGTTTTTATTATCTGGTGGTTCCGTTTCATCAAAGAGAGTCAAAGCAGGAAGGGTATCGAAACTCAATAAACTTTTATTTAACATAACCGTGACTGATGAACTATATTTCTCAATGTTCAACATATTCTCTTCCATTTGGTTAACAGTTAAAGGTTCATGCTTAAATGTTACATTTTCCTCATGCCAGATTAATGTGGGTAATTTGGAAGCCGCGGTTTTCCCGTCATAGCCCGATCGGTGTACCCTTCTCTATCCAGCACAAACTGTCCCAACCATGGATGTCTGGCCCATTGGGGATAGCTCTCTGCTCTCCTTTCTTAAGGAGGAATATCTGAGGTTTCTGTCTTCCATGGACCCATTCCTCTAGACTGGTGGTCCCCAACCCCCGGTCCACGGACCGGTTCCGGTCCGCGGACCGGTCGGCACCGGGCCGCCTGGGGAGGCCGGGGAGGCTCCTCCCCTTTTCCTCTGCCGCCCTCCTCCTCCTCCTCCTCTTCTCTCCCGCGGGTGGCCGGTGGAGGAGGAAGGCTGGAGGAGCTACCCCCGCCGCTCCCCGCCCCGCCGCCCCCCAGGGGCCCCTCCGACGGGAAGGTCACGGCGCCTCTGTAGTCCTCCTCCTCCTCGGCCCCCGCCGCCGCCTCCCGTCCAAGCGGGCCCAGGCCCGCCCCACTCCCACGCCGCTCCAAGGCCCCCGTGAGGCCCACCCTGCCTAGCCGGCCTCGGAGTCGCTTGTGGCCGCCAGGAACAGCAAGGACTGTGGCGGCAGCGGCGGCTGCAGGAGCGAGGGCGGCGGCTGCAGCAGCGGGAACAGCAGCGAAGGTGCCGGCGGGACCGCCAACACGGGAGAAAGGGGCAACCTGACAGGGGCTAGCGGCGGTAGCGGTGGGGCCGAGGAGGCGTAGCGCTTCCGACCCCGGTGATGCAGCCGCTTCTTCTCCGCCGCCGCCGGAGACTCGGATCCTCCGCCTCCTCCTCCTCCTCCGCCCGACCAGCCCCGGACGCCGCTGCCGCCTCCGGACGTCGCCGCCAGCGCAGAGACGCCACCCCCCCACCGGCC
>JAHTLZ010000010.1:57187853-57201711 GCA_023846285.1 Phrynocephalus versicolor | reverse complement strand
TCATTCATTCATTCATTCATTCATTCATTCATTCATTCATTCATTCACTTTGAATATTTTTACCCCACCTTTCTCCTTGAAAAAGGACCCAAGGTGGCTTACAATAATAAGGGGGCAGTATACAGCCAGGAACATTTAAGACACATTCAATAATAATAATAATAATTTATTGTCATTGTGTGTATATACACAGTATACACATACAACGAAATTCAGACACCCAGAGACCAGATTCAACACACACACACACACAAATCTCCAAACACTCTCACACACATTAAAAAAAACACCCTTCAACACACACACATAAAAATCCCTGAACACTCCCCCACCCACCACCCCCACCCAAAAAAAAAACCACAAGCATCTACACAACAGGCTAGGTAATCCTGTCCAAGTGCTCACTGCTGGTGGTTCTTGAGTTCATTATTAAGTGCAATTATAGTTCTGGGATAAAAACTATTCAGAAGACGTGTGGTCCGAGTTTTAATTGTTCTGTATCTTCTGCCAGAAGGCAACAGTTCAAAGAAATTGTGAGCAGGATGAGTAGAGTCCCTCAGAATGTTGTGTGACTTCCTCAAACAGCGAGATGTGAAGATGTCATACAGGGTTGGTAGCTGGAGCCCGGTAACATTCTGGGCAATTTTAATTATTCTCTGTAGAGCTTTTTTTTTTTGTCTGCTAAAGAGCTGCTCCCATACCATGATAGCATGCCATAAGTTAGGACACTCTCAATGGTGCTGTGATAGTAAGACAGAAGTAGATGCTGAGATAAATTCATCTTCCTGAGCATTCTCAGGAAATACAGCCTCTTCTGTGCCTTCTTCACAACCATATTGGTGTTTGCAGTCCATGAGAGGTCCTCTGAGATGTAAGTGCCCAGATATTTAAAGCTACCAACCCTCTCCACCTCCTCACCATTTATGTACAATGGTAAATGTACATCTTTCTTCCTCCTGAAATCAATTATAAGTTCTTTAGTTTTTTTGGTGTTAAGTATAAGATTGTTTTCTTTACACCACTGAGTCAACCCTTGTACTTCTTTCTTAACTTGTACTTCAAGTTAAGAACAGGGAATTAGAAGAACATTAAAAGATAACAGTAGAGATGCAAAGAGCACACAAAAAGAAAAGAAAAATCCATGATGAGGGGTGGAAAGTAACATGGAAAACACTGGTGTTCTTATGAAGTCAGTCAGTGCAATCGTGTATGGTATAATCCATAATAAAGTTACATAGTAGGAAGTCCCTCATTCGGGAAAAGCTTGCCTGAAGAGGAAGATCTTTGCCTGCTTCCGGAAAGACAGCAGTCCTGGATGTGTCAAACACATCTAGAGAGTGCCCAGTTAGGCATGGCTGAATCAAAGTGTAGTGATTTGAGAAACCAACATCATTTTGGTGATCCTGGACTCCTGAGAGCAGAATGTGCCTGTGTGGCCTTAGGCTAGCTGAAAAGAAAATGGAAATAATAAACTACTTCCAAGTACTGTCTACCTAGAAAACTCTGAAAAGAGTCGCAGTAATTAAGAATTGACTTGCCACCACATTATTGTTGGGCTCCTAGAGGCATTTCATGCTGACACTGTCCAGTGATAGTTTTATCATTTTACTTTGGTTTCAGGAGGTAGAAATATTCAGCACTCTCTGTTTTCTTTTGTGGTAGCTCATGTAGTAGCTTATTACCACCAATCATATAAGAGTGGCTGAGAGGCGGTGTGAGGTGGATATTTCGGGTGGGCCGTCCGAACAGCTGAAGGAGGAGAAAAGACAGGGAGAGGCGAAGATGCAGATGGGATATGAAACGGGAAATGCGGCTGGAGTAGGGGAAAGGAATGAGTCAGGAATAACTGAAGAAAGGGAGGTTAAGGAAAAGAGGAATGAAACAGAGGGGTTGTGGGCAGATGTGGAAGAGGAAGAGGTGGTGGTGATTCAGGATTGGCTAACTAATGATCCAATAGAACAGTGGGACGTGGGAACTCAAACGGTGGAGATGACAGTTGGGGCAGTTGGACAAGGTGACAGTTGGGAGTCCATCATGGAGTGGAGGCAGCTCCAGGATGATGAAGGAGAACATCCCTTGTCACAGCACGAGGGAGCCTCCCCGTTGGGCCAGACACCCATGTTGCAACAGCCTGTGTCATGGGACCGGGAGTTATTTCGAACCGGCCATCCCTATGCCTCGGGGTGGGAGACCCCGCTTTTAGAAAACATTCATGTTTGTACTGGAGGGAAAAGTAAGCCTGTTATGTTGGAAATTAGACATGTTACCGTTGACTCTGAAAAGAAACCAAATCCGCTTGAAGTTAATGTTCCAAATGAAAGTTTATTAGAAAATGCCACACTGTCCCTTGATCATTCCGTATCCAAAGAGCCGGATCGTGAAGAGAAAAATGAACCCACTCACAGGCGGCAAACCATAACTCCCTGCTGACTAATCGCCACCATGTTGTACCTTTCCAGGTGATGCTAGGCCTAAGTTTATGCGCTAAATGTGTGGTAGGTTAAAAACGGCATTTGAAATGCTGTGTGTTGCCAAATGGTGCTACAGCACAGCACTTTAAGGCACCACAACCTTCAACAGGAGTGAAATCTAGAAATAAGCAGAGCTTGGGAATGTGTCCTTCCTTTTTTCCCCACTACTTCTCCCAGAGTTCCCCCAACAATCTGGGATCATCTGTCCATGCTGCCAATTATGCAATATAAGGATGCATACATAACCCCAGTCTTCTGGTGTCCCAGAGGTACACAAGGAGGAATTGTGTTGCAGCAGCTACTCTGTCACCAAAAGGAAATGACCCAAGGCAGTGATGGCTGATTTACCAAGCAAAGGAGGAACCTCAACCTGAGGCAGAGAGTAGGGAAGAATACAATTTGGTGACTGACACATGCCAATTGCATGGCTTTCTATGGCAAATTGCAGCTAACTAATAAGCTACAGGTTGCATTATATGAGGCATGTGCCCAACTGCATAGCAGATGGATGTGTGGTACCTTGTTTATTAGTAGCAATCCACCATAGTTGAACCACTCATTTTAATTTTTCATGTGTAAATCATCAACAGGATTCTGACTAGTAACCTAACTATATGCAGGAGGTGCAAGCATACCACTCGGAACATAGCTATATCAATAGATTTTGAAAATTAAGTAGGGTTGGATGGGGTGGGGTGGAGGACACACCATGAAATAATACCATAAAAGGTAGAAAATAATTGTGCCTGAACTCCTAGAAATTTACTGCTGCCTGTACTGATCCAGATGGTGAAACCATCAGATGTAATACAAGGCAAATGTTCCTAAAGGATTATATTGTTCAAATGCTATGCACTGATACAAAAATGTATTGTAATATGGCTCTAGAGATCTTCACCTTAAAATTCAGACAATCTCTCTACTAGTATAGGCAATGCGTTTATAGCTTATTGACTCAGAGAAAGTTCAGATGGGGATTTACTCAAGGGGGAAAATAAGACTCAAGGTGTCAGATTAATTACTCGTCAACATATGTTCTTCTGAAGTATCAGCTTACCTACATTATCTCTGGCACTGTTCAGGTGAGAAATGAGGTGTGTTTGGGAAGGCATATGGGGAAATGGGATTAATTGTTTCAGAATGCTCGTGTGTAATCAGTCCTCATTAGGGCACAATGTGTGAAAGATGACCCTTGTTCTTCCAGCCAGAACCACTAAAAGCTTTGAACTATTTATTTAAATAAAATAAATGCATACAAGTGAAGTTAACACAGTGTAGCCTTCTAGACTACACTGAATTAAAGTACGAGAAGTAGATTTCGCAGTGTGTAACATCAAATGAATGAAATTTAACAACATGCTTGTGCTTATTGTTTGCCTGAACCCTGCAATCCTTTGGGGTAGCTTCCTTTTGGTAAATTACTAGATTTTGATTTCCAAACTGGGTGAGGAAGAAAAGTGCTATCCACCTTAGGGTTTGCTAATGCTATAGCCAATACGTATATTCTAGTCATTAGCTGATGAAAATTGCCTGACATCATGAATCAAGGAGTGGCAAACATCTTATCGGTTAAGTTTCTTTGAAATCAAGCTTGGCTATCAGATGAATGGGAAGTATTTGCTGGTGGTGCTTGGCCTGGAAGAACCAGAGGAAAGCTGCTTAGGTGTTGACTGGGCCTCGGATGTTATTGGACTACAATTCTCCTTATCCTTCACCACTGGTTATAGTGATCACTGATGAGTAATGTAGTCCAATGTGGTGGGTGATGTAGTCCAACAGCATATGAACAACCACACATTCCCCACCCTATGCTGCTCATGCAACCCAACTTCACCCAAGATAAACTGATATGATACTAGCAAAATTAGTTCCAGGCTGGCACCCTAGGAGCCTCATGGCGCAGTGGTTAAATGCCTGTACTGCAGCTAAAACTGTGCTCACGGCCTGGGGCTCAACCCCAGGTAGCAGGCTCATGGTTGACTCAGCCTTCCATCCTTCCGAGGTCGGTAAAATGAGTACCCAGCTTGCTGGGGGTGGGGGTGGGGCAATGTGTAGCCTGCATAATGTAATTAAACTGTAAACTGCCCAGAGACTACTTGAAGTGGTATGGAGTGGTATATAAGCAGAACACTTTGCTTTTGCAGCAAAGAGGCAGCCACAAAGCTGGAAATGGCCATACTGAAGGCAGGAAAGTAGGAGGAAGGGCAAAAGCAGACAAGAAGGGCTGTCCCACAGGACCAGAATAGAGGGCAAGAAGATTGTTATCAGAAGACTGTAGAGAAGGGCCTCCAAATGTTGTTGGACTCCAGCTTGACCAATTGAGGCATGATGGGAATAATGGTTCCTCAACCTATGGACGACCACAAGTTCCACGCCCAACTTTATCGACTCAGGGTAGAGCTCACTGAACCGAAGGAACCTATTCTGACAGATAGAAGCAGTAGCTGCAAACCTACTGGTGGACTGTACAATTTTATAGTAAAAACTCATAGACCGAATGTTAAAAACCTCCAAAGAAGGAGACTCTGCCATGGAGGGTGGTGGAATCTCCTTCTTTGGAGTTTTTTAAGCACAGGCTGGATGGTCATCTGTCAGAAATACAGTGATGGGGGGTTCCTGCATGGGGTTGGACTGGATGACCCTTGAGGTTTCTTTCAACTCTATGATTCTATCCATAACCCTCCCTGATCCCTCTAGAGATGAAAAACAAGGTGCAAGTGAGAGGGACAGGGTGATAACCTGGCTTTCTTCCTGACATGCTTGTTTTCCAAGTGTAAGGAAAAGTCTTAATATTTTTTTTAATCATCAGGGGTATGGAGAAGCACTTAACCATATGAACCCCAGAAACAGGCCTAGAATGTTGCCTCACTTGTTGTTTGTGAAAGACACAGCCCTGCTTGGTCTCAAGAGGAGAACTCTCAACTCAAGGGTAACAGGTGCACTCAGTGTGTGATCAGCCAGCTATGAATATCTCTCCTGGATGACGTGAAGGGGTCTGAAAGCCATCATCTCACCCAAACTGTTCCGTCAAGTTCTCAAAAGGCCACCTCTTTTCACTGTATGTAGGCATACAAACACAAAGCTGTGCAATCTCCCTATTAATCGATGGCATCAAATCATATTCTTCCTGCGGCCACCGTCCCGTCTGGTGGTGGGCTTCAAAGCCCTCCCCACTCGCTCCTGTTCTTCCTTCCTCTGGGCCATTTTTGGTCTCCTTAAGCCTTTCTTGGGTCTCCCTCCGGGCCCGTGTGGAAACGTAGCAGGGGAGCGCTCCTTGCCAGCCCAAAGCCCCTTACTGGCAGTGGATTTCCAGCCAAACTGCTCTTGTATTAGTTTTTGATGAGTTTTCAATTTAGGGCCTATTGCGGATCAGAGGAAGGAGGCAACAAGAGGAGGAGGTGGAGGAGGGGCCCGGAGGGGGTGTGGGGAGAAATGCAACAGATGGGGCCAATTGTGCTCTCTAGGCAAATTAAGGAAGACATCTGTAGCTCCCAAATACTGGTGGTCTAAAGCAATTAGTCCCCCTGTGAAAGGGGGGCCTCTCAGAGACTCCTCTCGCCAGTCCCATCCCAGGGAGCGCTCACGTTACAATGGCCTTGACCACAATTCACTGAGCCAAAGAAGGGAAAAGAAAAGGGTGGAAAAAGAAAGATTAATTCAGCAGAAGCAGCGCAAGGAGCCTGGCATCTGTATACTTTGAAAATGCATGGTTGCTTACTTAACACCCCCCTCCTGCCTTAAAATATAAGAGATCTTTTATTTTTAAAAAAACCCACCTCCTTTGATTCCTCCCTAGATCCAAAAGAGAGAGAATGATGCCTAATCTGTATACACCTCAAGGTCTCCATTGTAGAGGGCGTGTAATCTGAAAATTGGTTGAGGTCCTCAATTTTCCACCGACTGGTTTAGAAAATAATGAATGAAGACGCAGGACTCTGCAGTGGGAAGGATCCTCCCCTTCCCAACCATCCCTTCTGTCCCCTAAGGAAAAGAGGAGGAGGGGGACGGAAGAAGCAGTTACATGATCAGCCCTCTTCTATAAGTGATAATTATCATGATTGTTATGATTCTGCCTGGAACCCCAGCCAGGTTAATCGGGGGGGGGGGGGTGATCCCATCATTTGAAAGCCAGGAAGTTCCAAGCAGGAAGTTGAGGGAGAGGAGGCGAAGGAAAGGACTTTATCTAAGCTAGTTATAAGCCCCACTGAAGGGGCAGCGGCGTCTTTTCTCCATGCATATTTATGATGTGGGGAGACCTCATGACAACAATGGCTGAAGCTGCTCATGGGAGGTCACAGCACCTTTAAATTACACCTCTTGGCTTTTGTTCATCTAAGCACAATGGAGCTAAGAGATAGAAGGAGGAAAGCTGTAGGGGCTGGGGCACATCACAATGCCCCCAGCGGCTTAAAGACATAACATAAAGGCCCTAAACTGATTTGATATCTTATTGGATTTCTGTTAACCCAAGAATACATTCCTGCTCTGTCATTGTCGCTGTCACTGGTCAGGAGCTGATCTCTTTAACCTCTGGAGGGAAGGGGAGAAAGTGGCAGGGAGTGGGGGGCTGGAATTTGTGGTTACTGATCAGAAATGGTTTTCATTGGGATTTCAAATGGATGGGGTTAGGGAATTCAAAAGAACCACCTGCCCTCTTCACCCACTGCTTGTTTTAATTAATTGATTAAATTTCTTTGCTCTCGTCACTGTGATACTATTTTATAGACCTAAAACATGTATATATCCGTATTCAAGGGGACAATGTAATTTAAAAAGAACTAGATTTCCCCTATCACCATCACCATCTTTATGGACAGATCTTTTAAAACAACAACAACAATAACAACAGATAACTATATTTTGAGGGGTTTTCTGTGTTGTTTGTTCTGGCAGGGAGTCTCCTGAAGGATTATAGTCTGACAATGTATATAGGGCTGATCTTTTGCCAAAGCAACACCAAGACACTTCTTTAATGACAATGTACTCATAAGGAGGGAAGGCATCCTCAACTTTATGAATGATCTCAAGATGACAAGGACTAGCCATGTGAGGAAAAGCTACCAAAACCAGGAGATTATAGGAATCTCCTGATATACCTGTAGGGCGCTGAGCAAATGTGTTGCCTTGAGGCTTCAGGGCAATACATCAACAAAGTGTTCTGCTTATAGTGTTCGGCTTATTATACCGCCCCATACCACTTCAAGTAGTCTCTGGATGGTTTACAGTTTTAATTCCAGTATGCAGGCGACACATTGCCCCCCCCCCCCACACCCTCAGCAAGCTGGGTACTCATTTTACTGACCTTGGAAGGATGGAAGGCCGAGTCATCCATGAGCCAGCTACCTGGGATCAAACCCCAAGTCATGAGCAGAGATGGACCTGCAGTAGAGGCATTTAACCACTGCACCACAAGGCTCCTAACAAAGGTCACACAGGGAAAATTATGTCATTGTTGAATCTGTACTGGTGAAGGGTTGCCACATATGAAATCAAAGGCTTGGGAGATATCTCATGTAAGATGGCATCAATGGCTTTCAGCTTTGCTTTTCATGACCCAGGCTTTAATCAGTAAATAATGTCACTTAATAGAAGAGGCACCGAGGGCATTATGTCCCAAACCACCACCCTGAAAGGCTGATGTAGAGAACACTAGACTAGGATTTCTTGATAGCAGCACCTTTTTTGTATCCAGGAAAGTCAGACTGGCACCATTCCCAATGAGCCATCTGAGTGGTCAACCAAGACCATGTTGTCTTGTATGGTGGTCAGTGCTTAAAACTGCTTATTCATTCATTCATTCATTCATTCATTCATTCATTTAAATTTAATATTCCACTCATACTAGTCCCACAGAGCTACTCTGGGCAGTTTACAATAAAATACATAATCCAACAATTAATAGAATAAAATCTTAAACAATTTAACCACATTAAAAATAAAAAAGAAGTTTCCTGAGCATAAATAACGCTACATAAGACAAGCAAACAAAAAAAAAATACGATAACAAAAGACTGGAGGGAGATATAAGATTGAGTCACTTGGATCGGAGTGGAAGGTCTCCCTGAGGGGTGGCTACCAGGAGGAGCATAGTCTGGGATGGCCTCGTGGGTTGGGCAGGGGACACTGGGAAATGCACTCATATAGATAATGAGGCTCAAACCAAGGAAGGCTTTCGACATAAGAATCAAAACCTTGAACGTGGCTGGCACTCCTCAGGTCCTTCTAAAGCTGAAAAGCCACTCCCTGCTCCAGAACCTTACCCATAACTGGGGAAACATGTGCAAATTACAGACTACCCTAGTACAGAAAAGCAATGTATCTACTGGCAGATTCCTCAAGGCTGACTGTCTATAAGTTGTCCAAATCATTCACCTCTGTAAGAACTTGCATGTTTCCAAATGTCACGTGCTTTTGCAAAACAACCAAAAATAAACAACAAAATATTACCACTGTTTTAAAGAAGCAAGGATTTAAAATGGCCATCCATACATCAATTTGCTTCTCTCCCGCCCCGCCCCCCCCCTGAAAAGACAAGACCCTTTTCTGATTTCATTTACTGTAGAGAAGGGGAGGGGGAAGGAAATTTATGGTTATTTTTAGGGTAACTTAAAACGTGTCTAGCTACAGCAAAACAAAACAAAATGGTGAACCGATTGTTTTGAAATTTGGCAATGTTAATTCCCACTACAGGAACTACCATGCGTTTAAATTCCATGCACTCATGTCGAGGGAGAGTTACAACTGGTTGTATTTCCCAATGCAAATGACTAGCCAGCATAAAAAAATAAATCAGATTTCTAAAATCCCATCAGTATTCAGGTCTGGGTCAGGTTGAATCTAACCAGAAAAGGACCAAATTGCTGGGTCATGCCCCAAACAAATTTGAGTGGGGGGAGACTTTTACAACTTTAATGATTTATGTACATTTCCAACAAGGCCATTCATGACTAACCATCTCACTCATTTAGTACCTGATGGAAACAATCCAGAGAGCAGGTGTACTCCCAGTAGGTTGACTTTCTGAGAATTCAAGCACGGGCATGTTATCTTGCAGTGTTTTGCCCCAGAACCAGTGGCGTAGCATGGGTTACCAGCACCCAGGGCAGGATGTGGAGGTGCAGCTCAAGCTCTGGCGGAATCTGGTTTCCACCAGCACCCGATTGGCTCCCACACAAGAGGCTTTGGAAGCAGATGGATGAAGTGCAGTCCACGGGGGTGGGAGGTGGGAAGAAGTGCAAAGCAACAGCAAATGCTTATCCATTCTGCCCATGCACCCATGGCACCTTGGGGGGTGGCTGCTGTCTGCAGGTCAGCCTCTGGGATTCGGACACACACACACACTTGGATTGTTCTCTGCCTTACCTGGCAGTTGTCCACTCCCCGGGCCAGCAGGCACACTCAGTGCAAATGGCATCCACTCTGACCTGGGTACTGGGAGTAGACTGGGTGCCACTTGCTGGCACAGAACCAGGACAGGCAGTTCTCTAGGAAGGCATCAGGGCCAAGGGACCCAGGCCTCTGCTGCCTCCATATCCCCCAGACAGTGCCCCTTGGCACAGGCTCCTGAGCCATGACCAAGAGGCACCTGTCCCTGCCCATGGAGAGAGGGGGGCATACTGTACCCCCTAAAATATTGCACTTGGGTAGAGTTGCCCTTGTGGCCCTTCCACACAACACCACTGCTCAGAACTTGTCCACAGAGCAGGGGAACGGTAACAGGTGGGTCTTCAGATATTCTGAATTGGGTGGTTAACAAAATTTCACAGTTCTGAACATGGAGACGGTTTATGTGATTCTTAGGATTTAACCGAAGACTTTTGTTTTCTAAGCCCTATACAAATACAACCACAAGCTTCTGATCAAAAGGCAAACAAGCACAAAGGATCAAATCCTCACTCCATATCCAGCTCTGTTAGGTCATTTCAAGAAACTGCTTTACAACATCTCTTGAGTAGTTGTCATAGCCCAGCATTATCTGTTCTGATGGGCAGAGGTCTTTTTCATTCATTTTTACAGATTTTTCAATAAGGCTGTGAAGATCTACCTGATTTTTTAAAATTCGGATTTTCAGTGTTCTTTTATTAGGTTTTTTTGGGGGGGGGAGTTATCTTTATTTATTTAAAATATTTTACCCCACCTGTCTCCTAAAAGGAGACTCAAGGTGGCTTACATCACATTTTCTTGAATGCCTACTTCTTGCATTCATTTTCTGTGGCTTTTTATCTTGCACGCTACTTTGGTGTCCCTCCTGCCTCATCTGGATCATTTATGGACTAGATGGCATAATTCAGTATGTTTCCATGCTGTGCCACCTTTCTCAGGGACCTGTTTCTCAAAAGAGAACATCCTTCTTGAGCAAAGCATCAAGCAAGAATAGGAATAGAAATCTTTATTGTCATTGCCCCCTTGCAGGAACAACGAAATTTCATGGTTGCTATATTCAACTCATTTAAAACATTCCACATAGATTTAAAAACAGCTACAACACATAAAATATGACATATAAAATGACTAGAATATGACATATAAAATAAGCTGACTTCAAAGTCCAGATTTTCTATTTAAGGTCAATATTGCTCTAAAAAATAAGCTATTTTGGAGATGGTTTGTTCTTACCCTCAAGTACTCAATATCTCTGTCCCGATGGCAGCAATTCAAAGAGGCGATGACCAGGATGTGATGGATCTCTTAATATTAGACATGGGCACGACTCGGCGAAATTTTCATTTTCGTTTCCGTTTTTCGTTTCTGTTACGTAACGGAAACGGTAACGATAATTAAGCCATCAGAACTCGAACTCGAACCGAAAATATGCCTGCCTGAGGCTTTGCCACCTACCAGAGAGGTGGTTTCTGGGGGGTCCCCGGCCTTTCCCCCCCTCTTCTCCTGTCCTGGGCTGCTTGCACCAGGCTTGGGGGGGGGTCATCCTTGTCGTCTCGCCATGCCATGCGGTAGGGGGGATCCAAAATGGCGACCACAATTTTTCTTTTGAAATCGTGGTCAAAAAACACACCAAATCACCACAGAAACATGTGAAATTTATTTATTTTAAATGCCTGAATTTTAATAGTAGCAGCAGTGGGTTTTTTTTATAGCAATAACACGTCGTATTTATTTTATTTTATTTTATTTTATTTTTTAATTTTTTTAGACCTGCCCATTTGGGCTGAGCATGGGATGGGACCATGCAAATTTTTGAACCATTCCACCAATGGCATCGCCAGGTTTTTGACTGACACTTCTGGATGTCTTGGAGGGCATAAAAAGCTGAGGCACCTTCCAGAAATCGCAGTCGGGTGTATGGATGTGGTTGAGGGAGGAGGGCTGGCTGCTGGTGCTGGTGTGATCCAATCGAGATTGAGGAGGGAGGCTGGAGGCTTTAGGATTTAAGTTAGGCAGGCAGGGGGGGAATTGAATTTAGAAAATAATTTCTTTGATTCCCTGCAGCTTTGTCTGCTGAAGGGAATAGCAGTTTATTCTTTATTTCTTCTCTGGCAGTTTCTGAGGATTTTTTTCTGATATTGGATAAAGGGGGAGGTTCGACTTGGAGTGGGAGGTGTGGATTTATTTTAAAAATATATTATATACTACCATTTATTTTCTATTTTCCCAACTTCAATTTGCTTGCACACACACACACATTTGGGGTGCAAGCCAAGAACAGAACCTCTATCCTAAGTGATACCCTAACTGCCCACTCGCCCGCCCGCCCGCCCGCACCGCCACCCGCCCGTGGCCCGTGCCGCCGCCCACGCCTTCCCCCTGCCGCTGTTGCTGCCCGCCCATGGCCCCCCACCACTGCCGCCTGCCCGCACCTCCCCCCACCACCGCCCCACCGCCCGCCGCCTAGGGCGCAAAAACACCTAGCGCTGGCCCTGATTGCGGGACGCCCCTATGCTCTGGGAAGTCAAATTGCGCTAAATCGCAGTGGAAACGACAAACGACAAACAAAAAAACAAAATGACAAATTTTTGAAAAATTTTGCGACAAACGGAAATGACCCGAAATGGACCCGTTCCGACAAACAAAAACTCAAAACGTCATTTTTTCTGGTCGTGCCCATGTCTACTTAATATATCTAATGCTTTACAGTGGCACCTGGTAGTATAAATTTGTTCTAAGGTGGGGAGTGAACAGCCCACAACACTCTCTGCAGTTCTTATGATTTTGTGCAACACTGTCCTATCCAGATGGGTACAACTTCCATACCACACACATAACCCGTAAGTAAGCACACTCTCAATTGCACAATGTCTGTCCCTGTGCAAAAGAGAGGATATTATGTACATGGCTCTGCAGGAATGGCTGGGGGGGGGCAGCTCAGGTGGAACAGCCAGCATCCTGTTGCTCCTGCTGCCACCCTATTTGGTTGGATGTCATCTGAGGCAGTTGCCTTCCCCTGCCTAAGGGTAGGGCTGGGAGTCCGGGACTGCTTCCCTTTAGAAACTGAAGAGAAATATCAGGCTAATACAGGGGTCCAAAGGGTTATTCACAATGAATGTGACTGGGTGTTTTAAAAATATAGATGGAAAAAGACGTTTTTGGAAAAGGCACGCTTTTCCCCCATCCAGAAGAGAGAGCTCTAAAAGAGAATACCATTTGTAAGAACAGCATCATTCTCTCTGGTCATGGGAGAAGAACAAAAGATGAACCTCAGCTACTACTTGCTGCATTCAAAGGCAAGTGAGAAAAAAGCTTCCTAAAGGGGTCTTGCATCTATTCTCTTACATGAAGAGAAGGCCTTCTCTCCAATCACTCAAGATCTTCAACATGCAACCCTCCTAGGGCGGGTGGGGGGGGGGAAAAGAATTAGAGGAAACGGGAACTCAGACCTAGCTCCCCCTGGAGTCTTGAGTCATGTTAAAGGACAAGCCACAAGAGAAGAATTCAGCAGCAAAGTTTCCTGCCTTGTCTTAAGTAAAATGTAAAGCTTGCATTCTACTTGGTGTTAGTTCACCGTAAACCAGTGTCATATTTTGCAAAAGCCACCTGGAGGATCTATTTCTAGAAAGAGGCAGACAGAATATCTTCCAGTACCTATTCACAGCCAGACGGCTGGATTTTGCACTTAGTTTTAAGTCTGGTTGTTGAAAATAAAACAAGGATTGAGCGCCACCCGGTGACAGATGTGTAGAGTATTGTGGGACTCGGTGTAGTAGAGTATTTAGGGCCCACTGATTTTTCCCCCTTCAAAGCAAGAAAGGTAGAATGAAAGAGATTTAAATTTTCTCTTTCTCTGTGTCTCAAAAGCAGTGTGTGTGTGTGTGTGTGTGTGTGTGTGTGTGTGTGTGTGTGTGTGGTTTAAGGGAGTTTCATACAATCCTAGTAATCTGTGTTGGCTTCACAACGAATAAATGCCACTACTAGATTCTTTAATACACCACCCC
>JAHTLZ010000010.1:57167661-57187843 GCA_023846285.1 Phrynocephalus versicolor | reverse complement strand
GAAACCTGCTGCAATACTGCAAAGGAGCTTTACAGATAAGATAATATATATTGTAAAATCTTTTGTCCAGTAAAAACAATCAAGTCCATAATCCCTTAGGTCACTCTGTGCTTTATGTTACTGTTAGACATGGGCACGACTCGGCGAAATCCTCGTTTCCGTTACCGTTCGTTGTTTCCATTACGTAACGGGTAACGGTAACGAGAATTACTTCGCTCCAGCTCGAACCCGACCCGATAAAGATAAATTGGGTCTGATTTTTCGTTGTCGTTCATGGCATCGCGGCGATCACATGATGCCAAGCAGCACAGAAAAAAAGTTTAAAAAAAAAACCGATTCCCGGCCAATGCATAAAAGCAGGCGAAAATATGCCTGCCTCAGTGAGGGCACCTACCAGAGAGGGGTGGTTTCTGGGGGGGTCCCCAGCCTTCCCCCCCTCCTGTCCTGGGCTGCTGGTACCAGGCTGGGGGGACATCCTCGTCGTCTCCATTTCCCATGTGGTGGTGGGGGATCCAAAATGGCGACTGCAATATTTATTTTTAAATCGTGGTCCAAAAACCCACCAAACACCACAGAAACATTTGAAAATTAGGTATTTTAAATGCCTGATTTTTTTATAGTAGCAGCAGTGGGTTTTTCTTGCAATAAAATGCCTCCATGTTTATTTTATTTTTATTTTTATTTTTTTACACCTGCGCATGCGCAATGATGGGCTGGCCATGGGATGGGACCATGCAATTTTTTTGACCCATTCCACCAATCGCATGGCCAGGTTTTGACTGAGACTTCTGGGTGTGCCAGAGAGGGCATTAAAAGCCCACAAACCCTAACCCTAACCCTAACCCTAACCCTAACCCTAACCCAGATTCATACGCAAGTACACTTTCCTTCTTAGTGGGTCAAAGTGAGGCACCCAGAGAGGTGCCTCGCAGAGCCCACTATCCCCTATCCCATTCCCTAACCTGTACGCCAGTACGCTAGTATGCTTCCCTTCTTAGTGAGTCAGAGGCACCCAGAGAGAGAGGTGTCTCTGCCACTTAACCCCCACCCTAACATAATGTAATAAATAATGTATGGTACGTGGCGGCTCCGCGAAACGCTTCCCTTCCCTTCTTAGTGGGTCAGACGTCAGAGGCACCCAGAGAGGTGCCTCCCAGAGCCCACTTACCCCAACCTCAACCCCAACCCCAACCCACAAACGACAAATGACAAACGGAAATGACAAATTTTTGAAAATTATCACGACAAACGGCAACGACCGGAAACGGAACTGTTCCGACAAACGACAACTCGAAACATCATTTTTTCTGGTCGTGCCCATCTCTAGTTACTGTTATTATGTGGCACCTCCAATATACAGTGACCCTATGAATGAGATCTCCAAAATGCCCTTCTACCCACAGCCTTGTTCAGCTCTTGTAAACTCAAGCCTGTGACTTCCTTCATGGAGTCAGTTCATTTCTTATTTGGTCTTCCTCTTTTCTTGCTGTTTTCAGCTTTCCCTGCCATTACTGCATTTCCCAGAAACTCTTGCCTTTACAGGATGTGCCCAAAGAATCCTGGTCTCAGTCTTTGTGCTTTATAGATAACAGCAGAGCTGTGCATGACATGAGAAGTTATGGATTGTTCTAAAATAAGCAGGCATATCTCAGCACTTGATTATCCTGATGGATATTTGGATGAGAAAAGCTACTGTTGGAACAGAATGGTTTCCCATAGGCAAAGGTGTCAAAGAAAGATGTATTTTATTTATTTATTTATTATTTACAAAAAAATTTAGCCACCTCACTACCAAGAAGTATTATCTCCCTATTTGTTTATTCTATATGCAGAATGTATTATGTGGAAAGCTGAACTAGATTTTGATGAGAAAGGAGTGAATGCTGGCAGAAGAAACTGCATTAATTTAAAATATGCAGATGACTGCATATTACTAGCAGAAAGCAGCAATCACTTGAAACATCCCTGCTGAAGGTGAAAGAAAAAAGTGCAAAAGCAGGACTGTAGTTGAACATTATGAAGACATACATAATGTCCGCAGAAGAACTGTACACTTTTAATGCTGACGATGGAGAAGGTGCACTTGTTAAAGATTTGTATACCTCAGTTCAATTGTTCATCCAGATGCAGCTAAGAATTTCAAAGAAGACAGACACTCAGAAAAGCAGCTATGAAGAACCTACAGAAGATCATCAAGTGAAAGGATGTGTCTCTAGAGACCAAGGTGAATATCATCTACATACTATGGTATTTCTTATTGCTATATACAGATCTGTAAGTTGGGAAGTGAAGAAAGCTGATGGGGAAAAACTGATTAATTCAAAATTAGGCGTTGGAAGGAGAGCACTCAGGATACCACAGAAAATAAGTAGATGTTAAGTAAATTCATGCCTGAGCACTCCCAGCAAAAATGATGACACTGAAACTAGTGTAATTTTGGGTAACTCATGAGATGCGAACTTACCAAAAAAGACAGTAATGCTGTGAAAATTGAAGGCAACAGGAAAAGAATACCAAAACGAAAGGGGCAAATTCATATCTCATTGTATTCAACAATGGCACCTGTCTTCAAATATACTATACTTGTGTGTGTGTGCGTGCATCCACTTGGTCTTCATGTTGTTCTGTATTGCTGTTCTGAAATGATTACCCATAAATACAGCATAGAGCAAGAAGAGAACTGATGCATGTAAATACCCTTCTTAAGTCCATGGAAAAGTTACTTCTGGGGATTTTAGCTGCTAGAATCCTTCAGTCAGGAAGATTAGTGATCATAGCAGAGATGTTTGGGGAATTGCAGTGTAAAAAAGCAACTCTCTCTCCCACCTCCCTATGTTCTTCTGTAGGTCCAGATCTTTCCACTGTTAATGAGAAGCGGCGTACACATTTAAGAGGAAGGTGAATCAGGCAAAGCCATCAGCAACTCTGAAATTCTACAGAACAACAGGGTGATAAACTATGCAATGGCCATGCCTTTCCCATCCCTCCCCAATTCCAAACTGTACTTTCCAAGGCTGGGAATGTGGATGCCATTTCTGGAAATTACTCATCCCTCTTCCCCCAAGGAGACACAGACAGAATGACTTGATTTGAAGGACCACCAAGTCCTGATTAAAGAAAAAAGGAAAAGCAGTACAGAGAATGGGGAGGTGATCATCAACTTTTAGCACCTGTACAGTAAACTGAGCAAATGAACATATTGGTTACTGGGTCTTCCCAATTGTCTTGTCTCCGGGCGGTTTACAACAATACAATAAAAATAAAAGTGAGAGAAGGGAAAAAAGAATCAAAACAACAAAACATAATAGTGAAAACACATTAATAACAAATTTAGATAAGTGATGACTTAACCAGTCCGCTCTCTGATTTTGATTAGTGATAGGACTACGGCCATTTGTTCTACATCTACATCCACAGACACAAATTACCTTATGAACATTTTATGCAAATCTGTGTCCCTTTTGGTCCTCCTTTCCAGTGATGCTTAAGTGGCAGAGCATGCTTCAGTTATCTGGAAGATGAGTCATGGCAACTGGACTTCTTTTCTTAAGAGAAACTTAAGAAACTCACCTGGATGGCTGAGAATCTTCACAGACATACTTCATTTAATTGATTTTGCCCACTGCCTTTCAGTTCAGTTTTTTAAAATCTTAAAAATGAAACCTCCTGAAAAGCACATCCTCAGCAATGTCACCAAGTGCCTTTGTTGAAACACATCTTTTATTTTGGCCACAGAGTAGGCAGGGTTCAGGGGGGAAAAACCCACACAAGACTCATTCCTCTGCTATGACAGTCCATTGCTCTCCATTGGCCTTGTTGACAGGATGGGCACCTGGGCTATGTCATGACAAAATCCTGTAATACCGTTGCTTTGGAGAGCAACCTGCAACTAGAATAGACCTGTTGAATCAATGAAACCTGTGAAGGCGTTGGCTAACCAACCAACCATTGATCCAACAGGTCTCCTCCAGCTGCAACAGGGTTTACGCTAGTGGTGTTCAAACTTCGGCCCTCCAGATGGTTTGGACCACAACTCCCACAGGCCTTTGTCATTGGCAATACACGCTTGGAATTCTGGGAGTTGTGGTCCAAAACACCTGGAGGGCCAAAGTTTGGACACCCCTGGTTTATGCTATGCAGCAGGATTTCGATAGGCAAATGTACGGATCTGCCCAGAAGAATGGAACAACAGACAAAAGAATGATGCAGAACTGCTCCCTTTCTCTCTAAAATAACCCCCATCCCCCCAACTACTCTCTCACACACACACATTCCTTTCTTCATTTTTGTTCAGGCAAAAAGAAACCAGATTGCACGGCCCAATAAGATCAGTGCTTTATTGAACCTGTGCGTAGGTTCATGTCCTCCCATAGTCATAACCTCCTGTGTTATTTTTGGCACGTAAAGCCCTCATGATTTAGTGTTGTGTATGAGAAAAATGAAGTCTGCTTCTAAAATATGTTGACTGTTATTCCAGATGTGGTAGTTGCATGCTATTCACTTCAGGCCAGTCCTTAATGCTTTGCACTGGGCATTATTTATTTATACACTAAAGAAAAGCAAAAGGTGCAGAGTTGCATCTAATGAGAGCCAAAGGGAAAGGGGGCAATAAATGTTCAACTGCTGAAAAAGACATCTCCCTGTGTAACCTTGGGGTTGGGGCTTGTATGCACCCTATGGGGGTGGGTGGGAATTAGAAGTGTAATCATTTATGTTTATTTTTTTAAGAACGACTCCTGTACTAGCAGAACCTCCCCAAGGAAATGTTTCACTGAAATATAGTATAAAAATTAATGGCCTGCCTGTAATTTCGCAGAGTTATTGGCAAACGAACAGCAGTAAAATAAATAAGTCTAACAGAGTGGTCATGTGGGTTCACCAGGACCACTGGAATCTGGTGTGGACGAGGGCTTTCCTGTTGACTTTGGTGACCAACCAGTTTCACTGCCACTGCGAATGGTAACATTTGAGAGAGGCCGTCACAATACATTTTGCTGCCTGAGGTAGAGTAACAAATGGCACTCTGCCAGTCACCCGAGTCACAGGGCACAGCACCTAAAACCAGCCAAGGTTTTTTTTTTTTTTTTTGGAGGGGCAGCATTCGAAGCAAAGAAAATATCTCTTACAAGCTCTCCTCTGGAAGGAAAATCATTTGCTGCGGAAGTGGCTGCCTCACAGGGGTTCTTCAGGTTGAACAGCCTCTGGAAATTTTTGACAGGCTGAAAACTATACACAGTTTAGTGGGTTTGATGAAGACTTAAGTCTTGATCAAGTGTTCGGAAAAGAGTTAATCTGAATGGGTGAACAGAGATATCAGACAACAAACAAGACCGTGGTCACACCAGCAAAAGCCCCTCACCCTCCGTGGTTACATGACTCTTAACCACGTTCTTGTTATGCTTTGAGCTCACATAGCATTTAGTCCAAGATGTGTGTCCCAAACTGTTTTTGGGTTACTACCGAGTCATTTCCTTCTAATTCAATAAGTGCCTGGAGCTTCTTGTTGAGACTGTTTGACAGAAGTTAACTGATGCAGTGACACAAACACCCCAGATTTTCTTTTAAGTGAAAACATTTTTAAAGGAGATGCATAGTGACAGAAAGGTTGCAATGAGATAGCTCACAGACAGCAAGACAACAGTTTTTTAAAAAAGATCTGCAAAAAAAGAAGAAGAAGAAGAAGAAGAAGAAGGGAGAAATCTCTGGCTAAGTGAAAAATGATACACAGCATACCTACCTGGATAGCGATTCACTAATAGTTGTGTATCATGTGAACATAAATTTAAATTGTGAAATCAAAGGAGAAGAATTGGAAAGCATTTAGTTTGTGTGACCATGGCAAAAAAAAAAAAAAAAAACCAGAGAAAAATATTTGTGAACCCTTAAGGGTTGTATTTAAATGTGAGCTTTCATATATCAAATCCACTTCCTCAGGCATAAGTTTTAAGAAAGGATTAGACAAGTTCATGGAGAACAGGGGTATCAAGGGCTATCATTATGTATGCCTGAGGACAACCTCTGGGTTGGAGAGATATGCAGGTTCTCTCTCAATGCCATTTGCAGGGAATCTTAAGCAGGTGAAGACATCTGCTTGGGAATACCCGGAAGCAAATGTGAGACAGAATGCTGGACTGGATGGGCTGTGGCTAGTTCCAGCAAAGCTGTTCTTATATTCTTATAAGAGTGAGACTATATGCGTGTCATATTTGCACATACGTTCAGTCATATAATCTCACTTTTATGTCCGATCCATTAAAGCTCACACTAAAATACAACAGGCAGCAAAAGCTGTCACATTTTTGTCTCTGTCTTAGAGGTCGGCATGATACAGAAAACTGATGGTTCAGTTTGTTCTGTTTCAGGCCCACCCTTGGTTCAATTCGGTTTGTATGACCCGTACCGAGCCGAACTGGTTCGAGTCTGATTTACCGGCCGTGGCAGGGGCCTTTTTGAGGCGCTGGCTTGGGGTCTGCGCCTCTAGAGGCACTACCTTCCCTGCGCCTCGGTTTTTATATTTCATTTTTCCAGTGCCGCCCAGGCAGCCCCAGGAGCCGGGTCGGTGCTTGTTTTGTTTATTTTATTGTATTGTATTTGGTTTTCTAAAATGTTAGAACGCCGCCCATGCAGCCCCAGGGGCCGGATCGGCGCTTTTTAAAAAATGTTTATTTTATTTTAAAAAGTCCCCAGCTGGGGGCTTTTTGAGGTGCTGGCTTGGGGCCAGCACCTCTACAGGGCTAGCTTCTCCAGAGTTCCCGGAGGACTTTCCAGTGGTGGTGACAAGGTTGGTTCATTATTCATTTCATTATCTAACAAAACGAATAATGAATAATGAAACAAATTAAAGGTTTGTTTCGTGCCCACCTCTACTCTGCCTGTCTGTCTGTGTTTGTCTGTCTGATATCCTTGCACAGATTAGCATGCCTGCTTCTTTGAAACCTACAACCAGCAAGAGTGATTAAGTCGCTCCCTTTGCTTGTCACTGATTGCACATAAAGAAGGATCTCGGAAGAGAAGGCACTCTCTCGTTCTTATGAAGCCATGACAGATAAAGGAGCATCAGACAAAGCTAGCCGTGTAGAGTAGATATTCTCTAAATCTGAGTGCAACTTATGTAACATAGGTTTATACCAGAAGTAAATGAAAATTTGTATAATGTAGTAAAGGTGAATCCACAAACTGAGCCTCAATGGTGCTTTTTGAGTGTGAACAGAATTCACATCAATCCCACATGGTCCACATGGCCTTCTAACTTCCGCTCTGATCCCTCAGCTTGTCCTTGTTTATTCCCACTGATGTCTACAGCCTTGATTTAGTGATGCATTGCAATCAAAGACATGCAATCTCATTCCATAGGAAGTTAATTGCTCTAAGATAGATAGATAGATAGATAGATAGATAGATAGATAGATAGATAGATAGATAGATAGATAGATAGATAGATAGATAGATAGATAGATAGATAGATAGATAGATAGATAGATAGATAGATAGATACTGTGTGGCTAATATTAAAGGAAGTGGACACTTATTGGCCTCCAGAGGTGGAAGGTTTCTGCCAAATGAAGGAGCAGAAGCAATTTCTGTGCTTCCCCAAATCTGTTCCAGTGATATTGAAGGTTAAGGTGAGAGCAAGTGACCTCCTCCCTGTTCCTGTGACAAAGGGATGGCATTATATTCTTCCTAGTAGCTTTAACAAAACAGAACCAAAGCTGTGAGGTTGTTTTTTTTCCCCAGAGAACTAGAAAGGAATTGAGGCTTCATTAAGAGTAGGTCCACAAGGTGAGATCAAAGAGGGTCAGGAGAAAGATAAATGCTGAGTTCCAGTTATTTCCATTTCCTTCTTGAAAGTAATTATCTTACAAGATCTTTAAGTGGCCACAGCTCTTAATGCCAGCCCTTAAACTTGCCTCTAAATGCCTGAGATAAAGCAAGCAGTACTGGAGAGATAGATAAGGTGTCCTCTGCTTCCGCGGTCCATCTTGATGCCATGTACTGCATTTCATCCCAGTGGTAGCATCAACAAGGAGACAGGCTGTCAACTGAAGCTATTCAGAATCCTCTCCTGATCTTATGACATGCGCCTGGGTTTAATGGACAAGGTCATGCTCTTTCCTGTCCCTGACCCACCCCTTTAATAGCAACTGCTTGCAGGAATGACCCTTTTGATAAGAGAGTTGAAGAGGTCAAAAGCCGGGACTAATTGCTGCTCCTTAAGATCTCTGGGTGCCTTTTAGTATTTCCAGTACATTAAATCCAGGGTGGTGGAAATATGGCCGTAGGATACTGTGGAATCATCCTAGGCTGCACACAACTTTGTTTCTTACTGGCACCTGTTGTAATGTCTTGGGATTTCTCCTACATTTCAGAAAGTGAAGTGCATTCAGTGGCTTGGTCAACACAAGAATGACTCTTTTGACATTGGAAATATTGATTGTGGTATAATGTTTTGTAGGCACAGCTGTTATGGGTGTGTAGTGTACTGTGGTTCCATTGCCTAGATCAGTGTTGGCGAACTTATGGCACGGGTGCCAAAGGTGGCATTGGAACCCTTTCTGTGGGCACGCAACCCTGCCCCTTCACAGCCACCTGGATTCAGGTGAAATGGCTGTATTGGCACTTTGCAGAAAATTAGTGGGTTTTGAATCGCAGTTTGGGCGCTCGGTCTCTAAAAGGTTTGCCATGACTGGACTGGATCTTTGTTGGTGTCGTTCTAATGTATGATGTTTCAGTGCTTTAACATCACTTCCTTGGGCATACCTTGGAAAGTTCGTTTTAAGAAGACCAAATATAATGATATGCCGAAGCCATTGGGTAGGATGATGCCAGAGTGCCATGTTATCACTGTGCTTGTGGACAACTTCAGCATGCCGTGCTAATCATGCTTCTCAAAAGAGTTGCTCCAGATGTGCTCTGCATAGCTTAATATATGAGGTGGTGCAGACCTCACTGAGCCTTTTCCATACATCTTGAGGCCCTAAGCCCAAATGCACGTATGAGGGTTTGTAAGCATATTTGGCTAAACACACACATGCAGAGCTGTTTTGACTAAGAAGCTTTTGATATGAAGGAAGTTGGAACTGCTATGGAGAGCTTGTCTAGCTAAGGAAGGCTCTTCTATCCAGAGAAAATTGTAACCATGTGTATTTTATACATTGAAAGGAGTGCCACACATTTCCCACAGGCTGCACATACTCCCATCAGGGTTTTTTAAAGGCATGGGATGCTCTTCTGACATTGCAAAAATGTGGCCTTTTGCTTTTACAAAGAAATGTATAAGCAGCATGCGCCTTGTGTACCAGCTGATCAGTTCTTCAGAAGCTGCCTATTCCCCGTGTGCCTCCATCCAGAATCAAACCCTCTCTTTTCTTGTTGTCTTTACTGAGGATCCTGAGAGTGTTGATTGGAGGGGAAGTGAGGTGTACACTGCCCGTGGGCCTTGCTCTAAATGTCAGGGAGTGCATCTCCCTACAGCTGCAGTGCCAAAGAGTGGGAATGATAGAAGGTACACCCCCTGGTGCTTCAAAGGAGGAACAATGGTCCTCCCCACCCACCCCCCACACAAAAGTTTCCTATCCTCATTTTAAAAAATGCAACCATATTTGAAGGATTATCCACTTTGGTAAAATATTGCATGAATAAACCTTTCTGTATTGTTCACCATATTTTAAGGAATGATGTTTAGCACACATATCTTTTCCATAGGAACCAGTCTGAGTTCAATCAAGAGCACTGTATTTTGCTTTGCAGTTGTAGGTGCTGCAGCTGATGCAGAATCCCCAATGATGAAGCCTATTTGGGATTTAAAAATTACTGCAGGGATTTCCATAGACCAAAGCATCAACTTCAGGCTTGTGGCATTTTCTGCCCCATGCGTCAGAAGAAGTAGGATCATCTGGTGTAAGATGCATCTTTGACTTGGCAAAAGACAAAATGACAATTATCTGCTGAAAGTTATGTCATCATAGGTGTTATTCTGGGGGGTGTAACTAATAGGATACTGATCATATTTCTAAGTTTGCTTCAAAATGCGGCAAGCCTACTATGTTTGGGACCCCTACTTGAGCATTTTGTTAAAGGGGGGGGGACCTAAAATCCTACCCAAACTAACCACTGTCTGTTATGCCAACTTGTCCAGTTCCTCGGTCCTCCTTTATGTGTGTTTTCAGGGATTGGCTGTTTCCCCAGTTTATATATATATATATAAACTGTTGGGAGACGCAGATTTGGAGTTTGTTGTCATCAGTATGCTGCTGACACAGAACTCTATCTCTTCCCCCCCCCTCAACCTCAGGTGATGTAGTATGGGTCCTTGAGAGCTTCCTAGCATCAATAATGGGCTGGTTAAAGGCCAGTTAACTGTAACTGAATCCAGATAAAATTGAGATCTTACTGTTGAGATCATTGGACTAGATAGAGGGATATTTACCTGGCCTTGATGGGGTTACACTCTTCCTGAAGGACCAGATTTGCAGACTGGACGTACTCTTGGACCCAACTCTCTCTACGGAGGTATAAATATCTCCTATGGCCAAGAGTGCCTTTCATCATCCTTGGCTGATTGTTCAGCTGTACTCCTCCCATGCAGGAGGGCATGGCTGACAACAGTGGTTCATACAGTGTATGTTGGTCATCTCTAAATTGTATTGTAGGGCCACTCTTGAAGTTAGTACTGAAGAAAACTACAGCTGGTTCAAAATGTGGTACCAAGATTAATCACAGATAATGGCAGATATGAACAAACATTTCACAGTCTTGGCATGCCCTCATTGGCTCCCTATTAGTTTCCATAGTCAATTGAAGGTGCTGGTCAGCATATGACCGATGAAGCCATTAATAATAATTTAAAACTGATATTTGTTGAAAGTCTTTCCCACAAAACAGCTACCCGCCCCACCTGCTCCTCACAGTCCATGATGTTAAGAACTGTAACACCTAAGGAGGCCAAAAGAGTCAACATCAGGAACTAGTTATTTTCTTGTTTTGTTTTGTTTTATTACCCTTCATGGCCTCTTCCCTTTGGAACAAGCATCCAACAGAAGTTCCTCAGATGCCTTCTATCTCAGTTTTTAAGAAGTTAGTAAAACCAGTACTGCTTAATGCTGCATTTTAATAGTGCTTTTACTACCTGAGATGTTCAGATCTATTTTGTTTTGTTTAAGTCTCTTTAAAGCTTGCTTTTAAGTACTGGCAGGGTTTTATCTCTTTTATGGTACATGTTGCATGCTACGTAATCATTCATTATATGTGATTTAATGTGTGGTGAACCATCCAGAGAATATGTGCACTACGGGGCAGTATACAAGATGAAATAATAAGCAAATAAATAAATAATAGGATGGAGCTCTCCTTTTTAAGATTTGTGATGTGGAGATGTGGGAGAAGATGTGAAAAACAGCCAGTGTGAGCACCCTAACAATGTTTTTTAAAAAGCAGTTTCAAGGGGACATCAAGGAGAGAGAAAAGGATATGTCCTTAATAGAGGCACACTGACATCAATAATACATAGATGGCTCAGACTAAGCTTTCAGACACAGAACATGCAGGCAATCAGAAACTTGAGGTGATTATTATCTCCAACTGTCAGGTAAGTTGCCAAAACTGCTTAGCTTAATAAGACTCTTGCTAGTATGACAGCTGGTTAGGAAATTCGCTTCTGCACTTGAAAGGCAGCTTGGATATCAATCATTAAGGGAGAAACAGCTTCAGGCAAGGTGGGGGGGGGGGACCTAAGCTGCCTGAAATGTCATTTCACACCCATATTCCGACTCAGAAACAAACAATGCTGTTCTGTTTACTGCTAGGCAAACACAGATGCAGAGTGACACCATGGCATGGAAAATATGTTGAATCAAGCATCACTTCAAAGAACAACCGTCTCTTAATTAAATAGAAAAATAACATTCCAGGGGAATGCTCTGTGCTGTCCTCATTTGTGTGTACTCACATGGGGTTCTCTCTCTCTCTCTCTCTCTCTCTCTCTCTCTCTCTCTCTCTCTCTCTCTGTGTGTGTGTGTGTGTGTGTGTGTGTGTGTGTGTCCATGCAGTTCTGCTGCCTCCTTAGATTACTACAAACATTTACTGAAAGGTGGCTGATGTTTCAGGAACTGTTAGACTCTGAAAAAGGTACCCTTTTAAAGATTGCAGTTCCCAGAAACCTCTAGTCAGCATGGCACTTGGCCATGATAGTTGCGGATTCTTGGAATACCTGTCTTAAAAAGTAGCATTCTCAGGTTCTGAAATCAATACGTATGAGTGATCAGCCCACTTCACCCCATTACCTCAATTACCACATAACAATTTCATTTTCTCCCCTGAACCTCTTCCAGCTCTTTGGATTCCCACAAATTCTCTGATTTCCATTAACTTGTAACCTCCTGGTCTTTCTGAAACTCAACACCCCTTGTTGCCACATGCTGTATATGTTTATTTTGCCTCAGTTCTACTAGTTTTAATAATTTCATATAGTGAGGAGGAATTAAAGAACCTCTTAATGAGGGTAAAAGAGGAGAGTGAAAAAAATGGGCTGAAGCTCAACATAAAAAAAAAACACTAAGATCATGGCCACCGGTACCATCACCTCCTGGCAAATAGAAGGGGAAGAAATGGAGGCAATGACAGAGTTTATTTTCTTGGGCTCTTTGATCACTGCAGATGGCGACTGCAGCAACAAAATTAAAAGATGCCTGCTTCTTCGGAGGAAAGCAATGGCAAACGTAGATAGCATCCTAAAGAGCAGAGACATCACTTTGCCAACTAAGGTCAGGATAGTCAAAGCTATGGTTTTTCCAGTAGTGATGTATGGAAGTGAGAGCTAGACTATAAAGAAGGCTGATTGCCGCAGAATTGATGCTTTTGAGCTGTGGTGCTGGAGGAGAGTCTTGAGAGTCCCCCTGGACTGCAAGGAGATCAAACCTATCCATCCTGAAAGAAAGATTTTGAAGCTGAGGCTCCAGTACTTTGGCCACCTCTTGAGGAGAGAGGACTCTTTGGAAAAGTCCCTAATGTTAGAAAAGATCAAAGGCAAAAGGAAAAGAGGATAGCAGAGAATGAGATGGTTGGACGGTCTCATCGATGCAACCAATATGGATTTGACAAAACTCCGGAAGGCAGTGGAAGATAGGAAGGCCTGGCGAGCTCTGGTCCATGGGGTCACGAAGAGTCGGACACGACTGAACGACTGAACAACAACAACAACAACAAATTATGTTTCCTTCCATCTTGGGAAAAACCATTTTTGCTGACTCTTGCTGACATGGTGGTGCTCAGCTAAGGTAAAGACTGAGTCAAAGTGAGGAAGAACATTCACATAATGTTCTGGAGATATTGCAAGAATCTGTTCTAGGTACAGTGGATAACCCTCTGAAGGGATATGCTCAGAGCCTAGAGTATACCTGGCTCTTTCCTTGGCAAATGTCCCACTGTTTGGTCTACATTGGGGTCAGGCTGGTTCATTCCTTTTTTTTTTTTTTTTTTTTGCAAACACAGTGATATGAGTGCTACTCAGAACTAGCTTAACTAGATCAATGCCTACTCACACCTTTTTTGGGTTGCTGTCAGGGGGGCTACCTTTTCAGTGTGGGTGTGATCACTCTGCTTTGGTTTCTTTCCAGTACACGTGATTACTTGGATGGGGGTGGGTGGGCACGACAACACCTGGCTGGCTGCCTCTTTGGTAAAACCTTATGCTATTAAGAAACAAGATTTTCCAGTTCTTTTTAAGGGTTGCTAACTGGCACAGCCCATCCGTGATGTTTTATAAGGACTTTAAAAATCTTGTAAAGCATCACTGACACCTTACCATCAATTAAAAAGAAATGTAAAACTTCTTCTCCCTTGCCCTCCAAAGGCAAGCAGGATGGAAGTTTTACATTTCTCAGTCTCAGTAAACAGCTTCATCAAAGGGATAGCTAGCCAGTCACTTAAAGATGTTGAGAAATCTTTCCATTTAAAAGGTAAGAATTTTTTCTCAGTCTAAACAGGATTGTTTGAGATGTGATGTGGCCAGTCCTTGTATGTATATGGAAAGATCTCCCTAATGCCATGACTCCAAGTGATCCTGTTTGGCACAACCAAGACTGGGATACTTTGCCCATCTAGTGTTACCGTTTGTCTCATGAGGCTCAAATTGTCTCAGTGGTTAGGAGAGACCTCTACCAGCTTTGTTCAGTTTACAAGTTTGCCAGTATGCCTCTCCCTAGACAAAGTCTGGTTTGCTCCAGCGTTGATGGAACTTCAGCAGTAGATTCTATCACAGGTGGAATGGCCTTTGACCTTGATCTGGAGCAGACTAATTCTGTGCAGAACAATATTTTCCTATCATATAAGACACATTGAACAATATTTTCCTATCATGTAACAAACAAGAATTTCAATGACCATTCATATGCTACCATGCTAGGCTTGAAGATCAGTGCCAGAGAAGTGCAGATATATGTGTTTGGGCTACAACACCAAGAACTGTAATTGAATTCTCACATTAGTACTAACAGAATAAAAGTAGTGTGCACGATTTAAGTGATTGGTTCTATTTCTTCCACACTTGTCCAATCTCTTCAATATTTTGTGGCAGGGGAGAAGAAGGGCTTCTTACTGTACTGCATGGCCCTTTGACCAGCTCTTACCACTGAGACTCGCAGCAAATGACAGTTACTGTTTTGTTCCTGCCTTTCTAAACAATGCATGCATATCTCCAATTAAAACTTTCAGTTCATACTGTAAACATTTTATCTCACCCAGTCTTTTCCAAATTAGTTTTATTAATAAAAGATACTGCTAATCCCATATATATGACATTTCTCTGTTTTAATTTGTTTACATGATTTTTATTTTTATTTTACATCATATTGGAAAAGCTTCATTAAGATTAATGTTAAGACATAGGATTTTGTTGAATTATAGAAATTAAAGTTTGCCTTTCTTAGTATATCCATGTGTATCCAAGATAATTAATTCCTAGACTGATTAAAATCCTCATCTCTCTTGGTAACATTGCTGGCAGTTTATACTGCCCATAATTTGGTATTGGTAGGCATGAGTTCAGTTCCAATCTTGCTCCATGGTCTTCCACACCACAATAACTTCTGAGAGTAGTCTGGTAACTAGATGGGTGGAAGAGAAATCAAATGGATAGATGAATGAATGAACGGACAAATGAATGAATTAATAAATGATATATTTTGGAAATAAGGCCAGATCTGTCTCTGCCGTTGTGAAAGATCTGGAGGATCTTAAGAGGCAGTTTCAGATTGTTCACCCATATCCATCAGAAACCAAGGAGATGCAATGCCTGGATCATTCATGAGGTTGGAGGTTTGACTCAGTCCCAAATTTTATTTTTACTGTTCAATCAGCCACCTAATTTTAACTGCATCTGTTTCTATTTGTAAATGTAAATTGCCTCTCCATATGAACCAACTGAATGCCCATTTTTGTGCCTCTCCTCCATGGTCAATGGGACTGCAAGATTTGTCTGTAGTTCAGCTTTTGTATATGATTAAGGCAAGAAGACCCAAGCAGACTTAAAGAATTATCTCATCACCTTCTTCAAAAGTACATGAGATGCTAAAGCAGTGGTGTCCAAACTTTGGCCCTCCAGATGTTTTAGACCACAACTCCCACAGTCCTTTGTCATTGGCAATACAGGTTTGGAATTCTGGAAGTTTATTATTTATTATCATTTATTATAGAGCTTATATACCACCCGTCTTCCCGAAGGAACTCCGGACGGTTTACAACAGTAGGTCAAACAACGACCAATTCAGAACAATAAAATCAACAAAGTGACAACATATTAAAACAGCACTTCAACCCTGGCAACTAAGATAATAAGACTAACTAATTAATACGACGGTGGGGGAAAAAATTAAATTAAACTAAACAGGGTCACCAAATGCCTCACGGAAGAGCAGCGTTTTCAGAAACTTCCGAAAGGCTGGCAGGGACTGTGCAAGGCGTACTTCACTGGGTAGATGGTTCCACATAGTGGGGCCAGCCACAGAGAAGGCCCGGTTTCGAGTTGACATTTTCCGGGCCTCCCTGGGCGTGGCAACCCGAAGCGAGTGCGCCCGCGACATCTGCGCTGGACGGGCCGAAGTTGACCGCTGGGCGATCCGCTCTGCGTCCAAAACATCTGGAGGGCCAACGTTTGGCGCCCCCTGTGCTAAAGCCTTTCTGGCTTTCTTGTGTATCACAACAGAATTCCACAGAAGCTTCCAACAAATGGCTTTACTGTCCTGTCTTCAGAATCCATAGCAATCTCTTGAACAGGTTATTTCCACATCTGCAGAAGGTCTGCCAATACACCATATGAAACCCTTGTGTATTGACCAACCTCCAATAGGTACAGCCCCTAATATTAGGTAAGAAATGTCTCAGACATTGAACACTGGGAATAAATCCTCCTGATGGCACCTCCGCATTTCAGTGGAACACAAAGGATTGAAATCTCCCTACCTGTGTTTCCTTACACTTATTGCTCCCTTGACAGAGCAGACCAAGCCGGGGGCAAATTTATAACTAGCTTGTGAAATAAAGCCAGCGTCTCGTAAAGATATTGTGCTGAACAGGAAAGTGGCCTATAACTATTCATTATGTTCCCAGAATGAAATAAAAATAATATTGTTTATGGATTATAGTTATAGGTGAAAGAAATAAAAAAAATCCCCCAACTGTTACGAACAGAGGAGACCTTTAGCAAAAACACATTTCTTTTCCTTGCCACTAGTTCAGCTTACAAATCTGCAAGATAAATGGGAGCAAAAAACAAAACAAAAAAAACAAGAGTACGGAAGCTGGAATAGAAAACCAACATATGTAATTACAAAGGAAGGGATTACCTGACTGTTGTGCTTTGCCAGGCCCCTGAAAAAGGATAAGGCCCACCTTTCAAGTGCAAATATAAATCCTGCTGTTTTCCTTACTGCTGAGTTCCCTGCTCACGGTCCAGAACTTACAGTGGACCCTCGTATAACAAGTGGTTTGTTTAGCAGAAAATCCACTTAAAGGAAAAAATTCCAGAGCTAGGGGGAAATCGCTTAACAGAATCACCTATGGGGTGAATCTGTACAACAGAAAAATGGTCGCAATTAGGGATTAATCCATTTTCAATGCATTCCTATGGGAAATTTGCACAAAGGAAAATTTGCTTCACAGAAATTTATTTGGAACAAAATGATTCCTTTATACAAGGTACCATATGTGGGCATTTTGTCATATGCACCTTCTACTCTTTCTTTTACATACACATACAAACAGAGCTGCCATGAATATGGACACCCCTTCAAGGATCACATGGGCACACACCCAAGCACCTCATCCTTAGGATGCCCAGGAGCACTGGTACCCCCTCCTGTGATGATGATGATGATGATGATTTTGTGCTATTAAGCCAATTCTGACTGATGGCGACTCCTTTCAGGGTTTTTGTGGTGGAGAATACTCAGAAGTGGTTTGCCATTCTGTTCTTCTTGGGATTCTGCAGCGTCCATAAGATCACACCGGCTGGCTGTTCTCCCGGGCCACCCAGAAGAAAACCCATTTTTTTCCCAATTCTCCGCAACAATCCCTCCAAGTTTGGTAAAGACTGGGTTTCAGACATCCGAGTTATGCACCCACAAATTGAAATGAATCACCATTTCCCCAAATTGTGCCCACTTCTACTCCTGACACTATTAGCACGCCCAACCCCAACAGGGGTTGGTCCCTCCTCACTGGTAATGAGGGAGGCTATGCCCAGAAATGTACCCTAACTTTCACAGGCACACCTCTGGGTTCCAAGATCCCTGGTATTCATTTCTTTGTTTCTTTACATTTATATCCTGCCTTTCCTTTCCTTTGATGAAGGCAGCATACACGGCTTTTCTAGTCTTCATTTTTTCCTCTAAAACAATCTTCATCTCCTCTCATTTTATTTATCAAAATTTTCAAGATGGCTCTCTGAATAAATTGCTATTTGTAGATCGAGAGGGGCCTCCATATGCCCATACCCCACAAGGGGCTACTGGTTAAATGTCTGTACTGCAGGAAAAACTGTGCTCACAACCTGGGGTTCAATCCCAGGTATCAGGCTCATGGTTGATTCAGCCTTCCATTCTTCAGAGGTCAGTAAAATGAGTACCCAGCCAGCTGGGGGAGAGGCAATGTGTAACCTGCATAATTAAACTGTAAACTGCCCAGAGACTACTTGAAGTGGTATGGGGTGGTATATAAGCAGAACACTTTATGTATACCATACTGTGCTTGCAATCAAGAACCAGACACAAAGGATAGTTATAGATTTTTTTTCTGGAATGCGTGCATACAGTTACATAGTAGCAAATTAGCTTAAATCAGGGGTGTCCAAACTTTTTGCAAGGAGGGCCAGATTTGGTGAGGTGAAAATGTGTGGGGGCCGACCATTCAGCCTGAAGGGGGGAGAAAGGGCATGGTCTGTGCACATCTGCAACAGCTGCAAATGGTCCAGTTTTAAAATGCCCAAGAGCCCAGTCACTGTTGCACAGCCCGGGAATCAGCCCACGCACACCCAAGATGCACCACTGCTCAAATATGCTGCCCTCCTTTGCAAGCAGGTGGGGAAGACCCTGCAGCAACACAGCCAGGAGCGGTTAGGCAGGGTGGGTGGCTGAGGGGATGGATGGAGGCAGGGAGGGCAGTTAAACCATAAAACAGCAAACTGATGCAGCATAGCCAGCACAGGGAAGGGCTGGCCGGGATGAGTGACAGGCGGAGCCAGCAGGGAGAAGAGGCTGAGGGCCACTCAAAAATTTAAATCAGGCCGCATTTGGCCCCCGGGTTGGACTTTGGATATGTCTGGCTTAAATGGTATGCACCTTGCATGTCACTACAATTCATTGCATTTCTTTGTCCATCCTTAAATAATAAAGAAAACTAGTATTTATTTAGGACAAGCATTCCCCAGTGCCCTCCCTCCATGAACACTCATGCCAAACATTTGGATATTTGTTGCTTGGATAAACAGTCTGTCTAAAATAAAGAGCCTGTGTCTCCTGCTTAACACAGTCTGCAGATTTGATGGCATATTATCCTACCCAGGCAGTGGTTCCTACCCGCTATCGATGGCTAAACTAGGCATGGCATCCATATTTCTTTCTTGTAAATGAGAGGAAAATAATTAAAAAACTTTTTTTCCTTGCCCTAGAGAAGTTTACCTAAGTTTTGTGCAAAACCCAAGGTTGTTTGCTTTTAAACACAAAATGCATAGTTTTCTTTCCCTGATGGTGCACATCTCTCTCTCTCTCTCTCTCTCTCTCTCTCTCTCTCTCTCTCTCTCTCTTACTCTCGTGAAGGACCTGGAAGAAATCTCAGAGTGGTTGGCAATTTTTTTTATGTGCCAAGGCAACTTTTTTTAAAAAATCAAGGAGAAAAACATGTTACATCCATAGGCTAAACACTTCTTTCTCAGACATATACTCTGTTTCTGAGCTTTTCAAATAGATATTGAAGATAACCATTGTTCTTCTGCAGCACCAGCCAGGATAGTCCATGGAGTGAGAAATCCTGAGATTTCTCAGGAGTTCTTTTACAGTCAAAATAATCTGGGGGATGCCAGGTTAGACAAAACTGTTCCAGAGGCTTGTCCCAATAGCTCTGAGTGCTGGTCCATGTCCAGGAGCTTTTCTCATTGCTTCTCCCTGACATAGTTTGTTCCATAATGCTGTAATTTTCCCCACTCGAACAACCTGCGTCCTCTGTTCTGCTTTCTATCTATAACCCAGAGGTCATAAACCAACCAGGAAGATGTCAGAAGACAATAACATAAGACAGTCCAGTCTAGTATTCAAGAAAAATATATAGCATAATTTAATTCAGATTGGTTGTGAGACACAACAAACTGTGGCTCGACACTCTGTGCAGTTTGGCATCTGCACCTTGGCAACACAAAAGGACTACACAGTGGTTTTGAAACCGTAAAACTTTGTCTGTGTTGATGATGTGCAGGAGTTTCATCCTTCTTCATTGCGTAATGCCCCACCATTTCCTTCTTGCAGTGAATTGAGACAGAAGGTAACAAGAGCATTGCGCTTTTTGTAAACAAAGCAGAACCGCTCCGTTGACACCTGCCTGCCCCGTCTAGTGATTTAAGAACCAGAGGTCTGGCATTAGTATTCACTCGTGTTACACACACACACACACACACACACACACACACACACACACACACACA
>JAHTLZ010000010.1:57150556-57164067 GCA_023846285.1 Phrynocephalus versicolor | reverse complement strand
TCTCTCTCTCTCTCTCTCTCTCTCTCTCTCTCTCTCTCTCTCTCTGTCTCTCTCTCTCTGGTGATTATTCCAGAGGTGATTTCTCCATGCCTCAAATTATAGAAATGACTTCTTTATACGTTGACCTCAGCCTTGTTTGCTACCATTTTAGCCAACTGCTATAGGCAATCCAGAGAATTTCTTCAGATTATGTGGTAAGTGTAAAATACAGACTAAAAATTATGCAGGATCAAATCTTAAATGGTGATTTCTTTTTGCTGTTAAAAAACACCCTATAAAATCCTGTAAGTTGTCAGACTGATGCTTAGAAACGTTAAAGGAACCAAATTTCAGTGCTGTTTCATGGCTTCAGATGTGGACCTTGAAGAAGAAGAGTGTGGCTAAGACTATATTGAGGAACCATACCCAAGTAGAGTGATTAAAAACAGTGGAAGGGTAGTAAGCAGAACCAGAGCTATCCTTCCTCCAAATCTGCCATGCCACCAGTCTCTAATTCAGTGGACACTTTGGTAGCTTATATGGTACAGGGGGACAGACCACAATTACATCTGTATATGGAGCCCCACCATAGCCTCTGCCTACCAAAGCAAGGCTCATTGAAATGGCAATATTTTCCCTCAAGAGGGCGAACATGGGAAGAAATAGGGACAGCAAGCTGT
This sequence comes from Phrynocephalus versicolor, assembly GCA_023846285.1. Taxonomy (NCBI): domain Eukaryota; kingdom Metazoa; phylum Chordata; class Lepidosauria; order Squamata; family Agamidae; genus Phrynocephalus; species Phrynocephalus versicolor. The sequence continues at coordinate 57,163,408 of JAHTLZ010000010.1, read as the reverse complement.
GGATAGAACTAAAATGTGGGGCATGACCACCACAAGAAAACACCCCCAGCCTTGGGGACACGCAGAGTTCTCTGAATCAGCCACTGGTTCACATGAGACTGTGCTGATCTCCTGCACTTGGCTTGCAATGTGCTTGTGGAATTCCCAAGATGGAATGAGATGGCATGAAAAAAAAATGGAAAATCTAGCTCATTTGAGGCTTGCTTGAAACACTCAACGGAGCTAAAAGCAACATAGCTGTTACAGCAAATGCCTACTATGTCTGCAAACAAAAGAAGTGATGTATTACACATATTTCACACGTGCCTGAAAATTCAAACAACTTGTGGAAGCAAACACTGACAGTAAAACATATTTAGTTTATTTCATCCTGTAGGGATAGACTACAAGGTAGCAGATGAAGGTTAACTCAGCCATGCATCTTTCTAAGATTTGTAAAATTAGTATCCAGCTTGCTAGAGGGGCAATGTGTACAGTGCATAATTAAATTGTAAACCACCCACAGAGTGCTTTAAGTCTCTGGGGGCGATAAAAAAGCAGTACACATTTTTCCTTTCTTAGTCTTTCTCTTTTCCTCCCACCTCCCAAAATGTTGCAAAATGAATTATTATGGGAGAAACTGAATTACTTAATGAATCATAGACTTTGTGTATATAACTACTTGTAACCTTATGTGGTTATATTGACACTATGATGTTAGTTTCCATCACTCATAACTTGTACATGGAATTTTACTCTCTTTTTAACTGTGTGTATTTTCTTGTATCTTTAGTGTAATTAATGCTGTAAGATGTCCCTCAATTCCCTGTCCTCAATACCTGAGCCTGTCTTAATTGTACTGGACTGTATATTATCTCTCATTACTGTAAGCCACCTTGGGTCCTTTTCCAAGGAGAAAGGCAGGGTAAAAAATAAAAATAAATTAAATCATATCAATACACCATTCACATTTCTAGAGATTAAATCTTTCTTTCGTGTTTTTAAATTTTACTGAATGGGACTGGATTATTTGTGAACATATAGCAGGGGTGGGGAAAGTGGGGCCGTCCAGATGTTGTCGAACTACCACTCCCAAAATTCTTCCCTGCAGGCTCCATTTAGTAGGGCTGGTAAGAGTTGCAGCACTGCCGCACATCTGGAAGGCCACATTTTGCCCAATCGCAACAGATCAGACTAAAGATATGTACAAATAACAGTCATGAAAGTCATGAAAGTAATTTCCAGTAAGGGACAACAAACCCAAAAGTTGTTAGCGTAAATAAATTTCACCAGCCAGTTCTATCTGCACCTACAGGCAGATTGCTATTGTTGGACGACTGTGAGAAACTTTCTATACAAATGAACTAGTAATTAAGAGCATATGTTGAGCTTCCACTCATCCAGCTCTCTCTCTTTTTAAAAAAGCTTGACATTTCTGGCTACCTTGTTACTAATGAGTAATGAGGGCCATACAGTCTCACTCTCAAGGTTTCTTTTCCCTATTATAATTTGAAAGATATGTTTATTTTTGATTGAAGTTATTTATTATTAGATGGACTAAATGCCAGCAGAATAACATGATGCTTGTTCAATACGAAAAGCAGGCTATGTAAAATAAAGTGAACACAATGTATTCCCCAGATTACATTTTCGCTCAGCAAGATTAAATCAGCCACGGCAATAAGGGAGCTTACAAATTCACTCAAGAACCATAATCATTTCCTCCTCCTTTCACTGCCAGGTCAAGAGAAGGGAATACATGTTTCCAATCAGTTTTGGATTGAACGCAAATGGTAGGTTTTATGCCCCTTTAATCGGCATGTGAGTTCATGTTAATAGCAAGAGAAATCTCAGGGCTGCAAACATGGAGCAGAGTTAATTAAGTTCTACAACTCTTTCCAAAGACATTCTGGCTCTTAACTTGGGCATAAAAAAACTTGTCCCTGTGAAGGCAACCTGAGCTACAAACTGAGGATGACACCAAGGGCAGGAACAATAAGGAACATGCTAGCAAACAGACCTCATTCTTTTTTTTTTTTTATTTCTAGAAAAATGTCCTGGGGGAGATCTTTGTTTAAGTGGAGACTGTATGTCACCTGAAGGCAACAACTTGACAACAGACTCAGGGCCAGTTTTCTCTAGTTGTTGAGTCGGCACACGGTCCTTCCTGGACAAGGGTCAGCTACGGTGACACTAGGCCCTCTGGAACTGTGCTGAAACCTAATTCTTCACAGGCTGGGGAAGGTTGGAAAATGATTTAGGATTGGCCTTATGCTGGCACAGTGGCAGGGTCCTCTGGTCTGCTGTAAGATAGACCCTCACTCACCCTGCCCCTTTCACACTTGTCTACCTCCCCTGGCATTCCTGCTCGCAAATCCTATCAGACAGACTTGTTCTGTTGGCAGATCTCATAATTAGTCAGCAGAAGAGGGCTGTTTGAAGCAGGAGGTGTCTACATTTTCCTACACCCCCAACTACAGCTGGCACATCTTTGAGTAAGGACTGTTCTGCCCAACTCTTATTTCAGCACCAAGAAGAAGCTGTTCTTGGTCTTCCACAAAGAGCAGCACTGCTTGCTCTTGTCAACTTCCTAATCCTCTTCTGCAAGGCCTCTATGGGCCTGTTCCATGCCGGCTTGTCCAGCACTGGGATGCATTTGACACCCCACCCCACCCCGGGAAACAGTGCGAGATGCACTATCTTCAAGCATCATGTGGCAAGCAAGGGGGCGGAGCAAGGTGCCTGTTCAACCGGGCCTTGCCAGCCATGCGGCTTCTTTGCCAGCCATGCGGCTTCTTTCTTATGCCCAAGTTAAGAGCCAGAAAGCAGCAAGAAGCACATCTGGGCAACTGTGCTCCGGGCCCGGGCGGCCATGTAGGTAGCTCAGTTGAGCAGTGGCTGGTGCAACTCGCCCACCTGAACGATGCCGTTGCCCAAGGTCTCCCAGAGACTTCAGGACCAATGGTTCCCCACTCTACAGCAGCCCCCTCTTAGCAGTAACTACCATATGCATTGTATTTGGCCCAAGTGCCAATCCAATAATTGTCTCTCCTATTTATTTCGCACGGGGAGGGTGAAGTGGAATGAATTGAAATTTAGTTCTCAGCTCAGTGCAATGAAAAGGGGTAAGATAACAGGTCGACTTGTCTGGGAAATGTGGTGCCTTTGCCGTGTGTTTTCAAAGACATAGCCTTGATTTGGATGCAGAGATTGTTTCAGATCCAACTGTCCCAGGTGGTTTCCTTTCTAGAGATGGGCACGACTTAGCGGTATTTCCGTTTCCGTTTCCGTTACTCGGTTCCGTTACTCTACAGAAACGGTAACGGGAATTACTCCGGCAGACTTCGAGCTCGAACCGACGAACGAACAATTTGGTCTGATTTGTCGTGCTCGTTACTTGCATCGCGCGATCGCGCGTGATGCCAAGCGGCACAGAAAAAAAGTTTTTAAAAGTTAAAAAACCCGGTTCCCGGCCAAAAAGCAGGCGGAAATATGTCTGCCGTGCCTCAGGGCACCTACCAGAGGGGTGGTTTCTGGAGGTCCCCGCCCGGCCTCCCCCCCTCCTCCCTCCTGGGCTGCTCTGGTGGGACTCGCCGCAGGCTCGCAGAGTCGCAGGCTGCAGCCAGCAAAAAGCCCAGTCTCGCCGCCGGCCGCCAAAGCGCAAGCAAGCGGCACGGGCGGCACAGGAAAAAACTTTTTTAAACTCTCCCGGGTCTCCCCCCCACCCATTCCCGGGCCAAAAAGCAGGCAGAAAAATGCCTGCTTGACTAAGGGCGCAGGGCACCTACCGGAGGAATTGTTTCTGGAGGGGTGGTCACGCCTCCCCCCCATCCTGGGCAGCCGGACTCGAGTTGCCATGCCATGCGGTGCGGGCGGGGGATCCAAAATGGGGCGGCGAACGCAATATTGTTTTTGAAATCGTGGTCCAAAAACACACAAGCACAACAGAAACACGTGGAAATTTATAAACTGCCAGATTTTTCACAGTAGCAGTGGGTTTTTTCTTGCAACAAAATGTCTCTCCTCTCCTCCTCTGGCCTCCATTGATTTTATTTTATTTTATTTTATTTACACCTGCGCAGTGCGCAATGATGGGCTGGCCCAGTGGCCTGGCCAGCCATGTGGGAGGGGACGACCATGCAAATTTTTGGAGCCATCCCACCAATCGCATGGCCACTTGGCCACTGAGACTTCTGGGATGTGCCAAAAAGCCCCCTAAAACCTGCCCTAGCCCCCTAACCCCCTAACCATAATCATTGACTCCTTACCCATACGTCACAGACTGTCTTCTTAGTGGGTCAGAGAGGCACCCAGAGGTGCAACCCAATAGCCCACCGTAACCTTACCCGTCATTAGCCTAACCCTAGCCCTTGCACTAACCCACCTTAGCCCATAGCCAGATCTTCTTGCATTGCACTACACACGCAAGTACGATTCCCTTCTTTGTGGGACATGGCAGGTGCGACACACTGGTGGTTTGTACCAGAGGACCAGGTGCTTGTCTCACTGCCTGCAAATGGTATGCATATCCATATGGTTATGCATGCCATTTTGCAGCAGCAGCAGGTGAGGAGGGGAGGCCGCCATGTTGAGGGGTCTCTTGGAGCCTGCTGCTGCTGTCCCTTCCTAGTGGGTGAGGATAGGAGGCACCCACGGGTGCCTCCAGGAGCCCACTTTCCCTTTATGGCGGGCCAGAGGAGCCACCCACCCCACAGAGGTGCCTCCAGGAGCCCGCTACCCCCCCAAAACCAGTATAACGATAACGAAAAAATGAAAAAACGAACCGACTAATTTTTGCGAAGTTTCGCGAAAAACGGAAACGAGCCGACATGGGCTGCCTCCGACACACGACAACTCGAAAACGTCATTTTCCCGAGTCATGCCCATCTCTATTCCTTTCCCTAATACAGACAACCTGTACAGAAGTGTGAGTGTAGCAACAGTTATCTGCAAGAACTGGAGAGTGAAAGTTTAGATAACAGTTAATCATACAGATTCCCATATACAGTCCATACTCTTGATGTAAAATTGAAACAGAAATTCCTACAATGTGCATTTATCTCTTATGCTGCCAAGTCAATGATTTGCCTGTACTTTTCTGTACTTCTAGATTATCACTTTGAAGATTCTCAGTCATCCAGGTGAGTTTATCTGGAAATTGAGTCATGGCAACTGGAGTTCTTTTCTTGAGAGATTGAAACGTTTTGCTGCTCATCCAAATAGCTTTGTCAGTCTAGAACAGTGCTGGTGAACCTATGGCAGGGGTGCCAAAGGTGGTACTCTGCACCCTTTCTGTAGACACCCAATGGCGCCCCTTCACAACCACCTGTATTCAACTTATTGCTGCATTGCCACTTTGCAAAATTTAGTGGGTTTTGAATCACATTTTGGGCACTTGATCTCTAAAAGGTTCATCATCACTGGTCTAGAATATTCTTTTTCTAGGTGTGGTGACCAGCCAACTTGGCCCTCAGTCATCATTCTTAAAGTAAGTTTTCTAGTACAGATTCCAGAGAGACCTCGCTGCTCACATCCTTCCATTTACTCCTACTTATTGTCCTTTGTTCTGGAAAGTGTTGAAACTGCCCAATAAAGAATGAATTTATATAATTCTTGGCATGAACTATTCTTATTGATCAGAATGCTCTGCCCATTTAATGGCAGCAGCGTTTGAAATGATTTTATAGTAAGTTTAAGTATTCCAGAAAGTATAGGAGAGCAACCACTTGTATGTTTGTATATTGGCTTCTGTAGGGCTGCCCCCTGGTTATGGAATGCCTCTCGCTTGGGAAGTCAGGTCAGCCCCCTCCCGTTTATACTTCAGTCAACAGCTGAAGACCCACCTTTCCAGGCAGGCCTTTATCAGTCATGATTGAGTCTCTGAATGTCTGTTTTTAAATGAATTTTAATCATTTTATATGTTTTAGTCACTCAAAGGTATGTTAATGAGTTCTATAGTTTAATTGTTTTTATGTATAATTTATTATGTTTTTAATTCTTTTTGGTACTGGGAGCCACTTGGATCACCTTATTGGGATTCAATAAACAAGACGAACAAACACACAAACAGCTGCCTTGGATCTTTTTTCCAAGGAGAAAGGCAGGGTAAAAATACTCAAAAATAAAATAAAATAAAATAAAATAAAATAAAAAGGGAACAGATAATCTCACAGCTGCTACTCCAACTGTGCCTATTTACTTTTCCAAGGGAAAGGACATCCATTTTGTTCAGACATTTTATAGACATTGTGGAGAACTCTGCTGAGAAAAAAAAAGTGCTCCTGATTTTATCCTCTCTGGAGGTGAGGAATCATAGAGGGCTTTCAAATTCTTGTGCTGTCTCATCACATCAGGATAGAAGAATTTAGTGAGCATTCTTCACATCCCTGCTTAGGCGTCCTTAGAAGGTTGGGCTCTAGATTTCCCAGGCCCAGTGCCAAAACTCTTAACTGGGTCTGTGCCACTGCCCTATCTGAAAAAAAAATCCCTCCAATTACACTGCTATGAGCTTTTTTCTCCTCTATTTTTTGGACTCAGGGTAGCAGATGATAAAGTTAGGTGCCTATGTCCTGAGAAGGTCTCTGGTAAAGATTTATTCAGCCTAATGATCCTCAAAGAAACTTAGGCACATTGTAAAAATATACATGGAAACACCCGCACATGCAGACACATGCACGTCAGACCTATGAAACCCAATGACCTTAATTTACATTTCCTTTAATATGGTTCTCTTCTTTCCCTTATACAGCAATCATTAAAAACAACCAAGTTTTTTTTTGGGGGGGGGCATTGGATACAGGCATGAATGACTGTGAGCTTTCTTTGAAGGACAGCTATCTGGTTCATATTAATAACTTATGAACCATGGTTATAGCTCTGGCCATTATGCTTTCCAACAATTGAATACTGGGATAAATAACTTAGTAATATAGGAAATCTGTGTCGCCAGAGAAGCATTCCTCCTGAATTAGCACCTCCCCCCCCCATACAGCTCAGGGCATCTATGGGATTTGGAACTCCTCAAGCACATGGTCCTTCAAAACTGTGGGCCAAAATATATGTAATGTTACATTCTTCATCTGTATACATTTGAACATTTGAGTGATTTGAACAGCTTCATAACATTTTAGTAATTGTGGCACAGCCAAACCTCGTTTTGCACTTTCACTATACTTAATGTCGTTGACAAATCTTAAACTTTTTCCTTTGCCTGCAATAAATTTTTTTAGACTTTTCTGCACTGAACTAACTTTCTTTATGTCAGGTTGCAAAGGTATAGTTTGAAATAAGAACAAGAATTTAAGTAAAATATGTGCTTTCACTACTGCAATTCTCCCTAATAGAGATTAGTTTATTTTTATCTCATTTTTTCCTTAACAAATGTGAACACTTTTAAAAACTTTCTATAAATTAATTGGTTTGTATTTTTTGTTATCCATATTCCAAGATATTTTAAAGTTGAGTAGCGTAGGTCTAAACTTGACTGCCTTTGAATTTCCTTTTGTTCTGTAATAGAAAAGTTAAGACAGAAAAGTTTAGATTTTGATAATTAATTTTTAAACATGTGTAGGCAATATTAAATGCATGAATGTATTTATTGTGTTTGCTTTGTGTGTGTGTGTGTGTGTGTGTGTGTTTATATTAATGGCAGCAGCCATACAAGAACCAAGCAGGTCTGAGACCACAGTGGCATTGAAGGATTAAATCCCCATCTCACATCCCAATCCCAATCTCGCTAACGTGACTTTTGTGGTTACAATTTATCAAGTTTAGTCTTGTATTTGAGTCAAGGCAATACTAACCAATCAGCTGCAGTTCAGGACACAACAACAGACTTTCACACTGCAGAATCTAGGGAAGCAATCCCTTCCAGGGGACCAAGACTCTGGAATCTTCTCAGAGATTTTTTTGAAGAGGCTATTCTGAGAGTTGCAGGAGGGGAGGGAAGGCAAGGAATTTCTGTCACTAGCCTTACTCATACTGATTTTTTCTAAAGGGGGTTGCAGTTCTAAACAACAAAAATGCTTGGATCAAATCACCTTAGGAGCCCTTTGGGAGGCCCAGTTTCAACACAAGGCAACACAGGACCAAGACAACGTGGCATGTCTCTGTGGGATGTCTCTGTGGGAACATGGAGGATGTTGTAGGCAGCCCTCAAAATGCTCAAAGAAAGCCCAGACAATAGCGAGGCCCACTCCTTGTCTGGGAAGAACAGCGAACAATCTTTTAATATAAAGAATGTTGATGGGTTTCAAAGATAAGATAAAATAAGATAAGACAAATCTTCATTAATCCCACATCAGCTCCCAATATAAATAACAAGCAAGAAAGATAAGTACACGAAATACATAAAGTAAGAAAAAATAGATAATAGACAACAACCAAACTTTTATTCATATAATGCCTGACAGTATAATTTTATTTGGCTCCATCTTTAGGCACTTGGGGTTAACTGGTCTGTATATTCTTGTGCATGTAAATGACAGCATGTGGGAAACCTTCCAAATTAGACTCAAGTCACGGAACATAGGCAAAAGGTTAGAGGTGAAGAAGATCACCCTTTGACTGAGGTGAACCATCTCCTACCACTCCCACAAGATGTGAGGCCCAGGCCACTGCACCTCCTCCAAAGGGCCTGGGTAATTTGTGTCCTTGTACCACTGAGTTCCTGAGTACATGTCCAGTTGGTAAAAAGCTAAATTAGAACATGCCCCAGCTTCCAATGTTATGGTGTTGTGCCACTTGAGCCCACATGTAACAGCCTTCACTGAGACTAGAAGCTAACACATTTTGACCATGGAATTCTTCTGCCATAAACTCATGTATGTATGAGAAATTCTATCCTTTTTCTCGGCCCCTCCATAATTTTCTAGAATTAGGTTGGCAACGAACAGTTGGCATAAGCCTCAAAAGGCCTCTTCAAAGACCATGATTCATTGTGGACATGTTGCAAGGGTATGGGGCCAATTTCAAGTCCTTGCTGGACCCTGTGTGGACCGCACCCATTCCCAAATGCCTTCCCGCCATCATCTTTTTTTTCAAAACTGGAAATGACTGGATGTTTCAGAATGCTTGGAGTCTCTTTCCACTCTATAGCTCTAGAATTCTGATCCACTTCAAGTTTGGAGAAAATGAAGATATTAGAACCCTTTCCTAAGGCTCCAATCCTTACTAACACTTTGCTGAAGATAATAAGTGCCACTCCTGGTGAGTCCTGGTCTCTCTCTTGTCTCTCTGTCTCTCTCTCTGGTTTTGCCTAATATGCATTTTTGTAGAGTGAGGGACCAGAGAATTCGAGAGGCTACGTGCAGCCTAAAGTCCGTTGACAATGACCATTGCCATAGATCACTGTGATTCCAAGGGTGCAATGTTATATATCCATCTATTTTTATAAGTAACTGAAGTGTCCTTTTCTCATGTTCCCTACTGCAAACAATGGTATTGAGTGAAATATTAAATGCCATCACACCAATTCTGTAATGTGCCTTAACAAGCATGCGTTCCCTCATAAATAGGGAAGCTCTTCACAGCTAGGAAAGTTTAGTTTCTTTGTTTGCTCGTTTGTTCATTTGTGTGTGTGTGTGTGTGTGTGTGTGTGTGTGTGTGTGTGTGGTTTTTCTCCTTTCCACCCCGCCTTTGATAAATAGGGAAATTGATGCATTCTATGTATTTGAGCACGTATTTGAGCATTAAAAGGAACAGAACTGGTAAGTCATCAAGTATGACCTAGGAGAGAGAAACAGGAAGGGAGGGAATGAGGGAGGGGGACGGAAATGTTTCTTATTTATAATGGAAAAGTGAAATCAGGCCCATCTGGGGAAGCTTTTGAAATTGTCTGATCAACTAAATTGTCACAGAATTCACCAGTAACAAAAAAAAATTACATGGATGTTTTTCTCTGCAGAGGAGGAAAAAGTGATTTATTTATCATAATTAACAGTATAATGTCTAGTCTCGTTCCAGCCATACGAATGAAAATTTGCAGCACATGCAACATTATATTTTACAATCAGACCCTGTATCTTTGTATTAGGAAGGAATCAATCAATTGACTAAAATTATCCCATCTCAGGTCTATTAACCCCCTCCTCTAATTAAGCAGAGAGTTACCATGCTGCAATTCTGCATGAACCACTCTAAAATCCTCTAATGTTTCTTGCCATGGCTGGGATTTGAGGTCAAAAAGACATACACACACACCATAATCCAGAGCAGCCATCACGTTTGTTAGTAAATGTTAAAGTATTTCCATATGGTTGGCAGAAGCTTCTCATATGCAGTGAGATGTCATGCTAGCATGACTAAAAGTTGCACTCTGACATTGTGTTAATGGGAAGCTGCCCGCTCCCCTCAATTAATTGGCTTTGCACTCAATTAGGCTTTTAAGTCAACTGGCTAAAATTGAAAGTATCCATATCCTTTTACAAGACTGGAACTGCTGTTTAAGGGTAACAAAATTACAGGCCTTCTAGAGGGCTATAATCAGAGTAGGGCATCAAACAAACTTTCTGAAGATCTTTAAGAAAATAGCAGCTTTAAAGAAAATTGCCTTTACTTTCATTGGCTTTACCAATATGACCCAACTCCCCCCCCCCAAAAAAAAAGACTACAGACTGCAAATTCTACACTTATATATTGGGAAGAAAACAATATACTGTACAGTGGACCCTCGTATAACAAAAAGTTTCCTTAACAGAAAATCCGCTAAAAGGAAAAAAATTCTGGAGATGTGGAAAAACTGCTTAACAGAATTGTGTATGGGGCAAATCCGTACAACAGAAAAATGGTTGCAATTAGGGATTAAGCTGTTTTCAATGCATTCCTATGGGAAATTTGTACAAAGGAAAATTTGCTTAACAGAATTTCATTTGGAACGAATTAATTCCTTTATACAAGGTACCACAGTACTTACATACTTTTTAAAAAAGATCAGCAATTCCTAACCTTTTACAATAGACAAGTTAGGGTATTTGTACAAACTCCGCTGCAAATGGCAGCCAGCTCCGGAGCTTACAATTGTTTCCCCACCAGCTCTGGAGTTTGCAGGAAATTAAGTGCGACCACGCCCACCTGAGCGCATCCCAGCGCACTTTTCATGTACCTGCTCTCGGAGGGTGAAAATCCCCAGATCCGGATGTAATCTGGTGAGTGCCGGGCTCTCCTCGCTTCTGTTTGGGTTTTTTTGCCTCCCGCCCCTTTAAGAGAAGGAATCAGGACGACGACGGGGCTCCGGGCGGCTGCGGAGTTGAGCCTGCATTTTTTCCTCTCTTTTTTTCTCCCTCTCCTCACGCAGACAGGAGCAAGGAAGTGCGGAGGGGGGGACGCAGGAAGAGCAATAAACCCCCAAGATCTCTGGTCCGAATTTAAGTGGCCAGCGGATCTTAGGGGTCATGTGAAAAAGGCCCTTCCTTACAACCCCCTCCCCCTCGCATGCATAAACAGGTTGTTGTCATTCCCTCCCCCTGGCCGCACTGGCAATGCTGCTGCTGCACACCCTCCTGCTGCTCCTGCTGTCAGCTCCTCACTTCAAAACTGGGGAGGTTAAAGGTAGGGAGAAAAGAGGGGCCAGACGGCAGAAGGACATTGCAAAACCAAAGAAGGGAGCAAAAAAACTTCATGCAGAGAGGATCCCCCTCAGAAACTAGCAAAAAGCTTTCTGCCCCTTGCAGAAGTAGTGGGCCATTTGTTTTTGTCTCACTGTCCTGGTGGATTTGTTGAATGTGTGGCTCCATCCTCCTTCCTACCCTTCTTTAGGCACTATAGAAATGATGCATCCTAGTTAAAATCCCTTTCTTGTGGAAGTGGCAGCAACTATATCTTCATACTGCCATTTTAAAATAAAAAGTTAGCCCTTAAAAAGTAGAAACTTCTTTCTCCCCTAAAGGGCCTGTTTCACATACATCAAAAGGTAAAAGGTTCCCCCCCTCCGCACATGCGTACTAGTTGTGTCCGACTCTAGGGGCAGTGCTCATCTCCATATTCAAGCCAAAAGAGCCAGTATTGTGCAAGTCCATGGCTACGCGGCCAGCATGGCTGCAAGGAAACACTGTTTTACCTTCCTGCTTTTTACGGTGGTACCTATTTATCTACTTGCATTGACATGCTTTCAAACTGCTAGATTGGCAGGAACTGGTTTTATCAGTGGGAGCTTGCTCCACTGCGTGGCACCCCGGATTCAAACCACTGAACTGCTGACTTTGCAGCCACCAGTTTTCAGAGCCTTAGTCCGCTGAGCTAACATGTCCCATATATACCCTAACTTTAATATCCTGGTCCAAAAAGTTAAGGAAGAAATTCTTTGACAAGGGATACAATACATTGAAGATGACCCTTTTAAAACAAGATGAATAGGCCTCAGGCATATAAATAAATAGTCATATACACACATTTGAAGCATTCCAGAATGAATCAATTTTTTGTATCATTCTGTCAGGAGACATGGCTAGAATTGATGAGTGTGTGTTGTAGCCATAACTCTCAGATCCTTTTCACTGTTGCCAGGGTTAGAAGTTCACAACAAAACTATGATCAGCTGTAATTTTACAAATGCAATTGCTGTAGCAATGGGAACACTCCAACAAGGAAAGCAATAGCAGAAAAAGCCCCCCAGAGAAAGGTATAGTAACATACAACCAAGCACAACCTCTGGCATGTAAAAACCAGACCAACACAAACCAAAAGCCAGCTATGTTTCCCTCAGCAAGACAAAGATAACCTTCTCCCATCTGTGCTGAGAAGAGAAACACAGCAAGGGGAATTTCATCCATTTTGGACTATTGTGATCAAGAAGTGATTCGTACTTCAGAATTTAGTTAGTTAGTTAGTTAGTTAGTTAGTTAGTTAGTTAGTTAGTTAGTTAGTTAGTTAGTTAGT
>JAHTLZ010000010.1:57134062-57149062 GCA_023846285.1 Phrynocephalus versicolor | reverse complement strand
GGAATAGAGGTCTCCCTTGCACCAGCCAGGAATGTTTTCAAAGGAGAGTACAGATTAGGATTTTGTTTTATTTTTCTTTCTATTTTTCCTTAATTTGTTTTCAACATCCTTTCTTATTTTTCAAACCAATTCTAGGCATAGGGCAGCTAGTCAAGTGTGTATAGGGACACAAATTGCATTTTATTATTGTCACATTAAAAACATAGAGTAAAATCCTGTTGTTAGTGCCAACCAGAGCAGATTCCATAGCCAGTTACCTAAACCGTGGTGCAGACATGGACTTCTAACCAAATTCTTTTGTGAGTTTTGGCATTTTGTTTGTACGGTATATGGTCTATGGAACTCCCCCCTCCCCAAAAAAAACCCTTCTGAGTTTCCATTATTTCTTATTGGGAAATTTGCTTTGATATAAGAGTGTTTTGGTTTATAAGCATGTTTCCTGAATGAATTATGCACATATCAAATACCTTAGATTCTGGGCACTGGAAAGGATAAGTAGCATTGTGGATTATATAATGCTATTGACAAAGAAAGAGAATAAATTTTGAAACTGAAGACTTTGACCGTTTGGTCTAAATGAGGAACTGGATTTCCTTTCATTACAAGGATTATCTGGAGTTCTCTGACTCCTCTGCCTTTTCTGAGTAGTGTCAAGATAAAAGGACCTCTGAATCAAATTTACTTGTTCCAGCTATCGATGTCGAAGGTCAAAGGTCTTTATTTCGGTCACTGACCAGATAAAATACAAAATACATTCCACGATGTCTATAACAGAGAATAAAATGCAGAGCCACTCTTTTATGTGTGTCAGTCACTACTAAGTTGGTTTGAAATCTCCTAACGCATTGGTGTTTGTACAGGTGTATTAATATGTTGTCTTTCATATAATTCTTATACCCTTTCCAAGAAGGTCTTTGGATATTAACCAGCTGGAAAGCATCAGGCTATTTAAAGACAATAAACATCATTTTACAGGAGGCTGAGTTTTTCCTCTCTCCACCATTTGAGTGCCATGAAATTCCAAGGTGTCTCCCTGAGGTATCAACATGTCATGAGCACAACATGGAGAGCAGAGCCATTTACACAGCCTTGAGTACGTCTGAGGAAAACTGGGAATCAAGAGATAAATGTAACAAATAAATGAATCAACTCTATTTGAGGCAAAGAAAGGGCTAGATGGAATCAAATATTCTTATCTAAGATTGTGTCAATTTATTAACTCCTTTGTTCAACTTTGAAATTCACAATTCAGTTGAGTTTTCAACATGGCAGGGGAGAGGACCGAATGCACTGGAAGTCTTTTGGGTTCATTTTGAGGAACTTGGACAAAAAGAGAAGTTTATTGTGCTAAAATGTGCTGTAAAGGAGTCAAATGAGCAGGTGTGGGCCCCAGAAGGAGCTGTATGCAGTAGAGAACACTCACCCAACACACAAACCTCCCACTCATCTAATGTGTGGTTTCTTGGCCGAGTTCTTCAAATGAGACAATCCTATCAAAATGACATTTCACTTTTCCCTCCAACTCTCTCTGCAGAATAATGAAATTGGCCATTTCCTATGCCTAGGGCTTGCTTGGCCTGACAGAATGGTCTCCTCCCTGGGTAGGAACAAAGAGACGAGCTGCCGAAATGTCAGGAGAGGGTACAGTGCAATAAGCGTTCGTTTAGATACCAAAATCCTTGCATCCCCTCTAGAGGAATTATTTGTTGGATAACCAGAAACACCTGGCAACATGGAATTTCCTGCAGCAATTCAGCCTTAATTTCCTCAGATAGTAAAAACGAAAGGCTCACAAAGGTGAAAGAAAGCAGCCATCAATCAAATAAATCGCCACAGCACTGCCGCAGTGATAGTGCCTTCTAAATTAAATTTTAATTCCCACCTGATGGTTCCCTATAAGTTACTTTTATTCAAAACATTCATCTGACCCACCTTTGTGTTTTCAGACAATTTGTTTGGAGTCCTATATTTATTAACACTGTTCCCAAGTTCCCAGGCCACCATTTCTGGACTTGTGATCTGACATGTAATAGGAGACCCAATGGCTCTCTCTATTCCAGTGGATACCAAGGGACTCTCAGATTGTTTCACCAACAACAGTTGCTAGCCATACTCTTCTATGAATTTAAATAACTTTCACTGAAGCAATAGTTTGCAAGAAAGAGAGAATTACGGCTGAGAATTGGTGAGTAGTAGTGGTGGTGGTGGGGTTAAGTTATCATTAAAGATTGGAATGATCTAAAACACAAGGTGCTTCATATCAGCTGAAAGTGCTAAGATGACATTACATCTTGAACAAAATGTAGCCTTGTAACACTTCACTACATTAATTTTGAAATATAATATATATTGGAAATATAAGTATGAAATTTAATATAGTTTTACTCTCATTAGGCTAGCTAATGCTCTGCTCAGTCTTGGATTTTTAAATTATATGGTAGCCATTCTATCTTTTTTTCTTCACCATCTACAGAAGCAGCACAAATTAGAAGTGTCAGAACCCACAGCAAGTTTCCAGGGACAATGTCAATATCAAGTGGCCTTGCATAACCCCCCCCCCCCCCAATTAAACCACTCTCCCATGTATCTATTTCAGAGATACATGTCTCAGAAATCAGATTTGCAAATTAAGTCTGTACTTATCTTCCAGTGACCAAAGATGGAACAATATCAAAGGCTATGACAAGCAGATGCATTTATTTATTTGTTTGTTTGTTTGTTCGTTCGTTCATTCATTCATTCATTCATTATTGGGCACGAAGTGTCAATATTTTGTGTGGCCACCATTATTTTCCAGCACTGCCTTAACCTTCTTGGGCATAGAGTTCACCAGAGCTTCACAGGTTGCCACTGGAGTCTCTTCCACTCCTCCATGTCAACAGCACAGAGCTGGTGGATGTTAGAGACCTTGTGAACCTCCACCTCCCATTTCAGGATGCCCCACAGATGCTCAATAGGGTTTAGGTCTGCAGACATGCTTGGCCAGTCCATCACCTTTACTCTCAGCTACTTTAGCAAGGCAGTGGTGGTTTTGGAAGTGCGTTCGGGGTCATTATGTTGGAATACTGCCCTGTGGCCCAGTCTCCGAAGGGAGAGGATCATGCTCTGCTTCAGTATGCCACAATACATGTTGGCATTCATGGTTCCCTCAATGAACTGGAGCTCCCCAGTGCTGGCAACATTCATGTAGCTCCAGACCATGACACTCTTCACCACCATGCTTGAATGTAGGCATGGCACACTTGTCTTTGTACTTATCACCTGGTTTCTGCCACACATGCTTGACACCATCTGAACTAAATAAGTTTATCTTGGTCTCAACAGACCACAGAACATGGTTCCAGAAATTCATTTCCTTATCTGCTTGCCTGCATCATCTTTAGAAGAGGCTTCCTTCTGGGATGACAGCTCTGCACACCAATTTGATGCAGTGTGCGGTGTATGGTCTGAGAGCTGACAGCAGACCCCACCCCACCCCTTCAACCTCTGCAGCAATGCTGGCAGCACGCATACGGCTATTTCCCAAATCCAGCCTCTGGATATGATGCTGAGCATGGGCACTCAACTTCTTTGGTCAACCATGGCGAGGCCTGTTCTGAGTGGAACCTGTCCTGTTAAACCACTGTATGATCTTGGCCACCGTGCTGCAGCTCAGTTTCAGGATCTTGGCAATCTGATTACAGCCTAGGCCATCTTTATGTAGAACAACAAATCTTTTTTTCAGATCCTCAGATAGTTCATTACCATGAGGTGCCATGTGGAACGTAAAGTGACTAGTATGAGAAAGTGAGAATGATAATACCAAATGTGACAGTGAGAGTGATAAAACCTGCTCCCCTTTCACATCCGAGACCTTGTGACACTAACAAGTCTCATGATATCAGGGAGGGGAAATGGCTACATGGGCCCACTTTGGACATTGTCACTTAGGGGTCTACTCACTTTTGTTGGCAGTGGTTTAGACATTAACGGCTGTGTGTTGCATTATTTTGAGGGGACAGCACATTTACACTGTTCTCAGTATTCCTGCCAAGAAAACTCCATGGAAATGGGGTCGTGACTGTAACGACACAACACACACACACACAAGCTGTATACTCACTGCTTTACATTGTAGCCAACTGTCATTTCTTCAGTGTTGTCACATAAAAAGATACAGTGGAACCTTGACTTACGTCATTAATCCGTTCCAGAGGTCTAGACTTAAGTCAACTATGACTTAAGTCCAACAAACTTTTCCCATAGAAAGTAATGGGAAAGTGGATTAATCCATTCCAGATGATTAAGAAGACCCCCGAAAACAGCAATTTAACACAAATTTGACTGGGATAGGAGATTCCTTCCGGGGATGTAAATGAAATGTTTCTTCAAAGAGAGGAGGAGGCAGTGGAATTATAGTCCACAAGTTATACGCCTCCACTTTTTAACGTTCATAGCAACAATGTCTAACATTTAAGTTTTACTTATTTTTAACCTGATGTTCCAAGTTCTGAACAACTCTATGCTTAACATTAGAGTCCTACTACTGTACAGCTCCCCAACTAAAATGCTTCCATTGTGGACCAGACTTCTGCAGCCAGATTTTTTACAAGACTGAGCTGACTGTCTAACCAGCGGGGCCAGCCCCGAGCTCCCGGCCCTTCTTCTCCTCCGGCAACAGTGGCGGCTTCGGAGAGGCCGAGGACCAGCTCCAGGTGCTCGGAGCTGGCCTCGCCAAAGCTGCCACCGCTGCTGCCGGAGGAGAGTAAGAAGGCAGGAGCAGTTTGGAGGTGGCAGCCGCGATGCTGGGTCGTGGCTGCCGCCCGATTCCAGTGCCTTATGCCGGGGCTCCGAGCTGTAAGTCAAAGCCTGCGACTCAAGACAAACAGGCCCCTTCTTGCTGCAAGTCAAATATGATTCAAGTCAAGCAGTATGTAAGTCAAGGTTCCACTGTATACTAAAATATTTATGAAATATGTGGGGGTGTACTCACTTCTGTGATATGCTGTATATGGATGTTTTGAAATTGCTTAAGGAAGAACAATCACTTCCCCTCCTGGCTGATTTATACAACAGCATCTATAGAAGTGGGACCATCCCATGAGACTGGCTCAAATCCACTTTTATACCACTCCCAAAGAAACTTAAGACAAAAAGTTGTAATGAATGCTGGACAATCAGTTTGATGAGTCACATCCTGAAGTTGTTTTTAAAAGTCCTGCATTTAAGAATATATCAGAAGTGTGAAGAGAGCATTGGAGCTACCCAATTTGGATTCAGGAATGGATCTGGAACTTGGGAGGCATCATTTAGTCTTCAACAACAAGTCCAGCAATGTCTCAATTCAATGTCAATGTTTTTGTTTGCTTCATTGATGATGAAAAAGCATTTGACTCAATTAAACATGATAAACTTATAAATATTCTTAAAGAACTGGGCTTGGACAATCATGATATCAGATTGATTGTGAATTTGTGTTGGAATCAGCATGCTGGTGTCTGGCTAGATAGTCAGATATCAGAAGAGGTGTCAGTTACAAAAAGTGTTTGTCAAGATTGCATTATTTCACCTCTACATTTTAATATCTATTTAGAAAAAATTTCTGGGATGCTCTTGAAGGAAAGAACCTAGGTGTGCAGGTGAATGGAGTTCTTATTAATAACATAAGATATACTGACAACACTGTCCTGTTTGCAACTAGTGTCGCAGATTTGCTAGGATAATTGGCTTCTGTTGCTGCTGAATCCAGTGCCATGGGATTGCAAGTTAACATGAAGAAGATTAAATGGTTGGTTAAAAAAAACCCAAAATGGTTCACAGAACCTCCTCAAGATTGGCAGTGACATAGTGTAATTGAGAAAGTATCTTATAAACACTTGAGGTACTATGTCAAGGATAACTGGGATCTTTCATGCAAAATCTGTTGTAGAATTGAACAAGCTAGAAATTCTTTCCTGAAAGTCAGGAAACTCTTGAGAAACCAGGAGTTATCTATCAGTCTTCATATTTGAATACTTCAATCCTATGTATTCAGTATACTTCTCTATGGTGTTGAAACGTAGACCCTTACAGATGCATTATGCAGGAAGCTGGAAGCATTTGGAATGTGGACATACAGAGGAATTCTGAAGATACTTTCTACCACCTAAGTCACTAGTAGCTGTATTACAGCCCATGAATAAAAAGCTAGAAATCCTCAATACCATAAAGAGAAGAAAGTTGCAATATTTCGGACACATAATGCATAATAAGAAATACCATCTGCTGCAAGTTATCCTTCAAGAAAAAGTAGATGGGAAGGGTGGTACAGGGCATTCTGGCTTAAGAGTTTAAGCCAATGGAACACATTCAGCACAGCTGCTCTATTTTGAATAGCTTTAAATAGAAATCAGTTCAGGCTACTGATTGGCAATGTTCTACGAGGACATGGCGCTTGAAGAAGACGACGACTCAGTAACCATAATAGTAATAGTAACACGACTTCCCCCCAAATCATAGAATACTAGAGTTAAAAAGCTGTTTTGACCCTGCTGCACAATCTGTGAAGACCATCTTAAATCCTGATTCTGTCTTCTGAAGTCCTAACTCCTCCTCTCAGTATATGTTGCATAACCACAATAAAGCATTGCAAAGATAAGTTCCTTTTTAAAAAAATAGTGTTACAAGCTCTTGCTATCATCCCACCCTAAGCCTTTCTGTCTTACGTCATGCACCAATGAAGTAAGGTTGTCAGGAATACCTTGGATGTGTGTGCAGAGAATAAGTAGGAACAAATGTGCTAGCCACCAGCACCCCATGCATGGCTACTGTGTGACTAGGTCATACAATCACACAGAAGACATGCACGTTTGGGCTGACAGTGGTGGAGAGACTCCTTTTGTGCATTAGATGGAAAACCAGTGGGTAGCAATGATGCCATCTTGCCATCCCCAACAATGAAACTCTCGTCACATATTTGGGAAAAGAGGGGGATGTTTGAAGAGGGCTTAGGCAGCAAGTACTCTGAACAATCCATGAAGATGTCAACAGTAATGGAAAGGGTTCAGTTTCCTCCCATTTTTGTCCCTCTTGCTTTAAAATTGGGGCACACACACTTCCTTTATTTAGACAGATCTGGGTAGAGTAATTATTTCTTTATACACATAAATTAGCATATGTAAATGTTATGCAAATCTGTGTTTTTGTTTGTCCTCTTCTACTGCTGTGTTTTTAATTAGCAGTAATCTGAAAACTGGCATCAATCCTGGGGTACAGATACAGCAATACCTTGGTTTAAGACTGTTTTGCAAGACAATCAAAACTTTTTTCTGAATTATGCCTTGATCAACAAGCAATGTCTTGATATACAAGCACTGGAGTAGGTCACATGCTCACAAGTGAGCCAATGGTGGTTCTCTCTCTCTCTCTCTCTTCCTTGCTGGATTGTGGGTGATTGTCTGGAATGTTCTGTCTCAGGCAGCTTCCAAAGCAGAGGAAGGAAAAACGAATAGAGGTCGCCCTTGAACCAGCCAGGAATGTGAAAGTTAGGGTTTTTTTTCTTTATAGTTATATTTTTATTTAATTTGTTTTCAACATTCTCTCTTATTTTTTTCAAACCATTTCTAGGCATGGGGCAGCTAGTCAAGTGTGTATAGGGCTTTTGTGCGTTTTGGCATTTTGTATGGCCCATGGGACCCAAAACGAGTAATCCAAGGTTCCATTATTTCTTATGGGAAAATTTGCTTTGATATAAGTGTTTTGGTTTACAAGCATATTTCCGGAACAAATTATGCTCATAAACCAAGGTATTACTGTACGAGCTGCCCAAAAGGATTTCAGCCTATGAGTACAATGGGTCTAGCTTAGATCTGTGCATGGGGGACAGACCACCTGGTGGCCACCACATATTTTGGACTATGAACCGGCCGCCAGGCTGGCTCAGGGTTATAGGAATGTAGTCCCAAACATCTGAAAACAACCAAGTTGTGTCTTATGGTTCATTATACAGAGGCCCACTTTCAATGCCATTTCTCTGTTTTTGACAAACACTACTCGTGACAAAGAAGAAACATTTTCCAATTTTTAAAAAAGCAAATTTTTTTTTAAAAAAACACCTTATTATATTACTTAAGTATGGAGTAAACAGCTAACATATCTTTCACCAGACAAAAGGTTAAAGAGCACACCTTTGCAAAGAATCTGATCTTGGAGAACTGGGATCTATCTAATGGGAAGGTCAAGCAGAGATTCCTGGAAATAATTAGTGCCACTTTTATTTCTCTTATTCAAACGTGTGTTTGTACTTGTTTGGTTTAATTATGCTGCAGATTGAGAAAGAAAGAAAGAAAGGAAAGAATGAATGAATGAATGAATGAATGAATGAAAAGAAAGAAAGAAAGAAAGAAAACACTCTAGGAGCAGTTTTATCAGCTACCCATTTGGACTATATTTTCACTGCTGAATTGCAATTAAGTGAGTGAGTGAGAGATCTCATCCATTCTTTTAAACAAATTTTCAAAGCCCACAGGATTTGCCGTTTGCAAAGGAAAGCTTGCTGCTCATCCTTCCTTAGCCTGAGCCGACAAAAGGGGGATTACAATCCCCTCAACCTTAATCTCTTCACTAATAATTTTGCCTTTAAGGCAATTCCTGACATGAAGACTACTGTAATTGTTTTTGGCTTCCACCTGCAGTTTCATGTCACAACTTTCTTTTAAAAGAATCTGGTGATGAATAACAACAGCCAGTATCTGATACAATTATCTGGTCATGAAAACAGGAGGCGGGGGAGTTCTACATTTACATCTAGATTATTATGTCAGGAGGACATTCAACACCTGGAGTTTGTAGCCTTTAAATTAATTTTAGTTGCCTTTAAAAAGGGGATGCATCAGTCATTGGAGAAGCAGCGAATATGGAAGAGACAGATCCCAATTTATTGATACATAGTTGAAAAGAATTCAAGTGCCAACAGCAGCATCTTCCTGGACATCTGCCTTTCTTCAGTCTCTTCTTGTTCTGGTGCTTCTCCATTCATTGAACATAAACATGAAGTACTGTACTGTCTTCATTGCTATCCTCATGTCCCTTCTCTAAGGATGGCAATAATCCTCTTCTTTAACCAGATTTATCTTCCTTGTACTGTAAACAGTCTAATATGGCATAGGGCTACTGTAGGTTTACCTCCTTTTTCCCCCTCCTATGTGGTTTTTAACACCAAACCACAATTGTTCTTAAATTCCTCAAAAAAAAGTTGCTCATATCTAGGATGCATCCACCCAATACCATTTCTCTTTCATACTATCAATCCCCTGCAATTATTTTCTAGCAACAGAATATTGGTTTACAATACATTTTAAATGATCAACCTCTTGATGATGACTCTTATGAAAACTTGTTTGACTCATATAACATCATTATCTTTTTTTAAATAACTAAAATGGTCCGTTTTAGGTCTGCCCAGTTCACTTGAACAAGTGTGCAAAATCTTGGCTGTGTACAAAGTAATACTAGTTCCCAGTAGGTGGCGCAGAAAATCAGGACAACTTCCAAAGCAAAGGTATTTATATTTTGGTACAAGTGATGGTGACAGCTTCATTCTACGCCAAGCTCCATTTACATACAATCAGAGAAGCACTATCCCCCTTCCCTATGAGTATTTTCCATGAATCTTGTTCCAAACGTATTCAGTGTACAATAAATTGTGGTCCTCATCAACGTTATAGACAAGTCATATGAAATGTAAGAGAACAGGATTTTATCAGCAACAAGAAAACATCCAGACTACATAACACTTACAAAGCATCAACTGTCATAGTACAGTAGTACCTCACAAGAAAAACGCCCTATAAGATGAATTTTTTATAAGACGAATGAAATTTCTAGGGGTAGGTATTTTTCACAAGACGACAGTTTGCCTACCTGATGTCTTGAGAAAAATTCAACTTACAGGGCAGGATTTTGAATTTTGCACGCCTAAAACCTGAGGGGGTTCTGGGCATGTGAAATTCAAAAGCCTGCCTACCTTTCCCTGTAGCACGCACAAATTGGATGCTACAGGGAAGGGAAGGCAGGACAGAAGCAGCCGCCGCCACCTCCTCTTCGCTTGAAGAGACGCAGGCAAAGAGGAGGTGGCTGCCCCCTGTCACCAGCAGCCAAAGGCTCCTCCATGCAGCTGAGATAGATACCTGATTTTGATAGTTCTGAGCTGTCAAAATAAGCTGTCTGTCAGCTGAAGGGGCTGTCCCTTGAATGAGGGGTTTTTAGACAGTCTTCCCATAAGAATGCACTGAAAGCCTTTTAAGAGTCGGACACAACTTAACAACTGAAGTATGGTAAAAATTTTAGACAAATAAATAATAAATTAAAATGATTGAGAGACAATCACAGGTTGCTACAGCTCATGTTGCAAGGTGAAAGGGGCAGGGGAAGTAGCACAGGAAGGCCAAGAACTTACTAAAGAATCCTGAAGTGTGTGTTTGTGTGTTTGTTTTCTGCTTATATAACACCCCATACCACTTCAAGTGGTCTTTGGGCGGTTTACATTTTAATTACAGTATGCAGACCATGCACTGCTCCCCCACCCCAGCATGCTGGGTACTCATTTTACCAACCTCAGAAGGATGGAAGGCTGATTGAGCCTTGAGCTGGCTATCTGGGAATGAGCCCCAGGCCGTGAGCACAGTTTTAGCTGCAATACAGGCATTTAACCACTGCGCCATGGGGCTCTTGTTTGGATGAAGTACATCATTGTTTGGAGTTACTGTACCATATATGATAGCTAGGGTGACATATCATCTCCGATAGAAGGGGAAGGAGGAACACAATGTCTTATCAATTCATATCACCCTGACTTTGACATTGATAACCTTAACTCCCGTTCCTACCACAAACTTCAGTCTTTCCTTGTTAGTCATACAACCAGTTGCAACAGACTTAGTATTTCTCTTTCTGCCCAAATGTAGTTCTGGAATAAACACACTTCGCTGAAAACCATATTTTGCTTTTTATTCAAAATGCCATTTCTATCCAGAAAACAAGGACATTCCACAGATTTACTCCTTTCCATGTCCCTTCATAATGCTCTGCTGTACTATGTTATCGGTTGATGAAGTTTGCCTCCAAGCATTTTTTTAAAACTTGTCAAATTTTGGCTCAAGTGTTTTAACTGAAAACATTCCTTCATTTTCGAAAGGGCATAAATATTTCTCTTCAATGCTGGCTTCTTCCAGGAAAGAAATTAATAAAGTGTATTTTACTGAAACACTTCCTCCTTTCCTTCTGGAATTACATATGTTTGCTTCCTCTGGATTGATTAAATATAATATCGGGAATAGGGTGATATGAGCTCTTAGAAGATATCTTAAGGTTCTTGGAACACTTAGCCATTGTAATAAACAGAAATTTACTAAGAAACCAAGGTTTGTTTGGTTTTTTGCAATCTAATGTGGCATAATATACAGGATACCAATCAGGGAAGTTGATACTGTGTGATAAATGGTGCATGCATTCATTATAAACTTTTCAGACTATTTTAATAAACCATATCAAAGCTTTAACACAAAACACATCTGCACTAAGCTTATGTATGAGAGAAAGGGAGGGAGGGAGGGAGGGAGAATGAGAATATTTTTTCTGTATATATATTGTTTTTACAAAAAACATCAGAACTAGTAATATTATCTGATGAATGTACATGCAAACCTCTGGAAAACGCCATCTCCTGGTTGAAACCTTTAACTGCACTATCCCTCCTCACACAACTCAAGTCCCAAAGGAATGCAACATCCTTGGAATATTCAAGGACTTCACACTATGTTCACCTCTTTTGAAAAGTTATGCATTACCTTTATACTTCATGGAGTGATGAATTCCAGTTCTACAGCTCTAGTGCACTGAATGGGTTTCCTTCCTATTTTGATGGATGGATGGATGGATGGATGGATGGATTAATATACAGTACTGACAGAGTTTATTTTCTTGGGCTCTTTGATCACTGCAGATGGCGACTGCAGCAACAAAATTAAAAGACGCCTGCTTCTTGGGAGGAACGCAATGGCAAACCTAGGTAGCATCCTAAAGAGCAAAGACATCACCTTACCAACTAAGATCAGGATAGTCAAGGCTGTGGTTTTTCCAGTAGTGATGTATGGAAGTGAGAGCTGGACTATAAAGAATGCTGATCGCTTCAGAATCGATGCTTTTGTGCTGTGGTGCTGGAGGAGAGTCTTGAGAGTCCCCTGGACTGCAAGGAGATCAAACCTATCCATCCTGAAAGAAATCAGGCCCGAATGTTCACTGGAAGGGCAGATTTTGAAGCTGAGGCTCCAGTACTTTGGCCACTTCATGAGGAGAGAGGACTCCTTAGAAAAGTCCCTGATGTTGGAATAGATTGAAGGCAAAGGGAAAAGAGGACGGCAGAGAATGAGATGGTTGGACGGTGTCATTGATGCAACCAATATGGATTTGACCAAACTCCAGGAGGCAGTGGAAGACAGAAAGGCCTGGCGAGCTCTGGTCCATGGGGTCACGAAGAGTTGGACACGACTGAACGACTGAACAACAACTGCCAAGTTTAATTCAGAGAACGGTAAAGGCTCCATTGGACTTAGCATTAAAGTTCCACATTATTCTGAACCAGAGCCGAGAATTCTATTTGCCAAAAATAATTAAAAAAAACTAGTTACAGTTCTAATCCCAAAACCCATGATTTCAGTTACTGCCACAGACACATTTTCAAGTCTGTGTGACTTTCTTGGTGGTCACTCCTAGCTTCTGGAATTGCCCTACCAATTCCAAGGGAAGACTAGGCTGATTCTGTCTCTCTTCTTTTTCTTTCTGACAGCAAGCCCAAGTATTCCATTCAGGTAGGCCTCTGGGAATTACACTTGCTTGCAGAATCCAGAGCTTTATAGGAGTGGATGATGTATTTTTCTCTATATGCTGCACTCTTAAACTGAGTTTCATATTTGTCACACTTCCATTCTTTATGGCTGGAACCTGACTGGCAGTCCCAGCTAGAGCAGACCTATTTGGTCAATGGCATTTGCATAAGTGTTGCATGAACCCCATAAGTGGGTTCAGTTGTTCTTCCCTAATTGGCATTAGTGTTTGGATCCAGGCTTTTATGTTTTCACCGTACTTAACATAAGAACATAAGAAGAGCCATGCTGGATCAGGCCAACGGCCCATCTAGGCCAGCTTCCTGTATCTCACAGTGGCCCCACCAGATGCGTTTGGGAGCGCATGAGACTAGATATCTGTCTCCTGATAGCACTCCCCTGCATCTGGCCCTTGAAGTACCCCAATTTTTAGCCTGGAGATTACACATCTCCCTCATGGTTTGTAGCCTGTGATGGACTTTTCCTCCAGGAATCTGTCCAGTCCCCTTTTGAAGGCATCCAGGCCAGATGCCATCACCACATCCTGTGGCAGGGAGTTCCACAGACTAACAACGCACTGGGTGAAAAAAAAAATATTTTCTTTTGTTTGTTCCTACTCTCCCAGCCCTCAATTTGAGTGTATGTCCCCTGGTTCTGGTATTTTGTGAGAGGGAGAAGAGCTTCCCTCTATCCACTTTACTCATGCCCTGCATTATTTTGTAACTGCAAAACACTTTGAGATATATTTTTGGCAGAAAGGCAGGCTTTAAATCAATTAAATTAAATAATAAACTGTGTAAGGAAAAAGGAGTAAACTTTGACAACAGAATAATAATCTCAGGATGGGGAAACGCTGATATGCTTGCCCTTCCTGACACTGGAAGCAGCAGGTGGCTTCCAGATGTCCTCCTAAGGCACAGTGTCTACTGAAATTCCCACTGGCACAGCACAACTCTCTCTTGCTTTCCTTGTGAGTTTGTGTCCAGTAACAACAACCTGGAGAGCAATTACTATCCACTTGTAACACACAACACCACAGCTCTGTGTTATATTAACACCCAACTTTTTTCTCTCATAAGAGAATTTCTGGCAAAGAAGTGAATTAATCTGTTCATTAAATGAAGTCAGTCTATTAATTTTCACTAGTATTTGTTAGCGATGTGAAGACATGGGGGAAAAAAAATCATTTTTTCCCATTTTCCCCTGGAAGCCTTTTGGGTTTTATTCTGAAAAATTGGAAAAATTGGGGGGGGGGGGAGAGAAAAAATGATTATGGAATGTTTTATTTTTAAAGGATGAATAAAATATTTTAAGACAAGGTGTTCTAATATTTTCCAAACCACTTTAAAAAAGTATGCATAGTATCAGACTATTCTAATTTCTGTGCACTGAGGACAAAAAGTCCTGGGTTACAAACTGAACTCTCCAATGCAAGAACAAGATGCATTTCTTCCTTTCTAGGAGGTGCTGCTATTGTCGCAAGAAAAAGAAGAAAGGTTTCACTTTTGTTTTTGCATGTGGGTGGGTATGTTTGGTTCTGTTCTGTCCTCTTCGTTAGGTCTCAAAGCACTAAAAGAAAATACAGAGCAACAAAATAATTCTGATTAAATTTCATGCCCATTCATTGAAACTTAGACCCACTTCCTTCTATACATTTTCCTCCCCTTCAATTCTTTTTACAAGAATGAAGTTTTTCTTTTATTTTTATTTAATACTGTGCTGAGAAAATATGAACAGTTAATACTGGATTTTTTAAACATTGGTTTGTATAGGATGTTTGTTGCATAGAAACTAGGAAACAGTTCAGGAGATTGTTGCTCCATTTGTTACTTACAGTTACTGTACAAATAAATATTATTTAAAAAGTAAATTCTGTTTGTAATAATTGTTTGGATACTCTATATTTTAATATACTAGTTGTGATCATTTTATGCCAAGTCAAATTGTCCATAGTCATATTTTATGTTCCTAAAGAAACAGAATGACTTTCAAGCTGTAAAAGGGGGTGGAGAGTGCAAATATGGGGTTTATCCGAGCTTCAAAAATTCCAGAAATTATACATCTCTAGCATTTCTGCATTTCTGGTTTTCTTCCCCCCTCTGTACCTATAGTTTTATGGTTTAATTATTAGGCTTAACATGATAATTGTCTAATTTTACCG
>JAHTLZ010000010.1:57034372-57126261 GCA_023846285.1 Phrynocephalus versicolor | reverse complement strand
TTCTAAATACTTAACCATATGGAAACCATTAACATTGATAACAGATGCAGACAGGTGAGGAAGCTTGCTGCTGTCTGTAGAATCATAACATTGGCAGGACTGTGGTGTCATCTAGTGCAGCCAAATATTGATGCAGGAAATCTACACAATTGAACCATTTAACAAACAGTCCTCCAGCCTCTTGAACAAGCTCCAATGAAGGAGAATCCACCACATTTCCAGGCAGCTGGTTCTGCCGCTGAACAACTGTTACCATCAGGAAGTTCTCAATAGTTAGCTGATATCCACACAAGGAAGACTGCAGAAGACATGGTGAGCATCTTTCCATGAAGATCTAAATGTAGTAAATGTCACATGGGAAAATGCAGAAATGGAAGCTGCAGACCAAACCCACTGGAAAGCATTTGTTGCCCAATGTGCTCAGCAGCATGGGAGGAACTAAGTCTAAGATATCTACACCACCATATCTTCAGTAAGACAGTGCAGTCATACTGCATAATGTTGTATGGCAAGGTAAGCAGCATATGCCACAGGCCACGGGTACCACTGCAAGGTGGATTTTGTGCTACCTGCTGTTCCCAATTACTGCTGCTCCTGCCATTTGGACCTTAAATACATTGGTGACTGCATTGGGGTGGGGGTGGGGGAAGTGTTTTCTCCCCTTTGCTTCTGGAAAGGAAAGAGATTCTCCACCCTGCTGGCAAGGCTTTTTAACAGTCAACAACAACGGTTACTGTCCTTGGGTCCTCAGATGTTCTTGGGCTAAAACTCCCAGAAGCCTTTGTCACTTCCTGTATTGACTAGGATTCTGGGGAGTTGTAGTCTAAGAACATCTGGGGACCTGTATTTAGGAGGATGTTCTGGCACTCTACTAAACAATAGAGAATTACAACAATTGCCGCCAAATTTTGGAAGCATCTATATGGGAGGAACAACCTGATCTGCCACTGCTAAACAAATGGTGGCTCCACAAGGAACCTCATCAGTGGAGTTCCATAGCAGGTGTTAGATTCTGGGAGAGCTGAGTGGAGCCCACACAAACCTGGAAAAATTCTCCATGCCTGTGATACTGCATTACGGATAAAGGAGGTTTGCATTGTGGGACTGTACATAGTTGTGGGAAATTATAGTTACCATGCTCTCCAATGCTGAAAAATCACACAAAGGCCTTCTTTAATTCACGGCTTTTAAAATATATAGTATGCATGATTTTTAGTTATTTAAAAATACTTATCTACAGTTACAAAATGTTTTCTCTGCAACTATGACCCAAACAAAATTCCCTTATTTTCCAAAGGGAAGGGCCATCATATTCTCTCCTGAGTTCTGTGTTCTGTCAACTGGGCTCCCTTACCAGTTCAGCCCCTCCACCCTATCATGGTCCACTGCTGTTTTGCATCCTTGTAATTCCTCTACTCATCCATATCCACTCTGGAGGGTTAGTGTCTTGGCATTCGTGAGGTGCTTTGTTTGCAGACTTGGAACAAGCTTGTCTATATTCTTTCAATGAATAAGCTCTTTCTCTCTCTTTTACACTCATGCTTATACTTATGTGCACAAGGGCCCACCCTTCCATTTTATAAACCCCTTTCATATCAGTAGTTACAAGCTTTCTTTTGAGTTTAAAAGTGACCATTTGGGGGTCATCCAAATAAATCTCAATAGTAGAAAATTCAAAACATGTTGCCTATTTAACATTGTGCAGTTTGTTTCTGCAAGGTATTATGATGGCTAAGAAGGCTTTAGATGAATGTGTAGATGAAAAATCTACCAATAGCTGTTAGTCATGTCATAATCATTGCTGAGGAACAACAGGGGGAAAGGCTGTTGCCCTAATGTTTTGCTGCTCATGGGATTGTCATGGGCATCTAGAGTGCTACTGTGGGAAACAGAAAGTGAGACGGGATAAGCCTTGGAGCAGGACTCTTATGTATACAGTGGAACCTTGACTTACGTCATTAATCCGTTCCAGTGGTCTAGACTTAAGTCAAACATGACTTAAGTCAAACAAACGTTTCCCATAGAAAGTAATGGGAAAGCAGATTAATCCGTTCCAGATGATGAAAAAGACCCCCGAAAACAGCAATTTAACACAAATTTGACTGAGATAGGAGATTCCTTCTGGGGATGTAAATGAAATGTCTCTTCAAAGAGAGGAGGAGGCAGTGGAATTATAGTCCACAAGTTATATGCCTCCCCCTTTTAATGTTCATAGCAACAATGTCTAACATTTAAGTTTTACTGATTTTTAACCTGACGTTCCAAGTTCTGAACAACTCTATGCTTACCATTAGAGTCCCACAACTTTACAGCTCCCCAACTAAAATGCTTCCATTGTGGACCAGACTTTTGCAGCCATATTTTTTACAAGACTGAGGCGACTGTCTAACCAGCGAGGCCAGCCCCGAGCTCCCGGCCCTTCTTCTCCTCTAGCAGCAGCGGCGGCTTCGGAGAGGCCGAGGACCAGCTCCAGGTGCTCTAAGCTGGCCTTGCCGAAGCTGCTGCTGCCAGAGGAGGGGAAGAAGGCAGGAGCAGTTTGGAGGCGGCAGCCGCGATGCTGGGTCATGGCTGCCGCCCAATTCCGGTGCCTTGTGCCGGGGCTCCGAGATGTAAGTCAAAGCCTGCGACTCAAGTCAAACAGGCCCCTTCTTGCTGCAAGTTAAATATGATGCAAGTCAAGCAGTATGTAAGTCAAGGTTCCACTGTATAGGATTGTGCTTCCTGGATGAACACACAGTTGGTTTTCTCTTGGGTTTTTCCTTTTTTCATCCTTGTGTGCGCATTTAAGCCTGAAAAAGTAAAGATGGAAGGCATGGTAGGATTATGCAAATAATGGTTACAAACAAGTAAAATTTGCAAATAAAGGATATGCTTATTTGAAATTGCAGTATGTCAGTCACTTTGTATTCTTCTCAAATTCCACCACTTTGTGGACTGGGAAAGATAGATGGGGGTTGTCTTGATTTTGTAAATAACTGAAAGTTTAGAATGTGTGGTGTCAGAATGTTCTTTGTTCCTTGTGATTTGGCTGTATACACACAGACACACAGGCAATTATGGACCTGGGGTTTCCTTTTGTAGATTCTATACTTGAGAGGCTGGGAGGATACAATTTTGAAAAGACTGGTCTTGTTCTAGCTCAAGGACAAAGGATACCCTGGTAATATAGGCCCATATTCATCTTTTTCAGATACTGTAAATTAAAGGGCTCATGCACCATATAACCCCCCGCACATGCATGCTAGTCGTGTCCAACTCTAGGGGCGGTGCTCATCTCCTTATTCAAGCCAGAAGAGCCAGTGCTGTGCAAGTCCATGGCCATGTGGCCGGCATGGCTGCAAGGAAACACTGTCTTACTTTCCCACTTTTTATGGCGGTACCTGTTTATCTACTTGCATTTACATGCTTTCGAACTGCTAGGTTGGCAGGAGCTGGGCTTATCAGCGGGAGCTCGCTCCGCTGCGTGGCACCCGGGATTCGAACCGCCGAGCTGCCGTCTTTGCAGTCTACAGTTTTGGTGCCTTAGTCCACTGAGCCACCACGCCCTAACCTTCCAAACTACCTCTTATTAAAAGATAGTTTTAGTTATGCTGCATTTCTTGTGATTTTGATGGATTTTTTAAGAAAGCTGCTGCTGACAAAGTTGCTCACCCTTGTTTTAGCTTCATTGTGTTCATAACACCAGCAGCACCCTGTTTGCTCCTGATATAGAGCGATTTCCCCAGATATCTAATAAAGGCTGGCCTTCTTCAGGTGCTTACCAATGTAGAACAGTCGCTTGGCTCCAGCCTTGAACTGCAGTGGGGCAAGGACAGGGGGCAGTGAGAAATGGTAAAGGACTGGCAGTGTTGCTCCCAGAGAAGGAAATAAAGAACAGTAGCGGGAATACAGGCTCCTTCAAGTTGTTCAGGTGTCCATGGGAGAACAGGTGAGAGCCACTACAGTGCCATGGTGATAGTGTTGGAACTGTATTGGGGAGGCATGTGTTAAAATCCACATTTGCTGCTGAAGAATGCTGAGTGGTGTTTGTCTAGTCCCGCTCACTCTCCCTAACTCAATTCATATAGATGCTGTGAAGATGGAATGAGGTGGTCCTAAACTCATTTCTTCCACCCAGAAGCACAGCTAGAAATGTTGATCTTGGGGGAGAGAGCGCCACAACACTCCAGCATCCTCTTAACTTAGAGGGCACAATGGTAGCAGTTGCCCTGTCCTCAGCTGACCCTCCTTGGAAGTGACAAGCTAAGTGTCCTGATCACCGCACTCTCCTTCAGATTGTTGGCTTCAAAAGGGGTCTCTGAGAAGCAAGGGATGATGGGAAGGGTAAGTTCTGAGGCTAGCTGCACTTGGAAGCACAGGAGCTCAGAAACTCTCCTTCCCATCACACCTTGCTTCTCAGGACCTCCCATTGAAACCAGCAATAGAGCTGGCAAGTGCAGAGGTTGCCTCTGCTTTTTGCTCTGGTGATGTGTGCTGCTGGGTGTTTGGCTTTCTGACCTCCAAGGTGTTGCGGTAGATGAACATGCCTTGGAAGAGGGCACTTCATAGTGCTTTGCTGCCTGCTGCAGATTAGCAAGCTTGGGGCCACATGGCCGCCTGCTTTTAGCTCATTGCTTCAGAGGACGATCAGCAGGTGACAGGGCAATCACCATGACTGTGCCCTCTAACTCTGGCACCTTGGGGCTTAGCCTTAGTTTCCCTGCCCTGCTTATGGCCCTGCCCATGTCTGTAGAGCAAGAGCGGAATGAATGAATGAAACAAAATGTTAGTACGCGAGGCTGCAGTAATAGTATTTGACAGCAGGAAACAAAACATTCTCTGCTGGTGATGAAGATAGTGTAATGAAAGAATAACAAATGTGCCTCTTATTGAACTTGGCATTCATCCAGTCCTAGGAGATCATTATCTAATATCAAAGTCCTGTTGATGCCATTATATATGTCAAGAAAAATCTGTCATCTGTGGGATGAAGGCAATTACTGTCCATATGTATGCTTAGTTTGGTATGAACAAACCACTTTCTCATATTCACCAGGACAATGGCTAATTGCATTCAACATTTGATTGCCTTTACTAATCTATCTTTAGCTTGACCCCTTTTCCAAATGTTATCTGAATAGTAACTTAGTGTGAAATAAGTGACCCAGCCTGCTGACAAGCAGGAAACCGCAACTTGTAAGTCTAGAAGGAGTGCTGGGATTTTATTTAATTTTATTTTGAAGCTAGAATTAGGAGAGGAACTGGGCAAAATAATGAAACATTTTTACCTACCAGGAGTCCTTGGGGAAGTATACTTTTAATCAGTATAGGGACGATGACGAGGATGAATATTCAGACAGACTTAACAGGAATTTTGTGTTTAACTTTAAGTACAGTTTAGTTAAATCATATTTTTGATTATTTGAATCAATTTGATTTAAAAATAATTGATTTTTCCTACCCTTTTTTAACTGATTAGCTCATATCTTAGCTGAAGACAAAATGCCAACGTAAACAATTCTGTTTGCATCTGCTTCCCTCCTTCTACCAATCTCCATTCCTCTAACTGCTTCCAAGATCTTTAGCATCTACTGCTAAGGACCACTAGAAGTCTCCCCAGTTCAATCAATGATTGCTAATTTCCCGTGCCCTAAAATGTCAACAGCATTGCTGTTGTTCAGCTAACAGAAATAGCAGTGACAAAGTATAGTTCCCTTTGTTCTGGTAGTGGAAACTCTGTGGTTAACAATGTGCTTTCTTGTCTGTGTATGAAGATGAAAAAATGCAGTGGTGAGAATGAATAATAGACAGTAACATAAAGATGAGTTAGGATCCCTTTCAGGGGCAGGAATTCTGCATTTGCTAATTCATTCGAAGTTATCCCAGTACACTGTCTCTGTATGGAAAGTATATTCACATTCTTAATGCCTTGTTGCTGTTTTAAAATTAATTAGAACTATTCATAGTACTGAAAGACCATTTTCCCACTTTCCAATTGGCAGAAGATGTATTAAAGCAAAGTGTTCTGCTTATATACCACCCCGTAGCACTTCAAGCACTCTTTGGGCGGTTTACAATTTAATGATGCATGGTACACAGAAGCTATACTTTTATATGCTGTATCATTTATTCTTCAAGATGGGGGCATATGCCATTAAAATGGAGGCTAGCTCCTCCCGAAGGACTTCAGTTAGCTAATAATAAGTTATTGAAAAGCCCAGCCATCCAGGCTCCTTTGAAAGTTTGCTGTGATAGGTTGTACACTATTGACCAACACTGCTGACCATTAAAAATGCAGGCATCTCACAGATGAAGTAGGCTTGTTTGTTTTGTGTGTATATAACATTCTCTTTTTCTCTGTTCTTTCCATTGTCTCCTCTAACATAAAAAGATTTGCATGAATATGTTAGGAAGAGGAAGGAAAGAAATGTTGCAGAAAAAGCCACACACATAACTTCTCCCTTCTTTCTTTTCATTTTGAAGAAATACTTGCATAGAGAGGAAGTCCCAAACATGTAAGGTATGGTGCTTCTTTGCCAATGTTTCTGCAGGAGCATTTGTGGCTACTCATACTCAGCATTTTAAAAAGTGCACGTGCTTACACCATCTAGATGGGCCAGCAGCCATAAATATTCCCACCACTCCAACAGGGATATAGAGAACACATTGTTTCCCATCATATTTGAATCAACAACTCTTAGGTAGAGATGTAAATACTTTGCACAATAGTCTAAATTTTTTTTTGAGTTTTACCTGTATTTGAGGAGGGCAGCTTGTATATTTTTAAATTCAGCAATCAGCCAATTATTCTGTGCTTAAGGCATATGTACGCTTCACTTCTGAAATAAAAATATAGATAGCATTTTTGCATACAGACTGTTTGCCCACATTGCAATCATGCTGAAAAGAAAAATTAGCAGTTTTTGTCTCACATTTGCCTAAAAGTGAGCAACCTTGTAGGGCTTGAAAATTCTGTGTTGAGGCTTCTCACTGAATCAAATCAGCCTAAATCATGAGATTGGGGAATATAGCTGAGCTTGTGTGCACTTGATTCCTAATCTTGTGTGCTTGGTTCCTGAGCTTGTGTGCACTTTCTGTCCTTTGCAACTATGAGCTGGAAATTGGAAGCATCTTATCTTAAACAACCCATTGTTCCCTCTTACATTTGAATAGATATGTGTGATGTATTTACATTAGATTTTAATGACAGCAAGATGCCCCATGGAACTGGAGTTTTAAGTGGCAGGAACTGCTTGCAATGCATGAGTTCAAGGCTCAAGCCATTTTTGCTTACTGGCGACTGCCAATTGATGGACTTGAAAGCTGTCATTTCTTAATATGTAAAGAATTGGTACCTGTTTTCAGGGATAATTGCCAGAAACATGCTAGCGTAAGTGCAGTGGTGTAAATTACAGCAGACAGCCACTCATTGCATGATTTGATGCACTATGACGATGTTCCATGAAAGCTTACATTAAAAATAACAGTTAGTCTTTAAGGCTCCACAATATCTTTGTTTGGTTTTGTTTGGTTTTTTGTTTTCTGCCCTTACAGGTTATTTATCTAATTGCCATTGCCCTTATGCCTCCTCATCTAACCAATAGGACTTGGGCTGTTCAGAAAAGATCCCAGTGAATACAATACATTCCATCCCTATTTGTAGCATTTGGTCTAGTTTTCATGTTTGTATCCGGATGTGTTCAAGGTCCAGGCAGACTTACTCCGAAAACTTTTGCTTCCTGTAAGTTAATGAGGTGGTGCTGCGGAAGGATGGTAGATGTGGCAACTTTATGAAATCTTTGCCACGTGGCAGCCCCAAAATGTTGCAAAACCTGCCTTTCAGTTCTTGTAATATTTAAAGTTTTGTCCATAATTGATAGTTAAAGAGAGGTTGGGTATTTTGTGACGTGGAAAGAAGGTGGAGGGAAGCCCAGTAATCTGTTTCGAGGATGAATTTCTATTCCTGGAGTCTTCCAGGAGCTGCAGTTCATATTTTCTGTTGGAAAAATAACACAGTCAGGGGAAGGCTGCAAAGATGAACTTGTGGTAAATAACTTTGTGCATCTACTTTGTGTGGCAAAAATGGATCTGCATTATTTTATAGTGCATACTTACTAATTGATCTGATCTCAAGGCTTAAGTATGCCTCACTGAAAATGTTTGAGGTAAAGCATCCAGACCATGGACTACCTACAGTTAATGAACCTAAGAAGTGCAGGCATGATAGACCACTCCCCATATTATGCAGATGCAAATTTGTGTTTATCATGAACTGCCCATGCAAAAGTACCCTGAAGCCAGCAATGTCTCCTTAGACGTTAGTATTTACAGACAGGAGCAAGCCAGAACATGGCTCCTTAGAGATGCTCCTGTCTGTAATTATGTTCACCCAGAAATGTAACAAATTTTAAAAAAAACTTGCATGTCTTCTCAAAGACAGGAAATACTGTATTGTTTTCCATGTGTTCCATGGAGTAGTAAATCTACAAGTGCTCATCATAACAGTCCTCGCAACCTGCCTTCACAGCCATACCAAAAATAGACATTTGATCCATGTTGACAAATGAACTCTACTAGTTTCTATTTTCCATTAGGGAGAGGTCTTTTGTAAAACTAATGTACTGGTCCTAGGAAATTGTTTTTCTTCATTAGCTAGGCTTTGGTTTCTTACAGCTAAGCTCAAGGGAGCCTGCAAAGTATGATGCTGCTAAATAGAAACCATCAGATCTTTGACCCTGTGAGCCCTGGCTCTGCTACACCACAGCTTCTGTGAAAATGAATGTTATGTTCACTTTCTTTGCCATTTAAAATATAGGATTCATTCAGTGCTGTCTTCCCATTGAATAAAGTTCAAATCAGAAGTTAACGAGATCATGGGAGGAAAGAGCAGGTTGATTGCTAAAATTATAAAACAGATTCTCAACCTGAAATTTGGACAAACTTATTATATATAAAGGAGTGATGTATTTATTTAGAAGCCTTTTTGACATGTCAGCACAGATCGAAAAGTCTTTTATAACAAAAGTTGCAAAATGTCAGAGGAGACCTGGATGAACTTGCTGTACTTCATTCAGATATCGGTCTGTCTGTGGTGCTTGATACATGTATTGATCAGCTTATCTTGCAGGGATACAGATCAGGAGCAAGAGAAACAGAACAATGCAGGACTAGACAGTTAATGGGGAGAACAAGCAGAAAACAGAAAAATGCCAAATATTGCTGCACCGATTTCATGGAGGAGGAGGAGTTGGTTTGAGAAGGGAGAGGGGAATCACTGTGAAAAAGGAACCCCTTGTGTTAGGACAGCTTTGGGTTTTCCTTCAGCTTATAAAACATTGTTTATAAAACTGTCTATCTCCATAGGGGTGTGTGGTGGGTGGGGGGGAAGCCTCTGCAAGCTTGTAGCGCAGGAAATCAAAGTTTTAAGAATTTGGACTCGTTTTCTAAACCACCAGCCCCCAGAAGAGCAGCAGTTTCAGAGCTTGTAAATCCTCCTCTCCATGGAACTTTTTAACAATTTAATGCCTCTGCTTTTGCAAAAACACAAGTCAAAAATGACAGACCCTGGACCGAATTATCAGTAACAAGTTTGTGTGTGGCAGTAAATTAACATAACAATGCTGGCCCTCATTTCATAGGCGGCAAGTGTAATTAAAATGGCGGAAGGAACTTGTCAGATTGAAGTTTATGAAATTCCTGCTGGAGAATGGAATAAAACAATGTGATTGGTGATGAGATGGAGTTCACGTTTTTAAAATCTCAGAAAGTCAATGGAAACCTTTCATGCTTTCCAAATAGGTGAATGGGCAAAAGAGTATTCCCGTGTCACCACTTGTGGTGAGGCCTAGACTGAAATAGGGCTTTTGCCTTGGGATCTGTTTTCAAGTCCAAGGGTGAGCTCTGAGACCTATAAAGTTGCCATAGCAACCAGGTTACCTTTGAGCATCTGGGGAATGTCTTTCCCTAATGACAAGTAACCATACGTATCCAGCATTAAGCACCACCATGTAATGAGTGAATTATGTAGATTGGATATAACCCATATTCTTAAAATGTTCTTTAGGATAGTCCTGACAGTACTGTAAGAGAGATGAACCATCTATCACCAGAAAGAGCAAGTCTAGGAGTAATTTAGCTTTCAGCTAATGGCATTCTTGTACAAACAGGTTATCTTAAGTGGGAAGTTGGCTGGGAATAGTGCTGACAACTTACGTCGCAACTTCATTGTTGATTTCACCCCCAACAACAAATATTTATTCCATGCCATTGTATCTGATACTATAGAACAGTGCGTTTTTAAAACAATTTCTTGAACAAGGGCAGTTGATAAATTTCAGTAACTTGAAGCTGTTTGTTAAATGCAAATTTTATTTTTTATTTTTTAGTTTGGGGTATTCCTTTTAAAATGAAGCTCACATTTTAGTTTTTAGAGGACAATGAAGTCTGACAAGAGCAAAGAGTTGGTTTCCATGGTTGCGCCCAACTACCAGCTTTTAAAACTAATTTTCTACTGATCCACATAGCTTAAATACTTGTAATTAGTATTGCTTCAGAAACATTTTTAAAAGCCTGTATGCAGTGGGTTTTTAGGAGAAAGCTGTATGCGTATTTGTTTGTGGGGTTTTTTTGGGGGGGGGGTGGTTTTTGTTTTTTGTTTTTGCATTTATATGCTTACCTTTGTGGAAGTAAACTTAACTGCAACAGTAAACTCTTCTGAATAAACCTACCTGGAAATGTGCTATTAAAATTTTGAATTTGAATTTATAATTCTGTTTCTGTATTTTCTTCTTCAGTGTTTATTTTTTCTTTTATTTCATTGAAATCATTTTCTTCCAATGTAGGAATTCCTGGCAATATGTTTCAGTGTATATTTAAATGACTATATACCACTTTCTTGATGCAAGTAACCAAGGTGGATAAAAATCAATGATTGTTTTTTTTTTTAAAAAAATAGATTTAAATCAGAATTTAAATATTAAAACTCCCAATATTAAATACAGTAAAAACTTGGTTTACTAGTATAATCAGTTCTGGAAACATGCTTGTAATCCAAAGTACAGTATTTATATATCAAAGCAAATTTCTCCATAAGAAATAACAGAAACTCAAATGTTTCGTTCTATAGCCAAAAAATTCAGATAAAATAATTACAATACTGTAATATAATATAAAATCATAAACAAAATAGAAAACATAAAGAAAAATAAAACAAAACCCTAACCTGCACCTACCTTTGAAAACCTTTGTGGCTGGTGTTAGGGAGAGCTCCTTTCCTCTCTCTTCTCTCTGTTTTTGAGGCTGCCTGAGATGGAACATTCCAGACAATCACCCACAATCCAACAGGAAGAGTGTGAGAGAGCCACCATTGATTCACTTGTGATCATGTGACATACTGCAGGACTCTTATTGCAAGACATTGCTCGTTTATCAAAGTAAAATTTGTAAGAAATGTTTGTTCGTCTTGCAGAATACCCGTAGACCAAAGTACTTGTAAACCAAGGTTTGACTGTATTTAAAGCATTTTAAAAAAACTGATTTTTAAAAATTTAAATTGAATCTCACATGCAAGTAACCCTCGGGTTATGTAAACTGGACATGACACCGCGTCTGGTATGACAAGCTTTTTTCTGTACCAGGCTGATTAGTGGCCTGGGCTCTGTCATTTAGCCTTTCTGCTAGCTTGTAGTCAGCTGCTCTGTGAAACTTCTGGACCTGTCAAATCTCTTCTACAGCACATTTCCTTTTCCTTGTTGCACATCATGGTCTTGATAATGCAGATCTCTGTTTGCCAGATTTGATTTGTTAAATCAAGGCTACATAACACCTATGTGCTTTTCTCATCACCAGGATATATCTTAATTCTAGTCCTGTGACAGCTTATCAAATTTTATGATTTGCTTGTTTTTCAAAGGAAATATCTTCGTTGCTTTCCCATCCACATCCAATAGAAATATGAACAGTAGAGATAATGTGGTCTCATGGTTTGACCGAGGAGAGTTTCTGATTCAAATCTTCATCAACAACTAAGTTGTTGTCTCCTACTCTAGCTTTCCAGATAGGATAAAAATGAAGGATGGCTTTGTGTATGATCCTCTATGATTTTTTTGATGATTTTATTTCTGAGAAAATTAATTTGTGAAATTATTCACAATAATGATATAATTAGGAAAAAAATAATATTTTGCATGCTTGCTTTTCATAATCAGCTTAATATACATTTTAGGTTGGGTGGGGAATATGTTGTGTAGTATTTAGATATTATATACAGACACCCAATCCAGTAATTTTGTCCAGACGCATATTTAGCTTCAGAATTTCAACTGGGGTTGGCCAGAATCTTATTGCCATCTGTGCAAGATTTGTATGACTTGCTGCACAAATTGAGGCTAATTGAAAAGGTGTAGAAGTGCATTTTAGTTGCACAATCGGGTGTGTAACAAGACATACAATGAAGACATGACAATCTTGCAGCTTGTTAATGTGCCACTATTACCTGCAACAGGTTTTATGAGCCTTGTGTGAACACCAGTGGGATTCTGGCAATTACTGCAGACATTCACATCTATCTATTGACCGATAAGAGCTAAAAAACTGGGTTGGTATTCTATTAGTTATCTCAAGCAAGAAGAAACTCATAGAAATAAGTCAAAAATTATGTAAATCCTGCCAGATTAAGGGATCTTATTGGGATTCTATCTTGATACTAAATAGATGAATTTTGGGATTCTTAGGTTGCTGAATTCTGCGCTCGAAGCAGAATTCACAGTGTGATCAGCCTTCCACAGCCTTGCACAGTGTGATCAGCCTTCCTTCTCAGTGTCATCTATTTTATATATTGCTGCCATTGGCATAGCTCCCAGCACCCATTGCTTCAAGATAACACTGCAGCATTCCATGTCACTTACATGGCAAGAGGAATTGCAGTGCACTGAGACCAGTGTGGGCCTGATTTTGCCAACGGTACTTGGAAGACTGTGAAGCTCTCATTCACTCTTTGCAAGTAATTGTTATAGTCTTGTTTCTAATCTTACCTTTTCTTCTTCTTTCTAGTAGGCAGATCCAGACCCCCTTCAGAGAAAATGTCCAGCAGGGGTGGGAAGAAAAAGTCAACGAAGACTTCTCGATCAGCAAAGGCTGGGGTCATATTCCCTGTTGGACGAATGCTACGCTATATTAAGAAAGGTCATCCAAAGTACAGAATTGGGGTGGGTGCTCCAGTGTATATGGCAGCTGTCCTTGAATACCTGACTGGTAAGTTGAATTGAATAAGAGCCAATAGATTCCAGTGGAAATAAAGCCAGATATACAGTAAATCAAAAAATGACAAATTTGTAGAACATGTGGTTGTTGGTTTTTTTTTTGGGGGGGGGTGTAATATGAATTGTCTTGCTTTCATTTTTTATTAGTGCAATGCTTGCTCTAAATGCAAGCCTTTCACTTATAAAGCTTGTACATCTGAACTACAGAACCTGGATTTCATATCTGTTTTCTTATTCTTGGAAGTGTCGTGCTGAATAAACACTGTTTTTTATGAGTAGATTTGTAATGGATTCTCCTTCAGATTAATCCGTTTTTGAGTGCCCTTTTCATGATGCTGAGTTAAATGTCTATAGATGAATTATATATCTTATAATAATTTGGATTTGGTAAAAAATCTCTCTCTCTCTCTCTCTCTCTCATATGCCAACATCTTTTGTGTTGGCCTGATATACTGTGTAGAACAGAAATACTACAGGGTTCTCAAGACCCACTATGTGTAGTGTCTCCATGTATGAGTGGGGTCTTTAAGGTAAAAGGATCCCTAAAACACACTCTGATTAAGGGAATCAGCAGTGTTCAGTGTTATTGAAAGAAATGGAAGTGATTCCATCACAGGGCAGGTTAATGTATCCAAACAGGAAATGTTAGCCCTCTGGGGAAGAGTGGGATTCACTGTATGATAAAATTTGATGGCCCTTTATCTTGGTGGTTTATTTAATTCATTTAAATAAATTTAAGGATAGCCTAAACAATAAAAATGACTTAAACTAAACATTTAGTACACAGGAGTGAAATGGAGGACCTAGCAAACAGGCTGAATGAATGCAAACTTTATCTGTGTAGACTTAAATGTTCGTTTTGATGTGAGCGTTGACAGTGCAGCTGTTTCCACCCAGGCCCAGCTTAACACAGTGTATGTGGCAGGTGTGGCAAATCACACACATATAACAGATTCACACACTAAGATTTCTATGGGAAATATCCAAAAGAAGCCTAATCCCATATGTCATTTCTTATACATAAATTCACATTTGATGTTCTCCATATGGTTACTGTTCAGCTATTTGATTACTTTTCCCTCTCTGTCTTATATACAACTTAGAGTATTATTTCCTTATTTCAGAATTTGTATCATGTTTTTCTATATAAATATCTTCCTAAAATGGCATAGAGCAGTGCTGGCCAACCTTTTAGGAACTGAGTGCCCAAACTGCAATTCAAAACTCACTAATTTTTCACAAAGTGCCAATACACCGATTTAACCTGAATCCAGGTGGCTGTGAAGGGGCGATGTCAGGTGCCCACAGAAAGGGCTCTGAGTGCCACCTTTGGCACTCATGCCATAGGTTTGCCAACACTGGCATAGAGCCTTTAGCATTGGTATAATTACATAAGGCACTGCTGTTTTATGGCACTCTCAAGAACTGTGAGGCTCTCCGTGATGTTTAAACATATATATAAAACTAAAGCTCTTAGTGTTACTTTAGTGAATAGCTTGATTGTTTTATGAGAATTTCATTTAAGATTAATTTTTTTCTTAGCAGACAATGCCTGAAATGCAGTATTAAGTCACAGCTGGAGTTGTCCTGTTAAATTAGTGGGATTTTGGTAAATTGGTACTTACATATGTTCAATTAATTCAATGGGGCTTACTTTCGCTTTACTTATTACTAGATTTTGGCCAATATGTTTCCTCTTTGAAGAAAGGTACATTATTCATTGAGCATTTTAAGATAATAGGATATGCTCATCAGGTTAATGACAGCTGTAGATGACCTTAATTTACCCTTACATGTAATAATAGTGAAGCGATCTGATTAGAAACTGCCAAATTAGTGGTTTCTGCCACTTCATCCTTAATCTAAGCAGATGTTTGACAGTGCCTAACCTCACCTTCTCTGGGCAGCACTTAGAGGAGATGGGTCATGGGACCTGGATTGTTACCTGTGAGTGGGGACCTGCCAGAAGAAGTGGAATGGGAAGCACTGGACATCTGTGTGGCCAAAGAATGAACCAGTACAAACCACCCTTTTGGCAATTCAGTCCCATCCCTAAATCTGATGATCGCATGGGCCATTTGGAGATTGCAGACTGCTGTCTCTTAGGCCATAGACATTTCTGAGGTATTTGATCACTAGACAGAGTCATAGTTTCCAGTTGCCACTGTTGCTGAAAACAGCAAGATGTCCGAGTGTCAGAATTGCTAAAGATCTGCAGGATCATAGTTCCCATTGTTTTCCACACATGATCAAAACTGTTAAGCTATGGGCGCTCAAAATAAGTTCCCAACCATTGGAAGCAATAGGAAGGGAAGAATAAAATGGCTGCCCTTGCCT
The DNA here is from genome assembly GCA_023846285.1 of Phrynocephalus versicolor. Lineage (NCBI taxonomy): Eukaryota > Metazoa > Chordata > Lepidosauria > Squamata > Agamidae > Phrynocephalus > Phrynocephalus versicolor. Next base: position 57,110,686 of record JAHTLZ010000010.1, on the reverse strand, counting down.
TCTGTTCTGTTCGACTCAAGCTAAAAGGCCTTAGGATGCAACTGTTCTTCTTCCAAGGACCTTAGACTCCACCTCAAAAGCCTTAAAACTGTTGTGCTAGACAGCTACTACTTTTATTCCGTTTGTAATTTTGAAGGTTACTTTTGCCATGCAGTACTAGCTAGCAGGATTGTATATATTACTTAAATGCTGTCAATTCTGACAGGTGGCAACCATTTCCAGGCTTTCTTTTCTAGGTGGTGTGTACTCAGAAATGGTTTACCATTCTTGTTTTCTGGAGGTGGCCTGGTACTATTCAGCTTGCCCGAGGCTACACAGGCTAGCTCTACTTCCAGGAGACATAGCGAAGAATTGATATCTCAATTGAACTCTGTATGAGAGATGGGCTTTTTGTTTCGGAAGTGGTCAGCTTCCCAAATGAAACACGGACGCCCAACAGACATTTGGAACCAGAGGAATGAAATCAGTCAATCCCTTACCTTGCACAGGGAGGCGGGATGATGCATTTCCCTGCACAGCTTCTGATTGACCAGCGCCATGGAGAAGGAAAGATGATGCATTGGAGGCTTCTTCCTTGTTGGAGTTGTGCCCTGCGCGAGCCCAGCACAAGGTAAGGGATTGGTTGATTTCATTCCTCCGGTTCCGAACATCAGCTGGGCTCCTGCATTTCGTTTCGGAAGCTGACCACTCCCGAAATAAAAAGCCCATCTCTACTCTGTATCAGATACCTAGCTCACTGAAATTTATTTATTGATTTGATTTATATATAGCCTATCTGGCAACAGAGCCATCCTGGGCAGTTTACAACAGTGGAGAAACAATAAATATAGAGAAATATTGAGTTCAAATTAAATTAAATTAAATACAGACATTGAACAATTAACAATACTGTACTTAACAATCAATCAACAGGTTTAAATAAGAGGCTTTCATACTATCTGGGCTGGATAAAAATGTATAAATAATGATAAGAGTAACCTAAGTAAGTAGATTTTTAAAAGTGTAAACTAAATTTTGAAAAAAAAAATTAATTAGAACTTTAGTGCATACATTCTTTAGTCTACTGTTAAATTATTGGAGGACAGCCATGTTCACTCCACACTTATACAGTACTTTAAAATTTAGAGGCCAGAATGCTATTGGTTCTCACAAAGGCTTGTGTGATTTGCTACAGTTAATTGACAGGATATTGGGATGAGACTTGGTTGTGTGCCTGATCATGTGCCAGATTGTATAACTGGAATGCATTCAGACTATTAGGTGATTAGCTACAGCAAGTTATCTGAACCTTATAAGAATGCCAATAGGATTCTAGCCACATATGGTGACATTCTAATTGGGACCATTGTATCTAATATGTTGAGTTAAAGGAAGCTTTTGTGTATTAATGAAGAACCAGATTGCTCTTTCTTAGATATTCAAATGCAGGCTTTATCTATAAATATAAGTATTGTCTTACATGGATTTTCAGTGGAGGGATTTAAAGGAGGCGTTCCAATTAAATGTTCTCTTATCTGTGATCGTCATGTTTTGCTAAGTTGATGTTTTATTCAGATTGAAGTCTAGATACATTCTAATATATAATTTTATTCCACACACCCCACCCAGGAAATAAATGTTCTGTCACTGTATAGCTATGGTATGATATAAATTAGATTGTAAATCTCATGGACTTTAAAAAAATACCCTGCATTGATTTTTCTTTTAAAAAATAGTTAGGAACTTATATATATATATATATATATATATATATAAACTATAGTTAATGAGCAACACATGGTACCAATTAAATAAATGATTTGCTCACTTCTATATGCTGAAATAACTTGAGCAAGGAAGAAATAAAATGGAGCATGAAGGCATTTTGAAAGGGGAGGTAGGGGAGAAACCATGGGAATTTGTAAACATGGCTTACAAGCTGAACCAAATTATCCCCAAGGAAGATATAAAGAGAGCTGAGAAAAGTGAATTCTCTGCCTTTAATTAGTCCCTTTCTGAAAACCTGCAATTATTGTTTGTTCTTTAAATTCTACTTTATGTTTTTCTGTATTACATTTATGTTTTTTAAAAAAGCAACACTCAAAAAGGAACACTTGTATATGTCTGGTTTCCCATTTCTGTATTAGTACATAATGAGTTATAACTTTATTCCAAATAGAAACTTGATATTCTGGCCTTTTTAAAAAAATACTACACCAGTTCAAGCTCTGCTATCGAAATTATTGCTTGTGACTATACTATAATGAAGAATTCTATTTTTCAGTATTCTCCTTTTATTGCTTAATGTATACGTATAATTTATGCTTGCAGCACTCTGTCACAAGAGCCAGTAAAAACCACATCTCATTCTGTGAAAGCAATAATATGACTATATAAACATGGAAAGTGGTATCTTTGGACTGTTTAGTCCTTTATTTCTCTGATTTTTTTTAAAAAAGGACATTCTTCTGAGGCAACAATTGATGCTTCCCATTTTTCAGCCTCAAACCCACAAACAGCATTTGGCTTGGAGCTGTAACTAGACTGAGTTGACTTTTTTTTTGTCACAAGGCACTGAAATTTAAGAGGGCACAAAAATCTGCTAGAACTAGACAAACACACCTGTTTGTATTAGCTGCCAGAATGTCATGAATGAACCTGACTCTAGCACATGCCTCCATGTGTTACTCCCTGCAACCAATATGGGCATCACATCCTCAGACCCAGGCGTTCCTTCCCATTGTTCTGTATTTACCAGTGTCATGTGGCCTAACCTTAACCAATTGAGCAGCAAGGCTCCACACACCAAGGCTGCCAGTTCCAACCCTGTCTTGCCCCACCTGAAGACGATGAAGACGACCAGCAAATCTGCACTGGGGCAAGGTGAAGCCAACCGTTTGCTTGCCGTTGTGGAATGAAATGACATTCTATTTTCCTTAGCTTTGTGCAGAATGCATCTGACCCAATCTATGAACTATGCACCATCATCACAGCTTTTGTTCAGAGCTTACCTGATGAAGAGTTCTGCAGGACTCAGAAGTTCATTTTATTTGTAACTTTTTAGAGTTCGGGTAAAGGTACTTCCCAAGCTTAAACTGATATTTTCGCGGTGGGGTCAAGATAGTACCCAAACCTGATATAACCTTCTGTGGCACTAAAAGGCAACAAAGAACTTTGTAGTGCTTCAAAATTATGGCTTAAGATACATAAAAGAATGGCTTGAGATTAGAGGTGTAAAATTTCTGGAAATTTTGAAGCTAGGAAAAAATCTGGTTTTACCAGTCCCCTCCACCACCACCCCCAGGAAAAAAATGGAGATTTTTTTTTTAATTGAAAAAAAATGCTTCATTAGTAGCCCCCTTTGAGCTTGAAAGTCATTCTGTTATTTTAGGAACATAAAATATGACTATGTACAATTTGACTTGGCATAAAATTATCACAACTAGCATATTAAAATATAGTGTATCCTAACAATCATTACAAATAGAATTCACTTTTTAAAAAATATTTCTATTTGTAATCATAGTAGTAATTAATTTATTATTTACACAAAGGTTACAAGCTAATGTAGCTAGATGATTCAATTTTCTGGAATAAATGCAGTAACACACACACCGGTTTTCGGTTTTCGCAGGGGTTAGGGACTTGACCTGACCCACGATAATTGAAAATCTGCAATATGCGCATACTAGGTTGGGTGGGGTCTGATTCTTTGAAGAAAGGTACATTATTCACTGAGCATTGAACCCAGGCTGTTCAAAACAATGACCAAGAGGGTATTGTCCTCATGTTTTACTATAGCAGTAAAACCCAATACTGATCAGTATAATTATAGTTTTTCCATTACTGATTGTTTTTGTGTTTCTCCCAACAAAACTACTGTAGTTGTTTATGGCCTTATTACAAAAGATAAATATAATTTTTTAAATGCCTACAAGCATCTGTCCTTGGAACACAACATTCCGGTTCTGGACCAGTCATTCTTTGATAAGGAAATCAGTGTAGGATGTAAGATTCAGAAGGTGAGAACTACAGTGCTGGAAGGCTTTTAAACATAGGGTTCTGATATTTCCAAAGTTGCATAAAATAGCTTTGGGCTACATGTTGCTTCGTTACACGTGTTGCATATTTTTGCTCCGCCTAGGTTAATTCTAGGTGGAGAAAAGAGGAAAAATAAATTAAAAAAAATTTACTTAGTAAACCTTAAAGCCAAAAATAAATCAAATTCTGTGTTGCGGTTAAAAAAAATTAATGTGAACTCACTACATTTTCCTTTTTTCCCCTGTTGGTCCAACTGGCATACTGGATTTACTGTACATTTGTGTAGGTTAACCTAGGGGTAAAATAGATCATAAATAAAACAGAAAACAGAGAGCCTATAGGAACAGTTTGAGAGAAATTAAACTGGTAGGGACTTCTGGTGGTGGGCTGGTGTCTTCAGAGAAAGAAACAACAAACGTGGAAAGAGTGAAGTTTATAAAACAGCAGGTAATATTCAATGCCCTCATCCCCGAAAGGTACTTTGATTTACATTGTTCCACATTTAGAAGTGTGTTTGTGTGTGGGGGGGGGAGAAACCTTGAGATGTCTGTTTTGGCCATTAACATTTTCCCACAGCCGTATTTTATTACCCACCCATGTGTTTGGTAAAATTTAAAACATGCAGTCCCACCCCACCCCCACCCGTATTCCACAGCCATTACTCCCTTTCAGGGGTTCTGGCGACTTTTATGCTTTGTTCTTGTGCTTTTATGACATCACCAGAACCTCGTGAGTGGCGTTTCAGATATTCCAAGTAGTCCTTGGCTTGCCACTTCGCCATGATTTATTTTCAGAGTGAAAGCGTGTCCTGAGCCACTGAGTGCCTGAAAAATAAAAGCCTCTTCAGTCAGTAGGTTTAAGCATTGGTCCCAAGTACTCACCGTGTTAACTGTCAAAATTCATTATGTGAATTGCCATTCCACTGTGGTGTCTTTTTTAGGGGGGGGGGGGAGTAATCATTTAAAAGTGTTCTGCTTAAAAATGTATGACAGTCATTTTTCATTTTTAAAACATAATTTTTGTGCACGATTTTATTTTAAAAGAACAGTGGCTGGAACCACTGTATTTTACGATAAAACTGATTAACTTCAAAGGGGATTTGGTTCCACAACACCAAATGTCATTTGTAGACTATAAAGGGGACAGAAAAACATCCATTACAGTGACAACATTGTTTGAAAGAATATATTTTCTGTGCATCCCTATATATTTGATTTCTATGACTAATATAGTGTCCCCTAAATAGAGGGCTCAAGCTGACTAACAATGAAAAAATATATAAACATACCCCAATAAGAAAGGAAAAAAGCTAAAATTCATGAAAGCTTACACTCATTAAATTTATAAATCTTTCAGGTGCCACAAAACATTTGCTTTTGGCATAACTACTCTCTACCCATTAAATGCAGAGTATCCTCTGCAAACTGTCCTCTACCCCTTAAATTTAGAGTGAGTGAAATAGATTAAAGAGTAAATACTATGACTAGCCACAGCTATACTAGAACCACTGAATCAACTCCAGTTCATTCAGTGAGTTTTTCCTAGTTGGACTACTGATATGGTTCACTTATTTCTATGTTTGGGTTGTAAACAAGCATTCAACTAGTTTTCTGAATCTAAAGAGTCACTGTTTATTTCCTCCACATGTTGTCCTCCACATGTTGCGTTTGGCAGAAGAAAAAAAGTGAAACTTGTTTGTTACTGCTGTCCAGAAAGACCAATTTATAGTGGCAGTCTCTTGAAGTCACAAGTCAGGCCAACTGAATTCAGTGGGGTCCATTCCTGGACCAGTGTTTTAGTTTAGGATTAGGATCAGGGGGTGGGGTGGGGTGATCTTGTGCCATATTTATGAAGCTTGCACAGATTTGGTTCAAAAGCAGTAGTGCACACCAAGCTATGTCTTCTTTCCATACCTAACCTTGAAACAACATTTTGGCTTCTGACCTAATTGTACAATTATGGACATTGTCTCACTGCTTGCTTCTCAACAGAGTTGGCCCAGGGGGGCAATATATTATGTGGCCCTTTCATAAGCAGTGCATTTTGAGTTGTAAGGGAGCTGGAATACTACTGTAAGCTCGATGTGTTAACAACTTGTCATTCAGAATCATCTGTGATAAATACAGATTATGTTCTAATTTAGTACTAATCTGCCATTGAAGCTGCAGTTCTATTGAGTCCACTTGCTCACTTTCAGTTTGCAAATGTCTGTGAACCAGTGGTGTCCAAAGGGGGTCACGAGGCCACTGGTCCTCTGGAGGTCTGTCCTGTTACAGAGTGGCTCAGGGTGGCAGTGCCAGGGGGTGATCTATGTGTGAGTTTTCTCCTGGGAGTTAATGTAGTCTGTGATGACATCAGAGTAGATTGGGGAGCGGTGTTGTACACAATGTGGTGGGCAGAGAAAACGAGAAAATTTTGACAGGCAAGATTAAGAAGGACAAGAGGGGAACACAGGATTGGTGAGGGAGATGTTTGGCATCACTCGCTGCCTGACAGACAGAGGTCTGCGTTCTACTTTTGAATATGGTGAGAACAAATGAAACTTCTAAATTTCAAAATATTGATTTGTTATCTTGCAACAAGAGGGAGGGTGGTATTTATTTTAAAGAGTTTCATTCTACATCAATTCCCCTTTTAACTCAATAGTCTGTGAAAGTGTCTCAGCAATGTGCTTTGTAGCCTCCTTTCCCCTCCCGCATCATGTAACTTCCCAAAACTGAGAATTTGCAGCTTGTTTTAATCCTAGCCTTCCTCTCCTTTAGATTTGGTTTCCGTGTTTTAATTTCAGGCCCAATAGCTGTGTTTGTATTAAGCCTTATTTCTTACAGTCTTCCAGGTTTTTCAGTGATGAGTATATTATGTATAACATTCAGAGGGATTTGAGAATAAAATAGATAAAGATAGAGTTGGGTTTCTTTATACACATTTGTAATGGGCATAATGAATTTCATCTTTTTTAGCAAAAATATGAAGGAAAACATCTGTTGTCATTCATCAAAATATGGTTTGAAACTCTTGGACTGGACAAACGGGTGCAACTTAATTTTATCTTGTATAAGAATGTGACAATATAAACAATATATTGGGATCAAGCCCTTCAGGTAAATGCTTAGGAAATCTACCTAAAGTGCAGCATTTGGCATTCTTAAGATTGCCAGACATTCTGTAATTGTTACTCCAGCATTGTTGACAAACACACCAGTAAAAAATGTTTGAGATTAAGATGTTCCTGCTGTCAGCATGAAATAGCAAATTAATGACAATCTTTATTCATTATCAGGATGTTTTCACAGTATTTATTAGAAGCTACATTGAATTTAGTGCATGATTAAAAATCAGTTTTTAATGGATGTCTCCTAAGAACCAAGAGTTAATAGTCTCATTTATACTATTGATTTCTTTTTTTATTTATTATTCCCCTAGGACTTATCTGAGTATAATATTAGACCTTGCATCTTCTAGCAATTCATTAATACTGAGTATTCAACAAAGCATAATTTATAACATTTAATACATAATTTTCTTATCACTTAACATTTACATTTTCCAATTTCTTTCACTATTGTTCTTGCCTATTTGCTTTTTTTCACTCCTCATGCCCACTTTTATTTGGAGTATGAAAGCATGCTTAGTAATTTAGAAACACTCAAAAGACCTGCAAAGTCTTACGTTCAGTATATTCTCTTTGAGGAACTTGAAATACTCAATTTTGATATGGAGTACAGTACATGAGATAGTGTAACTAACTGCTACGTATTTCCTGTATTTTTTTTCTCACAAATATATATTACTGAGAAAAACTAGTTGAAATTGAGATGATGCTTGTCTTCAAAAATTATTGTTTTACACAATGTGAAGTATAACTATTGCATTCTATATGTCTGAATACATATTTGTGTGTGTGTGTGTGTGTGTGTGTGTGTGCGCGCGCGCGTGCACGTGTGTGCATGCGTGCGTGTGTGTGTGCGTGTGCGCGCTCCTCTCCATGTATACGTAAATGTGCTACGTACATAAACATTGCTGGCAGAATACTTTTAATCAGAATTATCAGTCAATATTTGTCCTGTTCTTAAAATACATTTCTGATGAGATCCCAGTAAATATAATACTAAAGTAAGTATGGTGAAATCTGCTGTGATAATAACTGCACAGAAGGGAAAACCATAAATGCATAGCTTGAGAGTAGGGTCATAATTCAGGGATAGGGCAATTGCACATGCCAGTTTCCAGGCGTAGTCATGTGCATCTGGCAGAACTGAGAAAGATTCCTTCCTGAAATCCTGGGTAGGCAGTGCTTGTCCATCTCAGATTGTACTGAGCTAGATGTTCCAGTGGTCTGACTTGGTATCCTGTGTTAAGTATTCATATGAAGGCAGAGGGTTCTGTTCTGCAGCCTGCTTGCATTCCAATGGGACCTTCAAGGAGCAACGTGAACTTCTATTACAAAGTAGGGGAAACTATCCATATGTTATACACCAGAATAAGTTTTTAATACTTTGTTCCCAATGCATTCATGCTGGCACAGTGTGTTGGAACACGTGGCCTGCAGTGTCAAGTACAGGGAGTTTAGTTCCCCACCGTGTCTTGTCTAAGAGCCAGCCAGTGTCCCCTTTGACAGACTACACAGTCCCAAAGCACTTCCAGAAGAAATGAATGGCAAACCTATATCTAAGTGCCTTCTACCTAGAAGATCTTTCAAAGGGTCACTATAAGTTGGAATTAACTTGACAGCAAATACAGTAGCACCCCCATATCTGCTGAGTCACCATCCGCAGATTCAGTTATCCGTGGTGGGCAAGTGGTGGCAGGGCAGCCGGGGGGGGCTCGCCCGCATCATCACGGTGGTGGCAGAGGCCATGCAGCATGGCCAGGGATGTCCCCTGGGGCCTTGCAGATGTGGTTGCCATTTTGTGGGTTCAGAGGCATCCACCCCCCCGTTCCTGCACCCTCCTGCCATCATTTCAGCAGCAAAGGAGCGTGCCACCATGGCAGGGCTTTTCGGGGAGCCTTTGACGCCCAGGTGCCAGTGCTGGTGGTGGGCAGGAAAGCAGACCACCACTTCTTCCTACGTTGCCTCCTCTTTCTGGCTAGACCACCTGCGTCTGGCACATTTTCTCCTCCAGGCGCAGTGCACCTGTCACTGGCAGGGTGCCCACTCCATGCCCCAGTGAGGACAACGAGGAGAAGGAAGAGGCAGCCTGGTTAGCATGAAGGACTGGTGGCATGACGGGGTGGTGCCACTGATTTTGCCCCCAGCCAGGAAGGCCGAGAGAGCATGAGCAAAGCCGGGAGTGGGGCTCCCAAAATGTGTGAACTACATTCACTCAGGCAACATCTGGCAGTGCTTAGACTAATCATGTTTAAATGCATTTAGAGAAAAAAGCATGTGCAAACTGTTAAGAGTAACAACGAAGTGTAAACTGGTAGGCAAAGGAAACACTGTTTTATACATGGAAAAACCTAAGTATGAAAATATCAAGATGGCTTTGGCATTCAGTGAGCAGGCACTGGAAACAGATTCCACTCGCATTTGAATTCAATCTGTGTTCAGGTTCTGTTGTGTTCAGGTTACTTCTCTGAGCTCTGGTCCCAAATAAGCAAACTGAAGTAAAACGCGCTGAACACAGTGTGACTTGCTTCAAGATAAATGTATACGATTGTATCAGTGTTAGAACGTGATTTAGCTTAGAAGTTCAAACACCTTGAGGAAAACAACAGAAGATTCTGGTAAGAGCAATGCACTGCAGGATTGAAAGTGGCATTTCTTGTTCACTCAAGCTGCCTCATTCATATGATCCTGTGGGAGCCCTAGACTTCATTTTCCATTTGTAACCCTGTTTTCTCACTGCTCCTTTTGTCTCTTTTTTTGCTTAAGCACAGGATACCTACAGAGTGCTTTTGACACTTCTCTCTCTGCCTATCATCTAAGCCAGGCCTGCCCAGCAGGTAGACTGTGGGCTACTGGTAGCCCGCGAAGAGTTCAAAAGTAGCCCTCCAGCCATCAATAAAAAAAGAGAGGGGATAAGTTCTCAACCCCTCCCTCCCCCATCCCAAGGACCACCACTGCCCCAGCAAAGTTCTGGGTCAGTCCCCTGTTTCCCCCACCGGCCAGATGATTGGTGTGCCACTCTCTTGTGACCAGATGAGTCACTGGTGCGGAGTGGAGGGAGGAGGGGGGAGGAGAGGGTCGAGAGGTGGCGTTGCAGGTGTGCCCATCTCCTTTGTGCAGTGGCATCTCCCTTCTTCTTCCCCCTGGACAATTCCCACCATAATGGATTAATTGATTTTTAATGCATTCCTATGGGAAACCGCTGCTCTACTTACAATTTTTTAACTTATGACCATGTGCTCGGAAGGAATGGATAAAATTCGTAAGTAGATGTTTTAGTGTAGCAGCCCTCAGGCACTTTGGGCCTGAAAAAGTAGATCTTGGCCTGTTCAAAGTTGAACAGCCCTGATCTAAGCATTCTCCTCCCCTTTGCAAACACGTGAGAATTTAGGGGAGGAAATACATGCATGTTTTTTTTAAAAGTTCTAATTACAAATGGTTGTTTAACTACAGTGTATTTCCTAGTTTAGTCATAGCACCCTAGAACTGCAGACCTAGAAGTGTCTCTAATGATAATCAAACCACCGACAAAGCTGAACTTCCTCAACTGCTGCTTCCCTGACAGACGGCTATCCGGCCTCTGCTTAGAAACCTCCAGTGAAGAAATGTCCACCACTTTCCAAAGTCATCCATTCCAAGTTCAACTCTTATTATTGCGAGATCCTCGGTAATGTTCAATAGAAATCTCCTGGAGGTAAAGGAAACAAGCTTGCTTTGTCTTTCATGTGGTAGCTGTTCATATATTTAAAATATGAGCATCATATCACCTCTTAGCCTTATCATTTCCAGACTAAACATAGTCAGTACCCTCATGGGATCTGATTTCCTGACCTTTCACAGCCTTGGTCAACCTTCTCTGGACATGTTCCAGCTCATCAATACCTTTCTTTAAACACTGGTATCCAGAGCGGGACACAGTACATGTGTAGAAGAGTTCTTTATTTCAAACTTTAATTAATTACTTAGATTATTTTTAGGAGATTAGAAAAGAATATAGTGGTACTCCTAGGTAGATGAGCAGCCTATAGGCATATACAGTCCATATAACCAAAATGAGCACCACATTAAACCCCCAGCTGGCTGTTGAAAAGCAGTTTTCCCCTTCTCACCATCTCAAGCAGCTGGGTATGCCATCATTTTCTATGGTAGTGAATGAGGGGGACTGCAGTAGATGGTCTGCTAATTCATTAGCTCTGTCTTTGCACAGTTGCCCTTCATGATGATGATGATGGACACGGGATTCTGGCCTATGTGATGTTTTATTTCTGTGCTACTGAGGAATATTGTAAGGAGTATACAAGGAAAAGAATCATACTTGACTGATTTAATGATTAGATTGATAATGTATTCCAGAGTAATGGAATGTTCTGCATTCTCTAAATGTTGATGGAAGCATTGTTTGGTTTGTTCGTTTGTTTCTTTTGGTTTTTAAATCTGTAGTCTGGACTTTTCTCGGTGGCATAGGTAGTAGTTTTGAACTGGTTTATGCCATCATCCTTCTCAGTTTTGGAGATAGTTTTCTGATTTCTTTTGGTTTGAGGATTAAATTTCACACTTTTTTATTGTTTTTCTCCTGTTGAAAGATTTTGTGCTGGAAATATTGGCTATTGCCCAGCATGTCATCTGTTTGCTGTTAGTAACTAAACTCTCAGCATTTCAGTGAAGTGAAGAAAAACAAAGAGTTTTGCAATAAGAGAGGTGTTTTTTTTTCTCAAGGCATAAAATCTCTTCCTCTCCCCCACCTCCAGTATAAATAAAATGAAGTTAATCAGCTTTTAGATGAAGTCAGAGTTCAGACTGTCAGGTATATTAACATTCGCATAATGAAAATTTAGTCTTGAACACCTGTCAACTATAAGGACTTGCCACTTGAACTAAACTCTCAAAGTAAAAAGCAAGCCTACTATGTAAATGTAGAATTTGACTAATTTTCCTTGATAAAGAACATATTTTACTTGGAATGACTACTATGTTAGTGCAAGAAAGGGGTCTGATATTTAGGATCAGATTCAGGTTTCAGAGCTGTGAAGTGTGCCAAATAATTTCTAATTAAATTTCATACTGTACATTTGGTAATTTTGAACCTGAGTGCGACTTTGTTTAATTATTTGTGTCTCAATACTGGTAACATCCATATCAGGGCTGTACAGAAAATCAACGTACATTATTTACTTTGTCTTGATGAAGCATGCCATGGCTAGCTTACATTGTGTGTGAAGGCCCAGCAGTCTGGGAACTTTGTTTATTTAAATAGGCTTTTCTTCTCTTTACAAACTTTGGAATAAGCACTGTGCCAACACACACACACACACACACACACACACACACACACACACACACACACACTTACAAAGAGCATGTAGATATATGATAAATAGGAGAGCTCACCAGAAGTTTTTTGGATGTGTTAGAAGTGCCACCAGTTTAGTATCATGCTATCAGCTATACCTGGAACAATAAGCCTCTTTGCAAAAACAGAACCAACAGTTGGGATGTTAGCAGTAGTTGTATATCTTGTTTGTCAGGTTAAAAGTGCATAATAGTCCTTGAGAAAAGTATTTTACTTGAGAAGCACATGCTTGGCAAAATATTGAACTGAATTTTTTTCTTTACTTTAAAAATAAATAAAACTTGAATGGATAAAACTGACTGCTGTGCCTTTTTGCTTCGTATGTATTTTGTTGTTGATTTATTTACCATTTTAGTGTGGTACTTGTTTGATTCTTTATGTTTGTATATTTACTGTTTTAGCTTATAATCATTGCTTTCTACTGATGTAAGCAGCTTTGGTCCTTTTCTAAGAAGAAAGGCAAAAATATGTGGATAGATAGATAGATGATAGATAGATAGATAGATAGATAGATGATAGATAGATAGATAGATAGATAGATAGATAGATAGATAGATAGATTTAAAATATTAATATGTGCAGTATTTTGCAGTAGCACTTTGGCACTGGTTCGAGGGAGAGAGTCTAGCAGTTATCACACATATAGGTTAGATCTGAAGTTTCTTGTTTCCTAAAGATTAGAAGAGAACTTTATGGTGTTTTTTTAACTCTTGTTTTCATTTTAGGTTGAGCTTTTTCCTTTTCTTTCCTTTTTGTTCTTTTTAACTAGTGTTTTCCATAAATCAAATTATCAACACTTGGCTATAAATTCCTCCATTGCTGTAAATGGAATCATCTTGCTGCACTATTCAATGACTATTCAGGTAGATTTTATGTGCATGATGAAGTGTGTGAAAAAATGAATCTTTCCCTCTGTGCTCCTCGATTTATTTTTCTGTGTCCTGTTACCACCCCTCTTTAGCCACACTTTCTTCCTGCATCTGTAAGGAAGTGGTGTTCATGACCTTCCCTAAAGAGCCATTATAAAGCAACACTTTCAAAATCATCTCCTGGCCACAGAGGAACACAGCAGTTTTGCAAATATTTATCTTCAGAAGGAAGGTGAAGGACAAATAATGTTCCTCTGATGTTCTGGAGAACAAAAGTTATGTCAGCACTCTGGTTATGGTATGACTTGCCTGTATAAGTTGTATTTGGTGCCAAGAGTAACAGAAATGTATTACTTTTGCCAAAGAAATGCAGGATAGAAATTGGATCGAGGTCGTAAAATGTTTTCCTAGGGAGGAAAAAAGAACCAAAAAAAAAAAAATGCAGTGTGGATTGTTGTTTCATTCTGTCAAGTCATTTCTGAATTATGGCAGCCCTAGAAATTTCCTGTCCTTAAGATGTTGCAAGCTTAAAGCTGTGAGCTCCTTCTATTGTCTAGATAGGAATGGGGAAATTCCATCAGCATCACTTTTTTCACCCTCATTCTTTGAGGGGGGGGGGAGCACGTCCTCTATATTGCAAGCTGGCCGGATAGCTCTGTAGTATAGGTATATCTCTGGCTGCAGATTTAGAGACTAGAGCAGTGGTGGCGAACCTTTGGCACTCCAGATGTTTTGGACCACAACTCCCAAAATTCCAAGCCTGTGTTGCCAATGGCACAGGACTGTGGGAGTTGTGGTCCCAAACATCTGGAGTGCCAAAGGTTCACCACCACTGGGCTAGAGGTTCAGTTCTCTACCATACATCCCAGAAGAGCTAGCACGTGTGGCGGCCTTAAGCAAACTACACAGTCCCCGGGTGCCCTCTGAAAAAGGGAATGAGAAATTACTTCTGAGTATTCCCCATCTGGAAAACCCTATAAAAGCGTAAGTCAGAATTGACTTGATTGCACATTATTCTTTCAGTGAAGGATTTTTCTTTCAGTGTGGATTTTAATAAATTCTAATTAAATAATAAAATGAAACAAAAATGTTTTATACTTCAAGTGTGTCATTTATGAACTGCCCAGAGTAGCCTTGTACTGTATGAGTGGTCCATAACTCAAATCCATCAGTCAATCAGCACAAGCCTACTAGTTTCTCTTTTAGCTCAAAGAAAAGGACAAGGTGAAGTCCTTTAGCTTACTGTATTCTAGCTTGTTCTAGGCTTTGGCAGTATTCAGCAACATGACATCCAGGGCTCCGGGACCTTTCAGTATTTCACTGTGCTTGCTATGGATTTGGCTTTTGCAGGAGAATGATGGGATCTAAAAACCTGCATCCTAATTTATTTGGTACTCTGTCCTCCAAAGGAGAACAGATTTGATAACAATTTTATGAGAAAAGAATAACAGTAGCTTCTCAAGTGCTACCCTTTCTTGTCTTTCCTCTGCTATGGGCCTACAGGTTAGAGACACAGGAGAATTTGGAGTCCAAGGAAAAAGTAGAACATTTGTGGACTACTTGTGGCAGTGGGAGATTTCCCTGAAGCTAATAGCAGCACAGGAATGTGTGCTGCTTTTGCTGAAATTGTGAAGGGGATGACCAGAATATTTAAAACTCTTCCATGTGCACTGCTGTCCCATTGAAAACTGGGAATTTACTTACTTGCTGTTCATTAGAGAGAGCCGTGTCCTGCAGTGCTTCTAAGTGACACATTTCATACCAAGTCTAGTTGGGTTTGAAGTAGCTCTTCCTGCTTCCTTCTCCTGGCATCCAAGTCACTTTCCAGCCTGTCTAGTGTCTTTGCTTCCAAAGCACAACACTGCCTACAGATGCAGTCTTCTTTAGCTCCCCTTGTCTGGGGAAACTGCAGGGTTTCCTTGTGAAAATATTTCTGTTTATGGGTGTCCCCCCTCCCAAAGACACTGGGTAGGATCTTAATGGTTAGTTATGCACACATAAATTGCAGAAATAAATCAACATTAATTGATAAACTGCTACTTTTATCTCTCATTGTGTGCCACCTTCTCACTTTTTCCTTCCCTCCTTCCTGTTACTCTCCGTGGCTTCCATTTGATGAAAGAGATTACACTGCAGCCAAAAAAAGAAAAAGAAAAGCTGTAAGGCATAAGTAGGAAGTCTTTTACAGGCATAGGTTATGCAACAGGATTTCAGCCAATACAGTATTTAAGTTCACAGGTTTGTAAATTAATCATTTGTCAGAAGTAAGTGAATTAAAGTTCTGCTATCATTCAAGAGTAATACAAGGTTCTCTTAGTGTCATGTCTTTTAGAGACACTGAGAAAGGATGTCAAAAAGTAATGCGTCTGTGCCTTTTCAAGACATAGTAGGTATTGTAACAGGTTTATCATAGGACTTGTGATTATACCACAATTTACAAAGGTCAGTTTATCCAGTGTAATGTATGCACTGAAATTAATATTTTCTATGAAGTCTGCTATAGATTTATAGTTTTTCTTTTCTTGCTGAAAATTGTTCCCTTGCGTACTACTTCCCACAACTTGATCTGTGTAAGAATCGTCCTTTTATATTGGGTGGATTTTTTAAATTTCCATGGTAATATTCCATGAGTATTATTTCATGACATTTAATATATGTTATATTAAGTATAAGATGAAACAGACTGCTCAAGCTGCACAGATTTTTTTTTAAGTAGCAAAAATATCTATGGCCCCCTCCTATATTCCTGTTGCATTTAAAAGCAATACCAGGTCAAGCCTTACAACGTAGAAATCTTTCCAGTAACGACCATGACTAAAATATGGACCTTTTAAAAATCATGCAATGACTTCTGGTTTTAGGTATTCCATTAGGTTTCTGCAACTGCTCCCTTTTACATTGGTTTGCTCTCATTTAGTTGGGCATCAAAATAAATTATAGGCAGGTGGGTTCCCTATTTCAGTCCCAGAGCAATTGTATCACATTTTGGAAAATTAAAGCTACTGGCTTTGATCCTAATCAAGACAAACGCAAGAACTTTTTCCATTCATGGATGGGACTGAGAGTCAACAGGGCATTATGCCAGCTGAAACAAGGAGGCAATTATTTTGTATTCTCTCTTCCTCTTTTTGGTGATTGTTGTGCTGTTCTAGAGGACTCCAAAAAAAAAAAAAAGCAAAGCAAGCTGCTCATATACCACTTCATAGTGGTTCAAGCACTCACTCTCTGGATGGTTTACAAGTAATTATGCTAAGTACACATCCCCCCTCCCCCCGGCTAGGTCATTTTACTGACCTTGGAAGGATGAAAGGCTGAGTGAACCTTGAGCCTGCTACCTGGGATTGAACCCCAGGTTTTGTGCACAGTTTTAGCTGCAGGACAGCAGTTTAACCTCCAAAAAATCTGAGGTAGATATTTGGAAAGATCAGTGGCCTTCATGAGGAACTGCTGAAAGTTGCCTCCTCTTTTCTGCAAACACACTCAACATCTGACTCGGTGTGTCAGGAATAGAGACTGTAATGACTCTGTACCATGGAGTCCATTATAGACTCAGAAATTGGAAATGTTACTGTTAGCAATATAAAATGACTAGAACCTCTGAAACAAATAACATTAAGATTATACTTTCCTATTTTCAAAGGATGGTGTCTTGAATTTTTTAAAGAAGGCTAGCTGCTTCCCTCTGTATAATCTGAACTGTTAGGCTGAAATCCCGCTGTTTAGCATAGTAAATTGCAGCAGAGTAGGTGCATTGAATCAGTGGTGATTAAATGAGATAGTGCTTCCATAAGTTCCACTGATTCGAATGGGACTACTCTAGTTACACCTTAGCATAGTAAACTGTAACTGGAATCAATGGCATTTATGATGTAATTGAAAGCTGTTTTTTTTGTTTTTCAGGCTCTTTGGCCGTGTTCTGGAAATTTTTCTTCCTGATGTTTCGCCAATCTCTGTGGCCAGCATCTTCAGAGGGCAAGGAGCTCAGGGAACTACGAGTTCTCTCTGTGCTCTGTGGTATAGAATATGCTGGACACAGAGACTGGTGAAACATCAGGAAGAAAAACTTCCAGAACATGGGCAAACAGCATGAAAAACTCACAACAGCTATCAGATCCTGGTCGTGAAAGCCTTCAAGAATACATTATCGTGTAATTAGTTTACCAAATCCCTGCTAATTAAGTGGGCCTACTCTATTTGTGCCTTAGTACCCTAAGCAACAATATTTCAGCTAGTGAGTAAATAAACATGCCTAGGATCAGACTACATGTATGACTTACCTAAAATCAGTGAACGCAATCTAATGTTAAACAAATGCTAGTGGTGTTAAAATGCTGATTGTACAAGACAGATGTAATTATGGGTATGGATTCCTGTTTCCTTTTTATAAATCTTGTGGATTAACAATGGCTCTCAGTTACAGTCCATTAGCCCCTTACAATTAGGCAGCACTGTGTGTCTGATCAAGAGGCACTTAACAGCATGAGGTACCTGCATACCTTTGGTCAGTTGCTAGAAAACTGATTATACAGTCCATAATTGGCCTTGTTCACTGATCATCATCTATTTGGTTTAAATTAAGAGGGTTTATTCTTTTTTTCTTTCTTTCTTTTTTCTGGCAGCGGAAATTCTTGAATTGGCTGGAAATGCAGCCCGGGACAACAAAAAGGGCCGTGTCACACCTAGGCACATCCTCTTGGCTGTAGCAAATGATGAAGAATTAAATCAGGTAGAAAAAGATATTCCCATGTGTGAGGATTTCCTTTCTATGTTTATTTCTTTTCCTTCGTTCCCCCCAAAAAATGTAATTCAGGGATTATGAAGTAGTTTGCAGATGGTCCTGTTTAATTAAATGAATGTGTGTGGAATGGAAAATACTGTAGATCACCAACCGCTGAGGCTGAATTGATATAAAACCTCTATTTAGAAGCTGCTCAGGTGTGCTGCTTTTTGTCTCTTCTTCTTTTGCTTACTGTCATTTCTTTTTCTGCTTAAGCTGCTGAAAGGTGTCACCATAGCCAGTGGTGGTGTATTACCAAACATTCACCCAGAGTTGTTGGCAAAGAAGCGAGGATCAAAAGGAAAACTGGAAGCTATCATTACTCCACCCCCAGCTAAAAAGGCAAAGTCTCCATCACAGAAGAAAAGCACAACAAAGAAAGCAGGTGGCAAGAAAGGAGCCAGAAAGTCCAAGGTATCTTTCTGATTTATAGTCCTCTTGTAATTGGAATTTTTAAGACTCTGAAGCAAGACAAATGTGCTCAGAAAGACTCACAAGTTAGGACAGTGCTGTTTGTACATGTATGTTTTTTTTTAAAAAAAATATTATTTCTGGTTGTTTGTGTGAAAGCCTGCACTGTTCTACCCAGTAAATTTCAGAGACTCTGCTAAAGAATACAGTGGCCCATGTGCCTTTCACACTACTCTCTTCTGTTAAAGTGATGGTCAGCAGCATGCACATTCTACAACTAAGATATCAAAAGTGAGAATAGGTCCGGAAGCAATAGTAGAGAGAGATTTTCGAGAAGCAGGTTTGCACTTGTACGAGAATTCAGTAGCCTATTACTTTATACCTACTGGTGTTGAATTCATTAACCTAAATCTCAGTGGTGAATAGCTGCAAGAAGTTGGTGTAGGCATTTCTTGTTGCACACCAGTTGCCTGAATTGCTTGGGTATCATTATTTATAACTTGGCAAGCAACAGCAGGTGCCTATGCTGACTTGTAGCAATTTGTTACTGAAAATAAAGTGATGGATATAGCCCAAACTCATTTTTGAATTGGAGCCTAGCCATTTTTGTATCTGGACCAATCAACCCTGTTACTAACAGAGAGAACATTTATTCTCAAGGCCCACGCACAAATACGCCTCTCAGTCCAGCCAGCAGACCTCCAAGGGTTGGTTTTCTTCATTTGATTGCTTTTGATTTTTTTGATTTTTAGGGACCAAATCATGCACAAAGCAAAACATTATTTTAAAATTGAAGGCTAACCCAGCAATCTTTGGAATAAGAGCCTTTTTTCAAAATAATAATAATAAAAAATTACGATCTCAGAAAGAAGATCAGTGTCATTTGACAGTTACTCCTTTACCTTCTGACACTGAATATTATTCGCTTGTGCTAGAAGTGTAATGGGTGAAAACACATCACATTACAAACCTAAGGAAGATGCCCAAATTCAGGTTGATTCCTTTTCATTGCCTTACAGAAGCAGAACTGTAGTGGCATCAAATCTCTGCATATTTTTTATCTTAGGTTGCTTATATATTTGGAAAAGGAAGAGGCAATAAGTTTATTTATTTATTTATTTATTTATTTATTTATTTATTATTACTATTACTATTTTACATTACCAATCACTAGTTGAACGCTTCCCAAGCGTTTAGGACTCAGTGATGTATCGGCGAATTATGCGAGCAGATCCCAGTAAGGTGGCTTTCTGCATCTGACTGATGGTGACTTTGTCCACTCCAATTTCTTCTAAATACTTGCTTAGCTCTTTGGGCACCGCACCCAGTGTGTCAATTGCCACTGGGACCACCTGTACTGGTTTATGCCAGAGTCTCTGAAGTTCAATTTTGAGATCCTGATATCGGGTAATTTTTTCAAGTTGTTTCTCAGTGACTCTACCACCTCCTGGTGTAGCAACATCAGTGATCCACACTTTTTTCTTCTCCACAATCACAATATCTGGGGTATTATGCTCCAAAACCCTGTCTGTCTGTATTCGGAAGTCCCAAAGTAATTTTGCATGCTCATTTTCAGTCACTTTTTCAGGCTTATGGTCCCACCAGTTCTTTGTTATGGGCAGATGATAGTTCTGACACAAATTCCAGTGGACCATTTGAGCAACTACATTATGACGCTGTTTGTAATCAGTCTGAGCAATTTTCTTGCAACAACTCAATATATCGTCAATAGTTTCATCTGCCTACATGTGGGCGACTCAGCTGATTTTTCTATTCTAGCCTTAACTGCATTTGTTCTGATAGCTTGTTCTTGAGCTGCAAAAATCAGGGCCTCTGTCTCTTTTTTCAGTGTTCCATTGGTGAGCCTTAACCAGGTCTTTTCCTCATCTACTTTTCCTTTGACTTTTTCAAGGAACTGCCCATTCAGTGCTTTATTATGCCAGCTATCAGCTCGTATTTGCATTGTTGTTTTCCTGTATTGACCATTTGTTTGATTTACTTTAAACACCTCCTTGTTCTTAACCTCCAATAATGCTGGCTCTGTACTATTTTTTACATAATCTGCCAACGCATGCTTCTCTTCTTCAACTGTCTGCTTCACTTGCAGAAGACCTCTACCACCTAATTTTCTAGGTAAATACAGGCTGTCAACATCACTGCGTGGATGTAATGCATAGTGAATGGTCATAAGTTTTCTTATTTTCCTATCTAGAATATCTAGCTCCATCTGAGTCCAGTTTATAATGCCAGTGGTATACCTGATGACCGGTATGGCCCAGCTATTAATGGCCTTGATGGTGTTACCACCATTCAGCTTACTTTTTAATACTTTTCTGACACTTTGGATATATTCTTTAGTGACCACATTTTTCACTTGCCCATGCTTGATATTATCTAATTCCAGTATGCCCAGATATTTATAGGCTTCAGACTGATGATACTTAATAGCTTGTCCATTTGGCATTTCAATTCCTTCACTCTCAATTATTTTTCCTTTTCTCAGTGCCACTGTGGCATATTTGTTTAGTCCAAACTCAATACTAACATCGGTGCTGAAAATTCAGGCTGTGTTGGTCAGTGAGTGTATTTCAGTTTCTGATTTTCCATACAACTTTAAGTCATCCATATACAATGGATGAAAAAATTTCCCTGAATTTTTAGCAGTTTGGTAACCTAAATTTGTCATCATCATCATCATCATTATTATTATTATTATTATTATTATTATTATTATTATTATTATTATTATTATTATTTAGAAGCCCTGAATTTTAAGCATCCAAAGGTTTTTTTAATTGGTGTTTTTAATATTTGTGCTTTAAAATTGGTTTTATTGACCAGTTAATTTCTTTTCCACGGAAAGAAACAGGGAGAAGTCAGCAAATCAGTGAGTGCTGACAGTACAACAGAAGGCACCCCAACAGACGGCTTCACTGTCTTGTCCACTAAAAGCCTATTTCTGGGCCAGAAGGTAGGCCTGCACTTTTCATTCAGAATATTTCTATATGTAGTTTTCAACTTCCCTGTCTATGCAATCGTGAACATCTTGGGTGCAATGCCTCTTTGAAAACAAAAGAAGCATCTTAAAATACCTACTGGATAGGATTTCATGTACCTGAAGGCGGTGGTGGGCAACCTCTCACCAAACCAATGTTTCAGAACTGCAACAACTATCATCCCTAGCCAGTGGTGGGGACTCATGCACATTGCAGCCCCATAACATCTGGAGGGCCACATATTGCCAGCTCCTGATTTGGGGGGACCCTAGCATAAGGGGGAGAGAATGGCTTACAGGGAGTCAAGAGTGGATGGACTTGAGTTGTTAGGCAGGAGAAGTAGTTTGTGCCGGATAGAAAAGAATGGGAAAGAAGGCAAGGGGGTCTGGAGAGTATTGACAGAAGTGAATAATGTTGGTAGCAGATCCTTGAATAAAAGTGATAGAATTGATATGTAATTATAAAGAGAAGGTTTCAGCCATGAGAGCTGAGAGTGACCAGCAAAAAAGAGAAAGGCTTAAGATTGGCAAGCTAAAATGTGGCACTGGGGATTGTTATAAAGAAGAACCACAAGTCACAGACCCATTGACTGGAAGGAGTGCTATGAAGTAAAAAGTGTGCAAAAGCTTTCATAATCTTGCCCAACAGGAAGGAGGAGTGTTTTATTCATTTAAAATTATCAAAGATTTCCTTTGACTATCTGAGCTACAGTATTCCCACTGAATCAATTGCTAAATGGTATGACCGCATTTATCTAAATCCCATTAAGATACTTCACACTACACTATATGGAACTTGTAATTGGCCTATTTTAGTTGGATTTAGCCTTTAATGTCCAGCACCCCTTACACTCAGTTTGCATGCAGTAGCTGATGTCCAGTAGTAAGTTACGACTAGAGCAGCCTCGTTGAATCGTTTGGGGTTTTTGTGAGTCACGTCCTATGTAGTTTTCATTGTTTCAGTGGACCTGCTGTAGTTGGCATTTACCCCTGAATTTAAGTCAGAGTATGGTACTTCAGCCCAGTTCAGGGTATATAGGGTGCATGTATGGAAACTCTTTGGGGGCCACAAGATTGTGCACACTGGCCATCACCTCATGTATCTACATGGGCACTGAACCCGCCCCATTCACAGCCAACTTCTTCAGGTTATGACACCTGGAAATAAATTTTGTGTTCATCTGTCTGGATCAACTTTAAAGCTCAGCCGTAATTGTAAACCATTTTTCTGACCACCTAAGAAGGACTGTGTTACATGTGAGCACAGCAGATAACAGCCTACTAAGTATGGGTGCTCATTCACAATGTTGGAGTTCTTCCGAGTTCCTTGATACCATCTTCCACATGAGCCCTAGGACTGGAAACATATGTCTGGGGGAGGGGGAAAATATGATGGAAGAATTAAAAGAAAGGGACATTAGTTGGGGAAGAGCAACTTCACCCACCAGTTCTCCCTTATGAACCCCTCCAGTCACACCAGTATTATGAAGTAAATATGCTTCAGAGTTGCTACTTTCTGCATGAGCTGAAAAAAAATCTTAAGAAGGCTTGGTATGAACACTGAAATACAAAAAAAATGACTAGTGAATGCAGATTTCAGGTTCATTCTTATTTTATTTAATTTTATGTGTTTTTATTGTCTTAGTGAGTATGCTTTCTTTAGTCTATTAATAATAGAATATTACATACTGAAGTATTATTCTCCTTTTAGTGTGAGCAAACATAAATTTAAAAAGAAGTTATAATACATTCATTTCAAATTTAGAGAGTTAGAGAAAGTGTGGGTGTCTGCACTGAGAAATGTTAATGTTTTGTATTAGCTGTCTTTCCACAAAAGTCATGTCAATATTGTACATCTATCTGATGTATTAGAGGCTGCATTAATAGAAGTAGAGTCTCCAAATCCTGTGAGGTACAAGTTCCCATCTCTTGGACACTGATTAGGCTTCATCTTCAGTACTGTGTCCACTGCTGAACATCTCACTTCATGAAGGACAAATTGAAATAAGTTTAGAGGAGCAAGGAGGATTAGGGGACTGAAAACTAAGGTTTATGAGGAAAGACAGAAAGAACTGGGCATATTTAGCCTTGAGAAAAGGAGATTGAGGGGAGATATGATAGCGCTTTTCAAATATTTGAAGGGGCAGAATGTGTTCTCAGTTTACTGAGAATGCAGGATACACAACAGTGGGTTCATGTTACAGGAAGCCAGATTTTGGTTGAATATCAGGGGGGAAAACTTTCTAACTATTGGAGTAATACAACAATGGAGCAAATGACCTTGAGAGTGCTCCAGTGCTGGAGTCATTCAAGAGAAATGTAGACAACCATCTGGCATATATCCTATGATTTGTACTCTTGCCTTGAGTAGGGTAGTTGCAATACCCTGCTGAAAGGTATTGCAACCCTTGATAGCTGCAATACAGATAGTTGCAATACAGTTTATTAAGGGTATGCTGAAAGAGTTGAAAGTAATGGGAAATGAGGTAAATTCAGCTTCCTTCTCCCTACATGTCATTATATTGAAACTACTTCTCATTTAAAAAGCAAAGCAAAAAAAAGAGGCGACACTTTCTTCCCAGCAATGGCATACAACATGGCCATCATCTCTGCTTAATATGAGCACAAATTATTAGCATGGGCAAAGAGCATGGAAACATGTAGCCCACTTCTCTTATGGCACCAGTTACAAGATTGCCCAATCTCTAAGATCTGCTTGGGGAGGCCCTCCTCCAAGTCCAGCCATTGAGAATAGTTTGTTATGTGGATACACAAGGGAGGGCTTTTTCTGCCATAGCACCCCAACTGTGGAATGCCCTCCCCTTGGAGGCTTGGTTGGCATCAACACTGACATTATTTTAGTGCCAAGTCAAGATGTACAGTACTTATTTATTACAGCCTTTGGGGGTTGAGGATTGTAGCCGACATAGGTTTTAGTGTGACAGTTTTAATGTTTGAATGTTTTGATTTGTGCTGTTTGAATTTAAAGTGTTTTGAATATCTTAGTTTTAAAATGGTTTTATTCAGCTTTGTAACCTGCTCTGAAATCCTGTGATATAGGGCAGGCTATAATTGTTTATTTAGATAAATAAACATAAACTTAAAAACAAGATCAACCTTGTTTTATATACAATACATCACAAATATCACAGAGTTGTTATATAAAGTAACATTTTCTGTCCAAGGAGATTGCTCATCTTCTATTAATAACTGTGTCATGTCAACTGCTTAGAATTGCAATTCAATCCCAAAATATTTGTTATATTGTATACCTGTTTGGGATATATAGTGAAAAAGGAAATCAAGCTTATGTTCATCCAAAAAGCAGTATACAGTATGTTTCTACCTAGAGGAAACACTTGTTTGAGGAACACTTGTTTGACTTAGAAATTTAAATATGCAAACCTAAGCAAGTAGGCCTGTGTTTGCTCAAGATAGTGCCAAAATATTGGCAGGTGGAACAGTTAGGTCACACAGAGAAAAAGAATGATTAGCATTTAAGCTTTACATTGTCTTAGTTTGTAGTGTATCATGAAATCATTCTTAATGAACATTTTTCTTTGATGTCAGATATTTTTCCTCTTCTTACTTACCTTTTAGCAACATCTCTTGTCAAACACAAAGTTTAGATGGGGGAATGGGGAGATGATAGTACAGTAGGACCCCGGTATCCGCTGGGGATTGGTTCCAAGCATTTGGTGGATAATGAAAAACATGGATAAGAGAGAGCACCACCACCACCCCCAAACAAACCCTGCTGTTTTGTGACAGTAGCTTGCTTTATGGCTGCTGTTTTACGGCAGTAGCTTGCTTTACAGCTGCTGTTTGTGAGAGCAGCTTGCTTTATGGCTGCTGTTTTATGACAGTAGCTTGCTTTGCTGCTGCTGGATTATTTATTTAATGTTTTCCTCTGCCAACCATGGATAACTGAATCAGTGATGAATGAATCAGTGGATGCGGGGTTCCTACTGTAATCATTAGAAGGACACAAAATAATTACAATGGCTCAAAATACGTTTTTAAGTGGATTGTTGCATAACTTAGGTTAAGTCAGAAAAGGCATCATATTTTCTTATGATAGTATGGTCTTTGCTCAGTGTCTTGCAGGTACAATTATTGAGTTAAATGGTGACCTGTAACTATGTCAGAAGTAAATATTGAAAAAAAGTTATTCTTTGGACTACAACTCAGAAAATCCCAGAAGACATAGAAAGCTGTTTTTGTACTGAGTTAGAAGTTTGGTCCCGCGTAGCCAAAAATGGTCCACTTTGACTGATCACAATAACCCACCTGAAGGCCATTACCTAATGGTCTTCCATCTAGATACTAACTAGGCTTGATGCAAAATTGAAAGGGATTGGATGTGACCATGACGCAAGGGTGGTTTAGTTTGCGCCATGCTGCCTGCCAGATTCTGGGAGCTGAATTCTAAAAAGTAACTTGTCCTTGCTGTCCTAGCAGAGAGCCAGCCCAGATGCTAGAAACCTAATGTTCCTTTCTCTTGCAGATTCATCCCCATCAGGCATTAAACCTTACTAAGCTACAGTCCTGATTGTCAAAGATGTGTCCTTCCCATGTACAGCATCATGTTCTGAGTCCTAGATTTTAAATATGTTCTTTTCTTTTTGTTTACCAGTTTGTTTACGACCTGCCATTTATTTTTGCATATTTATTTGCAATCCCCTTCTGTGTTGCAAATCTTGCTTTGCTGCAGCTTCTCTGTGATCTCCCAACTGTCCTGTTGTTATTTCCCACTTCATGCTTTTCTTTTCAGCTGAACCTTATTCACAGTGAAATCAGTAATTTAGCCGGCTTCGAAGTGGAGGCCATTATCAATCCCACCAATGCTGACATTGACCTTAAAGATGACCTAGGTAAATGGGGAATGGGCTGCAATAACTAACAGTCACTTGAAAATTATGGAATTCTTGTACTATTGTTCTGTAATAAATGCAACATATTTACAGCACAATCCTACATGTCTGTCCAAAGTAAGCATTGTTGAATTTTCGGGATGCTTACTTGCAGGTAAGTGAGTACAGGACCGCAGCGCTAATGGCTCAAAATACATTAAGAGAGGATTATAGTATGACCAGCATTCTATACGCAGTACTTGCATGGTGACTATAACCTAATACCTATCTTTGAAGCCCTTTAAACATTGTTCCATAATAATCAGTAGTGACTGTTGGTTCATTTGGGAATGTTTCATATATGGAATTTGGGGGCCTGAAATGGTTTTTTAACTCTCTCTCAGTATCAAGTTGCCTTCAAAACGAATTAGTTTCTCCATTATGATGACAGGTGTGATAGAGATGATTGCCATGAGGAATTTGGACCCTTCTTTCAGTGTTCTCTAGTCTAATTGTCTCAACTTCCTTATTCTGGTCACCGCATCTCAAGAAAGACATAGTGGAACTGGAAAAGGTGCAGAAGAGAGCGACTAAAATGATTACTGGGCTGGGGCACCTCCCTTATGAGGAAAGGCTAAAACATTTGGGGCTCTTTAGTCTGGAAAAAAGACGCCTGGGGGGGATATGATTGAAACATACAAAATAATGCAGGGCATGAGTCAAGTGGATAGAGGGAAGCTCTTCTCCCTCTCACAAAATACCAGAACTAGGTGACATCCACTCAAATTGAGGTCTGGGAGAGTAAGAACAGACAAAAGAAAATAATTTTTCACCCAGCGCGTTGTTAGTCTATGGAACTCCCTGTCACAGGATGTGGTGATGGCATCTGGCCTGGATGCCTTCAAAAGGGGATTGGACAGATTCCTGGAGGAAAAGTCCATCACAGGTTACAAACCATGATGGAGATGTGTAATCTCCAGGCTTAAAACCGGGGTACTTCAAGGGCCAGATGCAGGGGAGTGGTATCAGGAGACATATCTAGTCTCATGCACTCCCAAACGCATCTGGTGGGGCCACTGTGAGATACAGGAAGCTGGACTAGATGGGCCTTTGGCCTGATCCAGCATGGCTCTTCTTATGTTCTTATGTTCTTATCCTTAAATTGTAAACAAATATTATTTCAGTATTTCAGCTCCTATGCTGGATATTTTTTTTCAGTATTCCTTTTGTTCAAGAAGAAAAGCAAAATTATTGCAGCCCCTTTGAGATAGAAAAAAATATTTTCAGTATGGGTTCTTGTGGGTTACAATCTACTTCTTTCAGGTATTGAATGAAACAGTAGATTTGACTTCTAACAAATTGTGCATTTTCTCATATCTATTAGTAGAGTCAATGCATGACAGAAATGTTAGGATAGACGTCACCCAAGTATTATGTTTCCCTACAGTTACCACATATTTAAACATATTAATGATAAATAAACTATCAAAAGACAGCAATGTTGACTATTTTTGAAGATTTAATGACATTGTGCGGCGTTATACAGTACATGTGCTGAAGCAACAGAATCCCTGACCCCAGATCTGCAGGGTTTTAGCGCTTGAGGTAGGTTGGGGAAGCCATTCTGCTAGTGGAGAGATGCTGTGGCAGTAAAAAGAGAGCCCACCACTGCTCAGCTCGCCTAAAACCTCCAGCCAAGCTGTACCCTGGTCAGCATGGACTATCAGGTCTTGGAAGTGGCTAGCAGTGTACTAGTTCACTCTCCCATCATCCTGTTTAAGATAGCTGTCTTAATTCTGTGGGCTCAAACAAATGTCAATGGTTATATATACATAGCCTTAACATACAAATTGGTTGGCCTATGACTTACTCCCATTGTGAAGGATATAAACATTTTCTATGGAAATAGAGAGTGTTTGTCATCAAAATGGAGAAACTGAGTTTTTTGTTGGACTTGATCCCAAGCATAAGATATTGCTATCATCACGTTCTCTAAAAGTCTAGTTTTACAGGTTTCTGCCAAGTCAAGAAGGTGCTAGCTGTTCTTCATATTTCCTTTCTCAAATGCTTGCAGTCTCTTTGACCTTTTGATCAAATGCTAAAAGTGATGTATTGAATGTTTCTGTGCTTCCTCCTTTCATTCCCCCCCTTTTCTCAGCACACATCTGTACAGATTTCTGGTTTTATTGTTATTTTGGGCACATAATTTGGAACTGAAAGGTAGGAGAACAAGGATGTTGGTACGTGCATAAATGTAGGTCCTGTTCTGGGTCTTTGACCAACATGGTTGATACACATTTGTTTACCTGTTGTAGTTGCAAGTTGTTCAGGCTGACATTGCCACGATCGACAGTGATGCTGTCGTTCACCCGACAAACTCTGACTTCTACACCGGTGGTGAAGTAGGTAATGGAGAGTTCAGTGCTGCAGAGTTTGTATGTGTATGCATGACCAATCAGCAGCAACAAGCTTGCCCTTGCTTTGCAGATCTGCATTGTTTTCTCACTTCCAGCAGTCCTGCCCAGTTCAAACCAGAGAGAGTGCCAAGTTGATTTAAATGCAAAGGTCTTCTAACCATGATCTACAGTATATATTGCATGATCAATTATTTTGTCCACTGGAATGTTTCTTGCTTAGGCCACACTGTGGTTAATGACATCATGGGAGAAAGCCTGGCTCTTTAATACACTGTAGCAGCATGGGGGTACAAGGCAAAGTGGTACAGTAGTGATGTACCGCTGATAGCAGAGAATCGGATACATATTACTGTTCAATTTGCTGCACAAATTTAAGCTAGTTCCATAGTTATTCTTTGCCACCCTGGAACTCTGCAAAAAAATAAAAATAAAAACTTCCTTGTAGAAGGAAACTAAAAAACCCAAGCTCACACCGAAGTATAACTATGAGGATTCATATAATCATAGCATTGCACATTTAGAACATATTTATTTCTGTTCCCTGCCAGTTCAGAACTTTTCAGCTTCTGGGGGAATTTGGCATAGTTGTTTAAAGTAAGATCAAGGATTTTTTCTCTCTATTTGACAATGAGATTATACTAGCCACACTTTCTCAAACTGACCCACCATATAAGACTGTTTCGACACTGAATGGGAAGAATATGAACCAGGTGTATGCCCTTGAGCTCACTGGATAACAGGCAAACTGTAATAATAGTAATAAACTAATAAATAGCTACCTATAAATTTAAACAACCATTATTCATAATGTTTGTATGCTTACATATTTATGTTCAGAGCACAATTCTTTAGATCTGAGCTAGAAGTTCTTTAAGAATTTTGCAACTAAATCCCATAGATACATTACTGATCATATTCAGATTGGTTATCTGTAAAATATGCTGATGGCTCATTGAATGCATTGTAATAGCTTTTGAGGTAAGCTAGTTTAAGTAAATTATAAGTTCAGAAATATGTGGATCACAGATCAATAGATTTTGAAAACTGTACCTGGCATTTCTTAGCTCCACATTATGTGCCTTGAGCTAATTGGCATTATTTGTCTTGACCCTTGGGGACAGAAGAATGACAGTTGAAGTCAAGCAGAAGTGAAGTAGATGCAGTGTCACACATTTAGAAGCAAGCAATTGCATTTTAACAAGTTGCAATGGCCCAAACCCCCCAGAAATCAGAAAATGTGCAGAGAGCAGAATAGTGATGCCTTTTTGGATGTCTTTGTACACCACTTTGATGTGGTCTGTACAAATCTCTTCAGTCCTGGAAGTGTTACTCAAAGGCTTATTTAGAATGAACGAACAGCGGTGGATCCAGCCTTGTTCTTTCACTGAGGCTGCTTTTACACGACCCCTAAAATCCGAGGCAAGGGGCTCCCAAATGTGGAGCTTAAATTGTTTTCCCATCAGCTGCGGACTTTAAACAAAATAAAGTACGTCCATGCCCACCTAAGTGCACCCCAGCACACTTTAGAAGTACCTGGTCTCCGGAGGTAAAAAGCTGTGGACTCTAGGCTCACCTTGCCTTCTGTTTGTTTTTTTGTCTCCACTGCCCCTTTAAGAGACAGGAATCCCTACGGGGCTGCTTCCACGGCAGGCGGAGGCGAGCCTGCATTTTTTCTCCCTTTTTTTCTCCCTCCCCTCAGGAGCAATAGGGTGCAGAAGAGTGGGAACACAGGAAGAGGAACAAACCCCAGGATCTCTGGTCCGAATTTAAGTTGTCAGTGGATTTTAGAGGTCGTGTAAAAGCGCCCTGAGACAATCTATTTAAGTAACCACTAAAACCCACATTTTTTGAACACCAAAGTCTGCAAAAAGCATTCTTGAAAAGTCATATGACCTATTGCATTCCTCACCTTCATTCTAAAGATCTGTGTAGGAGAAATCAACGAAATCCTCAAAAACAGTTTTATCTTTGATAAGTAGTAAGTATGTTTCATATATGTGTGTGTGTTTAGCATTTCCTATGTCTTTCTAGAAAGGAAGGTCTATTATAATTCATGTATACTCACCACATCAAGAGTAAAACACTGTAGTCCCTCTCCTCACATTGCATGATTTGTTACTGTTTTGGATGTAGAGGATGATGGGTCTGAAGAGGAAGAACTACACGATCCATGTACAGATTCCATGGCCCTGAATTACATGGAGGGTGGATACAGATATTAGAGCTCTCTCATCAAACTTGTCAAACACCTCCCACCCAGTGTACACATAGGACAGCATAGGCAACAGCAGACTAAAGCAAGGCTAAACTATTATGTCTGTTGTGTTGTGACTGTGTACAAAGTACAGTACTCAAATGGGCCTATAAACATGCAGTGGTGCCTCGACTTATGAATTGAATCCGTTCTGAATGCATGCTCTTAAGTTGAACTACTCTTAAGTCGGGGTACCTATCTAAAAAATTGAAAAAATAAGTTAAAAAATCCAAAACATGGAAAAAAATATTTGTAAGTTGAGCAGACCATATCTAAAATTTGTAAGGCGGCAGTTAAAATGCCAACAGTTTTCCACTCTTAAGTCGAATTGCTCTTAAGTTGAGCTGCTCTTAAATTGGGGCACCACTGTACAATTCTCCTGCAGGTATAAAGAACAGATCTTGAGAGTGGCAGGGATAGCAAGTAAGGTTGCAACTTCAGGATCAATTACTCATTATCTGCTAGATCCATTGCCCCACATTGGTATTTCGTACATTTTTTGAGGATGAAGAGGCCATAACTACTTCATGCAAAATTGCCTTTGAAGGAATACATGCAAAGTGTGTTCTGTATCTTAAAATAATGAGTTGGATCTAGACCATGCCAGTAATGCTTCCTACTGAAATCAGTAAGGACAGCACTCACTTATTCTAGTGGGACCTAAAAGTGAGATTATCTTGATCATTTCTTAAAACTACAAGTTTGGTCTAATGAAGAAATGTGTTTATATCAAATTGTGGGGGCCGGGGGGGGAGCTGTGAAAGAAACCTGGTTCATTTCAGTCCGTGGTATACAATCTTTTAATTGCCTGTGACTGCTGGAAGGAAGAAAAAAAATGCACACATGCTTACCTTCAAATGATTAACTTTTATCCATAGTAAGGCCTTTTCTAACCACAATATGTGTTGGGGGAATATTTTTTGGAATATTTACAGGCTTGAATTTTTACCTAGGCTCTTGTCACCAGTATACTGATGCTTGCTTTGACAGCATGAAATAGTGTATTTCTTCTGTGGGAGGAACACATGTATTTGTGCCTGTGATGAGGAAAGACGGATTAAGCTGGAAGTTATGAAGCAGGACTTTAGCGAGAACCCCTCCTAATGCAGTGTAGAGTAAAGGGTTAGTACAGTATGTCATTTCTTGGGCACAGCTAGCAATGCTACAGTACGATTCTGATATCAAGTACCTATCAACATAAAATATTACATCAATATTAAAGTCACATAAAAATGAACCAGGGTACTAGATTTTGAAGTGTCAGTCACGGTCAGGAAATTATGAAATATTCCATATATTATTATATACTATTATATATATATTATATACAGTATATAATATATATAATAATATATATTATTATATTATATCACCTCTTCGGTGTTGAACCATCCACTTCCTGCCCCAGGCTCCTCAGTACCTGTAGCCATCTCTGATGTTGCTGCATACATATGCTGAGGGAGTAACATAGTCACGCACGTGACTTTTTACATTTGAACAATTAAGAAACAGAGCAAATTGCAGTCCCCTCCATCTTGTTAAATTAAAGCCAAGCTGGACAAAGTAAAATGTGTTACGTTGACTGTATGATGTGCCCAGACACTGATGTGTTCTCATCATAGTAATGAAATGAAACTTTGAAAAAAACCACTTTAAACCATCTGGAGTACATCTGTACATTACTGGAATAAACCAGCCACCCATTTAAATACAGTTTAAAGTGACCTAAAGATTCATGATTATTCCAGTCATTTCATGTGTTTGAATCAGTGTCCATTCCTATTTTTGCTGGACTGTATCTAGACACATATCCAGTCAGCCTTGTTAAAGTGGTATACTTGCCTTTTACAAGTAGCCTTGGAGTTCTTGATTACTCAGTTTCCCTGACTGAGTCACTATTCCAAGGAACATTTACATTGAGATTGTCAATGAAAGCTGCTTTTTAATGAATCAAATCTTTGGTCTATCCTGGGCATTGCAGTCTTTGCTGACGGATTCTCCAGAATTCAAATGAGTGGCCTTCTTTTCAGCCCCAACGTAGTCCAGTGACAGAACTTGGAATCTTCTGCATGCAACCATGACTCTGCTACTGAGCTACAGGCCTTCTCTGCTGTGGAGATTATGATGTATCTTGAATATGTGAAAACATTTGATTCCATTGCTTGGACGTGCATCCTGTTCTTCCAGCAGAAACGTTAGTTCTGCTTCTCACAGGCACCTTCCTGTCCAAATCAGTTACAGTGGGCCACAGCAGTTACCCTTATTAGTGCATCAGTGTGGGGGCAGATCATGCAGCCATCGTGTTGAAGCTAGGCCCAAATTTCTCCGGTGCCTGGATAATGTAAATGAACTTGAGATTCATGCTGGATAATTCAAGGCTCTTTAAAAGCAGTAGAAAAAGAAATATGTATGGGCAGCAAACAAACTCTAAGGAGTATACAATAAACAATTTAGTTAGAATCCCTTTTTCAAAACTTTACACAGTAAGACAAGAGGAACCTTGTCGAAATGTTACACTTGTTGTGAAAGATATATCATGCATATCCAGTGGTTCTTATGCTCTTAATTACAAATATCTGTCACTGAGCATAAAATATGTGCATTTCTATCAGAAATTGTAGTCCCCTCCATGTTGCTAAAGCAAAATTCATTTCACAAGGGACAACAGCAACACAACCTTTATACTTAACAGTCAAAATTCTTAGCATGTTTATTTGGAAGTAAGCCTTGGGTTAGGGTTAGGGTTAGGGTTGGGGTTAAGGTTAGGGTTAGGGTTAGGGAAGTAAGTTTTTGTTAGGAATATATAGGGCTTGCAGCCTAAGACTGTGATTCCAAGGAATCAGTATGTTCAATTTAAATAAGCTTGATTTGCTTCCCAAATAAATAACACTTCAGATTAAGCTTCAGGAGTCAATTTGCAAAGCAGTTGAAAGCAATTTCTAAGCTCAGAATCAAACCAATGTCAATGCCATTGTTTCCTTGCCTTGCTAACCTGCGTGATAATGAAGCAAAATGCAATGTGACTTGAGATGCTCAGCTAGAGACAGAATATTATGGGCTACTTTATGATTTCTTGGTATTAAAGTAAATCTGCAAAATAAGATCTAAACCATTTAGTGGCGGACTGCCTTTGTGCAAACCTCACCTGTAAGTTAACAAAGGATGCAGCTGCGTTCACACAAGCAGCACTAGTGAAGCTTCTGTAGCTGCAGTTAAGCAGTGCAGTGGAGGAATATGTTCCATAGAGGATCTCCTTATTACTGAGGCTCTTCCTCTTGGTTAAAGGTGATTCAACAAGCTGGGCAGTTGTCAAGTAAAGCAGCCCGCTGCACTCACAAGACTGTTTCACTCCCGGGGGCCACCTGTTGGGGTCAGGGATGAAGATGAGGTGAGTTCCAAGTTCTTCTTATGGCAAACTTATCTTTAAAGCAATCTGTAACGGAAGGGGGAATCATGCCCTCTGAGGGACAGCATTGATGTGTCAGTCGCCAGATGCCACTGGATGAGCATATTCTAAGGAACATTGTCTAACCCCTGGTGCAGAGGAAGCAGCTAGAAATGTCACTGCCCTGCTGGTTGACATTGAGAATTGCATCAAAAATATTTTGAGATGGATTTTTTTAAAAAAAATAGGTGGGTGGGTGATTATTTTGAAAGAGAATAGTTTGGTCTAGTCCCCAGAGGTTTAGATCTTACTTTGCAGTCCCCCCAAATTTTGCTCAGATGTAATATACAACGTATGACACTATCGTGAAGCGATACGTGCCCTGGCAGCTATGGATCAGTCACAATTCTGTCCTCACACAGGAAGCACGTTGGAGAAGAAAGGCGGGAAAGAATTTGTAGAAGGCGTGGTGGAACTTCGCAAAAAGAACGGGCCGTTGGACACAGCAGGAGGTACAGTTTAAATCTGTGGGAAACAGGGAATAGAAATGTCCATGAGGGTCCCAGATCCTGGCCAATATGCATTCTTTGGAAGATACATACTAGGCCAGTGATGGCGAACCTTTTAGAGACCAAGTGACCAAACTGCAATTCAAACCTCACTATTTTTTTTTTTTTTTTGCAAAGTGCCAATACAGTAATCTAACCTGTATACAGGTGGCTATGAAGGGGCGATGTCGGGTGCCCACAGAAAGGGCTCTGAGTGCCACCTTTGGCACCCGTGCCACAGGTTTGCCATCACTGTTCTAGGCCATTTGTATTGTATGAAAATACCTGTATATGTGCTAGGCCATTAAAGACAAACCTTCCAGGGTTTTACTTAAGTGTACACAGCTGTAAGAGAGCACGAGCAGCACTAGGGAAATGTGGGGCTGTTACATGATCCAGGGAGCTCTGGAGCCCTCAAAACTGCCTATCTTTTTGGCAAGCCATACTTGAGTGTTAC
Source organism: Phrynocephalus versicolor (assembly GCA_023846285.1). Taxonomy (NCBI): domain Eukaryota; kingdom Metazoa; phylum Chordata; class Lepidosauria; order Squamata; family Agamidae; genus Phrynocephalus; species Phrynocephalus versicolor. Next base: position 57,075,241 of record JAHTLZ010000010.1, on the reverse strand, counting down.
ATTTAAGCACAAGCAGTATATATGTATGCAGTTGGATGACTTATTAAGGAAATTGCCTTTAGAACAGAGCATGTCCATTGAGTTCAACGAAGTAACTTCCCTAGTATAAATACTTTTTCCACATCTTTGTTCTTCAGAATTTCAGCTAACCAATATTTGCTTCTTCCTTCCTCCCTCCTTCTCTCCACCCCACCCCCGGCCACAGCTGTAGCCAGCGCAGGGCATGGATTGCCTGCTAAATTTGTGATCCATTGCAATAGCCCTAGTTGGGGTGGTGACAAATGTGAGGAGCTATTGGAGAAGACAGTAAAAAATTGCTTAGCCCTGGCAGATGAAAAGAAACTGAAATCAATTGCATTTCCTTCCATTGGAAGTGGCAGGTAAGGCTTGGCCTATCAAAACGTTTGTGTCTTGTTTTCTTCCTTTTCTTGGTTACATGAATTTCTCCTCCTCCCAAACTCTTCTTATTTTCCTACCTACTTTACCTGGTTCCTTTAATTTCGTCTTACTTTTAGAACCAGGCTGCTAGGTTGCCATCTTCTAGAAGGTCAAGATAAGCAATGTCTAGGAATCCATAACAAGACTCACCTCATTCCTGGAGGGGAGGTGAATTCAGGCATCAGTCTCTAACTCCCAAACCTGGTTTTGGCTGTTGGAAGCCCAATCAATAATTCAAGGGAAACAGCAGTTGTCAGGAGCATGACACCCAATGATCCCATTTTAAGATGTAACATTTGAATTGTATAAGGTGACCACATTCTAAAGGAGAAAGCACTTGTAATGCTTTAAGGGGTCTTGGAAGCAAGACACCTTAAGCCATGTGCATAGTTTGTTTTTTGTTACTAAAAATGTGTGACTTGGGCATTTGTATCTATACAATGCCAGATCACTCAAGGAAACCAAGTCCTTCCTGGGATACTCTATCATGACAGTGCTCCCCAACAGTGATGCCATTTACTGTTTCTGCCTCATGAAATGCTGTTTTGCAGAGATGAAGGAGTCCTACACTAATCTCTTTGTATTACGCGCCATCATCTCCTCACTCTTTCTACTGCCATAGCTGTCAGCAGAGCAATGAAAGTGGAGAGCAGCCAACTTTCCCCGTTCTCCCATGGCATTTTGCCAACATACTTCCTATCTGCCATCCACCTTTGCTATTAAAATTAAAGTGTAATTGGACCTAGGAACTTTGGTAACGAGTCCTGATACTGAGCCAGTTGGATCATTCATTCAAGGCAACTGCCAAAATAATTGAAAATTTGGGACAGTCTGTATGGTAGGGAATCAACTAATATACAAAGCATAGATGCAGAGGCAGTACGTATACTGTTCCACTAGATATATGGTGTTAAACCTAAAATTATAGTATCTTCCCAGACTTTGGATGTCTTGTTGGCTAACGTCTTCATAGAGACATTTTGAGAAATTTCCCTGCAAAAGAGCAAAAAGGTTTCAGTTCTTATAAACAATGGAGAAGGAGGAGGAGGAGGTGATGGTAGTGGTGGTCTAAAATTCCATTGTGTGTGGCAGGAGGAAGAGTTTAATAGCATTTGAATCAGGGTGGTGCTTTAAATGGAAACGTGTCCCTTTGAAGATGCTCATCCTGCCAGTTCAGTTCAAAAGTATTAGCTTTTAAATTGAAAACAAAAATCTGAAAACATGAAGAGTTTCTTAACTGATTTCTTTCATAGCCAACACATGTACAGAACTGAGACAGACATCTGTCAAGCAGATACTACTCATTAAACTTACATAAGTACTCCATTCATTTTTATGACTAAAGAATGGGTTTACATGGGGTGATTTGTGTGTGTGTGTGTGTGTGTGTGTTCAGGAGGGTGGGGAAGCAATAGCCCATAGAATGAACTGTGCCAGATGCTGTCTTAAATCAGACTTAGTTATTCCAAATGTGTAGGATGGCACTGAAAGGGAAGATGACATTTCTGTGCACCAGGTTCAAAAGCAACAGCTGTAGGCACTTCAGCATCACCATCAAACCTCAACATGGGAAATATTACAAATCCAACCTCTGCCTTATTGCTAAAAACAATCCAGCACCAAAATAAATACCTGAAACTCTACTTGACTTAACAGAAGTATCCATATTCTCCTACTAAATACACACATCCTTATACTCAAGTGTGGGTTATTATCAAGAAAAAGTCACAAGAGAAAAGTCTACCAAGTTGAGCTAGTCTTTCCTGGCTGGTTTAAAACATATTTTCCTCTTTTTCTCCATTCCTACAATTTACAAATACAGCAGTAAGTTTTCTGGTGTGGTTTATCCTGAATATATTTTCAAAATCATGTGGATTGTACTCGTAGTTATGTGGGTTCAACATTTACTGAACAAGCTTAAGCCCTAATTTATCTTTAGCTACTCTTGAATAGCATAAACTGGATTTTAAAAAATGTTTGCTGGCCCCCCTAAATACCTTAATGCATTAAAAAAAACTGGCTCAGAAAGTAAGAATAAAGGGCCCACATCACTTTGCATTTCCATCTGTCTTGCTTGGGCAGAAGATTATTTTTGGAGAAGGATCTAGCTTGCAGTGTTGATCCCTGCTGTTTAATCTAGTGAGAAATACTCCCATTTTGTTCTGTGTTGAAAGAGGGACAAATTCCAGCTGCAGTCATTTGTAAAGCTCATTGTGCATACCTACTCAGAGGTAAACCTGAGTATTCACAGAGTATATAGGATTGTAGGAGCCTCCTGGTGCAGTGGTTAAATGCCTGTACTGCAGGTAAAACTGTGCTCACGACCTGGGGTTCAATCCCAGGTAGCCTGCTTATGGTTGACTCAGACTTCCATCCTTCCAAGGTTGGTAAAATGAGTACCCAGCTTGCTGGGGGTGGGGGGGGCAATGTGTAGCCTGCATACTGTAATTAAAATCTGTAAACTGCCCAGAGACAACTTGAAGTGGTATGGGGCAGTATAAGCAGAACACTTTGCGTTGCTTTGCTTTGCTTTGTATAGCATTTCAATCCTATTATATTTTTGGACTTCATGTCATTTAGGTAGCAGCTTTCATCTAGGACTTGAAACGTATACATTTTATCATTTCCTCATACAAGCCAGTCCAAAATGTGAGATCTTCTGGGAACACTTTTCCTCAATCCCACCATGCTCTGACACCCATGTGGTGGTGGTGTGACAGCTTCCTTCGAAGCCACTTCCAAGTCTAGGCCTCCTTATTGTATTTCCTCCCCTCCCTGCTGGTCTCCAGTGTCAGGTGGTCCTTTGACAGTTAAGCTGGCTTGCTGGTTTGCTGTGAAAGAGATTTTAAAAGAGTGTTGTTCCTCTTGTGGATATGCTTTTCAAAAGGGTTCTCTAATGGACTTTTCTTTCTCTTATTTATGTGTTTCTATCCTCATCTTTTCTTTCATTTAATTATATTTGTTTTGCTTGATTTTTTTTTTTAGATTGTTACTTGCTCTTATTGTCTTGCTTTGGAGAAAGGCAGCGTATATATCCAGTAAATGTGAAATAGATTGAAATTTATAAGGATACTCTTACATGGTTTTTGGAAGGAACAGATATGTCAATAACAAATTTGCTGACCAAATGCTTCCTTCTTTTCCCCTCTCTCTCTCTCTGTCCTCCTATATCCTCTCCTAGGAATGGATTCCCCAAACAGATGGCTGCCCAGCTGATCCTGAAAGCCATTTCCAGTTATTTTGTGTCCACAATGTCTTCTTCAATCAAGACAGTGTATTTTGTGCTCTTTGACAGTGAGAGTATAGGCATTTATGTGCAAGAAATGGCCAAACTAGATGCCAACTGAGCCTAGAAATAAAACAATACCTGCCTCCTTGTCCATCCCCCTAACCCTCAAATTCTTAATTCTTCATTGTGAAACAGAGCTCCCCTTGTTTAAAATCGCTGCTCACCTAACGGAGATAAAGGTGGGCCTCTTTTTTTTTTAACTTTATAAAACGTTCGCACTGATAGTTGGCATCACTGCTGTTAATGCACTGTATTCCAGGCATTGTCTGAATTTAGTGTAATCTAGGAGATTTTATAGTTTTATTTTAATGAAGTATTGGGTTGATTCAGGATGTTGTTAGCAGTACATAGTCTTTTCTTCGTGAAAGAAACTGGCAGACCCTATTTTGTAACTGTGTTGTGGTGCTTTTCTCAAGTGGCATTCCTTTCTCATTTTTGAAAAGGGGGGAAGATGCTGCATATCTAATTTGTGTTTATTTCTTGTCTCAATGATGGATCCAAGAGGAAAAGAACGCTGTTGCCCTTAATCATATTGGCGATTTGGAATTTGTGTGAATTGATTTAGTAAAATGTTTGAAATGGTCTGGCAGTGTCCTCTGAGTTAATGCTTTGCAAGCCTTTTTCAGTTATTGGCTTGAATGACCAAGCAGTCCACTGACATTTCACTGTAACTGGTTACTAAACTGGCAGTCAGTTATTGAGCTGATACAACTAACAAAGTCATCTCAACGTGGAGTGCAAGAAGCATCATTTTCTAAGCACAACCAGGTTGTACTGCACAGGTTTAAGGTAGAAGCTATTGGTTGTCTCTTCCCGGGCACACATCATACGTACATTGCTTCCAGTGGAAAGGGATTTGTTATTCTGTTTCTTGGGCTGACACTTATAGAAGAGCAGAAGGATGTAGATTCCTGCAGATGGTAAACCTGCGTTCTGTGCCTGTCTGCTTTCCCCCAACTTCCTTGTTTTTACTCCACGGAGCAGCAGAAGTGCTGGCAAGACTCAACACTTGTGAAGGAGGACCTCTGTGGCTGAAACTCTCAGCAGGCAAAGATAGACTGTCTCTTGGAAGCAAAGGTTGACTCCTAAATATGTGAAACATTTACACAGTCACTTAGTAGTATTTATTTGCATCACAGCATGGCACTTCTGGGAAATACAAAGCCTTCACTTGAAGAGTAGACAACTTGCAGGGGTAATGGGGCAGTTTTCCATGCGGACCACTTATAGTACTCGAGGTTGCGCGGGGGGATTTAAGCAAAAAATCAAAAGCCACATCTGGTTTTGAAAACTAGTTAAACAGTGGAAGAGGCCTGTGTTCTATATAAATTAGAGAAGCTTTTCGTAGAGATATTTAGACTCTTAGCTGGCAGAGATCCTTTGATCTGTATTCCTGAAATGAGCAGGGGGTTGGACTGCATGACCTTCTAGGTCTCTTCCAAATTTATGATTCTATGATTTTCTCCCTTCTCCAGACCCATCTCTGTTGGAATCAGTGTGCTCTCCCTCAGTGGGTATGACACTGAAGCATGCACAGGCTCTTTAATCAACAGAGGCACCACACACAACACTTTGCCACAGCTTGGTTCCTATGATTTGGATTCAGATGGTGATCATCATCATCATCATCTTAGAACTGCACAGCTGGAAAGGGACCCTATGGGTCATCAAGTTCAGCCCCTGTCAAGGAGGCCCAGTGGGGAATGGAACTCACAACCTTTGGCTCCAGAGCTGGAGACCTAAACCACCGAGTTAGCCAGTAGTTCTTGAAACATCACCTAGATCGCCTTATTTGTCTCCCCATTTGTTTCTGATGTGCGGAATCTTTCTTTGAGGAAATTCGTACTTACTCTGGCCTTATAATAAAAATGGCTAAGACTATAGAACTCAAAGAAGCCTTAGTCCACTGTTGGCGAATCTATGGCACGAGTGCCAAAGGTGGCACGTGGAGCCCTTTCTGTGGGCACATGACATTGCCCCCTCACAGCCATGGCACTTCTCCCTGCGCTTGGAGCATGCCGCTGTGCTCCGTGTAGAGAGCTGGGCGAAGGGGAGGCAGCGGCTTTTGAACTCGTTCGTAGCCCCAGTTTACTCTCCAGCCACCGCTCTGGGCATTCCAAAAGCGGTGTGGCTGGAGAGTAAACTGGGGCTACAAAGGAACCCATAAACCACTGCCTCCCCTTCGCCCAACTCTCTGCACGGAGCCATTTCCACGGTCTCAAAATGGCTCCATGCAGGGAACCAGGCAAAGGGGAGGCAGCGGTTTGTGGGCTCCTTCGTAGCCACACCGCTCTGGACATCCCAAAAGTTTACTCTACCCATGGGCTGCTACCCTTTGGGAAAGTGAGGATTGAAGAGCAGGTTTTTGAATTTCCCGCAGCCACAGTGAGGGTGCTGTGGCCGTGGGACATTCAAAAACCTGCTTGCTCTTCAATCCTTGCTTTCTCAAAGGGTAGCACCCAAAGCATTTACCCAGGGTACCACTGTATTTAGGTTAAATTGCTGTACTGGCACTTTGCAAAAAATAAATAAAAAATAAGTGGGTTTTGAATCGCAGTTTGGGCACTCAGTCTCTAAAAGTTCACCAACACTGCCTTAGTCAAAAGTTTTCAACCTGTTTTTTAATGAGTGATGTCTGCTGTTAACATTTTCTTACAGATAACCGTGCTACTCACCTTAACAGAGCTCATCACACAGTCTTGGCCCCTAACCTATTGAGAATCTTTATAGAGTGCCAGGAGCAAGGGTAAACGTTTTCTCCAGCCACCATTTCCAAATCCTGTAATCTTCACAAATGAAGGCTAGGGGTCATTTTTCTACTGTTGCAGCTAATAGAGAGAGTCATAAATTACACCGTTTGGATAGACCTACTCCATGACTCCTATGCCTATGTACCATCAGTTCATTTAGGAGACGTTCCAGACCTTGTTGGCTTGCTTACCTGAAGGCAAGAGATCTTTAGCAGCTTCCTTTCAGCAAGAAGCCTGTTCTTGAGCAGCACACCAAATCCACTCAGCTAGGCAGGTTGCTGTCTGCTCTGCCAAGGGTATGTCATTCGTTATGACAGTTCACAGACTTGCCTGGCTAAGATCAGCCGGAGCGTCACAGGATTCAAGATCTTAAACTAAAGACTTGCCTTTTGATAGGAATAGTCTTTTAAACAGTAAAATGGATGACATCATGGAGGACTTGTTTAAAAAGAAATCAACTGCTTAAACACATGGGGAATAAGTAGGCAGCAGTACTATCAGTGCCAGTTTAAGCAACCTTGCAGAAGGGTAATCTCTCTCCCCCCCCCCCCAAATTATAGGAACAAGTTACAGTATCTGAAAAATCTCTAGGCTGTCCCCAGGGTTCTCACAGATACAGGCAGTAGTCTAGATACTCTTAATACCAAAGTCATCCTTATCTAAGAAGCCAGATGCACATAATGATCACTTAAAGAAATGCAGTTTCTAAAAGTATAAGCACATGATGTCATTTGAGGTAGAGAAGCACAGGAACCTTCCCCTAGTCCAGTGTTCTGCTTCTAACAAAGGCCCGTCGGAAGAAGCTGATCAATTGTTTGCAGGGCAAGTGAGAACATGAGGATGGCTTTGCAGGTCCAACCCATCTGTTACACCGCCTTCTCTCCAGCTCAACACATCTCTGGGAACATTGGGAGTTTATAAACAAGAAGCAATGGAAGCCAACATAAGAACATCATGCTGTTACTTTTTCATTGGCCTGTATTATTTCGTTTTAGCATTTTGCTTAAGACTTTTTTAAGACTCCAGTATGGTGGTGTGATGTGTTCTTGCCAGCTGGACTATGATGAGTGATGCAGGTTTTGGGCTCCACTCAGCCTTGAAGCTCACTGGGTAAGCTTAAACCAGTCGTCCTATATCTCAGGCAGGCCCACCTTACAGGACTGTTGCAACAAATAAGGGGAGGATGGCCATGTATTTTCCCTTGAGCTCATTAGATGAAAAATAGCAATTCTCAGGGTTCCTCAGCTCCCATCTATTTCCATTGTATTCCTGCCAACTTTCATGATAGCTTGTTGATTTAGAACAGTAGCTTGGATGACCTAGATCAGGGGTCCTCAACCTAAGGCCCCAGGGCCGGATGCGGCCCCCCAAGGTCCTGAATCTGGCCCCTGGGACCAATTGCAACCCCCCACCTACCCCCTGTTTTGTGAACAAGCCAGCCTCCGCAGCTGCTTTTGGACTGTGATCCGGCCCCCAGTGGTGTCTGGGTGGTGGTGGACCGGCCCGCTGTTTGAAAACTTTGAGGACCCCTGACCTAGATGCATAACAAGCCCGGTTCCCAGAAGCCGTCACCACCAACTGTGCTGGTCAAGGTTTCTGGGAATTGCAGTCCAAGAACATCTGGTTTACCCAAGATTGGGAACCACTGGTGTAGAATGTTGTCGACATGGTGATTATATTTCAGTATTGTTGAAAAAAAGTATGACTTCAAGTGATGAAATATTTAGTTCTGAATATCTCTTTGGAGTAGAATCCAAATACATTGGTGGCTTTGGCTATTCGTTTTTTAAAGATTAGTTTTAAAGGTATTGGATTGTTTCCTAGTGTTGTGTGTCGTTCTCAAAAGTGCACCTTGTACAAACTCCACTAGATGTCACTAAAAGGATTGTAAAAGCCTAGATTGTGGCACTGCAGCTGCTTTTGATTTTTTTTCTTCCTGCAACAAACTCAGTTTAGTTTGTCAGCATTTTTCATATGTCTGTACTCTTCCTGACACAAATGAAGAATGTGATGCCCCAATATGTTATTTGCAAGAAAAAAGCACAGCGAGTCTGATAATTTGAAACTAGACCGTAACATCAGATATCACAATGGTAAAATAAATGAAAAGCAAATGTTCTCACCCAGCCCAGAGTTCTGCAATAAATAAAACAAATAAAAACAGAACCTATATTATATGCCATTCCTCACACTCCACTTTTTTTTAATAAAAAATGCCTTTCTGTTGTTACTGTGGGATGAACAGATTGGTCAATGGTGGTTCTCTAGATAATGGTTATCTCACACACAATTTAAAAAAAAATCAATTTAAACTGAAACTGTGGCCCATGTCAAAAAGATTCCACATGCCAAGAACCTGCTAGTGCTGATTTGTCTCCATTGCTGATTACACACGTCCTCTCTATCTAATGCCCCCTCTCTATCACAAGCCCTCTGTATCTAATCTAAATATTTGCATAGATTCCTAAATGTATGTAGTGATTGTAATGTGCCTGGAGAGACATGCTGTGTGGTGGTGCTACAACATACCACTACCTTGTATTTTTGCTTCCGTGTCATAACAAGAAAAGAAAAAATCCTACAAACACTGCAAGGCTCATACATGGTATAGTTTTGCCAACAGCCAGAAGTCTGTCTTCAAGAGTGTGTTTGGGACTGTGCACAACATTCAATCAAGGATTGTAGGACTTTCTGACTCAGTCCAAGAGCAAACAATAGCACAGCACAACCATGTGGTTTCTCCCGGGCTTCGTGGAGCATATTTGAACGAACGTTCACACCTTGCATCTGACCATTTCCAGACTGAGATTGTCTTATAGCTTTATTGAGACTTCTCCAACCATAGCTTCATAGGAAAGTTCAGCTCTATCCCAGGGAACTTATTTGTAACCATAAATCACAGGACAAGCATTGATGACCATGGGCCACTTTATAGATTACACCTACTCTGTGAAGACGTGTCGAAGCCAAGTCCAATTTAAAAAATTAGCCCCCCCCCGTCCCCGTCTGGTGGTGGTGGTGATTTCGATGTGCAATCTGGGACTAGATTGTCTGGAGTGCCTCTGGATTTCATGGAGTCCATGACCTCTATGAACCTATCCCAATATGTCATTGGTCCCAGCCATAGGTCTGGGCATTCCCTGGACCTGGTATTTTCCTCCATGTCCGCAGACTATAATCTGAGGGTTGGGAATTTGTGTTGACAGCCCGTGTCATGGTCAGACCACAATTTGCTGACTTTTTCTCTGGCAGTTGCTGCCCCTCCCTGCGGGGAGCCTGGTTCTTCCATCTGGAGCCATCCCCATGGGCTTCTGGATCCCAATCAGTTTTCTGGGGCCCTCGGGGATCCTCTGGATGGACTGGCTGACGATCCAGTCGACTCCCTGGTTGATATGTGGTATGCTGCAGCTGTCGGGGCTGTGGACTGGATCGCCCCCGAGCACCTCATCTGGTGCCGAGCCTGCTCCTCGCTGTGGTTTATGGCAGAGTTGCAGTCTATGAAGCAGGAACGGAGGAAGCTTGAGTGCAGATGGAGGAATGATCGGACAGAATCTAATTGGGTTGCAGTTCGTGCGATGACCAGACCCTACGTTCAAGTGATCAGGGACCCCTCATTTTGTTGGGTTTGGGCCTGTGACACCAGCTGAGGCTTCCAGAACACTGGTCCACTGTAGGCCAGCATTTTCCCCAAAATAGTAATTCACAAGCATGTTTTGGCACCAAAATTGCTGGGGTTCAGGTTGTGATGTCTCCCTGTAAACCCCTGAAATTTGGAAAGGTTTGGGGTTCAAGGGGTGGAGTTATGAAGCTCCAAAAGGGGTTCCCCTAGGAAAAAAATTTCTATTGGAATCAGAAGCCAAGCCGTGGCTTGTCCAAGCTTATATTGGAATCAGAAGCCAAGCCCACATCTTGGCTTCCAAAGTTCTGATTCCAATAGAGATGGTAACAAATAAAAAAAATGACTTTTTGTTTTTCGTTGTGGGTCCCGTTTCGGTTCATTTTCGTTTTTCATGAATTTTTCAAAAAAAATTGTTTCATTGGTTCATTTTTCATTTTTTGTTTTTACCCGTTTTTTGCGCGATTTAAATCATTTTCGCGTGTGGGCATCCCCCCAACCCCCCAAACCAGGGGAAAAACTCTAAAAAAAATTGATCCTGGCAGAGACACAGTATAGACTAGGTATGCAGGGAAGCTGCAAAGGCAGCGGTGGGCATTGCCCAGGGCGCAAGGCAGCCGCAGAGTGACTGCACTGCGGGGCAGGGGAAGGTAATCGCCGAGAGGTATGTACACACGCACACAGGGAGGCTGCAAGACTGAAGCTAGAGAGAAATCTCTTCTTTCTCTCCCCTAAGAGCCAGGCTGCAGCCAGCAGGAACACAGAGACACACACCTGCCTGGCTGGCCTAAAGTGAAAATAACGAGTTGCAGAGACAGCAATCCCACCCTAACTCCCACCACAGACTGCAAGGAGGACGGGGGCTGCCAGAGCTTTTTTTGCCCTCTGCTGCCAGACTTGCCCGCCCAGTCTGCAACCCGGGCATGCTATTGGTTGAAGTTTTCCAAGAATTTACATAATCCCATCACATGACTTGCATCCATTTTGTGGCTGGCATCCATTTTGTGGCTGGCATCCATTTTGTGTCATCCTTAAAGGGAAAAGAAAAATACATCACGATGGGAGAAAGACAAAAACAAATGTTTTAAGGACCCCAACCCCCCCATAGGTATTATCAGGCAGAATAAATAATTATCGCTGTGTTTTTATGGATGTCCAGGGTGTTTTATACCCAAGAAAACAATATTAAGCATCTGGCAGCCATTTTGGTTCAAAGTCCCCTAACTCCCCTTAAAGGAAAAAAATACAGTGATCTGAGAAAAGACATAAATGCACGTTTTAAGGACCCTAACACCCCCCCCCCGGTAGGTATTATCAGGCAGAATAAATAATTATCACTGGGTTTTTATGGATATTCAGGACGTTTTTTAACATTTAAAACAGCTCTTTTTATCGCCCGTTGCCATTAACGAAAACAAAACGTAATGAACCTAATTTTCGTGGTTCTGTTCAGTTCTTTCCAATTTCATCGCAGGTTTGTTATTTGTTTTGTTACGTAATGAAATGAATAACGAATAATGGAATGAAAAAATTCATTTCATGCCCATCGCTAGATTCCAATTAGAAAGATCTTTTCCTAGGGGCAACCCCTTTGGAGCTTCAGAACTCAGCTCCTTGATCCTGAAACCTTTCCAAAGTTCAGGAGCTTTCAGGGAAGAACTTGAGCTCCCCTGCTATTGATTCCTCTAGGATGAATCATTTCATTCAAGAGGGGGAAATGGTGTTTTGTGACTAAATGAAACAAAACACATCCTACCATTTCAATAGGTAACAAAATGATGAAACAGTGTTTCATTTTTCATTTCATGCTCACCTCTAACACAGATGTTCTGTATTTCTCCACCTCCAGTTTGAATGATTGATTTGGGCCACCTCTGGCTAGCTCTCTCAGATGCTGTGTTCCCTGAGATGGTTTCACTTCTTTAGCACTTGGAAATCAATGACTTAGTCTAACAGATGTTACTGAAATGTAGGCTGTATGGTTAGTGAAAACTGGTAATGGCTCCAGAAGCACAAGGGCACATGGGCATCACCTCACAAACAACATGTAATGGGATCTGCAAGCTTTTGTGTAGCAGATTGCTCCAGTGGAATCAAAGTATTAGATTTGACAGCTGCACATGGATGAAAATAATATTTCCACAAGTGGTAGAATCTTCACTTTCACCGACTTGACACACAACTCCTAATTCTCAACTGCGAGACATGTTTTAAATTGTCCACACCTTTAACCAAATCAGTCATGGTGAGAGCTCAAGGCCTTTTCCCATGCATCCCATGATTTTGGAATGTTATGTAACTACATTACAGCCTGCTTATAATGTACAAACCCATTCAACCAGATTTAGGACCAAATAGAAATGATCAGATAGTCAATTAGATATTTGACAGGAACAACTCATCCTGCAACCTGTCCTCTGAGTGGAATTTTGTTTAAGGCAATTGAAGTTGTTCGGTTGTCCCATCATCAGTGAGGGAGTGGAACCAGCGAGGACTGGCCTTAAGAGCTCTTTCATTGCTGACAGTGCAGTTTTGCAATGATGTAGAAATTACATCAGCATTAATGTGTAGGCCTTCTTAGGCATAAGCATTTGGGGATATGAGATATATGATGGGACTGTGTGTGTGGTGGGTGTCATCTCTGAACTAATTTACAACAACCCTAATAACTAGGGTAATTTTGACATTTTCAAAGTATTGCATCATATTTCTGCATAATTTTGTAATGTTTGGGTCATCAGCAACCATCCCAACAATTTCAACATGACTAAAGTAGAGATTCAGCGAGTGTAAAATTATGGTTCAAGAGTTTGCAGTGTGGATTTTCAATTATAATGGCAATACTTTGCTTTGTAAATTATGTGAAGTTTAGGTGCCGGCATTTTAATATTCAACAACCTTTTGATACCAGGAAACAAGAATTATTTAGCAATATTTACATTTCTGTTTGAAAGAGCTGTTTCTTCCACTGTAGGTTCATCAGATACCCAGCCAGAATTTTGTAAGGATCTCTGTACAGTGATGGTTACTTCAAATATTCTCTTAAAGAAATTGGGTAATGGTAGCCTCAGACTTTTTAAAAATTATTTAGTAAAAAACTGCAATACAAACCATCCCATTTCTCTCCAAACACACATTGAGTCTTCTCCCGGTGTGTACTCTTTACCTTTTTGAAATACCTATGCCAACAGTTGATCCCATATTCCATTAAAATCATTAGACTTTTCAATCCCTTCCTAATTTTAATTTCACAAGTCAATTTATCATTAATAGCCACATCCCAGAAGTCCCTATACCATTCCTCCAAGGTTATTTGATTGTGGGATTTCCAGTATGTAGCAAAAAAAAAAAAAAACCTTGTCACCATTATCATTATAATTACCAACTCTACTTCCTCTTTCTTCAATGTTGTGTTCACAACCATATTTAACAATACCATTTGTGGAGTCATTTGAATCCTTTCCCCTTCTTTCTTACTGTATCTCACCACATATGCAGGTATGTCCCTTTTTCTGTCTTTTTTACACCTCCAGCATATTGGAGATATTTATTTTATTTAACTTCATAGGTGTTGTGTACCATCTCCAATATACTTTGTAACAGTGCTCTTTTACTCTCACTGACATGTTTTTCACTATTCAGACTTTTCTTGAAGAAGTATATCAGTCCCACAATCCCAAATGAGTCAACTATAAGGAAAAATCATATCTTTGCCTCCTACGGAGATATGTTAGGAAATATTGGATTTGCTGTTGACAAGAATAAGATATGAGTTTCAATTGACAAAAGCGGCCTGGTCACGCTGCAAGAGGACCTCTTGAGGGGGGCTGACAGAGGTTGCTCTACTCTGCTGGTCCTCCTTGATCTGTCTGCGGCCTTTGATACTGCTAACCGCAGCATCCTCCTGGGCAGGCCATTGGAGGTGGGGATGGGTGGCTGAAATCTGTTGCTTTCTGTTGGCTGAGATCAGGAAATAGGGAAGTATTCTCTGTCTCTGAGGCAATGCATTCCAATGGCAAAATAAAATTAGAAATAGATTTACCTTGGGTTCTTTAGAAATGATCCTTGCAAGGCCAGAGGTTATATTAAAATGGATATTTGTTTCTCGCAAAGAAATAATAATATTATTTTAAAGCAATAACAAAAACCTATCAGAACCAACATATGAACTTATTATCTAACAAAATAACAAAATACTAGGTGATCCTCTCTGTCTGGTTACATTGGTCCATTCTAATTAGTCCTAACTCTAACTAACTGAATCATATATCATTGCTAAAAGCAATCTTAAGCGTACAACACATTTCTTGTTTTCTTCTTGCTCAAAGACTCAAGGTCAAAGATGGCTGGTACGTGGTGTTAACTAGCCAATGGTAGCTCTCCTCTGGAAGGATTGTTATGTCTATAAGGTACATTTTTCAGAAAACATTTCAACTGCAGGACGGAAAGTGCAGTTTAATATTGAGCTTAAAGAAAGTTCACTATATCCCATCATTCCTAATTTCCTTACAGTAGCCTACCTTTGTGCTAGCTCTGCTCTTTTCTCCGAGGCTGTACCCAGCATGTTAGGCTGGGTGGAATATTGTCGGTTCCTTGGTCCCTCTCTTGTGGGGTGCCCCAGGGGTCAGCAATCTCCCCCCTGCTGTTTAATATCTACATGAGGCCATTGGCTGAGGTCATTCAGAGATTTGGGGTCTGCTGTTATCAGTACACAGCTCTATCTCTCCTTTTCCACCTCTGCAGCAGAGACTTGGTCACTGTCTGGATGTGGTTCTGAAGTGGACCAGGACTAACAGGCTTAAACTCAACCCAGAGAAGACCGAGGTAATGTTCCTGGGGGGGGGGAGCGAACAGGTATTGTGGCCCTCTTCCCAAGTTGGATGGGACTTCCCTTCAGCTGGTTGATAGTGTGTGGAGTCTGGGTGTTACCTTGGATCTTGTGTTGTCCCTGGAATTCCAGGTGGCAGCCGAAAACACAAAAGGAGCAATATAGTATACGTGATCCAATGCAGTGAGGAGTGTGCAGATCTTTACAATGGAGAAACTAAACAGCCATTAAACAGAAGGATGGCCCAGCATAGTAGGGGAAACAGTTCAGGACCAGAATCGGCAGTACGCCTCCACTTGAAGGACAAAGGGCACTCTTTCAAAGATGAGGATGTACACATATTAGACAGAGAAGATCCATGGTTTGAGAGAGGGGTCAGGGAAGCCATTCATGTGAGCATTGAAAACCCCTCTTTTGACAGAGGTGGTGGGGGCCTCAGGCACAGTTTATCTGCTACTTATCAGGCTGTGCTTTAAACAATACACAGACAAATCAAAAAGCCTTCACCACCAAGGCCATAGCTAAGGAGCCATACTTTATGGGTTTCAGTACCTAAGGCCATTGTTCACCTTAAGGCTATGAATACTGTTTTCTACCTAACAAGCCTGCAGAACATTTTAAGATATATTCAAGTGTAAGAACAGTGAATTTGAAGACACATTAAAAGGCAGTATTAAAGGTAAAAACAGCACACAGAGAAGGGAAAATTTCATTATGAGAGATGGAAACTAACATGGAAAATACAGGAATTATTATGAATTCATTCTAAGCAATCATGCATGGTATTCCATCTAAAAGTCACATAATAGGTAGTCCATCATTTCGGGAAAGCTTGCCTGAAGAGAAAAGTCTTTGCCTGCTTCTGGAAAAACAGCAGAGATGAGGCAGTCCTGGCCTCCAGTGGGAGTGAGTTCCAAAGTCTGGGAGCAGCAACAGAGAAGGCCCTTTCATGTGTTCTTATCAGACATACCTGTGAAGGTGGTGGGATGGAAAGAAAGGCTTCTCCTCTTTACCCTAGCACCCAGCCCAGCTCATACTGCGAGATTCAGTATTTGAGGTGCAGTAGTTTGGACCCAGGCCATTTAGTGCTTTGTATGCATGGTGGCTCAACGGACTAAGCCTCTGAAAACTGTCAGCTGCAAAGTCAGCAGCTTGGTGGTTAGAATCCCAGGTGCCACACAGCAGAGTGAGCTCCCGCTGATAACCCCAGCTCCTGCCAACCTAGCAGGATAGATAAATAGGTACCGCCGTAAAAAGTGAGAAGATAAAAACAGTGTTTCCTTGCAGTCATGCCAGCCACATGGCCATGGACTTGCACAACACTGCCTCTTCGGCTGGAATAAGGAGATGAGCACCACCCCTATAATCAGACATGAGTAGCATGCATGTTAAAACCTATGTTAAAACCAACATTTTGAACTGTGTCTGAAAACTGATTGGCAGCCAGTGGAGCTGCTGTAATAGGGTGTAATGTGCTCCTGGTGTGCAGTCTGTGGTCAGAGATAGTGCCTACGATGGGAGAGTGGATTGGGGAAAATCCTGGATTAAAATAAGGTAGATCTGTGTGGTCCGTGCACTCTATGTTTTTTTGTCAGTGTGGAGCCATGTGCTGACAGACCCATGATTATTATTGTGAGGTATTTGGACATTAACGAGATGTATGATTTGATGGTGATTTGGGAAGGTTCCCATGCAAAAATCATATGAAATCAGAAGGATCCATTCTTGATTTCAAAGCTCCACCATTTACTTTATTCCCACTGCACACTCTTTCCCCTCCAAGTCAAGGGCTTCGCTTTAATATGTATATCATTTAAGGTACGTGAGCTCTAGCTGGCCGAGAAGAAGTCAGGTGACGTAGTCCGGCACTAGCGAAGCTCTGAGGGGGGGCAGTACTGGGAGAGGAGGGGAACCCTGCCTGGACAAAGGACTGGTCCAAGGTGTGTGTCTGGGGGGGGGGCAAGGAAGCATCCCACCAAATACTGTGGGCTGATTTCACTCCTTAGCAGCGGCCACCCTGCTGTTGGGAGGCTTCTCAGCGGAGTTCCCTGACCCAAGGCCAGATTGAGCTGTTGCTAGGTTGTTAAGGCACTTAACAGGAGGGGGCGCAAAAAACTGACTTTCTCCCTGTGCACTAAAAACCCTAGCTACACCTCTGCCAAGCCCATTCCTCCCTTATGAGGAAATGCTAAAACATTTGGGGCTCTTTATAGGAATAGGAATAGGACAGGAATCTTTATTGTCATTGCCCCCTTGCAGGAACAACGAAGTGTCATGGTTGCTATATTCAACTCATTTAAAACATTCCACATAGATTTAAAAACAGCTACAACACATAAAATATGGCATATAAAATAACTAAAATATGACATATAAAATAAGCTGACTTCAAAGTCCAGATTTTTCGTTTAGGGCCAATATTGCTCTAAAAAAGAAGCTATTTTTGAGACGGTTTGTTCTTGCCCTCAGTACTCTATATCTCCGTCCCGATGGCAGCAACTCAAAGAGGCAATGACCAGGATGTGATGGATCTCTTAATATATCTAATGCTTTACAGTGGCACCTGGTTGTATAAATTTGTTCTAGGGTGGGGAGTGAGCAGCCCACAATACTCTCTGCAATTCTTATAATTCTGTGCAACACTGTCCTGTGCCGGTGGGTACAACTTCCATACCACACACATAGCCCGTAAGTAAGCACACTCTCAACTGCACAATGATAGAAAGCCAGCAGCAGCTTTTGTGGAAGATGGTTTTTCCTTAAAATTCTCAAGAAAAATAGTCTCTGCTGAGCCTTCTTTGCAAGCCCCCTTGTGTTGACACTCCAGGACAGATCCTCCTGTAACTCAATGCCCAAAAATCTAAAACCTGTAACCCTCTCCACACCAGTCCCGTCAATCACCAGTGGTTGAATATCAGTTTTCTGTCTCCTAAAATCCACCACAAGCTCCTTTGTTTTCTTTATGTTTAGGTGCAAGTTATTTATTCTGCACCACTTGGTCAACCTCTCCACTTCATTTCTGTAAGCCATCTCACTCTCCTTGCCAGAGATGAGCCAAATCACAGTTGTGTCATCTGTAAACTTAATTATCCTGTTGCTAGGATAGGCAGAGACACAATCAAACATGTAAAGAATATAAAGGAGTGGGCTAAGCACACATCCCTGTGGTGTTCCAATGTTGGTACTAAGAGTATTAGAGGTATAAGGGCCCAACCGAACCCTCTGAGAACATTCTGACAGACAATCCAAAATCCATCCACAAAGTGATGGTGGAAGCCCTAGACCTTCCAGTTTACAAATCAAACGTCATGGAAGAATGGTGTTAAAAGTCGAGCTAAAATCCACAAAGAGCAATCTAGCATAGCCCCCCACCCCGCTCCAGATGTTCAAGAACAGCATGAAGAGCACATGCCACAGCATCCTCTGATGATCTCTTCTTTTTATCGGCAAATTGGAATGTATCCAGTCCCTCTGGTAAACAGGCAATAACATAGTTCCGTACCAACTTTTCAAAACACTTCATGATTACAGGTGTAAGTGCTACTGGACGGAAGTCATTCAGATTTTCCAGATTTGGTTTTTTTATATATTGGAACTAGAGATGGGCATGGAATGAACAATTTTTCATTTTCGTTGTTTGTTTTTTGTTTCATTACGCAACGAAACGACAAACAAAATTTGTCCCTAAAATGAAATGAAACAAACAGAAACACGGGGATTTTGGTCGTGCATTTCGTTTCTGTTACTGCAATGAAGTGAGCGGCTTTAAATGCAAAAAAAAATTATTAAAAATTGGAATAAATGGTAATGAAACGGTAACGAAAGGGTAACGAAACAAAAATGAATTTTTTGAAAAATTTCACGAACAACGGAAACGAACCGAAACGGACCTCTAAACGACAAACGACAAACGAAACTCCATTTTTTCTATTCGTGCCCATCTCTAATCGGAATAATAATGGCAGACTTTAGGCATGATGGCACAATAGCTTGGGATAGGGATCGATTCAAAATCCCAGTGAAAACTCCTGCTAATTGATCTGCACAATCCTTCAGTACCCTTCCAACAACTCCATCTGGCCCTGTAGCCTTCCTTGGATTGATCCCCTTCAACACCTTCCTCATCTCTCCCTCCTCCACACTAAAAACTGCATTCCCTTGTGCCGATGGTGATAACAATAGTGAAGGTGGCAGAAACTCTGCTGATGTCCCTACTGATGTTGCTTCAAAACGGGGGGAAAAGGCATTCAATACCTCTGCCAAAGATACCCCTCCCTCAGCTCCTGGGGAAACTTTAGATTTGTACCCAGTCATTTCCTGTACACCTCACAACACCTCCCTAGTGTTGTTACGCTGAAAATTATTCTCCAGTCTCTGCCTGTATGCCTCTTTAGCCACACGGATGCCCCTCTTCAGATCCGCTCTGGCTGTACTATACAGTGACCTGTTTCCACTTCTAAAAGCAGCATTTCTTGCCTTTAGCAGCTCCTGAACCTTCCTTGTCATCCAGGGTTTCCTGTTTGGATAGATCTTTATCTGGCGCTTTTGCGTTACACTGTCAGTACAAAATCTGTTATAGTCCAACACTACCTCAGTGTAAATCTGTAAATCCTGTTGGGCAAATGCCTCCCAATCAGTGTCATAAAAACAATCCTGCAGCTGTTGAGATGCTCCTGCTGGCCATATCACGATAGTCCTCTTTATTATTGGCATCTGCTTCCTCAAAGGAATATACTGTATTCAGGAGTCAGAAGTAGAGACACATAATCGGATTGGCCCAAGTGTGCTAATGGTTCCGCCTTATAGGCCTGTTTGATATTCGTGTACAATCTGTCCAACGTCCTTTCTCCCCTGGTTGCAAACTTAATATGTTGACAGAATTTTGGTAGAACCACTTTTAGATCTGCCTGCTTAAAGTCCCCACATACGATAACTGCAGTTTCACGATACTTGCGTTGTTGTCTGCTTATAGCATTGTGCAAAAGATCCAATGCCTCGTTGATATTCACATCAGGTGCAATATACACTATAGTTATCAATACTACTGTAAATTCACGGGGGATGTATCTGGGTCTGCATTTAAGTGTCATAAATTCCACAAATGGGGAGCAAAGGCTATCAACCACCACAGAATTTGTGCACCAGCGATTACTCACATATGCAGAGGTTGCCGGCATTAGTCTGGAAAAAGGCGCCTGAGGGGGAGTATGATTGAGACATACAAAATAATGCAGGGCATGAGTAAAGTGAATAGAGGGACACTCCTTTCCTTCTCACAAAATACCACAACTAGGGGACATGCACTGAAATTGAGGGCTGGGAAAGTAAGAACAGACAAAAGAAAATATTTTTTCACCCAGCATGTTGTTAGTCTGTGGAACTCCCTGCCACAGGTTGTGGTGATGGCATCTTTTATTTATTTATTTATTTATTTATTTATTTATTTATTGAGTTTATATCCTGCCCATCTTCCCACGGGGAACTCTGGGCGGTTAACAGGGCTGAAGAAGTCAGCATACCAACAGACAATAAAACCAAGCAATTTTAAAAACAGGAAAGGCAACTAGGCATCATAAAACAGGCAGGCTCTGCAGCAACAAATTGTCAGGCGAGCATTATAGATGGCGAGGAAAAAGAAAAAAAACTAAACTAAATCGCCAAACGACTCGCGAAAGAGCAGAGTTTTTAATGCTCGGTGAAAGGCTGGCAGGGACTCTGCAGAGCGCACTTCGCTCGGTAGGTTGTTCCAAAGGGAAGGGCCAGCCACCGAGAAGGCCCGATTGTGGGTAGATGTTTTCCTGGCTTCTCTAGGGGTGCGCTCGCGACTGCCGAACTGGACGGGCCGAGGTTGATCGCTGGACGATTCGCTCTGACAGGTAGTCCGGGCCCAAGCCATGGAGGGTTTTATAAACTAAAACCAGGACCTTGAATCTGATCCGGGATGCAACGGGCAGCCAATGCAGGCGGGCCAGGACTGGGGTGATGTGGTCATGATGACGCACACCCGCCACCATCCTGGCTGCCGCATTTTGTACCTGCTGCAGACGCCAGAGGAGAGTCAAGGGCAACCCCATGTAGAGAGCATTGCAGTAGTCCAACCTCGAGATCACCAGCGCTTGCACCACAGTTCTCAGAGAGTCCCATCTAGGTACGGGCGGATCTGGGTGATTTGGCAAAGGTGGTAGAAAGCAGATCTGGACACGGCGGCCACCTGGGCTTCCATGGCGAGCGCCGGGTCCAGAATCACGCCCAGATTCCGAACTGTAGGTGCCAGCTGGAGGGAAACCCCATCCAGACTGGGAAGAGAGCCTCCGTACCCAGATGGGGAGCTCCCGAAGAACATCACCTCTGTCTTCTCGGGGTTGAGCCTGAGCCTGTTGGCCCTGGTCCATGTCAATACCGCATCCAGACACTGGTCGAGGGTCCGGACAGCTTCCACTGCAGAGGTGGAAAAGGAGAGATAGAGCTACGTGTCATCAGCGTACTGATGACAGCAGACTCCAAATCTCCTTATGACCCCAGCCAGTGGACTCACATAGATGTTGAACAGCATGGGGGAATGAGACGAGCCCTGCGGAACCCCACAAGGGAGTATCCGCGGGGCCGACAACTCTCCACCATGCTGAACCTGCTGGGGACGGTCCTCCAAGAAGGACCGGAGCCAAATGTGAGCAGTGCCTCCGATTCCTATCTCGGAGAGCTGAACCAGCAGGATACCGTGGTCGACGGTATCAAAAGCTGCTGACAAATCCAGGAGAACCAACAGGGTAGAGCAACCCCTGTCAGCCGCCCGGATTAGGTCATCTTGCAGCGTGACCACAGCTGTCTCAGTCCCCCGGCCAGGCCTGAACCTGGATTGGCATGGGTCAAGGCATTGTTGTTCCTCCAAAAAAGACTGGATCCAGACCGCGGCCACCCTCTTGATTACCTTGCCCCAAAAAGGGACATTGGTGATCAGACGGTAGTTGACCAATTGGTCTGATGCCAAGCCTGTTTTTTTAAGGATGGGCTTAACCACCGTCTTCAGTCGGGAGGGAAAAACCCCCTCTCTGAAGGAGGCGGTGGCGATGGCAGAGGCCCACTCAGGCATGGCCCCTCCGGCAGTTTTTATCAGCCAGGAGGGGCAAGGATCGAAGGGGGTGGACGCGGGCCGGCAGTGGGCAATCACCCTGGAGGCGTCCAGAGAGGAGACAGGCCCAAGCTCATCCAGACGAGGAGAACAGGGGGGTGAAGCGACTGTGGATGGCAGGGAGGGGCTAGTGCAACCGGAGTCGAAACCGGCACGGATGGCCTCTATTTTAGATCGAAAGAAGGCTGCGAAATTCTCACTACTGAACTCAGTAGGAGGAGGCCCTGCCAGACTAGGATTGGTGAGGCTCCGGACCACCCATCTGGCTTTCAAAAGGGGATTGGACAGGTTACAAACCATGATGGAGATGTGTAATCTCCAGGCTTAAAACCGGGGTACTTCAAGGACCAGATGCAGGGGAGTGGTCTCAGGAGACAGATATCTAGTTTCGTGCACTCCCAGGCGCTTTTGGTGGGGCTACTGTGAGATACAGGAAGCTAGACTAGATGGGCCTTTGGCCTGATCCAGCATGGCTTTTCTTATGTTCTTATGAAAGGTCCATGCCTATGATCAACTCAGTTTATAAAACCCTGAAATAGTTCTCTATTCATTTCATCAGGGTAACTGGGCCCTAAACCACAAATTGTAGCAACAAATGCCAGTGATTTCTAGGGACATGCAAAGTGATTGAACTGTTCTTAGGGGCTTTTATATCACCTTATAGTTGATCCAGAAACATACCAATATCCCTGCTCTGCCTCATTTTGACACTTTCTCCAAAGCTAGTGCACATCCACAGTTCAAAAGAAGCCACAAAAAGGAAAGAACAAGTGCAGAATGGCAGCAAGACAGGTGGGAGAATTTACCAGATACAAATACCTACTAAATATGTTTTCCAAATAGGGAAAGCAATGACTGAGGTGTAGTGATTCATGCAATTTGTTCTGCCAACGGAAGCAGATACTTGTTGAACTATTACATAGACAGAAGCAGAAGCAGACAAAGTCAGACTTAAACAAAACAGCTATATTACATAGATACACAGATAATTTACACGGAGACAAATCAACAGCATAGCATCATTTCAGCCTACATGGCATACATAATTAGCACATAGCATAGAAAAACAAAAAGTGGTGGGTGCCTTACTCACAAAGGCCCATTGAACACTGATTAACCCCTAGTATGAACTCCAGATACTTCAGACTAGAGTAGGGAAATCTCATGTAGTGGAAAAACAAAATGAAAACCCTGGGGGCTGCCCCAAAGTACTTTTTTGGGGGGTGGGGGGTTGTCCTGCTAATCCCAGCAGTGTATCTCTGGCAGGATGAGAATTAAGAAGGCGACCTCTCTCGTGTGTGCATCTGGAACTACATTTTCTCAGATTTAGCAAGTTAACTGGATGCAACAGCCTTTGGAAAAGAGCTTGGAAGTAGAACCTAACCTGTGATATATTACATTTTGGAGTAATGGTAACATTGCCTCCCTGGTACAAATAAAGTAATAATAATATTTATGCAACAAGTATCTTATGTTACCTCTTTATGTGACTTTGGAGTGGTGGGCTGTCCCCCACTCCCATATTATTGGCAATGAGTACCTTTTAGTAGGCTCCCTAATGAGTTACATAATGATTTGTTTTCAGAAAGTCATTTTCCAAACTCTTATTTGTTTAAGACAATTCTGGCTTTGGTTACGTATTCTTCAGTTACATCAAAACTGTTAAATGACAGTGCTCTTTACATAAAGATGCCTTGAAACTTTAAAGATAGATCAGAAACAGCAAGCGGCGAGGAATGTGTAGGCCAAGATTTCATCAGGTCTGCACATCAACTGGAATATGTTTTGCCATTTGTGCAGATAGGGTTACATTCCAGTCCAGGGAGACACAAGAAAACCCAGCTTGTATTGAGCACAAACTATTGCACAGCTTGGCAAAGGGCTCCCGAGCCTTCCGCAGTATTTGCAAAACCGAATGCAAGTGCTCTGGGATCCGCCTTTTCCCTTCTTTTCCTAGAGTTCAGCTTCTCTTAAAGGGGCAATAATGTAAACAATCAGCAAAAAGTGAAG
This sequence comes from Phrynocephalus versicolor, assembly GCA_023846285.1. Taxonomy (NCBI): domain Eukaryota; kingdom Metazoa; phylum Chordata; class Lepidosauria; order Squamata; family Agamidae; genus Phrynocephalus; species Phrynocephalus versicolor. The sequence continues at coordinate 57,051,181 of JAHTLZ010000010.1, read as the reverse complement.
GTTCTAAATGAACAGAAGAGCAAGGCATATTAAGCTACCTTTCACAATAGCCTATCTTATTTATCAACTGCATTTAAAATACAGTATTTTTCTGTGCATAAGACTATATTTTTCTAAAAATTCAGTTTCATCTTATCCACAGATGTAAGCCGAGAATGGCACAGTTGCAAAACTGTAATTTTGGGTTGGAAAGCTGGGAGTTGTCTTATACATGGAGGTCTTATAGAGGTATAAATACAGTAGTAGGCTCAGTCTGAAAGGTATTTATATGCAACTGGACTACTTCAAGGGCTTCTTTAGTGCATATGAACATGCTAAATCAACTTGACTAACTTGCCCCATCAAGAGGTAGAAAGAAACAGGATTGTTTTTTGAAACATGTCTTTATTTTTAAAAAATCATTTTTAAAAATATGATATTTATAGGATATCTTTAAATTGGTTTTATATGTTGTGAGTCACCTTGGCTTTTCTTTGGGCAAAAAGGTGTCTAAATAAATAAATAAATAAATAAATAAATAAATAAATAAATAAATATTAGTGAAACTATGTATTAGACAGGTGTATAAAAATTGGTATGTACTGTATGTATGTAATTGATTTCTAAGATGGAGTCTGCAAATGTGCAAATTCACAGTGATTCAATCTAAAACTAACTTTTTTTTTATTAGACTGCAGGTGAAAAGAATGGGATTAAATGGGTTTGGTTGATGCAAGGTGCTGCAATAGCCATGATGCAATGGGTTACCTGACTGGACAGACAAATGTATATAAAACTTCAGAGGGCAAGGATCTCAGGGAGCCTTCGATCTCTCAAGAAAAGAAGTCAAGTTGCCATGATTCAGTTTCCAGATCCAGTAGGTCAATATCTGAGGTTAAAGAACAATTGAAAACACTTGGTTCAAAAGTGAAGGAAGTGGATAAAATGCTTAAAGCTGATGCTGGACAGTTATATTGACATGAAGTCATGTTTACTGAGATGGATAAAAAGTTGACTGATGTGCAGGATAGGATGAAAATGTTTAATTTAATGGGTTTCCAGAAGAAGGTGCTGAAGATGGAACAAATCTTAGAGATCTGATATTGGAATGGATCATGTCTCAGAGGCACCAAATCTCAGATCGGTTCAAGAAGGCTTGGAGAGATTGTATTGAGTGTGCTTTAAATGCAAGGTCTGCAAATTTTCACAAGAGCTATTATTAAAGCATATTGAGAAATGCCTGGAACTTGGCATATAAAGATGTATTGATTGAGGTATACCAGAATCTCTGTTTTCAAATGGTATCCTTGTGACCCAGTTGAAGCTGATCACTGTTGACCTAAAGAAAAATAAAATAATGTACAATGTGGGATATTAGATATACTTGAGATTTTATATGCGGGAAAATACTAATAAGATAGGCCTCTACTTTGGAGAGAGAAATTCAAGAGAATCAAGAGGAAAGTAACTGGATTGGTCTATCAGTCCAGGGAGAGAGACATTTGATTTTTTATATTCCAGAAGTTTTTTAACTGATATAACATTGATTGTAGGTCCTGATAGCAATTTTAGTGTATTATTTTAGTGTCTTGTATTTATTGTATTGAAATGTTATTGTTTCAATTTTATTGACATTTTATTGTTTTAATTGTTTTAATTGTTTATTTTAATTATAAGCTGTCCAGAGACCTTTAGGTAGTGGGGCGGCATATAAGCATATAAATAAAAATAAATAAATAAATAAATAAAATATTCAGATATAAGTTTATAAGGATATAGGATATAGGGAGATATAAAGAAGTTGTGTTTGGTGAATTATTTAAAATGATTTACTTTGCTAGCTGTTGTGAGTTTTTCGGAGTTGTTCTGGAAGTTTTTCTTCCTACTTTACATTTATGTTACATTTTTGTTTATTTTTTCTTTTAGATGTAATATAGGTAATTAGTAGGCGAGGAATCAGGTTTAATTTGGAGACAGATAAAGAGAAGACTTAAAGTAGATGTAGTATGGCTATATTAACTTGAAGAACTGGTTGGGAGTAAAGAAGTATATAAATGTAAAGGTAAAGGCTCCCCCCACACATGCTTGCTAGTTGAGTCCGACTCTAGGGGTGGTGTTCATCACCGTATTCAAGCCAAAAGAGCCAGTCTTGTGCAAGTCCGTGGCCATGTGGCTGGCATGGCTGCAAGGAAACACTGTCTTACTTTCCCACTTTTTATGGCGGTACCTGTTTATCTACTTGCATTTACATGCTTTCAAACTGCTAGGTTGGCAGGAGCAGGGGTTATCAGCGGGAGCTCACTCCGCTGTGTGGCACCCGGGATTCGAACTGCTGAGCTGCCAGCTTTGCAGCTGACAGTTTTTGGAGCTTTAGTCCACAAGTACATTTATTTCTGAATATTGTGTGTCTTAGTTGTAGGACTGTTGGCAAATGTTCACATGGTAACTGAGGAATGCATGAATGGGCCATCTATGTTCTCGTGCCTCAAATGGACTATTTACACCAACTCAGACACAAAAATGCTGCTCACCCACAAAGACACAATGTAATCAGTGCATGGTGCAGCAGAGAAGGACTGTGCCCACTTATGCCGCTACTGATGCAGCCAGTGGGCATGCACACGAGGAGCTGTGCATGTTGTATTCACCTGACACAACTCTTGTATGTTCACAGCTCTTCCATGTTCATAGCCCTTCCTCACAATTGGAACCGCTTGGTTCATAATGAATCAGGAGAGCCATAGGCCTGTTCCATGAACTGCTGTATCCACATAACCATCTAGAGCAGTGGTTCTCAAATGTTTTCGCCACAGCACCCTTGTCGGGCTAAAAACAAATGTGGCACAGCTACCCTTAAAGCAGTTTGAATACTTAGGAAAAGAATTTAAAACAGTGCAAATTTAATGCTCAGTTGTTTTTAATTTAATGAATGAAACTGTTTGGATGAATTTTTCATTATTTCTGTATTGTTTATGGGAAATTTTGTTAATTAAATATTATTGCCCCGGCACCCCTAGCATACACTCGTGGCACCACATGGTGACATGGCACCCAGTTTGAGAACAACTGATCTAGAGTACATACTGCAAGTGGCTGGATCAGTCTCCTTTCTAACATGTACCCTTCCAGTTCCGTGCCATGCGTTCAATGAATGGTCAAGGCCTCTGCTTCTGAACAGCCCTTCTCTTCAATGGAGCTATTGTCAGTGTCGCCCTGAACATGATTAAGCCTATACTAATCAAGTTCAGTATCTAGATAGGGGTGGGAGTCTGAAAGTTGGGGTTCAGCCTAGGAGGCATTGCCATTTCATGAGTGGGAAAGCCCACCTGGTGGAAATTCCTCCTGCCTAAATCCACATGCTCCAGACTCCAGACTTTGGAATTTAACTCAGCCTGGGTAACCTATTATTTGCCTTTAATTTCCTCAGCTTATTTATTCCTGACTTGGTGCTGCCTGCCAATCTCCACTTATTTACTGTTGGTTATTGGGATAATTCCTGTTTGCTTTCCTGTTTGCTTTCATTTCCCCTTACCTAAATTTGTCTTCCCTTCATCTATTGTCTCTTTATAATTAACTCACCTTCCTCTGTCTCATTAACTCATCTCCATGTGCAACCAGCTAGGGCATGGGTTATGGCAATCAATAACTGGGCAAGGCACGCTCCGTTCACAAGGCAGTCACGAGGCAATCCTCTATACAGCATCCTAGCCAACCAGCATATGTAACGTATGTAATGTTTCCCTTGTAACCAATCACTGGTTCTGTGCATACTATGGAATGTAAATGATACGTAATAAAACCCAAATGGCAAGGGGGATGATGATCATGATCATCGCTCCGCTGGTCGGACAACTTGGACTCGAGTCTACGTTTTTTCATCCGGATCCCCGCAGATAGGGACTTGCATGTTTGAAGATTTTCCTGTTTGGGTTCCCATGTTATCGAAAGATGGAGTTGAAGAGGTTTTCACAGTAATACAGGTTTCATTTACAGTATATCATTTCAATAAATCTCCCTTTAAGAAGTGAAGCAGGTACTGAGTTCAAATTTAGATATATAGCTTTACTGGATTTATTCCTACATGTAAGTAATTTATTTCTGCCGAGCGGTTTTCCAAATCAGTACTAATCTCATGAGTATATTTCTTACCAACTAAGGCTGCTATCTCACCTTGGGGTAGATCCGGTTATTCTGAAAGTCCAGGTTTTCCTCTTCCTGGGTGACGTGATAGAAGATGTAGAATCTCTGTTCCCACAGACATGAAAGTAAAAAAAAAAAAAAAAACCCCAAGCCAGCTGGCTGGCACGGGGGGGCGGGAATAATTTTTGTAAAAAAAATTAAAAACACCCGACCAGCCAGAGGACCAGCTGAGCAGTGCTGGGGGTGGGGTGGGGAATAAAAATAAAATAAAATAAACAGCGCCGACCAGTCCCAGGAACAGCCGGTCGGCACTATTAAAAACAAAAAAGCAAAAAGAAAAAGAAAAGAAAACTGGATCATCTACATGCTCCTACGATATCTGGCTCTAAAAAATGAGCTTTTTTTAACAGAGGCAATACATTCTCAGCTTCCTTGGTAGATATTGGAAAACTCGCTAAAGAGGGCATTACCAGGTTTTCTTTTTCTTTTTATTTAAAGCCCGGTGGCTGTGGGGACAAGATTTTTGAAAACGGTTTATCTTGAAATTTGATCTGAATTTTTAAGGATGTGTGATAGAGCCCTAGATATGCATTATATCTTTCAATTCCAAGACTTAAAAAACTGTGATTTTCCATGCTTTGTTGTTCCCTCCTGAAATATGTTTTTATATCCTAAAACTTTAGTTTGCTCTACAAGGGGTGGAGTTTAGGGTTATGAAGCTTCTCCATGAAAGGATTTTTTTTTTTTGCTCACTGCCTTCTGCTCAGAAGCTGTCAATTGCTCTCTCAATTTTATGCTATGAGCTGTCAAGTTACATCTAATTTACAGTTACCCAAGTAGAGCTTCTTAGGCAAGTGAGACCTTGATAGAATGGTTTTAGGAATCCCAACCCTCAACACCAGTGAGTTTTCATGGCCAAGCAGGGATTTAAACCCAGGTTGTCTGAGTCCTAGTCTGTCATTCGATACACTACACCACACTCAACTAACCACTACCACCACCAAGACAAGACAAGAAAAAGGGATACACCAGAAGAAAAGGCCTACTGGATAAGTAGATATCTTCTATATTTCTTGGAAGAACTGGAAGTCTTCCTGAGCAGAAGCGATTTGACTAGAAGTGTTTTTGTTTGTTTGTTTGTTTGTTTGTGTTTGTTTGTTTCTAACTGAGGTTTGCCTGTTAAATCCAGTTAAGTCCCACAGCCACAATCCTTCATGACAAACAAAGAGAAACCAGGAGAAAGGGGGTACAATTGCGCAGCTCTGGAAGATCCATAAGTCACATAGTGATTGGGGAATGCTGACCTGGAGCATTGCTTCCATATTTTACCATCATAACTAGCTTTTTAACCTCAAAAATGGTAGCGCTTTCTTAAATTTGACCATTGGCCTGTCATGTGCTAACATCATTGGCTCCTCTTTCTTACCTGGATACCCATGCTTCTGCAATACCGTACACCCTCTCTTCATATGTACACTAACACTACTTGCACATACAAATAAATCTGCTTTCCAGTATTAAGTTAATTCTAATAATGCACTTCCAAATGCTGGAGATGCTATGATTGATAGGAAATCTCAGGCTGGAACTGAGCCATAAGTGCTATTGTCCAGTTGTAAAATCTTGAGAACTCTAGTAATTCCAAGATCAGCATTTTTTTAAAAAAAGTCATCATGATCTTGATTACCTGCTGAAAGGGAGCCCCTTTCCTTGCTCACAGGAGCATCACATCACAGAAACCACATCACAGAAACATGCTTAGTCCTCCAAAACATCACATCGTCAAAAGATGCCATGCCTGCTAACACCACAGCTGCTCGGCAGCTCTTCTTTCCGATATATTAATCCAATTATTGTTTGGAATGGTAGCCCTATTACTTACATTCAAGAAGCCGGCCTGGCATCTGCGCTAACTAGCCTTATACTTTGCTCCGTCTGTCCTCTACAGAGGGCTGTAATGCCTAAAGTGGTAACTGCAACTCAAAGGCAGCAGCATAATTGATAGGCCTGAAAGGTTCAGGTAAGTAGAAGGATTGCATTTACATCCCTGGTCAGAATCCCACAGGGAAATCGGCTAGTGCACGCTGGCTAAAAGACTTCAAAATTGCCACCAGTTCCTTTCGGTGTTCTGTTCTTCAGAGATTTAGTTCATTCCTCCATAGAATCCAACTTAATGCCTCCACAACTCATGTTTAACCATTATCACCAGCAACGGCTTCATAAATGCCTTTGCTCTTGGCTGGTTCTCACAAATAGGAATCAAGGGGAGATGATATTTCCTGTTTTCTAAGAGCAAACAAATAGTGACAACATTTCAGTGTGTAGCCTATGAAATCCCAACTCTGCCACATGTGTGTTTCTTTGCACCAGCCTGGTTAACACAGGAAATTTGATATTTCTGTACCTTGAAATGACTAGGCTTCTTAGGCTTAGGAGAATAAATTAAAGTTGAGCCAAAGTATGCCTCAGCTGCAGTGGATGGGCAGATTGATTTGCTTTCCATCTGGGAGATTAAATTCTACTGCCAAAAAATGGCACCAGCATAATTAGCTGTCAGTCAAGTTGCAAAGAGACAGACTATGTGGGATAATTGAAAGCCCTGCAGCTTCTCATTACTTACTACAGTAGCTCTATTTGCAAATTTCCACCTTGAGGTGGCTCTCAGAATGTTGTCAGAAATTGTATGTATCCCTCCTGGCACATTCCTCCTGATGCAAAAGAAGAATATTCGGCAAGACATGGATTAATGTTAAGTAACTTTCACTTAACCCAACATTGTTATAATATATTTGTAAACAGCCCCTGACAGCTCTACTGTACCTTAATTGCAAGTGGGTCCACACAGCATGAAGGAAATGGTGAGTCTTCTACCAGGTTGTATCCTAGAGGCATTCTGCAGGCATAAATGCCTTCTCTATGCTTGGGAAATGGCACAAAAAACTAAGAACACACCGGCGGATGTGTCTCGTGGTGTTTGGTACATGCTGAGTACATTGTCAGAGAGTGAAATGGCTCTTGTGAAATAAACCATGGAGTTTCCATGTATTTAAGGTGGCACCCATTATTTCAAGACATGGTTGTGGTAGTAGTGGTGGGGGTGATCAGCAGTAGCGATGGTGGCAACAGTGGTTGGGTTCAGATTTAGGTGCTTCCAGATGGGTGATAGAAACAGACTTCCTCACCCCCTTTCTAGCAGTCGCCTTTCTAGCTTCTGAACAGTATTCCACAGAAGGTAGGGAACCCATCTGCACATGATGCTGGGAGAAGGGGAAAATCTGTAAAAGTCAAGTGGAGGTAATCTTCATGAATCAGCTGGCTTTTTGTGAGCATTGGCAGAGGATGGTGGTTTTGCCATGGGGAGCAGGGAGGAACTGTTTGCTTCATAGAAACAAATTACATTATGCAGATTGCAGAGAGACTCAATCAATTCTTTGCTCCAGTATTCACTGAAGAAGACAGAGACCACATGCCCAAAACAGAGCCTATCTTCGTAGGGAGGGAAACTGAAGAATTAAGCCAGATAGAAATAACCAGGGAGGAGGTCCTTGCATGTCTTGTTAAACTAAATGCTAACAAGTCACCAGGACCAGATGGCATCCATCCACGAGTTCTCAAGGAATTTAAAGATGAAATTACTGAGGTCCTAGTCAAAATATATAATATTTCCCTCAAATTGGGCATTGTGCCTGATGACTGGAAGCTAGCTCTAAAGGCTTTTTAAACACCATACCTCTAAAGGCTTTTTTAAAATGCTGCCAGGATCATGAAATATGCCTTTTGGTGCAGTGGATAAATGCCTGTATTGCAGCTAAACTGTGCTCACGACCTGGGGGTTCAATCCCAGGTAGCAGGCTCATGGTTGACTCAGCCTTCCATCCTTCCAAGGTCAGTAAAATGAGTACCCAGCTTTCGCGGGGGGGGGGGAATGTGTAGCCTGCACGCTGTAATTTAAAAACTGTAAACCGCCCAGAGACGACTTGAAGTGGTATGGGGCGGTATATCAGCAGAACACTTTGCTTTGCTTTGCTTTACTATCTGTATCTTGTGCAATGTTCCCTCACAAATGTCTATATTGAGTCTTGTGGCATCTCGAAGGCTAACCAATTTTACAGAGTAACTATAAACTGTTAGAATCATAGAATTATAGAGTTGGAAGAGACCTCATGGGCCATCGAGTCCAACCCCCTGCCAAGCAGGAACCCCTTCACAATATTTCCGACAGATGGCCATCCAGCCTCTGCTTAAATACCGTCAAAGAAGGAGACTCTACCACCCTCCGTAGCAGCATATTCCACTGCCGAACAGCTCTAACTGTCATGGACTACAGTCTACTTCATGAGTTTCATTTTCATTGTATTTCACTGTATTCGTCAAGATGTGAGATTTTGAATGCACAGAGTGCTAAAATAATTGGAGGTGAGGATGTAACAAGAGCAGCCTTGGAAATATAAATTGTGAATTTTGATCAGATGTCTACTAAAAGTCACTGCAAAACCATCAACCAGCTCTGCAGCCAAGTCTGAAAAGCAAGATTATGTACATTACCTTGTAAAAGCATCTCTTTGATGGCTGACAATCAGGTGTGAAAGGAAGATTTCTAGAGTCTTGAAGTGCAGATACCGAAAGTTAGTACTTGTGCTAGTTAATCCACCACAATTTTAGGCCCCATAGCATCTTGCCTACCTGGTACAACAGGATCCAAGCAACTTACTCCCAGTGCAACCAGTTTCCCTGGCAGATGAGCTCATCTGTCAGTCAAACCAAGAGCTCTTCTCTGCCATGTCTGCTAATTGCCTCACCCATATTTTATGGAAGTCAGATTTTGTCATCTCTGTAAAAGCAATGGAGATTTCCATTATAATTTTTGGACAGTATATCGAGTCCTCCTTAAGTTACTACAATGGTAAAAGCCAGTTGTTTACAGCTGAAAGGAAATATAAACATCTGAGAGAAATATAAATATAGGGAAGCAAGACACATATACATACTACTACATTCATCACCAAAACACCCAGGCTAGGTATCAACAACATTGATACCTAGGAGCATCAGGGATCCTATAGCAGCTTACAAGGGCAACATGGATTTTCCTCCCCAGTTGGCGTGACTGGTTAAGCACTCAAATCATTTTCTATGTGCCATTATAATATGCTTAAAAGCTAAAGATTGCTCAACAACATTATAAAGCTTTTTATTTTCAAGTGATACAATTTTAGAGCTGCATTCTCTGCTATTGATTGTATGTTTTTAGCAACATGGCGCCTGCATTTTTAGAATGTCATTTAGCATATATTTTTGGTATTTCTAATATTTTGGATTGGAAGATGACTTAAGTATTTGCCAGCAATTTAAGATTAGTCTTCATATATATTTAAGCATTTGTGCCTACAGTTTTTCCATCATTGTAAGACTTTTGGATGTTTTCAATAACTTGGAAGCATTTTTGTGCATGTGGAATATAGAAGCAATGCAGATAAACACGTATATGCCCACCCCGTTTTTTCCAGTGCAGAGATCTGAGGCAGATTGCAAAATGATTTTAAAACAACTGCTAAAAGTAGAACAAATGCAACTTAACAGATAAGTTGAATCTATTTAATTTTGATAGTGAAGTCCTCTATCTCCAGATACCGGTAGTTTCATATATTTTTGAAGACAGTACAATCCCCACAACCATCACCTTTGGAAATCATTTACAGTACTTTTAAAAGACCTCACTGAAGACCAAGGTCCTTTACTGCTGGCAGGAAAACACTAGGGAGAGAGGCAACCTCTTTTCCCACGGAAGGAATTTCCACAGCCTGGGAGCACCCATTGCAAAGGATTTGTATTGAGTTCACACGCCAAGGATGTTTATGAATGGGTTGCGACCAAGAGAAAAGTAAGCCCAGATTATTTTCATGTTGGAGAAGCCCAGATGCATTATCTATTTTCTTTATAGGCATACTATATATTTATACTATATTACTGTATATTACCAATTGCCCAGCTACTGTTTGTCAAATGACCATTGTTGGAACCTATCAATATTTGTCACTTTGATGTCTGTTTTTCCATTCAGTGTGTCCTCATATGTATTAAGATACCTGTTAACAGAAATTTGATTGCCACATGCTCTAATTTGATAGGTGACAGGTGCCATCTCTGCATTATTTCCATTGTGGTTTTCTTGTTAGCCCTTTAATTTGTAACATGGGGATTATACAAAGATTAAAAAATGCAGTTATTCATATAAGAACACCCTGAAATCTGCATATTGACAGCAGTCTGTTCTTATTCATATAAAATCATATTATATTTGATGTGTGTGAAGCCAATGATTAAATAAATTGTGTTGTCTGGTGTGTTTAAAGCAACATATTACTGAGTCTGTTATGTGTCTGCAGATTGCATTTTTCTTATCTCTAACATGGAAAATATATATTTGCCAATATAAATTCCATCCTTTGAATTGTCCATATTTTGCAGGGCATGTAAACTATAGTTGATTGTAAACTGTGGGGAAATTACAATATGAATTAGAGACATAATTTTTTTTATTAACCACTTTAATACAAATACGTTTTGAACTGTGATTTTTAACTAAGAATTTAGCAATAAAGCCATATAGCTGGCAGTAATTCATAATTAATCCAGAAAAAAAATACAAACCGGAACAGTGTGCCATCAATCTGATCCCAACATCTATCTTCTCATCATATTTTATGGTGTAATTTCAAGTGTGTGATATTGAACAATTTGGTCATCCCTGCACCCCGTCTTGGGCTCCAAATCATATGTGGGAAACGACCATGGCACTGATTGTGTATTTCAGAGGATGCTGATTTATTTTTATTTGTTTTTGCTTGGTATATGAATAGCATACTCCCTAAGCCTCCAGTATGCATGTAGCATAACCTGTCAGGTAGCCAGTCTGTGCAGAAGCTGATATATGCATAATTCCAGTTAAAGTGATCTTGCAATTCTCATACACATCTTTTTTAAAAGTATGAATCGCCCAAATTTGGCTTCCCTGTGTATTGGCTGAAACTAGCAACTGAAACCTCTTGGAATCTTTCCACAGTTTTGTTCAAAGTGAAATAGATGGAAATTTCCTAATATGCACGTCCAATATGTTTTTATTAATGAAGAATATTTACAGAAAGAGTGCAGACTCTGATCACCAATGTGGCAATAGAAATACTGTGCCATCAATGCATCCTAAAAGTGTCTTTTCCACACCGTCCAAGACGTTTCACACACACACACACACACACACATTCTGTTTACTGAGAAAGTCACCACTCCTCACAGAAGAGGGAGCCCATGTCTCAACTCAAAGCTGTGAGGTCCACCCTCTCTGAACCCCAGTGCTGACTTTTCTGCATGAGCTAAAAGCTTTGTCCCCGCCTGCACTGATAATTTGCTTCAGAAGTATAGGTCCTCCTCATTAAATATAAAATTGCTTGTAACTGATGGCTTCTTAGTGCACTGCAGTGTTTCTCTGAAGCAACTGATAAGAAGACAGTCTCTCTTCTCAGCTGTAATAAGTTAGATTGCCAAGAGAGACTCAGCCGTCACTGTTATCGCAGGCCCATAGAAGATTAGAAGGCAAAGGGCAGGAAGTGCTAAACTAGGACCCTCCTGTCATGAAGTCTGTGGAGTATGGAGTAAGATGTGAAATTTCCATCACAAGGAACTCCTCATTTCTCTTAGTTCATTTCAGCCAACCTTTCCACCACTTTGCTTGCATGACAAAAGTGGGTCAAAAGTTTGTTAGCAGAATACGCACACACCAATGTGTTCACGCCATTCCAAATGTTGTGTGGCCAGTTCTGTTCTGTACTGGCTGCAACCATTTCCTCTGTGCACATTTTTGTGCACAGCTCCCCTGATTTTTTTTTTTAAAAAACTTTACCATTTAAAAAAAAATCTGGAGTAGTTTGGCAAGTTTCCATTGGAACAAAAATGTGCCATCAAATAATTCATCTTCCATCTCTAAAGAGTCCACAGAACATTTCAAAGAGAGGGAAGGTCTTTGTAGATACTGTATTAAGTATGCTTGCGGCCCATGACCCCATTGACAAAGACACAATTATGTAATATATATGAGAAAGAGAGGGGGTAATTTAAAGACCGCCTTAATTTTGGAAGCCAAGGTTAGTAGTGACAAGAGTACAACAAAATGGAACACAGTGACACCAATAGGTCATTCACGATTTGTTGGAATGGTCATACAAGAGTAGCCATGAGTTAATTCAATAAGAAGCATGTTAGGCTGACACCTTTAACCACTCTCTAATTTAATATATTTTCAAACATCAGGAAAACCTGCTTTCAGACTTTGGCTTTGAATACAAGCTGGCATCCTTTCAGTATGTTTATAAGGCTAAATAATGGAACAAGATGGAGTAGAAGAAGCGATTTTGAAGCTGAGGCTCCAGTACTTTGGCCACCTCATGAGGAGAGAGGACTCCTTGGAAAAGTCTCTGATGTTGGGAAAGACTGAAGGCAAAAGGAAAAGGGGACAGCAGAGAATGAGATGGTTGGACGGTGTCATCGATGCAACCAATACGGATTTGACAAAACTCTGGGAGGCAGGGGAGGATAGGAAGGCCTGGCGAGCTCTGGTCCATGGGGTCACGAAGAGTCAGACACGACTGAACGACTGAACAACAGAAGAAGCGAAACTTCGCCAGGACCTGCTTCATGAAAACAGATATAGTATCTGCTGAGCATGACATAATTTTAACTCCAGAGCTCCTTTCACACACTCTGCAGACATATTATGTCTTCTTTGTCTATACACCTTGTCCAGATTAAAATGCCTCTTTCATTTAGCTCAGTTACTACTACTATAATTTCAAATAACAGAAGTGGAAGGCAGTCAGTGTGATCAGATAGAGAGAATGGAATTGAACTGACACTTCTTTAGCAGGGAAGATTTCTTAAATTACTGAGGTCCTTGGAAACTTAAATGTGGCACATCTTTCTCACAGAGGAAAGCCCACAGAGGCCAAATGACTAGTTTTGACTTTTCCGAGTGCCTTGCAAGTAATGTAGCATTAAGGTATGGCCTGAACAGTGAAGTGAGCGTCAGGGTTTGTTACGTGTTCGTCTGCTTGTGATTAGCCTCCCAGATGGAATGGAGGCAGGTGAGTTTTTGTGGTGCTCTTTTGTTGTTAGACTGTGGACGGAGCAGCCTATGGGTCTTGGATTTCAAGCACAGCACAGCACAGCTGTTCCAGAAGCAATTACTCTTCCTTTGCACACACATGGAGCTCCACCGTTTCCCTCCTTCCCGTCTCTGCTTGATGTTTGTTCAGTCTAGCAGCTTGTCTAAACTCTCCGTATGCACGTGCCCCCCATAAATCCAACTGAATGTATATTGTGATAACATTGCCCTGAAATAACTGGGCCATGTTTGACTCTGCCGCTTGTTCCAAAGGTTTGTTTGCCCTCTTTTCTTAATGAACCTTTAGGCATGAGCTCATTTCTCGCAATGGATGGGGAACAATGTCATGGAACCTGACAGGAACTGTGTAAACAGAAGCACCATGTGTGGTTAGCTTTTGTCAAGCTGTGAGAAGATACTCTGAATTATTCCTTAAGAACACCTTGACCTTCTTACCTGTACCTTTTAAACTTTTCCACCTGTGTAACTTTTAATTTTTAATAGGCTATCTCTTTGAATTTCCACTTTATTTATAAATGTCCAGTCTCAGGGCCACTTCTTGAAAGAGTTATAGAAAACTGACCCGATTATTCTTATACTCAACATTTCACTTAATTTACCATCAACAATCAGCATGATTTCTCTGTTGAATGTTTCTCTAAGCCAGCCATGTCCAAACTTCGGCCCTCCTGATGTTTTGGACCACAAAATAAATTTATTTATTTGACATTTTACAGTGCTGGCCATGTGGCTCCTCAGCCAGGTCAGCACTTTTCTTTTTCACAGCCCCGATGCCGGGCTTTTTTCCCCCCTCCTTTTTTCCTTCACAGCTGTGAGGTGCTTGCTTTCCTGGGAGGCTGGGGTGGTGCCACTTTTTTTTAATTTTAATTTCCAGCACCACCAAAGAGAAGGGGCTGGTGCAGCGGGAAGGTAAGAAGTGATGTGTCCCCAAACGAAAAATGAAGCAAACGAAACAGTCATACTTAGAGGCTGATGTGAGAAATTGCAGGAGGAATAAGGTTAAGTAATCTTGAAATAAGAAGAACAAGAAGAAATTAAGGGTGGTTTAAAATTGAACAGAAAATTGGGACTGAGAAAATCCAGTCTCCTGAAGGAAAATCCTTTTGTGTCACTTCAAGTACACAGAGGAAGTGTTAGCTGTGATTCTCTGAAAGTATGACTTGGATGGAGTTTCAGTGAAAGCTTTCCTCTTGTTGCCTCATTTTTCATTTGCACGAAACACACACACATTTTAGTCAAATCTCTCTGAAGGGTGGTGACAGCCATGGAATCCCCAGCCATCACGCCAAGTGCCAAGTTCGCTGCTTTAATTCCAAGCTCAGGTTTTACTTAAAAATATTGTTCTGGGCTGTTATTTTATTTGAGCAGAAAGCCAAGAAGACATTTAAACTGGTGGGAACTACGAGCCAGAGAAACCTTTTATTAAAAAATTGTCCAAAATTACATGTATGGGTTGCTCCTGTGTTTATTCAATAATTCTTAGCTTAAAAAAGATTCAGCCTGGCAGCACTTAACTGAGAATAGCAAATGTTCTCATGCTGTGAGGTGGTCAGATCTTCTTTCCATACGCCATTTATATGAATTTATGGCGGAACACCTGTGGACCAGAGGTTATCCAATAGACAATCAATGGCTCATCTAGCCAAAGGCCTTATTTGGGGACAACAGATTTTTCAAATCTCTTAAAAGAGCCATAATCCTCATGGAAGGATCTGGGGAGCAAAATAGTTCAGGATCTCCACCACAATGTACACCAGAAGGGTTATTTAATTCTACAAACAACTGCCCCAGGATTTAGGATGAGAAGCAGTTATTATTATACAAACACAAGAGGGTAATTTGTGGTTTTGCGCTAGTTTCACAAGTTTACGAGGTAGTACACCAGTAAAACCATATATGCTAGGTCTGCTCAGCTAGCCATAGCAATATGCCCTCTAATTTTTGGCCTTGCTGATTCTGGTTGCATGCACACATGAGCATGCAACTTCCCCCTGCACAGGTTCCATTGCAACCAAAAGAAAAGTGCTCACATTGGATGTGCCAGTGAGGAAAAACCCTGTGCAGAGGGGCTGGGGGTAGAGGCATTAGAGGCAGGTCCAGCACTAGGTTTTGTTTGTTTGTTTGTTTGTTTTGCACCCTAGGCGAGGGGCGGGGGATGGGGCGGATGGCGGGGCAGCGGCGGGGGGCAGCGGGGATAGGGGCGGGGCAGGGCAGCGGCGCGGTGCGGTGCGGCGGCAGAGCGGCAGGGGGCGGCGGATGATGGGGGCGGGGGGCGGACGGCGTTGGCCAGCAGGGGGCTTCAGTGGGGGTGCAGCAGGCTGGCCAGTGCCCCCTCTCCATTTTGGCACCCTAGGCAACTGCCTAGTTTGCCTTAATGGATGCGCCGGCCCTGATTAGAGGGAACCTTGAACAATGGCCATCCTTACAAAAATGCAGCACAATAACAACAAAAAAGCAGAAAGTAAAGTCATGATGTTTATAAAGGATTGCTGAATAGAAGGAGAGGACCAAAGGAAAGGCAACTGAGGACATAATTAACAGGGGAAAATAGATTGCATTTTGGACCTCTAGTGGAGTGGTACAGTGTGATCTATTTTCCAGCAATCACGTGACTTACAGGGAATTGTGTTCCAACCTGACACCAAGCTGGACCTTTTTGGTCCGAATGAAGGGCTACAACTTTTGGGAGTTGAGCTGGAGTGATACCCTGGCTCACCTGCAAAGCAACCACCATTTCTGGTAGAATAAGATGTGCTGACCTTACCCTGACTTGGGCTTCCCAAAATAACTGCAGCCACCATGAGTTTTAATGATGTATGTTAGCTAGAGATGGGGACAATTTTTTTTTTTAAAAAAAGGTGATTCATCATGATGTGTGATTCATTAGGGCTGATGAATTGACATATCAACAAACTGAAAAATTTCCAGTGATGAATTAATTTGTCTCCATTTTAAAATTCTAATAAAAGCCCTGCTGGCATCTCAAGTCCCCAAATTTGCAGGGATGCCTCCTCTGCAGCTCCTCTATAAGCCCTGCAAAATTAGTTAAGATGGTGGTTCGGAAGCCCAAGCGATGTACCTCCAAAAAGGGCCATCTTGGACAGTGGCCCCCACTCACCCACACACATCAAACTTGCAGAGGAGCATCCCCAAACTCTCCTCTACAATCCTTCCATGTTTGGTGATGGCTGAATTTCAGAAATCAGAGATATACACCCACAAAATAGGGCCCCCCTAGAAAGTGTACTTTAGAAACTGTGTTGCAACCCAGTCTTCACCAAAACTGGAGGTATTGTAGAGTGATTCAGATGAAGTTTCTCTACAAGTTTGGAGTCTTTCAATGCCTTGGGATAACTTTTCTGGGGTGGGCTGTTTGGGGGTTCATCACTCCAACATCAAAAATACAATCTCTACCAGAGGGATTGATGAGGAGGGTTTGGGGATCCTGCCCTCCAATTTTTGAATTTCTATTTATTTATTTATTTATTTATTTATTTATTTATTTATTTATTTAT